>CM042408.1:9334302-9934302 GCA_023634145.1 Thymallus thymallus
AGCCTGCTGGCTAGGTGTGCCCCCCTGATGGAGCTGGAAGAGGAGGAAGGGGTGGTGATTTCACCACCTCCGCCGCCACCGCCAGAGGTCGGGACTACTAGTCCCCTCATGCCTGTCACCCTACGTGTGACGCTGGCCGCTATCATGATCTTCATGATCGCCATTGGTTTCCTGGGCAACGCCATCGTGTGTCTGATCGTCTACCAGAAGCCCGCCATGCGTTCCGCCATCAACCTGCTCCTTGCTACACTGGCATTCTCTGACATCATGCTCTCACTGCTCTGCATGCCCTTCACCGCCGTTACCGTGGCTACTACCGACTGGCGCTTCGGGGGCGGGTTCTGCCGTGCTTCCGTCATGCTCTATTGGCTCTTTGTCCTGGAGGGCGTGTCCATTCTTCTCATCATCAGCGTAGACCGTTTCCTCATCATCGTTCAGCGGCAGGACAAGCTGACGCCGCACCGCGCCAAGCTGCTCATTGGCGCTTCCTGGGCGCTGTCCCTCTGCGTGGCGCTCCCGTCCGTGATCGGCTGGCGGGCGGGCGCAGTGGGTGTGACGGGCATCGGGGGTGCCTGGGCACCACAGTGCGTGCTGGGCTACAGTGAGTCGCTGGCCGACCGCTGCTACACGGTGCTGCTGGCGGTGGCAGTGTTCTTTGTGCCATTCGGCGTCATGCTCTACTCCTACCTATGCATCCTCAACACGGTCCGCCGCAACGCCCTGCGCATCCACAACCACACCTCCGACCAGGCCAGCCTCCCGGTTCTCAACCAGGTCAGCAAGCTGGGCCTGACCGGCCTGCAACGGCCCCCACAGGTCAACGTGGACATGAGCTTCAAGACGCGGGCCTTCACCACCATCCTCATCCTCTTCATCGGCTTCTCTGTGTGCTGGCTGCCCCACACCGTGGTCAGTCTGCTGGCCGTGTTCAGCCGTAGGTTCTACTTCAGCCCTGCCTTCTACCCGGTCAGTGTGGGGGCTCTGTGGCTCAGCTACCTGAAGACGGTGTTTAACCCCGTCATCTACTGCTGGAGGATCAGGAAGTTCCGGGAGGCGTGTCTGGAGTTCATGCCCAAGAGCTGCAGGCTGTGTCCCAGGGTGCCGGGCCGGAGCCGCAGGAGGGTGAGACCCAGTAACATCTACGTGTGCAGTGAGTCTCAGTCGGCTGTGTGACAGTAACATCTATGTGTGCAGTGAGTCCCAGTTGGCTATGTGACAATAAAATCTATGTGTGCAGTGAGTCCCAGTTGGCTGTGTGGAACTAACGCTCACTCAGAGGACACGCTCTGGTAACAGTGGAAAGCAGTGGTCACCAACTCTGGTCTTGAAGCTTCAGGGTGCTCCACTGGTGTAAAGGACCTGCTATACTCTCTATACCACTTGTTAAAACATCAGCATAGATGGCTTGCTGCTGAAACGTTGCTGTCTTTTGACAAATTATTGCAGAGGCACTTCAAACGTCTCTGTTTCCCTTCTAAAAAAAGAGAGGAAGAGAAATTATGCACAACTGGGAACACTGTTTTCTATTGAACCGTTATCCTGGTGATTGTACTGTTGGTGATCGTTTACCCAGATGGTTGTCGTATATGTCTAATTATACTGTATGTAAATTCAATTGTAAAGAAATGTTGATCAATATAAAAAAAGTGTTTCAGTGAATGAATAATTGATTTAATGAATTAACTAACAATCCAATTAACAGGTGTGTTGATGTCATAAACTATGTAAATGTAGCCTATGAGTAGAAATGAAATCATGTTAAACACAGTTATAACCGTTGTTATAGGCTAGCATTGTACCTAATACTGGAGCTGAAATATTATATGTTGGGCATGCTGGTTGACAAAGGTTGAACCTGTTGTCGAACACAGACCACATACAGTCGTCCCCTGCCTCTACAATGTCAATACAATGGTTGTGTTGCTGGGATACTAAAGACCGTTGCGGAGTGCATTTATGTGTATGAGACCCATATCTGACCCTTATCTTCCACAGCAGAACACACAGTCTGTGCTGTAGGTAATTCATCTCCATTTGTACAGTGGTTAAACAAATCTAGGGCACGCCATGTCAACTCATACACTTTGTGTAAGGTGTGATTATCTCAATTCTACTGCTTGAATGAAAGAAGAAAGATATGTACTATGTACACATCATGTAGTGGATGTACACATCAATGCCCAGGTAGAAGTGACCTTTAGACACAGATCTAGCATAAGTTTGCCTTACCCTAACTCATAGTCATATAACCTTAGGCTAGACCTAAATATATCACGAAACAGGCTTTAGATCTGTCTAAGGGACAGGCAAAGGTTGCTTCTTAAGGCAGCCCTCCGCACCTCTGATTCAGAGGGGTTGGGTTAAATGCAGAATACACATTTCAGTTGAATGCATTCAGTTGTACAACTGACTAGTATCCCTCCTTCCCTTCCCTTTTCTCAGCATCTCATTTCCATTGTCCATACTGAGCTGCAAGAACTGAAAGAGAAAACATCCCTACATTAAGAGTATCACTGGTTTAGTTGTAAAGTGAAAGATACATAGACATAAGGAAAGGAAGCCGTTATAATTGATTGAGACGTAGCCCATTGAGCCCCTTTACCTTGACGATGATGAATCTGATTGATGGAACAGCTGCAACACGTCACGATCAGACGTAGAGGATGCTGGGACGGGGGTGGGCGGGCAAAGATGGCGCGCTCCGGCAACATGGGACGTGAAGGGAAAGACACATCTCAGGATAAAGGCGCTTCTAACTCAGATATCTTACTACACCCCGAGCTTCTGTCTCAGGAGTTTATCCAGTTGGTTCTGAATGAGGTAAGAGACGAAACAGGGCTGAATTTGAACAAGGAGAGCGTTGATTTTGCGCTAGGTAGCCAGCTAGCTAGCCACCGGTAGTTAACGTCAGCCAGCTTGTATTGTAGCCAAAATAGTCCGCTGATTCAGCTAGCTATTTGCACCAGCGTCAGAACACTAAAAAGGCCATGAAAACCCACCATGTTGGAAATATCGACAGGAAAATATTATTAAACCAACTTTTAAAATGCGTGGCTCAGTTTGTTTGTTTAGTCAGGTGTGTTTTGTTTATCTGACGCATGCGTATACGATCACCTCGTGCAAGATTGTTGATGGTTTTGCGCATGCGTCAGGTGAAAGATCAAAGGGAGTACCCGGGGTGTATTCATTAGTGTACACCGTAGGAAAACCTTTCTTATTGAACCGCTAGTTAGGTCCTTCCCTACTTTGGCTCTAGTTCATGATTATTGTCAGCTGTAGGTTTTGATGAGGCCCTAGCTAACACGTGACATGTTCTGGCCCCTGTCCGGCACAGAAAAAGATAACCACCAGAGACGATGGGAGCCGCGACCAGCTCACGGATCTCTACCTCCGGCACGTCATCCCCCTCCCGCAGAGAGCGCTGCCCAACAGCCGCTGGGGAAAGAGGATGGCGCAGACCCGAGCGCGACAGAGCACAGCCAGCCGACAGTCTCATAGGTGGGGAGAGGTTAAGTTTCTCTAAAACGTGAAATCACCAAGGTATCTGGACCATTTTATAACATGCCATTATGCCAAAAATAGAGATTTGGTTGTAAACAAAATAACTTCTCCTTTAACTCGATTACATTACCCCTGAGTCTTTACTTAAAGGTAAACTCTGTGTCCGAACAAGGAGATGAGCGTGATTGAGATTAGCGTGATGCAAGACTTGGCTCTCACAGAGTATATGTGCGCTTCACGCAGCTCCAACCTGGTAGCTACTGGACCAAAACAGTAGAACAGTTGAGTAATGTGCTTCAACACTTGTTGAGGAAATCAGCCCAATATCAAATAATGTCTCTCTGCAGTTTGATGGCCGCAGACTGAGAGACATAATGGCATTAGTCATTTTGCTCTTGATGATGCTCTTACCACAGTGAAATCCAATGACGACACACTGATACAGGGCATTTCCATGGTAATGATTTTTCACTTTAAAATGTATACCAAGCAAAAACCATTTGATTTCAAAGTTGAACAAACCATACAACTATAGGCACAATGACTACTTTTACAGCCAATTTACAGGAAGAACTGTGCAGATACAAAGTTTAGTAAGAAAATAAATCTCAGGACGATTTTTGCAACAGACGATTTTCCAGAAAATGTATTTTTTATTTTTTTTTCTGTTTAAATTGTTTAAAGTAGTCCTTGGTTTTTGTTTGGCATACATTTTCAAGTGAAACATCTGTGTAATTGCCTTACTCCTACTGTAGCCTGTAGTTAGTATGTCCTGTTTTGTCTTGCAGCTCCAGTAACAACCAGAACAGGAAAAGGCCTCTGATCGTGTTCGATGGCAGCTCCTCTAAAAGTGGCCCTGTCAGACTGAAGAAGCCTGAGGGTCAGACTTCAGGGTCTGGGGTGACAGACAGAGTCAAGCCCCCTCCTTCCATGAACCTCTTCAACCCCATACGCAAGCTGTCCAGCACCACCCCTACCCCCTCCTCGTCCTCCCACAGCCCAGGAGGCCGCCACAGGAGTCCCACAGGGAACAAGGGTCCAGGGAGCTCCCCCTCCTCCCCCACCTCGGTTAATCTCAAACGGGAGGCAGACAGCTCGGTATGGAACCTCAGTATCTTTATTTATTTAACATTTATTTAACTAGGCAAGTCAGTTAAGAACAAATTCTTATTTACATTGATGGCCTACCTACAGGGTCAGCCATAGTAGTACGGCACCCCTGTAGAAAATTAGGGTTAAGTGTCTTGCTCAATGGCTTGGGTATTCGAACCAGCGACCTTTCTGTTACTGGCCCAACGTTCTAACCGTCAGGCTATCTGCCGCCTCAAAATGTATCTACTGGTCTATGTGAAATATTTTCCTAAAGATACGATTTTTCTGGTCACCAACCGTGGTCCCGGAGAGCTATAGGCTGCAGGATTTCGTTCCAACACAATGGATTCAGCTAATAGTGTATTTAAGCCCTTAGCTGTGGTATATTGGCCATATACCACAAACCCCTAAGGTGCCTTATTGCTATTATAAACTTCTTACTAATGTAATTAGAACAGTAAAAAGTAATTTTTGGGTATACCCTTGCTATACGTTCTGCTATACCACGACTTTCATCCAATCAGCATTCAGGGCTCGAACTACCCAGTTTATAAATAGTAATATAGTATTATCAGGGCCCTGATGATTTAGTGGAATCAGGTTTTTTACAGTTGCACTGGACCAAAAGCTTTCGCATTCGGTAGCTCTCCAGGACCAGGGTTGTTGACTGCTGCCATGGGCTATTTGACTGACTTGGAGAGGTTTGGGGATGTTGCGGTTATTAGTGAAGCAGATCTGAGAATGTTATCTGAATCTGATTTGTGAGTGTAGTAGATGATTGTCTCTGTCTCCGCAGGGTGAACTCAAAGAAAAGAAAAAGATCCAAAAAGTGACATGGCCCTGACCCTTGACCCTACCGAGAGACCCACCACTACACTATAGAGTTGATGCGCCTCCTTACACTGTGGGGAATTCTCTGCCAGATTCAGGACAACCACAGAACTACTTACATTTTTGGGGTGGTGACATCAGTCCTCATTACCTACCTGGACCCCAGAACTACTCTCTGACCCTTTACCTGACCCTCAAGTGACCTTACAGTGAGTACTCTGCTCCTGTCCCTCAGCACCCTCCCATGGAGCCAGACCACAGCACCCTCCCATGGAACTTGAGTGAACTGGGACGTTATTGGCTCTTACTGCAGACATGGCACCATGATATTTCTATGTTCATAAGTATTTTGTGGAATAAGCAGTTTAACCCTCAATTCTGCTCTATGCATTATAATTTTGTGATGTCACCTACCTGAAATCCTCTTAGAGTAGTATCAGTAGTTCCAGTGCTAGTTAGAGAGCTTGAGTTAAGGAGGCTGATGGTGCTTAAATTGATAGGAAAACTTTGGGTCTACAATGCTAAGTGCTTATGCGTCTTTATACGTTTTTGTGGGCGTGTATTGCAAACAGTGGGTCGTGACAGGTTAGGGATTTGAAGGGTTTTGATAGTGATTTAGATGGAATCCTCATTAGGGGGAAACATCGCCACTGGCAGCCCCATCACCATTTTTATTGTTGCTGAGCTGAGGAGCGTCGTCATGGTAAAACTAATTGCAGTAGATATTGTGCTCTTCTATCGTGCGTGCAATGATGTCGGGGGGGGGTTATTTTCAGGAACTTCTTTGTCGCTGTTTCACCATTTTAAGTATTTCTGCTTTATTGTATTAGTACTGTGACACTTAAATTTGTAATGAGATGTTTAGCTAGTGTGCATTGCCTTGTATGAAGATTTGAGTCGGGGGTGCATTTATTTATGAAATGAAAGTGATCCACTAGATGGTGCCAGAGAACTAGTCCTGCATGATTTGCAAGTGCCCCAGAAAGGCGTTGCTCCTGTTTGAGCATCAGATTAGCCAAGCTTGAATCCTACCCATAACTATTAGGGCATCAAAGCATACCTGACCCAGGACCAGCAGTTAGGGGCAACTTGTAACAGCTCGATGGCATTGTACAGCGTTTCCCCTATATGCATTTAGCCGCCACTGCATTTATAAAATGTAAATGAATAGAGGAAGTCTCCATCCACTGCTAACCGCCACCGCAGCTGAAAAAATTCCTAGAGGAAACACTTAACTTCATGTCACTTCCTTAGTCATACAAGGTGTACAGAAGTTGGTGTATTTTTTATAGTTCTTTATTTGGACTTTCCATCAGAGCTCTTGGAAAAGGACTGATAGAGACGTCTGTGTTGGCGCTCACCCTAAAAGGCACTAATGGGTCCTGGTTACCAAGCATTTGCACCAGTGTCAGTCAAATGTATACCTGTTGGGGGTGATAATAAACCGGGTAAAAACCAAACGCTCGTTAGTCTTTGGTTAATAACATTTATTATTTTTCTTTAGTTGTCGCTTTTAGTTTTATTCCCATCTGAATAACATTTACAAACTTTGCACCAGTGTAAACGCCCAGTAAACCTGTTTCTTTGTGAGTTAGTTCGCATTTTCACAACTTTGGGATTTATGCTCCTTCATATACACCAATAAATAGCCTTTAAAATCTTAAAGGCATAGTTCACCCAACTTGCAGAACACATTTTTTCCATGGACTGCAATAGTTGTGTAATTCGGGTGAAATGTTCACATAAACTCTGATTATATTCTAAGTATATAATAGATTTTCAGCATACATTCATGCACAAAACCTCAAACTCATATGTGATATATCAAGCCAGGGCATGCAGAAAGCAAGATTTGCTCTTGCACTCCAAAAAACAGTCAAATGTATATTTTTTAACTCAAATAGCATATGGATTAGTAGCCTAATAGTGGGTGCGTTCCTCTGCCCAGGCGTTGCTGATGCATGCCAGATCTTACAATGCCATAGGTATTTTACGTATTATCTAACCACATGATATGTTATAGCAATCTGATGCCGGACTGTCCAGTTGATGACGTGGCAACCAATCATTGGTTGATGCATGCAACGTCTGAGCAGGGGAACGTGACCAGTATCTTGTGTTCGCATGTCATATATATATACACAGTGATACTCAGTTGTGCTTTGATAGGTCGTTGTTGGGACTCAAGATGACTTCCTGGTTGTTTCGTTGCTATCCAATCAGATGTCGGCCACTCGCTGCCTGCCAATCAGATGTCTTTGCCGCACTCGGGGCACAGGATGTCGTCACGCTCGGTGAGGAAACCCCGGCCCACCAGGGAGACGGAACACTTCTTACAGTTGAAGCAGTCGTTGTGCCACTGGCGCTCTTCAAAGGAGATGTACTTACTGCCACCCAGACCTGAGAGAGACAGGAAGAGGTGAACATGTACTGTTATCGAAAGGTGAGGGATGTCTCTGCATCCTAAAACATAAATGGGGAGGGAGGAAAGGAGGACACATTTAGTAAGGATTCAAACGGCCACAGTGTTCAGCGTGATTGGGTGACTGACTGACTTATTCCGTTAGTAAGTAAGTTAGAACTGATTTAAAAGTGAGTATCTAATTGACTGACTGACTCACTCTGTTCGAGAGACACACAGGTTGCGTTCGAGTACACAATTTCATTGCAGGTCTGCACAGATTATCGGATCGTTATATCATAGCTCCTTTAGTTCCTGATACACTAAGCACTATTCCACGTGTTGTAAAGATCTGATAATCAGTGCATGACCTGCCTGAGCAGAAAACGTGTATCTGAAACGCATCCAGATGGATAGATAGTTTACCGCTGATGGGCGTGGTGCAGGAGGCGCACTTCTTAGCGTACAGGTTGCAGAAACAGTTGAGGCAGTAGGCAAAGTCGTCACGGGAGGTGAATCGCTGGCCAGACAGCTGCTGCTTGCAGCCAGTGCACAGGAAGCAGTCCTTATGCCAGGGCTGGTCGTGATAGGTCACCCCACCAGTAGTGATGGGCTATTATAGACCGAGAGTTAGGCATACACACATACCAAACACATTTGACCATGCGCACACACACACACGTGTGCACAGTGACTGCACACAAGTAAGCACTTACACGCGCACCAACCAAGTGCTACAAACCAGGCACCAACAGATACCAGATTTTAGCAGTGACAGCAATCAATTTAATAAATTGCCATGTGAATGGATACTGGTGACATTTGTGTACATATAAAGTTCTAATCCATCTTGCTCTAGTCTTGCCTGCCAGATTCACAGCCCATCTTTCATCTGTTGTAGAAAGAGCCCTGTTCTCTAGCACTATGATGTATACACCACTTTAGAGGATAGAAAAAGTGAGGAAGAGAAACTACAGTATTTATACTAAGGTCATGACCTTTGACCTACCTTCTTGCAGTGGATACACTGCATTGCAAACTGTTTCTCGTAGCAGGGCACACAGAAGTTGTGGTTCTCCTTAGGGATGAAGCTCTTGGTGCCGATGGGCTGCTGGCAACGCTGGCAGGTGAAGCAGGTCTCATGCCAGCTGTTACCCTTATGCTCCATCTTCCTGGAGCCTGCATGAAGGGGAGGGTGGGAGGGAGGAAGGAAGGATGGTTGGGTAAAGGAATTAGGGAGGATAGAGAATGGAGAGTGCGAAAGAGGACGCCCACTACTATCTGCACCCTTGGAGTTCCTCTCTAAAATACTGCCTGGGGGTCTTTGTAAACAAACAAACTGGGGACAGAGAGGCATTGTTGTGTTCAAGGAAGTCTGGAGCAAATTTGTACAGTATCTACATTCAATGTTTCTGCTCTGCTGCACCCCAGACCTCACCAGAGAAGAGTTACTGACTGACTGACTGTGTCTGACTGACTGTCTATCTGGGAGAAGCAGCATCCCAAGGGCTTCCCACTACTACTACTACTACTACTACTACGATTACTACTATTGGTAATACTGATACTACCTCTACTACTATTACTGGCACTACTACTACTTCTGGTAGTAGTACTACTACTACAACTATTACTACTACTACTACTGGTACGACTACTACTACTTCTGGTACTACTACTACTACTGGCACAACTACTACTACTAAGTGTAGTCTGTGTACTTGCCTGTGTGCATGCCCACGTTCATGCGAATGCTTGTGTGTGTGTTTAGTACTGTATATGTAGTTTAGATAAATGTAGGTTCTCACCAGGCATGATGGTCTTCTTGCACTCATGGCACTTAGAGGAGTACTCGTTAGAGTAGCACTCAGTGCAGAGCAGCTGGTCATCCTTGGTGGAGAAGGGCTTGTCCACCAGAGAACGTTTACATTGGAAGCACTGGAAACACTCCTCATGCCAGTGGCGGTCCTTATAGGAAAGGTCCTACGGAGGCAGCAGAGGGACAATCACAATCTGAATATGACAGCACGCTTTGACAATGTTCATGGATGGAAGGTAAAAAAAAAAAAAGAGACAGTGCTAGTGGTTCATCCCTGTTTGTATATGTCATGCAATGCATACGTGTGTGTGTGTGTGTTTTTTCCTACCCTGGTGTTGCAGCCGATGGGTTTCTTGCAGTCCTCACAGGTGTTGGAGTACAGGCTCTCGTAGCATTTGACACAGTATGGGTTCTCCTCTCTCAGGACGTATTTCTTCCCGAACAGTGATTCCTTACAGTAGTGACAGTCATAGCGCTCCGTCATCTTTGCACCGGGAATCCCCGCTAACCTGAGGGGAGAGTGAGAGTTTGGGAATATCGTTTGTCCTACTACTGCATAATCCATAACAGTCTAAACCCTGTCTAAACCGGGGCCGACATGTATGTGTTGATATTAGTGTGCTACAGACAGAAGTTGGCGGTACCGACTTCAGACGAGTCCCAAGATGCTTGTGGGGGTCGTAGAGCAAGCCATCTGGTTCATGAGAGTCATCTTTCCATAGAGGGGACGTTCGGATGCTACAGACGATTTTGAAAGAAGACGTCTCATGGTCTGACAAACACTGCTCTAGCTCTGTCACCTTTCACCGCAGATGCGGGAGTGCGACATCAGCGGATGTGGTGGATTGAGATGCATCCAATGCAAACAGTTATCTCTAGCTTAAACTGACAGATTTGTATGGGTATTTTTTATTATGCTAATTAGATTTCCGCAGGGGGCACGTACATCGACTAGAGGGATGAGTTTATTCAAGTTATGGTCAAAAACCTGGATCCATGACCTGCATACTGTACATACGGTATATTTGTAAGTAGGTTTTTAAGAGTCCAACTAGATAAACAGAAGCCAGCTTGTAATAGCCAAGTGTGTCTGTTGGCCTTGTCTGTGTCAGTGTCTACACACAATCAGTCTGTCATAGTGAATGAGAACTGGATCTCAATTCACTTGCCTGTCACTGCAATGAATATAATATCCACAAAGTGCATTTCCAATTCAAGCAAAGTGGAGGGAACACAAGATGTATATGCACAATAGATATCTGATAAGAACATGAGGAAATCACAATACACGTCTGCCTGTCATCTTTTGAGCCGGTGTTATATTGCCGACAGTTGTAGTATCAGGTTGTACTTTTGTGTACAGTATGTCTCTCTAGAGGGTTTAGTCTTTGACCTCTGTGTGTCTATCAGCAGCCAGTCTTTTGTCTGTTGGTGTGACAGCTGCAAGGGGACAGATGAGAAGGATATTATTAATAGCACTATCTATCAATCGTACTTAGAGAGGGACAGGGGACCTTCGCCCCTGCGCATACCAACACTCACTATGTCACCCTGCAGTCAGGTCATCCATCACCTCACCTCCAGCTGTCGGCATCACAACGCCCCACAACACAGCTCAGCTTCCCACAGTGTGTGTGTGTGTGTGTGTGTGTGTGTGACGTCAAACTGGAAAAATGTCTACTCACGCTTTGCAGCTGTTAACCCCTGGTTATCCCTCTCTGTGCATGGCCTGTCACTGCTGCTGACCAGTGGTGTGTGTGTGTGTGTGTGGCCGGCTGCCTGCCTCTGGAAGTCTCCAGTGTCCCAACCACACAACGCTGCATACCCTGCTACTCTACACTTCTCACCACTTTCCTCTCACTCTCATTCTTCCCTCTCTCTTTCTATCTGAGTTCTCACCTACTCATGGTTTGACCATATAAGGAGAACTTGAGCATGTCCCCCCTCAATCTCTTAACTTTCTTCTCTTTTCCCCTCTTCTTTTTATTCACCCTCTCACCTCTCTCTCGCTCGATCTCTCTATTCTTCCCTATCTCCCTGTCCCCAACCCCCCCCCCCCCCCCCCCTCTCTTTTTCTCTCTCTTTGCTTTCCCTTGTTTTTCCAACCCGATCCTGACAATTTTTTCTGTTTGCATTTCCTCATTACCTCATTCGGTCCCCCTCTCTCTGGACATGGTATGTTCCTCATGTATTACAGTCTTTGTGTATAAGATCCTCAAATATACCACTTCGTACTCAAGAATAGGGGTCCAAACAAGAGTCCAAACTAAGACTAAGTTGAAGGGCTAGAGAATGGTCTTGTTGTACTAGTCCAAATTAGATCAACACAAGTCAGAGGAATTTTCCGTTCTGTCTTCAAGTTGAAAGAAGAATAGATTTAGTCCCGTGTAGCTCAGACGGTAGAGCATGGCACTTGCAATGCCAGGGTTGTGTGTTCGATTCCCACGGGGGACCAGTACGAAAAAAGTATGAACATGTATGCACTAACTAACTATGTCGCTCTGGATAAGAGCATCTGCTAAATGACTAACATGTAAATGTACCATGCTATCTGCCAGTAATAATGACTCTCTCCCTCTAATCCCTTTTCCCAAAGTCTCTCCATCGCTGTTCCTTTCCTCTACTTTCCATCCTTCTGTCTCTCTCACTCACTCACTCACTCACTCTCTCGCGCTCTCTGTCTCTCACTCACTCACTCACTCACTCACTCTCTCGCGCTCTCTGTCTCTCACTCACTCACTCTCTGTCTCGCGCTCTCTGTCACTCACTCACTCACTCACTCGCTCTCTGTCTCGCGCTCTCTGTCTCTCACTCACACTCACTCACTCACTCACTCACTCACTCACTCACTCACTCTCTGTCTCGTGCTCTCTGTCACTCACTCGCTCTCTGTCTGTCTCTCTCACTCACTCGCTCTCTGTCTCCCGCTCGCTCACTCACTCACTCACTCACTCACTCACTCACTCACTCACTCACTCACACACACAGCTAGCTTAAATCAGGGTTCATCTTGGTCCTAAAATAAAAAAGTTAAACTGAACCCTAATAAAAGCTCCAGCTATTTTAAAAAGGCGGGCAGCTGTTGGAGACTGGGCTCTGTGTTCTCTTTGAGGTCACCCATCCCAGTGACCGCTAATGGCTAAAGACAGACACCAACGACCTGACTATGAAGAAATTTCCCCCTCGGGGATCAATAAAGTATCTATCTATCTAATACGCATGCATGCACACGTGGACAGAATGAATACCTCAATGTGGAGGAAAAGAGGGTATCTCTTCACTCAACTTTTATCAGACATGTACAGTACTTTAATTCTACTTGTAATACAATTGTCATAGAATGTATGTACAAGTGTACTGAACTCCTGGAAAGTACATGCCGTTTCATGGTTCGATCCTTGGCTCTGAGGTATGTATGACAAAATGCAGGGTTTATCTAGTTGTAGTGAAGCAAAGTATTTCTGAGTGGATGATTGAATCAATTTTTCTGTCGATGATTGGATCATATGTGCTGTGGTCATGTGTGGGTTTGCCCTAATTGTGTAATGCAATGCTGGAGAACCCATCTGAATCTTAGTGCTGCACTTGCACACGCACAGACACGCACATACACACTAAATTATGAAGATGTCTTATGACTTTTACAAACCTGAGCAGTAAAACTCTCATTACACTATTACCTTACGTTTTTCACTATCATAATTAAACCAGTAATTAGATTGACTTGAGAAGTTCAATATATTTACTGAGCAAGACAAAGATCCCACACCACAAACCTCCCTCCTCACCCATCCATCATCTCTCCTCTCTCCTCCCCTCAACACCACAACCCTCCCTCCTCACCCATCCATCATCTCTCCTCCCCTCAACACCACAACCTTCCCTCCTCACCCATCCATCCTTCTTCTCCAATCCAAATCCGCCACCCTGACCCCTGCTCTCTCTCCGCAGGGGATCTATCTCACTCAGATGGACGCTTGAGCCACAATGGCGGGAGTGGCCCACAGCGACAAGTCTCTAATGATAGCCAGTGCCCTCAGAGGAAACTGGAATGCTTTTAAGAGCCACGATAGAGGGGCTAGAAAGGTGCTCAAAGTTTCAACGACAAACTACTACAGAAATGCACCGCCCCTCAAACATACAGGCCTACTCACATTTAGCCTACCCGATGAGCTGAGTGGGCAGGGTTTGCACTTTTTCGACTCTTCCATTGGCTCCATCCAGCCAGGACGGCACTGAACGCTATGTCTCAGCCTTAAGGGGTGGAACTCTTTTCCCCCAAATGTACCCTTTGCCCACACCACTACCCACTCCTAACCATAACTATAGGGTATAGATAATTGGCAGACGTGCACACATGCATACATTGACTGATGGATCCTGTAACTGCATTGTGACAATGTAAACCTGCTGAAATGATCACTTTGCCTTGCTAAATAATAGCTTTTAAAACAGTCTACTACATCCATCATAATTTCCTCTCCAAGGCACAGTGACAGTAGAGTCTAGTTTGATCATAGAGAAATAGTTGATACTGACTGAAGCTCAACTGATTACCTCTGATTCAAAGTGACAGTGACAAAAAAAAAAAGTCTATCAAGCCACAGTTGAGTTAGTCAGTGGAGAAAGTAGGTCAAACGTCACGCATCAAAGCCAAAGTTCAGAGTGAGAGGGAGAGTTTTGTGGAGGGTGATCGTTTCAGGTGGTAGAGAAGAAGAGTTAATGGGACGGATGGAGAAGGGTTGAGTTGAGCGGTGGAAAGATGGAAAGAAAGAGAACATGATTAGAGGTCAGGTGGAGAGAGGGAATGGATGTGTGAGAGGATGAGTGGAATAAAATGTTTATGTCCCAAAGAAGGAGGAAAAAAAAGAGAGGGAGTGCTAGAAGGAGTGAAGAAGGGATGGATGGATGGATGGGTGGGTGGGTGGGTAGAGGAGTGGACAGTGCTGAGTCCTACCTTTCTGTCTGTGGAGGGTGTGTGTCTGTGAGGAGTCTGCTCAGACTGAGACGAACGACGGAGGGCGAGCTGTAGTCACTCCTGATTGGATTACCCCATCCATAGACGACTAATTGAGGAGCGGGTGGGGGGGTGGGAGGGGACAAGGGGACTCTTTTTTTTGAGATGGGCTATAAATACAATGGCCCTACAGAGATAAAACCCACTCTCTTTCTTTCTCTCTCTCTCACACATACACACACAAACACACTCAGTCACTGTGCTGTGGCCTTGTAAGGCATTGCATTGTAGTTCACTAACCACACACAACTAATAACTACATGGCTGAGGAGATCAACTACTACCCCCCCTCTCTGTATCCCCTCTCTCTCTCTGTATCCCCTCTCTCTCCATGTACAGTTGAAGTCGAAAGTTTACATACACTTAGGTTGAAGTCATTAAAACTCATTTTTCAACCACTTCACAGATTTCATGTTTGCAAACTATAGTTTTGGCAAGTCGGTTAAGACATCTACTTTGTGCATGACACAAGTAATTCTTCCAATTGTTTACAGACAGACTATTTCACTTATAATTCACTATATCACAATTCCAGTGGGTTAGAAGTTTACATACACTAAGTTGACTGTGCCTTTAAACAGCTTGGAAAATGTCATGGCTTTAGAAGCTTTGTTGGAGACTGTACCTGTGGATTGGAGGTGTACCTGTGGATTTATTTCAAGGCCTACCTTCAAACTCAATGCCTCTTTGCTCGACATCATGGGAAAATCAAAAGAAATCAGCCAAGACCTCAGAAAAAAAATAGTAGACCTCCACAAGTTTGGTTCATCCTTGGGAGCAATTTCCAAACGCCTGAAGGTACCACGTTCCATCTGTACCAACAATAGTACGAAAGTATAAACACCATGGGACTACGCAGCCGTCATACTGCTCAGGAAGGAGATGTGTTCTGTCTCCTAGAAATTAATGTACTTTGGTACGAAAAGTGCAAATCAATCCCAGAACAACAGCAAAGGACCTTGTGAAGATGCTGGAGTTAACAGGTACAAAAGTATCTGTATCCACAGTAAAACAAGCCCTATATTGACATAACCTGCTATGCAATCTGGTTTCCGAGCTGGTCATGGGTGCACCTCAGCTACGCTCAAGGTACTGAACGATATCATAACCGCCATCGATAAAAGACAGTACTGTGCAGCCGTTTTCATCGACCTGGCCAAGGCTTTCGACTCTGTCAATCACCGCATTCTTATTGGCAGACTCAACAGCCTTGGTTTCTCAAGTGACTGCCTTGCCTGGTTCGCTAACTACTTTGCAGACAGAGTTCAGTGTGTCAAATCGGAGGGCCTATTGTCCGATCCTCTGGCAGTCTCTATGGGGGTGCCACAGGGTTCAATTCTTGGGCCAACCCTTTTCTCTATATACATCAACGATGTCACTCTCGCTGCTGGTGACTCTCTGATCCATCTCTACGCAGATGACACCATTCTGTATACATCTGGCCCCTCTTTGGACACTGTGTTTACTAACCTTCAATCAAGCTTCAATGCCATACAACACTCCTTCCGTGGCCTCCAACTGCTCTTAAACGCTAGTAAAACTAAGTGCATGCTTTTCTATCGAACGCTGCCAGCACCCGCCCACCGGACTATCATCACTACTCTCGACGGATCCGAATTAGAATACGTGGACACCTACAAATACCTAGGCATCTGGTTAGACTATAAACTCAACTTCCAGACTCACATCAACCATCTCCAATCCAAAATTAAATCCAGAATTGGCTTCCTATTTCGCAACAAAGCCTCCTTCACTCATGCTCTACTTTCTCTCTGACATTTCACAGTGGTGATCCTAACTGACCTAAGACAGGGAATTTTTACTAGGATTAAATGTCAGGAATTGTGAAAAACTAAGTTTAAATGTATTTGGCTAAGGTGTATGTAAACTTCCGACTTCAACTGTATCCCCCCTCTCTCGCTGTATCCCTCTCTCTCTCTCTCTCTCCCTGTACCCTCCCTCTCCCTGTATCCCCCTCTCTTTCTCCCTGTATCCCCCTCTCTTTCTCCCTGTATCCCCCTCTCTCTCTCCCTGTATCCCCCTCTCTCTCTCCCTGTATCCCCCTCTCTCTCTCCCTGTATCCCCCTCTCTCTCTCCCTGTATCCCCCTCTCTCTCTCCCTGTATCCCCCTCTCTCTCTCCCTGTATCCCCCTCTCTCTCTCCCTGTATCCCCCTCTCTCTCTCCCTGTATCCCCCTCTCTCTCTCCCTGTATCCCCCTCTCTCTCTCTCCATGTATCCCCCTCTCTCTCCCCTTCCTAGTTTAACAATTATGCATCCATCCGTGAGTAACTCTGGTCCGTAATCACTCATTCACTCAGGACTTATTTATTCATTCAGGTCTGTATATACATATTCATGTACAGTTGTTATATCATATCACGTGCAATATAGTAATTAATTATTGGACTGAACTTATGTAGTCATTCACTCAGGAATGCATATTATCCTGTCAGTTGTATCTTTTTTCATTGCTTTTAGTATATCGAATGTGCAATACGTGCATTTATCTGTTATTAAACCATGCACACTAAGAACTGTATTTAAGTATCCTGTCATTACCTGTACAGTTAATGTAACCATGCAAATATTCACTTATCTGTAAATGTAACTGTATATTTACATGTACAGTTAATGTAACCATGCAAATATTCACTTATCTGTAAATGTAACTGTATATTTACATGTACAATTAATTTAACCATACAAAATATTCACTTACCTGTTCATTTAACCAGTCTGTATATTAAGTAAACTATTATTACCCTCACTTATATTATACGCACTTTTAGCTATTTAAGTATCTTTCTCTGCCATCGGCCTGTATAGTTAACCATGCAAATACTCCTTATTTATATCAACTTTTAATATATTATTTTTTCACTTAACAATGTATACAGTAGTGTACATATTCAGCCATCCACCCATACTATGCAATGTCTTTTTATAGTTTTTTTTGCACTTTTTCATACTGCCGCTCTGTGTATCATGTATCGTGTATCTGTCTTTTGTGTATTTCGTTCTGGCATTTTGCACCTGCCCTGTGTTTTTCGTTGCTACTTGACAAAGTAATTTCCCCACGGAATCAATAAAGTATCTCTCTCTCTCATCCCCTCTCTCTCTCTCATCCCCTCTCTCTCTCTCTCTCTCTCTGCATCCCCTCTCTCTCTCTCTCTGCATCCTCTCTCCCTGTATCCCCCTCTCTCTCCCTGTATCCCCCTCTCTCTCCCTGTATCTCTCTCTATCGGCCTAATTCTTCTCTTCATGCATTATTTGTTTTGCGTTGTACACAGAGGATATTTTTGCAGAATTCTGCATGCAGAGTCTCAATTTGGTGTTTGTCCCATTTTGTGAATTCTTGGTTGGTGAGCGGACCCCAGACCTCACAACCACAAAGGGCAATGGGTTCTATAACTGATTAAAGTATTTTTTGCCACATCCTAATAGGTATGTCGAATTTTATGTTCCTTTTGATGGCATAGAAGCCCTTCTTGCCTTGTCTCTCAGATCGTTACCTGTGGCGCTGATGTTTAGGCCGAGGTATGTATAGTTTTTTGTGTGCTCTAGGGCAACGGTGTCTAGATGGAATTTGTATTTCTGGTCCGGTCGACTGGACCTTTTTTGGAACACCATTATTTTTGTCTTGCTGAGTTTTACTGTCAGGGCCCATGTCTGGCAGAATCTGTGCAGAAGATCTAGGTGCTGCTGTAGGCCCTCCTTGGTTGGGGACAGAAGCACAGATCATCAGCAAACAGTAGAAATTTGACTTCAGATTCTAGTAGGGTGAGGCCAGGTGCTGCAGACTGTTCTATTTCCCTCGCCAATTCATTGATATACTGTATATGTTGAAGAGAGTGGGGCTTAAGCTGCATACCTGTCTCACCCCACGGCCCTGTGGAACAAAATGTGTGTTTTTTGACAATTCTTCCCAGAAGTTGTTAGTCTATGGATTCTTCAATTACATTAAGCAGATTTTTTTTCCGTAGTGTATTTCTGTATTGTTTTAGTGATTCACCATAGTGAAGGCGTAGGCTCAGGTTTTCTGGGTCTCTATATTTTGGTTGATTAGGTTTCTCAATTTCTATCTTAAGTTTTTGCATTCTTCATCAAACCTTTTGTCATTGTTGTCAATTTTCTTCGGTTTTCTGTTTTACATTTTTAGATTTGATAAAGAAGCTGAGACCCAAGTTGGTCCTCAGACAGAAGGTCTAGGGCGCGCCAGCCAAATACATTTCCTGACATTTAATCCTAGTACAAATTCCTTGTCTTAGGTCAGTTAGGATCCCCATTTTATTTTAAGAATGTGAAATGTCAGAATAATAGTAGAGAGAATGTATTTATTTCATCACATTCCCAGTGGGTCAGAAGTTTACATACACTCAATTAGTATTTGGTAGCATTGCCTTTAAATTGTTTAACTAGGGTCAAACGTTTTGGCTTCCCACAATAAGTTGGGTGAAGTTTGGCCCATTCCTCCTGACAGAACTGGTGTAACTTAGTCAGGTTTGTAGGCCTCCTTGCTCACACACGCTTTTTCAGCTCTGCCCACAAATTTTCAATAGGATTAAGGTCAGGGCTTTGTGATGGCCACTCCAATACCTTGACTTTGTTGTCCTTAAGCCATTTTGCCACAACTTTGGAAGAATGTTTGGGGTCATTATCCATTTGGAAGACACATTTGCGACCAAGCTTTAACTTCCTGACTGACGTCTTGAGATGTTGCTTCAATATATCCACATAATTTTCCTTCCTCATGATGCCGTTTTTTTTATGAAGTGCACCAGTCCCTCCTGCAGTAAAGCACCCCCACAACATGATGCTGCCACCCCCGTGCTTCACGGTTGGGATGGTGTTCTTCGGCTTGCAAGCCTCCCCCTTTTTCCTCCAAACATAACGATGGTCATTATGGCCAAACAGTTCTATTTTTGTTTCATCAGACCAGAGGACATTTCTCCAAAAAGTACTATCTTTGTCCTCATGTGCAGTTGCAAACCGTAGTCTGGCTTTTTTATGGCGATTTTGGAGCAGTGGCTTCTTTCTTGCTGAGCGGCCTTCAGGTTATATCGATATAGGACTTGTTTTACTGTGGATATAGATACTTTTGTACCTGTTTCCTCCAGCATCTTCACAAGGTCCTTTGCTGTTGTTCTGGGATTGATTTGCATCTGTCTGTAAACAATTGTTGGAAGAATTACTTGTGTTATGCACAAAGTAGATGTCCTAACCAATTTGCCAAAACTATAGTTTGTCAACATGAAATCTGTGGAGTGGTTGATGACATCAACCTATGTGTATGTAAACGTCCGACTTCAACTGTATATACACTACCGTTCAAAGGCTTGGGGTCACTTAGAAATGTCCTTGTTTTTGAAAGAAAAGCACATTTTTTTTGTCCATTAAAATAACATCAAATTGATCAGAAATACAGTGTAGACATTGTTAATATTGTAAATGACTATTGTAGCTGTAAACGGCTGATTTTTTTTAAAAATGGAATATCTGCATAGGCTTATAGAGGCCCATTATCAGCAACCGTCACACCTGTGTTCCAATGGCACGTTGTGTTAGCTAATCCAAGTTTATCATTTTAAAAGGCTAACTGATCATTAGAAAACCCTTTTGCAATTATGTTAGCACAGCTGAAAACTGTTGTGCTGATTAGAAGCAATAAAACTGGCTTCTTTAGACTAGTTGAGTATCTGGAGCATCAGCATTTGTGGGTTCGATTACAGGCTCAAAATGGCCAGAAACAAAGAACTTTCTTCTGAAACTCGTCAGTCTATTCTTGTTCTGAGCAATGAAGGCTATTCCATGCGAGAAATTGCCAAGAAACTGAAGATCTCGTACAACGCTGTGTACTACTCCCTTCAAAGAACACCGCAAACTGGCTCTAACCAGAATAGAAAGAGGAGTGGGAGGTCCCGGTGCACAACTGAGCAAGAGGACAAGTACATTCGTGTCTAGTTTGAGAAACAGACGCCTCACAAGTCCTCAACTGGCAGCTTCATTTAAATAGTACCCACAAAACACCAGTTTCAAAGTCAACAGTGAAGAGACGACTCTGGGATGCTGGCCTTCTAGGCAGAGTAGCAAAGAAAAAGCCATATCTTCCTCTGTCGAGTGTCCCATTTTAATCTTTTCTTTTTATTGGCCAGTCTGAGATATGGCTTTTATTTGCAACTCTGCCTAGAAGGCCAGCCTCCCGCAAATGTGACCCCAAACTTTTGAACGGTAGTGTATGTCTCTCTCCACCGCCAGTTCTCCGGGTTTGCTTAACAGGATTAGTGCTGACTGGAGTGTGTTGACCTGCTGTTCCAGCTCCACTTACCTTACCTCCAGCTGGGTGAATGTATCCTTCATTTCAATGAGGGAGTAGTACTCTGTGCTGGGAGGTTGACTTTCTGCTTGGGGTTGCTGTTCAGTGGGGTTGTATAATGAAGAGGTCTCTTTAATTATGTAAAAGTCCAGCTGAAACTGTTTGGGGTTGCCCTGTACCATTACTGTTCCAGACGTATACAGGTTGACATTGGCTGACTGAGTCCTCGTTATCTAGTATCCTGAGTTTCCACCCATCGCTAACACCCCCCCTATTAACAGAGGGGTAGTGTGTTAATTTAGCACTGTGCCATGTCAGAGGATGCTCTGTGTGGAAGATTAAGATGCTTATGTTCCCAATTTTGTAATGGTCAGCAAAAAGTGTCTCTTGATTTCTTTTTGTGCCTTCTCATTTTTTACATCCAGAGGGTACTGTATTGTAATTACCTCTGAACTGCGGGAGGGGGCTTCAAAGTCCTCTGCCTTTGGGTGGGGTAGGCTGTGAAACTCTCCTGCCATTGTTGGGCTCAAGGGCTTTGACACCTCTCATTTCACACCTCAGTGTTAATTGAAGTTGCAGTCAGATATTCGGGCTACCTAGCAAGCTTGGTAGCATTAACTTAGCATTCAGTCCTTATAAAGTATAATATATCACTGTAATGTATTTTTCATCTTGGCTTTAAAACTAACTTCAGACTAAACATTACTCACTCAGTTCCAGGTTGGATGGTGTTTTCAGGTTTCTGTTTGTTTGCCAGAGCATTTGCTATATAGCTTGGAAATAAGAATCTTTAGTAGTAGGAATCCTTCCAGGTAATTCTGTCCAAAATCAGGTTTGGGGTTTTGATTTGGAGTGAAGGTTATGTTGTGGAGGGTAGTATCCTGTATATGTCCTTGACACAAAATTCAAGTTTGTCTAACACTCAATCTATCTTTTTGTAAAAACATGCTGAAAAGTGCGGGAGCTCATCTGCTCAGACATATCTCTATCCCTGTATCCCTCCCCCTCTCTTTCTCTATCCCTGCATCCTCCTCTCTCTCTCCCTACATCCTTCTTTCTCTCCCTCTATCCCTATATCTCTCCCCCTCTTTCTCTATCCCTGTATCCCTCCCTCTCTCCCTGCATCCTCCTCCCTACATATATCAGATCTAGCAGATCCAGCCCTTACCATTCCCTCCCTTTTTTAAATATATATTCTGATCCAGTAACCCTACAATCAACTCTCTCCATCCCTTCCTCAATCCATCCCTCCATCCCTTTTTTCCCTGCCTCATTCTAATCCCAACACTTTACTGTGTGTGTGTGTGTGTGTGTGTGTGTGTGTGTGTGTGTGTGTGTGGTATTATTACACAATAATATTCCTCTCTCTCTCTCGCTATATATATATATATAATCACAACACTTTACTGTATGTACATACATTCATTTATTAATTTATTCATTCATACATACATGCATACATATGATGATGATGATAGCAGGTTTTCCTAGTCACTGCCAGAAGGGAGGGAATGTCTCAGAGACCCCCTTGTGTGATTCAAGTGCTGTGTTTGTGATCTACCGTATCGGAGAGGTAACGTGGTGTGTGTGATGGGAGTGTATCGGAGAGATAACAATGTGTGTGTGTTGAGTGCGTATTGGAGAGGTAACGTGGTGTGTGTGTGAGATGGGAGCGTATCGGAGAGGGTCTGTGTGTGTGTGTGTGTGTGTGTGAGATGGGAGCGTATCGGAGAGGTAATGTGTGTGTGTGTGTGTGTGTGCTGAAATTCAGCTGTGAATTAGACAATAATGCTGATAATCACTGTGCTGTGTGGAATTTGTCAAACTGACTGCCTCACTCACTAATAGATTTTTCTGTTTCATTGCTGCCAATGCCAGCATGCTTATACTGACATATTATACCGATATATTATATTGACGTTATATTATATTGACATTATATTGACACAATTCATCTCGCTGTCACTCCCAGCCCTTGGTCCCAGTCCCAGCCCCAGCCCTTGACCCCCTTCCCAACCCCACAACTCCCCATCCCCACCCCATCTCTTTGCTATTGCCTATCCCAATGCGTCCTCGATCCAGCCCTCATTCCCCCACGCTACTCAACCCCCCCCATCCCATCCCTGGGCCCCCAGCCTAGCCGATAAGCCCCGCCGGGCGGGATAACGCTGCAGCTGTCTGGGCACTGTCTGGCCGCTACCAGGGTCCATGGTGCTGTTAAAGCCTGGTGCTTACCGATGCCGCAAATACAGCCAGGACGGAAAGGTCAGGTCGCCCAGCCCCCGTCATCACCAGACCACCGTTAATCATTTCCCCCCAACAGACCCATGGAGGGTCCGGAGCCCGGCTGATCCCCTGGAAGGGGAGCCTTTCGACCCTTTGAACCGGCCAGAGCTCCAGCACACTTACATGGATCCCTTCCCAGAGATTGCTTTGATGGACCGACCGTGTCACAAGGAGGAGGGACCCAAATGAGCAATCAGAGGTAACAGAAATTGAGGGAGTCATTTTGGAGAACATTGAGAGGTCTGGTGTGGATGCAGGTTTGGGGTGGGCGCAGGCTTTTGTTCTAGACAAGCAGTAACATACGTAGTTCTACCAATCAATTAGTCTTCAATCAAAGCTTTGATGAGTAGAACCAGATGTATTACAGCTTGGCTAGAGTAAAAGCCTTCACCAAACCAGTACCTACACCAGCCCTAACAGAGTAAGATTGCCCTCTCCTGACCTCTGTGAAGAATCATGCTTATCACTCTATGTAAGACTTGTATTAGCCATGGCTAAAGGTGTGTAGCTTGCAGGTGTTACCTTGAAAGTTACAAAACAGACCCCTCTGATCAGGTGTGTCAATCAGAGACTGGTGGGAGGAGCTGTAGGAGGACAGGCTCATTTGTAATGGCTGGAATCAATGAACCCGTCCTCCTTTAGCTCCTCCCACCAGTCTCCTCTGGTGTCAATGCATACCGAGCATGTTATCCACCTCTCGCTTCATACCATGGCTACATGTTGTTCTCTTTGTACAAATGTGTCTCTTAAAAACACTGTGATTAAGTAAAATAATCTACATCAGGCTAGGTATATTAGATATTATGCTGAACAGAAATATAAACGCAATATGTAAAGTGTTTGTCCCATGTTTCATGAGCTGAAATAAAAGATCCCAGAAATGTTCCATATGCACAAAAAGCTAATTTCTCTCAAATTTTGTCCACAAATGTGTTTACATCCCTGTTAGTGAACATTTCTCATTTGCCAAGATAATCCATCCATGTGACAGGTGTGGCATATCATGAAGCTGATTAAACAGCGTGATCATTACACAGATGAATTTCTCAACCATAAGCCGCCTCCAACATCGTTTTAGAGAATTTGTCAGTACGTCCAACCGGCCTCACAACCGTATACCACGTCAGCCCAGGACCTCCACATCTGGCTTCTTTACCTGCGGGATCTTCTGAGACCAGCCACAGCTGATGAAACTGTGGTTTGCAAAACCAAAGAATTTCTGCACAAACTGTCAAAAATCCCCTCAAGGAAGCTCATCTGCGTGCTCGTCGTCCTCACCAGGGTGTTAACCTGACTGCAGTTCTGTGCGTAACCCACTTCAGTGGGCAAATGCTCACCTTATGGCCACTGTGCTCTTCACGGATGAATCCCAGTTTTAACTATACTGGGCAGATGGCAGTCAGCGTTTATGGCATTGTGTGGGCGAGTGGTTTGATGATGTCAAGAGAGTGCCCCATGTTGGCGGTGGGGTTATGGTATGGGCAGTGAATTGTGTTCGGACAATGAACACAATTGCATTTTATTGCTAGTAATTTGAATGCACAGAGATACCGTGACGAGATTCTGAGGCCCATTGTTGTGCCATTCATCCGCCGCCATCACCTCATGTTTCAGCATGATAATGCACTGCCCCATGTCGCAAGGATCTGTACACAAATCCTGGATGCTGAAAATATCCCAGACATGTCACCCATTGAGCATGTTTGGGATGCTCTGGATCGATGTGTACGACAGTGTTCCAGTTCCGGGCAATATCAAGAAACTACACACTTCCATTGAAGAGGAGTGGGACAACTTTCCACAGTCCACGATCAACAGTCTGATCAACTCTATGCGAAGGAGATGTCACGCTGCATGAGGCAAATGATCGTCACACCAGATAAAGACTGGTTTTCTGATCCACACCCCCACCTTTTTTTTAAGGATCTGTGACCAACAGATGCGCATCTGTATTCCCAGTCATGTGAAATCCATAGATTATGGCCTAATGAATTTATTTCAATAGACTGATTTACTTATATGAATTATAATTCAAAACTCTAAAATCTTTGAAATTGTTGCGTTTATGTTTTTGTACAGTGTTGATTTGTCACGATATAAGCGGACAATATGGCCACCTCATATTACTGCCATAATTGAATGTAATTTGATTTAGTTTAATCTGTAAGAATGTGTGCAATATATAAACTATTGAATCACCTTGTTTCCAAGGAGATCTCCTAATCATCCTACAACCACAACAGAAACAAACTAATGTGACAATTAATTAATTCATTATGGAACTTGCTCTAAGCAAAGCCCTGGTCATTTTACCCAGTGTTGTGTTCCCTGCCTTAAATTCCTGGACAGGTTGGTGGAATGGTTCCCCTGGCCTGCTATCATTGGTTTGGAAGCTTTATTTAGAAACCATGGGGCTGCTAATTACTGTAGCTTTGTTTCATTTGTCAGACTCAAGGAAGAAGTCTGCACGTATTACTCTGTCCTCTGTCTATCTCCCTGTATCTCCTCTGCTCTGTCTATTTCCCTGTATCGCCTCTCCTCTCATTTCTCCTCTTCTCCTGTCCTTCTTTCTCCCTCTATCTATCCCTTTCCCCTGCCCTTCTCTCTCTCCCATGCCCCCTTTACCAATCCCTTTCTCTCCCCTGTCCCAGACTCCAGCTCTCTCTCTCTCTCTCTCTCTCTCTCTCTCTCCCTTGCCCCAGTCCCTCAGTCTTTCCCCAGTCCCAGACCCCAGTCCCCAACCCTCTGGGCCAGCAGGACTACAGTGCCGCCGTCCCATCTGGCCCATCTGTCTGGTACAGAGGGTAACCAGGCCCCTCTGCTTTGGCCTGCACTTATCTTACTAATTCTGTCTGCTGGGAGGCGAGGACAGCTGGGCCGGCGACACCTGGAGAACGGGGTCCAACGCAGAGGACATGGATCCCTCAAAGCTATGGCAGTGAATAGAGAAGGAGGAGGAGGGATGGATGAGAGACCGAGGCAGGGGAGTGGATGGGGGGTTGAGGGCGCCATTTCTTGTGCCTGTCATCAAACGACTACCCCTCTCAACTCCCCTGCTATTTTAGTGGAGGGTGTGGAGGATGGTCTGGGGGGTTGGTAATGGAGGGATAGTTTTGGCCTCAGACCAATCCCTCATCATTATAATATGTTTGTTTGTGTTCTTGTGGAGTGATGCCAGAACGTCATTGGAGACTGAAACATAAGAGCCACCGTTTGTTGTCTGAGAGACTCACCCAACAGAGATAGTGTAGACTGTGGTCCAGAAGGTCTGCTACTGATCACGTTAAGTCTTCCTGTCCATTGGATGAAAAACACCAACATAAAGGTCACCATTGATTAGGATCACCACCCTAGTTATTGGTCAGTCATGGGGGAGAGCTCAAATGGAAAGGTCACATACAGTAACAGCATCTCTTCCCCTTTTCCTTAAGTCCTTACCCTATCCCCATCCCCCTCTCACCAAACAGACCTCACGTTCCAAAACATTGTGTGGAAGCAACGTCTAGGTGCATGACAGTGATTGATCCAGTATAGGGTCTGTATGGGCCATCCAGCCATATGTCTGTACTTTCAGAGGTCATTTTTCTTGCTCCCCTCCTTTGATGATATCTTTGTTAGATGATCACTTTGTTTAATGATCTAGTTGTTTGATGGTCGCTTTGTTTGATGGTCGCTTTGTTTGATGAGCTAGTTGTTTGATGAGCTAGTTGTTTGATGAGCTAGTTGTTTGATGAGCTAGTTGTTTGATGATGTCTTTGTTTGATGAGCTAGTTGTTTGATGATCTCTTTGTTTGATGAGCTAGTTGTTTGATGATGTCTTTGTTTGATGAGCTAGTTGTTTGATGATCTCTTAGTTTGATGATCTAGTTGTTTGTTTACTTGTTTTGATGGGAAGCACTCACTCACTGACTAGGGGCAATATTCTGACTCCAATTTTCTTGAATGTCCCCCATAGATCTTTCCAAGAAAGTCAGAATCTGCCCCCAGGGACATAACAACGGCTGTCTTCTAGGGTTATACAGTTGACTGACACTGTTTTTCCTCACTAATTAACTTTCCCACTCAGTTCCACTCATTTCGATTTCATGCTTTTGAGAGTTGCCATCAAGTCTTCAAGAGAGGCTTAGTCTTGATAATTCTATTACAGGTCTCAGGTGCTTCTCATATATGTGGCTGTCAATGTAATCTAGGGCAATCTAATTAGTGTGTCCTACGTCTGTTAAACTGGATCAGGTCAAAGGTCATTTAGCTAGGCATATACAGTAGGTCATGTGTGGTGGACAGATACGGTTTGGACATGTAAAAGACTAACATCACCTTAACATTGTGTAAGTGGGCCAGAAGCAACATAGACGCACGCACAGCCAGTGGGGTATATCAACTTAACTTATTTTCCATTGATTGACTCAAATCAGTCCTTTCTTGATTTGATGAATGAATAATTTGTTCTTTGCAGAAATATTTCAATTACTGTAGTTGCAGATATTTTTCTTGGTGTAATCAGATATGCAATATTATCCATCCTCGAGGACCGCTTTTACATAAAGCCTTCCATGAATTATCTTTTTGTGTGAGCAACTAGTTTCAACAGAGCCTTTTGCCGTGCACTCTAGATTCCAAATTCCTACGTACTTTTTATTTAACTTTTATTCATCCAATCAATTAAGAAAAAAATCGTATTTACAATGACGGCCTGAAACAGACATACATTCACATGTTGGTTGCTTCATATGTGTACATAGCCACACCATATGGGCGCATAGCCTCTGCACCCAATGGAGCTCACTGACACTAGAGCTCACATTAAACTGGTATTTTCCATCTGCGCAAGGCCAGCTATGGGATCCCCTCCTGCACACCCCTAGAGATGGGGGTTACGGAATGGGGTGTGGGGGTGGGGTGCTGTACTGATGGATGGGATTTGGCGGGTTGGATCCCTCTGCGTCATAACTGTAGCTTTCTTGCTGGGTGAGTTGGGTCTCCTAAGGTGAGCTTAGAGTATCAACCTGGCTCCTACTCATCCCCTTCTCTGTGGTTTCATAGTGGAGTAAAATTCGAAGGAGATCTTAACGCTTCAAACACACCGATAGCGTCATTGCGCTTTGGTGCACCAGAAGTACATTAATTTCCAATGGAACACTGTGTTTGCCTTGCAGCATTGCCTTGCAGAGGCAGTTGCAGTGCGTTCTGTGTGGTGCATACGTTCTGTGTGGTGCATACGTTGGATTTATCGAACATATGCGTCAAACTGTATGCGTAAACGGGTTGACAGAAATGTTAGCAGAAGGTGAATGTTGAACTTTTGTTGCACACACATCTAGGTGACGCTGCATACTATGCTATTTTGCACAAGGTTGTAGTCGGTGTGTTCAAAGCGTAAGACCGGAGAACGGGAATAAGACTGGGGTAGACCCATAGACTTCAGAACAGGAATAAGACTGGGGTAGACCCATAGACTTCAGAACAGGAATAAGACTGGGGTAGACCCATAGACTTCAGAACAGGAATAAGACTGGGGTAGACTCATAGACTTCAGAACAGGAATAAGACTGGGGTAGACACATAGACCTCAGAACAGGACTAAGACTGGGGTAGACCCATAGACCTCAGAACAGGAATAGGACTTGCTATGGTGGTATTGTAAGAAAGAGAAGAGGAGGGGGTCTGAGATGGGGAAGGTGGGAGAGGGGGTTGATGTTTTACTTAAGGAGGTATTTCACACCATTTTATTTTCCTCCATATTCAACCCCATTCTCCATCTTGCTGTGCGTATAAGTGGAGTGACGACAGATCTGAGGGTAGGTATGGAGTTACAGAATATTCTGGTCTCTTATGATGTGTAGCTCATAGTGTATATTGTAGTCAAAGTCCAGGCTGTCACGTAGGAGCACACTGATGGTCCTCTCCCATCTCATGACAGAATGGAATACTCCTATAGCTATACACAAACTCCGTTTAAGTGCAGTTTTTCAGTTCCATTTCAATTACATCAACTTTAACTGCTCATAATAGTGTCATGCCCCAATTTAGTGCACACTATTACAAATCAGGACAGTCCCGAGACGTTGCATTAACCATGAGTCAACTTTACTGATAAAGGTTTACATCAAAGAAAGGAGAGGTTCTACGTCTCTGAATCAAAGCTATCAAGTACAGTATGATACTAATCAAAGCTTCGCCCGGTAATCTTTTTTGGTTTTTATTTTTCTTGAGGGATTGGAAGTACCCCCTTTTCATCAATTGGAAGTACCCATCAGATATCAGTCCTATGGTTTTCTTTCCTGAGTTGTTTGTACTGTATGTATTTTGGCCGAGACCATAGATGCGGTATGATACCTTATCCAGGAGCATTCACTTGGTGACCTGCCACTAGACATTCCTTAGTTGGAACACTATTCGATTACCAAATTAAATCTTGAGCTAAATTTAATTTTACAGAGTCCTTCCCAAACAAATTATTCAGAGAACTGCAGTACCAAGTAATTGTGAGAAGGGTTGTTCCACAAAATTACTACCTTTTGCATCCCTTTGATATTGTTGTCCTTTCCTGCAGTCAAATTACCAGATTGTCCTTTAGTGTCCTCATGGGTGTAAAGTTATTAATATGTTTCATTATTTCATAATTCATTTTTTTTTAAAAGCCAAAACTCTGGTATTTTTAAGTCAAACGGTTTTGTTATATTTCAGTCTTCTGTGATGTATATAAAATGTCATATTCGGATACAAACTCAAAATGTAATACATTTAAACTCTACAATCGTGGCCAAATGTTTTGAGAATGACACAAGAATTGGTCTCCACAAAGTTTGCTGCTTCAGTGTTCTTAGATCTTTATGTCAGTAGTTACTATGGTACACTGAAGTATAATTACAAGTATTCCATAAGTGTCAAAGGCTTTCATTGACAATGACATTCAGTTTATGCAAAGAGTCAATATTTGCAGTGTTGGCCCTTCTTTTTCAAGACCTCTGCAATCTGCCCTGGCATGCTGTCAGTTAATTTATTGGCCACATCCTGACTGATGGCAGGCCATTCTTGCATAATCCATGCTTGGAGTTTGTCAGAAGTTGAGGGTTTTTGTTTGTCCACCCGCCTCTTGAGGATCGACCACAAGTTCTCAATGGGATTAAGGTCTGTAGAGTTTCCTGGCCATGGACCCAAAATGTTGATGTTTTGTTCCCCGAGCCACTTAGTTATCACTTTTGCCTTATGGCAAGGTGCTCCATCATGCTGGAAAAGGCATTGGTCGTCTACAAACTGTTCTTGGATGGTTGGGAGAAGTTGCTCTCGGAGGATGTGTTGGTACCATTCTTTATTCATGGCTGTGTTCTTAGGCAAAATTGTGAGTGAACCCACTCCCTTGGCTGAGAAGCAACCCCACACATGAATGGTCTGAGGATGCTTTACTGTTAGCATGACACAGGACTGATGGTAGCGCTCACCTTGTCTTCTCCGGACAAGGTGTTTTCCGGATGGTCCAAACAATCGGAAAGGGGATTAATCAGAGAAAATGACTCTACCCCAGTCCTCAGCAGTCCAATCCCTGTACATTTTGCAGAATATCAGTCTGTCCCTGATGTTTTTCCTGGAGAGAAGTGGCTTCTTTGCAGCCCTTCTTGACACCAGGCCATCCTCCAAAAGTCTTCGCCTCACTGTGCGTGCAGATGCACTCACACCTGCCTGCTGCCATTCCTGAGCAAGCTGCACTGGTGGTGCCCCGATCCCGCAGCTGAATCAACTTTAGGAGATGGTCCTGGCGCTTGCTGGACCTTCTTGGGCGCCCTGATGCCTTCACAACAATAGAACCTCTCTCCTTGAAGTTCTTGATGATCCAATAAATTGTTGATTTAGGTGCAATATTACCAGCAGCAATATCCTTGCCTGTGAAGCCCTTTTTGTGCAAAGCAATGATGACGGCACGTGTTTCCTTGCAGGTTTCCATGGTTGACAGAGGAAGAACAATGATTTCAAGCACCACCCTTTTAAAGCTTCCAGTCTGTTATTCTGACTCAATCAGCATGACCGAGTGATCTCCAGCCTTGTCCTCGTCAACACTCTCACCTGTGTTAACGAGACAATCACTGACATGGTGGCAGCTGAAATGCAGTGGAAATGTTTTTGGGGGATTAAGTTCATTTTCATGGCAAAGAGGGACTTTGCAATTAATTGCAATTCATCTGATCACTCTTCATGACATTCTGGAGTATATGCAAATTGCCATCATCAACACTGAGGCAGGAAACTTTGTGGAGACCAATACTTGTGTCATTCTCAAAACGTTTGGCCACGACTGTATATCTGACATGATACAGGTGTCTTGTTTTTGTTAAGCCCATAACAATGTGTGTGAGGTGTATACTTTTGTTTCAAAGTAGATTTGTTTAAGACTACCAAGAAACTCACTGTTACCCTGATTTACCCCACTGCAGTAAAAGGTGCACCAATACTGCATTATAAAGCCTGTTGTATTAAATTAAGTGTCAATTAATGTAAACCAATCTGATTTTCAATATGAATAAAGACTTGCTGAAATACATGTACCTCCTTGCACCCTCTGTGACTTCTAGGAAGACTTTTACCCACCTAACCCAAGTTTTCACCATCATTGTAAAGCCCTAGTTTTGTTGTAGGTAGCAGCATACCTCCCTGCATCCCACTGCTGGCTTGCCTTGGAAGCGAACTAGGATTGGTCCTGGATGGGAGACCAGATCATACTGGAAGTGGTGTTGGAGGGCCAGTAGGAGTCACTCTTTCCTCTTTTCCTTAATAGGACAAGTTCACAGAAGGAACTCTGAGACAAGGACACAAAGGAGGAGGCAGAGGGGGATTGTGAGGTTGACATAAGAGAAGAATGATGACTCTTGATGATTTTGGAACAGAATCTGTTGATTTAAATTCTGCTTCTAGATTTTAACTTATTACTGGACACTTTGTAACCTTAGTCAGTCCCTAGCTCAATTGTATGAGAGGGCCTTCCCTTATGCTTTACATAAAATATTCTGCCTTGTGCCATTTGGCATTACTGGGAACTGGAGAAGGAACCTCCTCCAGTCCAGTAAATCCTATCATATTAAGGCAGTAGTTCCCATTGGGACAGAGTGTCACCACCCAAAGACATATGGGTGCCAAAGCAGGTGCCCAGCCTGGCCAAAGCAATATGTGTAGCTGCAGTTAGCCACTGGACTCCCAGAAGTCACTCAGTGAGGTGATTTGGAAAAGCTGCTGACTGAGTGATGGATCGTTGGTCTGAAATGGAAGACATCCTACTAGGATACAGTCATGGGAGAGCAGGTGTTGACGTGACCCAAATGAGTTATTTACCTATGATTAATTAATTGATCCCTGACGGATTCCTCACGACAAAGTGCTGAGTGGGGTGAAAGGGGCCACCTCTGACTCACACACACACACACACCAACTACATCAATATTAATTCATGTCCATGAATGTTTCATATGTGTTTCAACCTGTCCCAAAATTAATATAGTTGGTTCAGAGTTTGTTTTGACATTTCAACCTGCGTGTCCTGATCAAAATGTGCGCAATGGCGCACGCGTGCCCGGTGTAATCAGCATGTAAGCACACACACATACACCAACTACACAGAGCGGTGAGATGTAGTTAAGGTGTGGAGGTGCTGCAACTGGAAAAATAGTTTTGCCCGCTGCAGACAGCTGCAGTATATTGGTCTACTAATACAGGACTATTAAAGGTCCAGTACACTACTTTTATGAATAAGTATATATTTCATATATATTTATTCAGATTTTTCTGATGGTTCTGCAGTAACCTCTGCACCCTTACTTCCTGCGGCTATGCAACTACATCAATATTCATTTGGTAAATTATTTGCTTTAGTTGTTGGTCTCTGAAACTATTGTGGTAAAACGTTTTGTAATTATGCCTCATTGCCAATAGAAAATATGCAACAGGACATAGAAATAGCCTAATAATAACAACAAGATCTAATCATCCTAGCGTTCTCTGTCAGTGATGTATGCGTGCAGAGTGAGCTGGTCCCAGCTTGGCTTTGTAATGCTTTTTCTTGTTTACCCCCACACTGAAAAAATAGAATCTCTGTTTCAGAGTAAAGTGCACTCTGAGGCCATTGGTTTAAATTACACAAAATATTGTAAATGCTCTGTCGGGATGTATGTATTATTAGTGTATTCTGCAGAGACTGAATAATGAAAAAAGGCATCAATATGTTTCAATGGTGCTGAGTAAATTGCATTGAGGTTCAATCAAAACAGAAAAAGTGTTGATGTTTTTGAATTATTTAATTGTGTGAATATAGCAGGATCTGGTATACATCCAGCCATGCATTGCCCTCTTCTGGTGTAAAGAGGTATTAAACTAGGGTCAAGAGTTTTTCCTGATCATCTGACCTGGGAAAATGGCAGAGTTGGCTGAGTAATTAAATACAGTGAGTACCATAATTAGTTGGCCAGTGACCATTATTTTGTTATTTTGGTTCTGTACTCTAGCACTTTGAGATTGAAAGGATACAATGACAATTAGGTTGAAGTGAAGACTGTCAGCTTTAATTGGAGGGTATTTTCATACATATCGGATGAACCGTTTAGAAATGACAGCACCTTTTATACATGGTCCCCCCATTTTAAGGTACTACAAGTATTTGTTGAATTGGCTTCACAGATGTGTGTCGTTAGGCAGGTGTATTCATTTGTGTCGTTAGTGAATGCAGGAGAGCTGTTGATGGATAGTATTGATTCTAGACTTTGCTATTGCCTTTGGAGGTTGTGTGACAACATGAGGAAGACAGCAGTGTCGATGCAAATGAAGCTCAGAAATGAAAATCAATCAATCAGGAATATTGCAAAAACCTTGGGCAACAGTTTGGTTCATCATTAACAAGAAAAAAACAACCGGTGAACTCAATTATGTCAAAAGACCCGGTAAACCAAGGAAGACCACTGTAGTGGATGACCGGAGAATACTCTCTATGGTGAAGAAAAACCCCCTGACAACAGCCCAACAGATCAAAAACACTCCTGGATGCAGGTGTAGATGTGTCAAAGTCTACCATACGTAGAAGACTCCACCAGCAGGACTACAGAGGGTACACTACAAGATGCAAACCACTGATAAGCCTGAAGAACAGAAAGGCCAGATTGCAGTTAGCTAAAAAGCACCTAAAAGAGCCCAAGAGTTCTGGAAAACAGTGTGGACAGATGAGACAAATATTAAGTACCAGAGTGATGGAAAGAGGAAAGTGTGGTGAGAGAAAAAAAAGAAATGCCCATGATCCAAAGCATACCACCTCATCCGTGAAACATGGTGAGGGGGTGTTATGGCTGCCAGTGGAACAGGCTCACTTGTCTTCATCGATGATGTGACTGCAGACAGAAGTAGAACAATGAATTCTGAAGTCTACAGAAATATTTTATCTGCTCAGATAAAACTAAATGCCTCCAAACTCATTGGACGGCACTTCATCATGCAACAAGACAATGACCCTAAACATACTGCTAGAGCAAAGAAGGGGTTTTTGATGGCCAAAAAGTGTAAAATTCTTGATTGGCCGAGTCAATCACCGGATCTGAATCCAATTGAACATGCATTTTACATGCTGAAGAGGAGACTGAAGGCAATACGTCCCACGAAACAAGCAGGAACTGAAGATGGCTGCAGTACAGGCCTGGCAGAGCATCACAGCGACGTCCAAGTGAGAGTATTTAACACAAACACATGGGGGCGCTTTTGGACAAGAAACAGAATACCGGTAGGTGAGGAGCCACTTTTACCTCTTTTTCAATGTAGGCTACTGCTGTGTTATTGTATTACATTTAGTGATAATACTGTAATTAGAAAAACTACTCAGAACAACTTAAGTTTCATGTCACCTAGTCAAAAAAAATTCATATAGGATTCAAATAAAAAATAATGTTAGAATACAAAAGAAAATCCTGGCAGATTTTGGAGCCTATCCTTTAGGATTGTGTTCTATAGGATTGATTCTATTTGATTCTTATAGGATCCTATAAGATAAAACCATGCAGCATAGAATCCCATAGGAGTCCAATAGGACTGGTTACAAAATCTGATATAATTTTTCTATTGGATTCTAATTGGATTCCAATTTGATCCTTGTATTGGAATCTTATAGAATCCTAAAGAATCCTATGGGATTTTCTTCCTATAGGATTTCTATTAAATTTGTCGATGGGAATTGTATAGATATTTCTATTACATTCTAAAGGATTTGTCCCCCTTTGAAGAAATGTTTTTAGGTTCCAGGTAGAACCATTTCCACAGAGGATTCTACATGAAACCAAAAAGGGTTTTCCTTGTTCTAAGAGTGTAGGTAGGTAGGTAGGTACTTTATTGATCCCCGTGGGGAAATTACTTTGTCAAGCAGCAACGAAAAACACAGGGCAGGTGCAAAATGCCAGAACGAAATACACAAAAGACAGATACACGATACATGATACATAGTGCAGCAGTATAAAAATGCATGAAGTCTGAAATGCAAAAAGCTATAGAAACGCATTGCATAGTATGACTGAATATGTAAACTATACATTGTTATAGTGTTAGGTGAAAAAATGATACTATTATTGCACGTTGATAGAAAAAAAAAAAAATATTTGCATGGTTAACTATAATATACAGGTCGATCGCAGAGAAATACTTAAATAGCTAAATGTGCGTATGATATAAGTGAGGGTAATAATAGTTTACTTAATATACACTCTGGTTAAACGTACAGGTAAATGAATATTTGCATGGTTAAATTAACTGTACAGGTAAATGACAGGAAGAGATAATTAATAGCTAAATGTGCGTATGATATAATTTCAGGTAATAATACGAATTCCCTTAAAATACAGTTGTTAGAACAGGGTTAATTACAGATAAATGCACGTATTGCACATTCGATATACTAAATGCAATGGAAAAAAATATACTATTGACAGGATACTAGTATACAGTCTTGAGTGAATGACTACGTAAGTTCAGTCCTAGAATTACTTACAATATTGCATGTGATATGATATAACAACTGTACATGAATATGTACATACAGTCCTGAATGAGTGCTGAATGAATAAGTCCTGAGTGACTGAGTGATTACAGACCAGAGAGTTACTCATGGATGGATGGATGCCTAATTGTTAAACTAGGTCCTAACACCCCAACAGTTCCAGGTCTATGTTGCCGACGGCATGGCACCCCAGTGAGGCATTAAATAGTCTAATAGCCGCCGGCAGGAAGGACCTCCTGTAGGGCTCTCTGGTAGTTAACTGGGCTGCTTAACATATGGAGCACCCATCCTCCAAACCTCTTAGACAATTACCTATGAAAGTGGACAGTAAACACATGTGGACTATAAAAACATCATAAGCAACTAAAATGTAACTGCCACCCTTGCCACTCGAGATGGTGACCCTATAGTGGGGAACCTTTATCCTCCAGCCAGTAGCCATCTAGTGCAGCCCCATCCCCCTAAGGGCAGCAGCTCTGGGGGAGCGAGGTAGGTGGGGGAGGGGGTACAACCCTGGGAGGGAGGGAGGGAGGGAGGGAGGGTCTCATTATCTTTAAGTTATTCTTTTCCTCTCCCTATTGCAACATAAAGGGGGTAAATGTAACATTCCATGTTTGTATACATAGCTGACTATTGTATATTAAATTAAAGAAATGCTCATATCTTTGTGTTACTGTACCTAACAATTTATTTAGCAAAGATGCTGTGCATTCTAAGGGGGCAGCCCCCCAGAATCTTGTGTTATTGTAACATTGTATATAGTATTGTATGTCATATTGTAATGTATAATTCAAAGACAAGAAGTTGCATGAATAAGAATCAAATCAAATAACTCAAGTAAATGTTTTACTGTAAAAAAAAAAAGGTGTACTGTATTGGTGGTCATACTGCAAATTAACTTGCTGCCTTGAATCACTCCCTTACTGTGGTGGAATAAAACCTAAATTAATATAGAACTGTTGTTTCTGATCAACGAAAATGAGACTGTATTGTACTGGAACAAGTGACAACAAACTATAATTTAATGGGATAAATTAAGAAATAAAGTTATAATAGGATACTGATTGGGGTGACAAAATCCTTCAAGCCTTATAAAAGACCTAGGATCCAATATGATTACTTTTAATTTCCAATAGGAAAAAAGTAGTCCAATAGGATTCTGATAGAGGTGACACAAAATCATATAGGATTTTTTTTTCTAGGGCAAGTTGTCCTACCACTACTGAAAACAAGCTAAAAATACAGGGTTCTGAAAAATGCTCAGTACCATTACTGGGCAAACTAATAATATGAATTGAAAGTGTCAGATAAAAAATAAAACAGAAGGTCAGATATGTTCATCCAAGTAACAAGGGAAACAGAAAAAATCTTGAAATTAAAGTATTAAGATAGTAGGACACCTACTTGAAAAATTGTTTTCTCAGACAAGTTGAGATTCATTGAAGGACAGTCACAGAATAATCACACGTTAAATTGTCATAGCAGATGCTTTTATTTTTGCAAATTCCTTTGTATTAAATAAAGCCTTAAAGGGATACTTTGGGCTTTTGGCATTGAGGCCCTTTATCTACTTCCCCAGTACGAAGGAAATAAGTTAGAGGTAGTTTCACAAGCCAATGCTAACTAGCATTAGCGCAATGACTGGAGGTCTATGGGTATAGCGCAATGACTGGAAGTCTATGGGTATCTACTAGCATGCTAGTCATTGCGCTAACGCTAGTTAGCATTGGTTTGCTTCCTTCATACTGGACACCAAGACATACAAAGGGTATCCACAAGTTCATCTGACTCTGGGGAAGTAAAATCCCGAAGTATCCCTTTAAGACACCAGTCGATCAGTTACCAGCATAGATTGTTACTCTATCTGGAAAGTATCAGTAGTAAAGAGAGATCTGAAGCACTCTCCACATCTAATAGTCTCCTCAAGCAATTCTTCAAAGAACTGATTATCTCTTGACCCTATGTTGCCACAATATGGACCATTCATTAAGGAGAGAACTGGTTCAGTCTAATTGGACCCAATGAATTGTTCTCCCATTTCGGAATGGCTGCATCTATATTGTCTTCATTAGGGGAATTCACTTCTTTCCTTCCTTGCATTGCATCATTGTCATGTCTGTTTAAGCTATAACATTAAATGGAGCAAGTAATGCAATTATTTACTTCTACAGAACCAAAGGGAGAGATGTGGAAGGGCAACAGAGAGATTGAGTAGTTTGTTGTTTTGTATTTATACATAGAGCTAAGTTTACTTCCGGGAAGTAAGATGGTCACAGGCAGCTACTTTGGCCCTCCACAGTGGTTACCTTCCTGAGACCTGGGTTACATTCAGCAGCGAGAAAAGTAAAACATTTTGAAACAGGGAGATACAACACCTGAACTTGTTGTTTTTGTTCAACGTTGCAAATCAATTTGCTCAGGTACCCTAGTACTGAAGATCACTGTGGGTTGCATTAAGTGGGCACAATCTCCCTTTAGTTGGTTTACTAAAATCAGACTTCCTCAAAATAACAACTGATAAAGGTTTCATAAGGAAACAGTACTGCAGAATAAACATTGAACAAAGGTCAGATTGGAGTGTTTGTCCTGGCTTCCAGTCAAAGGCAGCAAAGTGTCCTTAACAGAGCAACCTGGAAGCTCACCAACATGTCATGCATAAAGCAAGTTGGAATATCACAGTGTAAATTGATTCCATTCCAGATAACGCATTTAAATCTAGGCTATTTGAGTTTTCTATTTGACTCAGGCAACTTCTGAATGTAAAATAACCAGTCATTAGAGTAATTTAAGTTACTCCCATGTCACACCACCCATTGTCTCTTGTCGCTGCATCACAGCCAAGCCAAGCGGGCAACATACGGTTTAGACTAAATGTTAGAATTGACTTTTCATAGCAGGTTAGGAGAGATTTGGAATGGCTCTTTGATTTTGTAGGCACAATGGTCAATAATGGAGGGGGCTGTGCTCTTACTGGTTGCTTTCTCACTCAAACACCCACAAACACAGAGCCCCAGAGCACTGCCCAGTTCCATTACAATGGTTGGATTTTGAAATCCAAACAATGGGAGGTCTCAACCTCTGAGGGGAAAAAATACATTTGAGAGAACCAGCCAGGCTAGAATTTAGCCAACAGGTTGGGAGAATTAATGTAGCAGATAACGTAATTTTAGGGAAAAAATTAATAAAAAAATTAATATCTATATAAGTATATATATATATATAGATAGAGAGCGAGACATAAGCTTTATGTATCCTATCTAGGCATGAACGCCCCCCCCCCCCCCCCCGCGAGCCTGCCTTGGCAGCGGTGACGTAACTAGGTCGAGTGGATTGAGGTGGAGGCAGTTACGTGAAAGGAATTGTTTTGGGAAACCGAACAAAGTACGTGAATTTTGTTGCGGTTTTGCTCACGGTTCGACTGGTTTGTGAAAAGGTTTATTTTCGAGTGTGTGTTTTGTCAGTCCCCGTTCTCGTTGGAGTGAACACAAAGGTAAGAAAAATACAACTGAGCGTAAAGTTGGTGTGGTCGCCCCGGGGTGAGGTTTGTGGTGTGAACTATAGCCTAGTCGCTGTATTTTCTTTTCACAAATGTAACATTGGGAACCATGACAAATCAGTTGTTAGAATCATTATACAAATAAGCTTATCTATCGTTTGGTACAAGGCCTAGACGTAAACAATATTCATGGTCCATGTTGTCAGATCAGTAAACTAAACCGTCACTTTCTGATTATGTCTTGCAATCACTGTCGTTGTGTCCACACTTTGGCGGTACGGCTGATAGGATATATATATATATCCTATGTGCGTTTTTTACAGGATTGTGTTTAATTATGGTTAACAAACAGGAATGTATGTGTCCTTTTACATGAAAGAATGCACTTATTAGAAGTAGGCTAGAATATGCTAGTAGAGTATATCGAGTAAGTTATCGTTCGACTCATTCATTTCCATATCTTGTGCTTCAACTGTTTGAAACCAAATCTTGTCTGGTTTAAATCGTAAGATCTGTTTTCTTTGAATAGTTTCTCTTACTTTTCCGTTTTGTCTATTTGTTTCAATTTGTTTTGTTCTTCTTTCATAAATTGGAGAATTGCTAAATGCTATCCCATAGCTTATAGCCTTTTCCCACAATGGGTCTACAATCTAATCAAAGATCAGATTCCCACACTCATCTCATAATCGTTGGAATGAGTATTTTGCTCCAACAGCTGCGCCAAGACATTTTGAAACAATCTTCATAGCAAACGTTTCTCACACATTGAGGAAAATGATATTTTGTTTCCTGAATAAAATAGTTTCACATTGAAGGCTACTGTAGCCGACAGGGATTACATACAGTAGTAACCTGTTTTGCAGTCTGGACGAATGGTAAATTAATTTATCAGCCCAGAAAAAAGAGCAATGACAGAAATATCTAAAGAAATGTAATTTATAATCCAATACTCTTTTGTCTACTAGGCTACTGTTTAGAAACCATCATTCAGCCCAAGGCTGATTTGTAGATCTTTATGCAAGTTAACTCACACTACCACTCAACAGCTCCCTAATGTTATTCTGTCAATCATTCGGAGGTGTGAAGTGGTTCCATCGAGAGGTACTGCACTCTACAGTCAGGCATTAATCCTATTTTACCGGTGCTGCAAATGTCACGTAAATGCCAGAACTAACACATTTAGCTCCGAGCTGTGGACAGTAGCATGAAAACGTTCCACTGATTAACAGACTCGTAAGGAAATGTAGCTTATCCGTTTTCTTGTCCTTATCAAATCAGATGTATGTGACGCAGATGAAGGTTCTTTATCTGGGACAGTCAGCCGGACAGCGGCTCAGGGGGGTCAGGTGTAGTTTCGAGCCGCACCTACAGAGCCGATACACCCCCTGAGAGGTTGGTCACCATGGCAACCCCGTTTTTACGGGACATGGTTGGCTGCTTTTGTTGCAATGACAGGTATGTATGTGAAGTGCAGGTTTTGGCATTCTCCGTAGGCTTGTTGTTCAAGGTCCAATGCAGCCGTTTTTACCTCAATATCAAATCATTTCTGGGTAACAATTACGTACCTTACTGTGATTGTTTTCAATTAAAATGGACTGAGTGGTCAAGGGTCAATTTCAGGGGATATTTTTATATTTATCCGGATACGCATGTCCTTAATTTCATATGGAGCCATGATAATCTCTGTAATGGGACAGTTTCTACATGCATCCAATCTGGACTTTAGAAATCTCCCTGCTACCGTATGGGTCCAGGGAGATATCTGGGATGAGATCCCTTCAAGACATGCCCCAAATGCACGTGCACCCACTTACATATTTGTAGAAGATTTTGATACCGCAAAGGGTATGTGACAACATGCTGGCATATCTAAGCCTTTATACTTAGGCATCAAAGAATTCACATAATTTATGGATCAATATATATTTTGGTAAAACTCTGTCGATCTGCCCCTGAACAAGGCAGTTAACCCACTAGGCCGTCATTGTAAATCAGAATTTGTTCTTAACTGACTTTCCTAGTTAAATAAAGGTCTGATCGTAAATTGACTAAAACTGACTCATGGTCAGTGTTCAGTGGCCAAATTATTTTACATGTTCAGGTGCCATAAATCATTGTGCTTCTTCACATGATGGTGACATCTGAGCATACTTTTTTTTTTCTAAAAAATGCAGCATAGCAATCCAGAGCTCCAATCACAACACTTGTTTTCTGTAACGATAGGTCAGTCTTTGCTAAAAATGTATTATTTATTTAACAGAAAATAAGTTGCACACCCTCAATACCCCTGCCAGCCCTGTTTGTTATGGATGCGATGGGGTCGTCAGCGGCGCCGGTCCCTCGCAGTCCAGACACAACGTGTTGGTCTGTGATCCACTTCAAACTGTCAATGCATAAATCATTCATCAAAATGATGTCGATATTGAAAGAAAACCATACACAAGGTAGCTACTCTACCTGCTTCATTCACGACGAGAAAACCAACTGGAACAAGCTAGCTAGCCAGCTATCTTATATTAACCAGTAATACAAAATACGCCCTAATGTTTTAAAACGTTAGCTGTCACCTTGAGGCTTGAAAGGGGGTAAAAAAAAAGGATGTTATTTGTTAGCTAGCTAGGCTACCAGTTAGCATGAAAGAAAATGTGCTGAGAACACCGATATGTGACTGTATAGTCAGTACATGAAGAGAGAAAAAATAGGTCACCAGGGATGCAAATGTGATTTGTGTAGATCCAATGAGACAACACATAACAACAGAATGCAGCATGCGACTGAAGAGAGAAGTTACAACCAATTTGCTAGTTACTGCATACAGGTTTCTCTCTGGAAAGAACGCGCGCACTGGACAGCAGAGAGTAGAAAGGCAGTTTGCCAGTTCAGCACCCCCGAACGATAACGAAGAGGTAGGTGAGAAGCCTGACCACGGAGACGGGGTGAGAAGGTGATGAAGCGTCCTTAATGAGAGCTGTAACTGAAAAACAACTGGCATTTCGAAAGTTTGAGGTGAGGGAGAAAGTGTGGTGGAACAAGTATTATTAGCATTGTTAAGTATCTTGTTAGCTGGATTGAATTCTCCGTTAGCTAGCCAGAGAAATGTTGAGCAACATTAGCCAAATAATTGAGTTTATGGTGTGAAAATTAGCTGGCTAATAAAGTCAGACAGCTAAAGTCAGACAGTTAGCTAGCTAATGTTACAAAATCAGATGAGCTAACGTTAGTAACCTAACCAATTCGTTAAAGTATTAACTTGTAACGTTATACGACTCCTTGCCGTTCAAGTTATAACGCGTTAGTTGCTTACTGGACCCTGGCAATCTGTGTGAAATGTTAACTAGCTAACAAACTAACTACTATCTGTGAACTAATGTTTTCCCTCTACAGTATGTGGTTAATTTTTAGAATGAGATAATTAGATGAAAATTAGGCATGGCTGGTTAAACAAGTGGATTCAGGGATCAAGTGTAGCTGGAGCTTTGCCTGGCTTAAGTTGGATGCCACTCTAGAGGTGAAAGGAACACCTCAATATAGTGGATATAAAGGGGTATGCCAGGTGTACTCTCTGCCTGAAAGAGATCAATTATGCCAACAAAGGGTATCATGCTCTGCTGGTACATTGTAGAACAGATGTCCACAGGCAGAAATTGTACAATGTAATAATGTGCAGTGTAGCCCAAAGATATTGCTTTTGTTGTTTTGAACTTGACAGTAACACTTGTGTGTGAGTAAGGGGGGATTATTACATTTCTTACTCAATTAACGTTATTTTTTCACACATGTAGCCTTGTGCACTTGATCAATGTCTGCTATAGTGTCGTCCAATATAATAGAGAAAAAATAGAATGCCTGTTTGTTTCATTCCAAGTGCAATATTTAGATGTGTGTGGTCACAAGCGTTCAATTATAAAGGCTGTCATGGCTAACTACAATATTAGTGTATTGTTTTTTCTCAAGACTTGAGTGTCATTTGCAGTAGTCTAGGCAACAAATAACATTGGATTGCTTTCTTTTTTAGCTGTGAGTTTGGTTCACATGAACAACTTTATTTTACGCACAGAGACGGATCATGTAGATCATATTCTTTGTTGTTTAATTAGTTAAAACCTGCATTTCCCCCTAGCAGGGAGTTTTTTTGCATGTTTCGATGCAAAAAAAAAGTGTCACCTTTTTGGGCCCTCACCAGTTTGTACCCCTGTGTCACATAGCACAGGATATATCCGGCCGTAGGAAATGTCCATGTGTGATATTCGGAGTAATTCCAATATCATATATGTCTACAAGACACATCTGTATTCAGAATTTGTCAGGATATGGTGCAAATCCACAAAACTCCAAATATGCATTGGAAATGTTCTGTATTCTCTAAAATATCAAACATGTAATGTAAAGATATCCCCTGACGTTGTCCCTTTTCACCCAGTGATGGTAAAAAAGAAACAAATAGCTTCTTTTCAAAGAGAAATTTCTCAAGCAAGAATTTAGTTTGGACAGTCTGGGAGAGGTTTGAGTGGGGAGGGGGAAACATTTGCTGTTAATGGCGGAGAGGTTTGGAACTATCATTCTTATTGGTCTATTAACTAACATTCCCATGGAAGGCCAACACTACCTCTCACCAAAACAGGCAGAAATTTCAGGTGGTGTTTTCAAACAGCTCTTACACTAAAAGGGCATTATCATAATTTCACAGTATTATTATTTCAACCACATAGTGTGGAAATGTATACAAAGCATAGGAAAATCTGGTTTCTGGCTGCACTGGGCCTTTAAACGTGATCTAACTGCCTTGTTCAGGGGGAGAACAACATATTTTTTCCGTGTCAGCTCGGGGATTTGATCCAGCAACCTTTCGAGGGACTAGTTTGGTTGACGTTGGCATATAATGTATTATACTGTTGGCTGACAGAGGGAGGGAAAGCCATTCTGCTGTTCTGTGTGGCCTGCACATGTGTTTTTGGTTGGGCTGCAACACGGCCTGCAGGACAGAAGTCAGAAACGACCACAGGGTCGACTTGGCAAACAACCATTACATTTAATCCTCCCCTGATTCAAATGATCAACTAATCACCAAGCCCTTGATTATTTGAAACTGATATGTTAGTGCTTAGTTAAAACTACTGCTTGGCGATATGGACAAATTAACTATAATGATAAATCAGCTATAAATTATGATAACATTTTGGGGGAAGTGCTAGAGCTGGGCGATATGGACAAAAAGTTATATCTATTTTGCTCAATAACAACAAATACAACTATAAAAGAACATGTTTCAATGGACAGTTACTACACTATTTTTTACAGTGCCAAGTAAGACAACCAAGATGGTAGCCTATGATTTTAAAAAGTAAGCTACTTCATCTAACATATTGAGGAAATGCATGATTGATATTTTGATGTCCACCTTGTCGAAATAGGTTCCAGAATTATCAGATTTCATTTTGGCTCTTCAGAGAATTTGCCGACATCTACATATTGGGCTATATTATTCCCCACCTGAAGAAGTGGGAACTCTAACTCTAAGTATGGTTTTGTTGCTAGATAGCCATGTAGGCAAATTAATCAATCAGTAAATGTAGGCTAATGTCCTACAAAAACGTCCCAGTGCTAGGCTTAGGCTACTTTATGTAGGCTTATTCAAAACCATACTACACAGCCTACTCCGGTTGTAAAGTGGTGACATGAACTCAATATTAAGAGGTGGTAAATGCATTATATGATCACAGAAAGTTTTAAATCTAATCTTTGTAACTAGAACATTAGTTGCTTTGAAAGCTGTCTTTTTCCTGCAACAGCATTTTGAGCAACGTTCATATGCTTGTGCTTCTCAGAATGCATCTCTTCCTTCATCTCAGTATTTCAGATCTATAACAGTTTCTCTCTCAATTCAATTTAAAGGCTTTATTGGCATGGGAAACATATGTTAACATTGCCAAAGCAAGTGAAATGGATAATAAACAAATTACACTTTAGTTCCAAAAGAATAAAGACATTTCAAATGTCATTATGTCTATATACAGTGTTGTAATGATGTGCAAATACTTTAAAGTACAAAAGGGAAAATAAATAAAGTTAGGTCGTATTTACCAATGGCGTTTGTTCTTCACTGGTTTCCCTTTTCTTGTGGTAACAGGTCACAAATCTCGCTGCTGTGAGGGCACACTGTGGTATTTCACCCAGTAGATATGAGAATTTATCAAAGTTGGATTTGTTTTCAAATTCTTTGTGGGTCTGTTTAATCCGAGGGAAATATGTGTGTCTATGGTCCTACATTGGGCAGTGTGCACAGCCTACGGCACTGCGGCCTCTCTCAATAGCAAGGCTATGTTCACTGTTCACTCAGGTATTCTGCCACTGTGTACTCTCTGTTTAAGGCCAAATAGCATTCTAGTTTGCTTAGTTTTTCTTTCCAATGTGTGAAGTAATTATCTTTTTGTTTTCTCATGATTTGGTTGGGTCTAATTGTGTTGCTGTCCTGTGGGGTCTGTTTGTGTTTGTGAAAAAATCCCCAGGACCAGCTTGCTTAGGGGGCTCTTCTCCAGGTGCATTTCTCTGTAGGTGATGGCTTTGTTATGGAAGGTTTGGGAATCGCTTCCTTTTAGATGGTTGTCGAATTGAATGGCTCTTTTCTGGATTTTGATCATTAGTCTGTATCGGCCTAATTCTGCTCTGCATGCATTATTTGGTGTTTTATGTTGTACACTGAGGATATTTTTTGCAGTATTCTGCATGCAGAGACTCAATTTGGTGTTTGTTGCATTTAGTGAATTCTTGGTTGGTGAGTGGACCCCAGACCTCACAACCACAAAGGGCAATGGGTTCTAGAACTGATTCAAGTATTTTTAGCCAGATCCTAATTGGTATATCAAATGTAATGTTCCTTTTGAAGGCATAGAAGGCCCTTCTTACCTTGTCTCTCAGATCGTTCACAGCTTTGTGGAAGTTACTTCAGCCTAAACATCAGAGCCACAGGTATGTATCGTTTTTTGTGTGCTCTAGGGCAACGGTGTCTAGATGGAATATGTATTCGTGGTGCTGTTAACTGGACCATTTTTTGGAACACCATTATTTTTCTCTTGCTGAGATTTACTGTCAGGGCTCATATCTGGCAGAATCTGTGCAGAAGATCTAGGTGCTGCTGTAGGCCCTCCTTGTTTGGTGACAGAAGCACAGATCATCAGCAAACAGTAGACATTTTAACAAGTTCTAGTAGGGTGAGGCCAGATGCTGCAGACTGTCCTAGTGCCCTCGCCAATTCATTTATATAAATGTTGAAGAGGGTGGGGCTTAAGCTGCATCCCTGTCTCACTCCCGGCCCTGTGGAAAGAAATGTGTGTGTTTTTTACCAATTGTAACCGCACACTTGTTGTTTACATGGATTTTATAATGTTGTATGTTTTTCCCCCAACACCACTTTCAATCAATTTGTATAGCAGACCCTCGTGCCAAATTGAGCCAAAAGCTTTTCTGAAATCAACAAAGCATGAGAAGACTTTGCCTTTGTTTTGGTTTGTTTGTCAATTAGGGTGCTCTCTCTCTCTCTCCATATCAGTGTTTCAGATCTCGAAGTTTCTCTCTTCATGCAATGCTTTCGGAAAGTATTCAGACCCCTTGACTTTTTCCATATTTTGTTATGTTACAGGCTTATTCTAAAATTGATTAAAACAATTCCCCCCCCCTCACCAATCTACACACAATACCCCAAAATGACAAAGCAAAAACAGTTTTGGAAATAAAAAAAACTATCACATTTACATAAGTATTCAGACCCTTTACTCAGTACTTTGTTGAAGCACCTTTGGCTACAGCCTCGTCTTCTTGGGTATGATGCGACAAGCTTGGCACACCTGTATTTGTGAAATTTCTCCCAGTCACCTCCCTGACCAAGACCCTTCTCCCCCAATTGCTTAGTTTGGCCGGGTGGCCAGCTCTAGGAAGAGTCTTGATGGTTCCAAACTTTTTCCATTTAAGAATGATGGAGGCCACTGTGTTCTTGGGGACCTTCAATGCTGCAGAAATGCCCCAGATCTGTGCCTCGACACAATCATGTCTCGGAGCTCTATGGACAATTCCTTCGACCTCATGGCTTGGTTTTTGCTCTGACATGCACTGTCAACTGTGGGGCCTTTATATAGACAGGTGTGTACCTTTCCAAATCATGTCCAATCAATTACATTTTACACAGGTAGACTCCAATCAATGGAAACAGGAAGCACATGACTTCAATTTCGAGTCTCATAGCAAAGAACCGCTTTGATAAGTGGAAGGCAATGTTGGTGTCGATAATTTGCGGTTTAGCTTCACAGCTCTAGTTAAACTTTCCTGTACAACCTGATTGGAAATCAAGGTGCCAAGTCAGTGTTGAAATTACTGAAATGTGTTATTTTTTTTGTTTTTTAAAAAACTAATTGGAGGACTTTGGTAAAAAAAAAAAAAAAAAAAATCTATACATTTTTTTTATTTGAGCGCGACGTGCAGTTTCTGAAGAGATAAATCAGATGAAGCCTGAACTGTACGATGTAGTAGGGAGTTGTGGTTTCCACTGGCCAATATTCTACATAGTTTAGTGCAGAAAACATGGTAATTAACTACAATGACCATAATCCATTGCACACCAGTTGGTCTGGTCTGGTCTGTGTGGTGCAGACACTAGAGAAGAGAACACATGATCGTGAGGAATAGAAAGCAGATGCTTAGCGAGCCTGATAATACCTGATCTAAGTGATTGATAGTTGGTAGTCAGCAGCCCCAAAAGTATGCCTTTTTACTTTGAGAAGCTATGTCAGACACCTTAGGCAGCAGCTCTATAGAGATGAGATGATTTGGAATTAAATAATAAAGTTATCAAATAAAACAAATATTTTATTAAAGTAATGTGAATAAATGATGGTTAAATAAGAATTTGTTCTTAACTGACTTGCCTACTTAAATAAAGGTAGTGACTGCCCATTACTTTTTTTTTTTTTTACCATCATGAGACTTTAATTGTTTTATTCAGTGTTACAGAATTCAACCCACATAATGCATAGTGCATTTAATGTCTAAAAAACCCCACCATAATTTGATGTTTTAATAATCGAACCGAAACAGAACTGACCTCAAGAACCATTAATCGCTCAGCACTATTTTGTGCTGATAGTAGAAGTCCATAGTCTATTAACGAGAACGAAAAATGTAGCCTATCCCAGAATGGGTTTTTCTATGGCTGACTCAACCATTTTAAGAAAGGCTGACGCAACGGTCTTAAACTCAATCACATCAGGTCTGATTAAAGTCTGTCCAGTCACTTGAAATCTAAAGACTTTCTGGCTAAACCTACTTTGTAATATCACACCAACTATGGGGCCGTGTTCTTACTTAAATAGCTGTAGGCCTAAATGCTCTGGTTATGCCTATCTGTGACATAGGCTTCCACAATCCACATTACAAGTCTCCTTCACGACCAGTCTCTGATTTTAAACAAAATAGCTGTATGGAGCTCCAACTTGCTCTGTGTTTGTAGAGCAGGTGTATTAACCACAGTGTGAGATGGAATCCACTATTTGTCCATTGAAGACGCAGACTGTCAGGCACCTAAATGTCTCCAAAGCTACTGGATTTTTACATGTTTAACAACTAGCTTTTTAACATTTTGTAAACTTGGGGACTTCTTGGTAGGTACTTCAAAATGTAGGCCACATGCAATGGTGACGAAACATCATTTTCGGTCAGTGCTGTTCTCAGTTGGTAGCATACGTTTTCTCAAGCATGAATACTTCTCCAGGTTCCGTGATCTCTTCTCAGTGTTTCAGATCTCTATTTTGAACAGTTCCTGTCTCTTCATCTGTGTTTCAGATCTCTATATCGAACAGTTTCTCTCTCCCTTCATCTGTGTTTTACTTTTAAGTTTCTCGCTCTCTTTCCATCTCTGTGTTTCAGATCTGTATATCTATAACGGTTAATTTTTCTCTCTGTCTCTTTGTAACTGACTTAAATAGACTTGGATGTCTCTATAAAAAGGCTATAATTATAGTGTTTAAGACGTGGTGGAGCTTTGCATGCCCATAGCCCATCCCTTGATATTTAGTGGTTTCTCATTCCACTCAAACATATTGTTTTATCATATGTTAGCCCTCACTTATACATTTGACAATTTGCTGACTGGGCGTCTGTAGAAATAGAACATGTGTAATCATCAACATTCATAGCTAGGCTACACAATACATTGTGACTTGCACTGTGATGTGTAAAACTGACTAATCTGTTGTGCTTGTTAGCGAAAAGTAGCCATGTTGTAAAACCACCCATTCACAACACCACTGATTTGGTAATCCTAAACCGATCTCTCTGTGACCTTTCTCCTGCTGCAAAATGTTAATCTGCCAATAGAGGACTAGATGGACACAGACCCAGATGGATGCATGATCAGGAGACATGGATGGAGATATATATATATATATATATATATAATATATATATATTTTTTTTATTTCACCTTTATTTAACCAGGTAGGTCAGTTGAGAACAAGTTCTCATTTACAACTGCGACCTGGCCAAGACAAGACAAAGCAAAGCAGTGCGACAAAAAACAACAGAGTTACACATGGGAAATAAACAAACGTACAGTCAATAACACAATAGAAAATCTATATACAGAGTGCAAATGCAGTGCAAAATGCAGTAAGGTTAGGAAGACAATAAATAGGCCATAGTGGCGAAATAAATTACAGATTAGCATTAACACTGGAATGATGGAATGTGCAAATGATGATGTGGAAATAGATATACTGGAGGGCAAAATGAGCGGAAGTTACAAAAATTCAAATATATATATGGGGATGAGGTAGTAGGATGGGCTATTTACAGAAGGGCTATATACAGGTGCAGTGATCGATAAGCAGCTCTGACAGCTGATGCTTAAAGTTAGTCAGGGAGATAGGAACCTCTAGCTTCAAGTATTTTTGCAATTCGTTCCATAATATATCATCACATGTATTATGTGATGATAAGAGCAGAGAGGGATGGGAGGCTCAAAGCTTAGCTCATGTTATTCTCCCTCTAATCATGTTGTGAGCGTGGCAGCATTTACAGGGTAAATCCATTTTGAATTCAAATATTTTGACAGCACCCCTTTTTATTTGAACAAAACCTTCCATACAAATTTGCCTGTTGTATAATTGCTCAGAGAGTGACTTTTTGGACCTGAATGCCAAAACATTCAAGAGATAAAGGTGCTCAAACTGGACCCATTTTGCATACTCTTCATCACTGCAAAAGAAAAACGTCTAGGATTTGATATCATTTCGAAGCTTACAAACAGGGTTGTCAAACAATTTGATAATTTCTTGAAGTAAAAAAAAATTATACATTGTTATTTTTTTACCTTAAACGTCAATGATCTAAATGTTTAAAATGATATTTTTTCATATTTGCATATATTGTACCATAGACCCTATTTTACATAATCTGAGGTTTTTGTTACGCCCGCCATTGGTTGAGACACAACATTCTCTTGAATACAGTGTCATGTTTTGCTTGATAAATGGGAATAAAATAAACATTTCAAATGATGCCACAAAGATAGTTGGTGGTCCACACATCAGAGAATGTTGACTTGAATATGAATATCTGTTTTAAATTATACTGTCAATCCTCCATAGGAAACCTTGGAGGATTGACAGGGGGGGTGATTTTCTTTCTGTATGCCATATCTATCTGTGCATACACACATTGCAAGCCTACTTATAACAAACATAGTGAGAGCACATTTTGAAGAGATTCATGTCATTATAGGCACACAATACATGATCTCATCAGAAACGTCCCTTCGAGCTTGGAGCTCTTACAGAGTTATCCAGACGCACAGTCCAAGGAGACTTTGTCCTCTGGCTGAACCTTCTATTTCTGCCCTCTCTCATCAATGATTGTCTTACAGCCTTCTCCTTCTCCATTTCATGACACAGTGTACCAGCTCTCCCACTTTTCCTCTCACACACTCTCACTTTCTCATTCTCCCTCACTCATTTTAAGCTGTTTATCTCACTTCTGTCTCACCGCTCACACTCCCATCCTCCCTTAGCTCTCTCTCTCCTCCCTTTCTCTCAGGTCCTCACTCCGCTTGCGTCCAACAACTGAACCAACAGTCTGTCAGCTCGGCTCCAACGGACTTGTGTCACCACTGGGCACCCAGCCTAATCCTGTTCTGGGCTGCAGATATGGACAGTGAGGGGGACAGATAAAGGGGGTGGGATGGAAGGAGGGGGAGATGACATTGGTATGTCTCTTTCACAGCCCATCCACATCCCATCCACAAGCCCTTACCCCAGCCCCATATGGTCCGTAAGGCCCTTTAAAACAGGCCTTTTAAAAAGGCCCACCTCTCCCATGGATGGTGGAGTACAGGGGAAAGAGAGGGAGTATGGATTGGAGTCACTGGAAAAATCTGTTAACAGTTCAACATGAAGACCTGAAACACAGCTCCAGTGTACACACTGTCATTGTCTTGATCCAAGAGACAGTCCACAGGGGCAGGACCAGGGGACAGGATTTCTTTTGGGGGTATAAGTTCACACCACTGCCACTCTCCCCCTTTCTCCCCTTCTCTCCCCTTCCTCCAGATGCCTCCCTTTACTCACCCCATCCTCTTCCCCCTGACAGACAAGAGGCCATTAATTAATAAACACTTTAAGAAGTGCTCGTTAAAGAGTAATTAAGGGTCAATGGCACTCCCTCGCCATCTCTGTCTGCATGGCTGGCTTTAAATTACCCTGGTGAAAATTGGCACTTTGGGCCTTTGAGCGAGATGGGGCGAGGGGGTATCAGTGGGGTATCAGTGTAACGCCCCCAGAGGCGGCAGGTGCAGCAGTCATATGTTACTGCAAGATTAAAGCAGGCAGGTTGCCAACAGTAGCATGAAGCTGTGATTCCATCTCTGCCTCCTGGCTTCAGTCATGTTCAGATAACAACCAAGATTGCCAGGGTGTTCTGAGGAGAGGTCAAGCCCTCACAGCGCTGGACCGCCATTATGGAGAGAGGGGGAAGGAAGGGATGGAGATGGAAGGAAGTAGGCTTGGGCGGTATCTAGACTGTCATACCTTGTGCCATAACGGGATATTCAGTAATATTCACTGAACACAAGGGGTGATATTTTCAAACACCACTGAGTATGTAATCTGAAAGTATATGTAAATCCCATAAAGAATGTTCATTGTGAACATTTTATACAGTCTCTGACCTAAAGTATTTGCAGGACAGACAACCCAGCTCAGTTATACAAGTCACAAAAAAATGCTACTCACAGTTTCCTGAACACACTAAACAAATATTAGACAGAAAGCTCTTGATCCAAGAGTTAACCACATATCTAGATAGCTAACTAGCTACTTAATTAGCAATTCAGATGCACAATTGCAGAGCATTTATCACTTTTTAGACAGCTATTAGAATGTTATTTTATAATACCAATAGAGCCCCTAGAGATTTCCACCAGTTAGGACTGTGCTTTTTAACATGTCTCTCAGGACACTGCCTGCTCCTCAGCTTAGGGCTGATGGGTAATGCTTGGAGGAAGTTATGACTGAACTAACACAATCACCCATCTCAGCATCGCTCTATTCTAGAGGAAACCTTGAGCTGTGATGTGCTATTTAACTTCACCTTTCAGTCAATTAATATAACATGCCGTCTGTGCGAATGTCCATCTGCCGAGTTCATAGTGGGCCAGGGATTAAAGCAATTACTGATTTATCACGTATCACATTTCCTGGTCTCAATGGGTTAGTGTCAAAGAACCATTTCACCCCTTCTCCCCTCTTGTACGCACCAATAGCCTAACAAGCTGCAGTGTGCCACAGTGTAAATTCACACACTTGCTGAAGGTACACACACACACACGCGCACACACTGAGGGTGCACTATGAAACTGTTTTATTTATGAGATGGATGGGTGTTGGGGTCCTCTTGAGATTACCGGGACCAAGGAAAGTACACGGCCACACACAAGCAGATGCCTGTTGAATGTTGCTCTTTGTTGTTTTGTGTGGAAGGAGTGATGTCATCAGCATTCTCCCTGTTTGGAAAAAGTAGAAACACTTTGCTGCCTAGAGCTGGGTTGTTTTGGCTTCTATTTAAAAAAAATGACATTTTATGTGGTGTTGGTGTGTGACAACGTGTCAGATGTTAGTGTCAGGAGTTTGTCCTGACCAAGAAATGGTTGATGCTGTGTCAGCCGGTCGTGACAGTGTGATTTTTAGGTCTTGGGCCAGAGATGACCCTCTTCACACAGGCTGCTTCCGTTTCTCTCCTCTGATTGTGCGTCAACCTTACTTCCTGGGGCTGGCGTCAGAGCAGGGCTTATATAACACACACACTTGGGCAAGGCAAGCAGGAGAGCAGTGACTCACCCCCAGCATATACCTGCAGCGCACCAGGCCTAAGGCCATGGCAGCCACACTGACTGGAGAGAGAGAGAGATGTGGCATGCCAACGACCAGCAGGCAGGTATGGTAGTGTAATGAAGTAAACCCACTCTCTTCACTCAAAGTAGGTGTCTCTCTTTACCGCTCTCTCTCTCATTCCCCCTGTACTGTCACTGGGTGCAACTGGGTTGCTCTTCATCAAAGAGAATAATTCAGCTATTCAGAGCAGCCGTGGAGGAGAATGGGAAGGGGTGAGAGGGGAGGGGGAAGGGATGAGAGCGAGGGGAAGAGAAGGAGAGCGAGGGGAGGGGGAAGGAGTAAGAGAGAAGGTTAGGCGCACGCTGAAAGAAAGTCAACCACACTTTACATTACTGTAGAAAGTAGGGGGGGACAGAGTAAGAGTGAACAAGAGATAATTTTTACCTACCAGTATGTAGTCTTTTATTTGCATATGTAGCGATTTTGGCTAAGTTAGCATCAAGCAGTGACGTCAACTTGAGACCTTGAAGTACAGTTGCCAGGACTCATGAATGCCATGGCTTGTCAGACGTACAGACATTGACTGCGTTACACATGCTAATCTGAATTTGCTGAAGCCAGACTGTGACTGAAGCCTGGGAGACACAGGCAAGAGAATCTCATCCACATGTTATGCTCTGGTTCTTGACTCCACACACTCATTATCACACCTAATGATGCCCACAGTGACTGCACAACACCATATTTGTGTACGCAAAGCTGTCTCTCTCTCACACACACACACACAATATGGTTTATGTAGTAGAGAATAGTCATGCTTCTTTCCAGGTTAGTCATGCTTCTTTCCATACCACGCCTGTCTTCCATTGCCTTGGAGGGATTACACACAAGGTCATACATATATAATTACCTGCAGCCTCTGATATTATTGATCATAACCTGTGGCTTTTCAACCTCTGCCATATCGTTGATTCAGATTTATCTATCTAATAGAACGGAGTGTTTTCTTTTTAATAGAAGCTTCTCTAATGTCAAACAAAAGTGTGGTGTACCGCAGGGCAGCTCTCTAGGAGCTCTACTATTTTATATTTTTACCAATGACATGCCACTGGCATTAAATAAAGCATGTGTCCATGTATGCTGATGATTCAACCATATACCCATCAGCAACCACAGCTTAACAAAGAGTTGCAGTCTGTTTTGGAATAGTCTGTTTTGGAATGTGTCACCAGTAAATGCAAATAGTCTGGGTAGCCATTTGGTAGCCATTTGATTAGCTGTTCAGGAGTCATGGCTTGGGGGTAAAAGCTGTTGCCATGCAGTAGCAGAGAGAACAGTCTATGACTTGGGTGGCTGGAGTCTTTGACAAATTTTAGAGCCTTCCTCTGACACCGCCTGGTATAGAGGTCCTGGGTGGCAGGAAGCTTGGCCCCAGTGATGTACTGGGCCGTACACTCTACCCTCTGTAGTGCCTTGCGGTCGGAGGCCGAGCAGTTGCCGTACCAGGCAGTGATGCAGCTAGTCAGGATGCTCTCTGTTGCAGCTGTAGAACCTTTTTGAGGATCTTTTTGGACCCATGCCAAATCTTTTCAGTCTCCTGAGGGAGTATAGGCTTTGTCGTGACCTCTTCACGACTGTCTTGGTGTGTTTGGCCCATTCTAGTTTGTTGGTGATGTGGACACCAAGGAACTTGAAGCTCTCAACCTGCTCCACTGCAGCCCCGTCGATGAGAATGGGGGCGTGCTCGGTCCTCCTCCTTTTCCTGTAGTCCACAATCATCTCCTTTGTCTTGATTACGTTGAGGGAGAGGTTGTTATCCTGGCACCGCACTGCCAGGTCTCCTCCCTATAGGCTGTCTCGTCGTTGTCGGTGATCAGGCCTACCACTGTTGTCATCTGCAAACTTAATGATGGTGTTGGAGTCGTGCCTGGCCGTGCAGTCGTGGGTGAACAGGGAGTACATGAGGGGACTGATCACGCAACCCTGAGGGGCCCCAGTGTTGAGAATCAGCGTGGCAGATGTGTTGTGACCTACCCTTACCACCTGGGGGCGGACCGTCAGGAAGTCCATAATCCAGTTGCAGAGGGAGGTGTTTAGTCCAGGATCCTTAGCTTGGTGATGAGCTTTGAGGGCACTATGGTGTTGAACGCTGAGCTGTCAATGAATAGCATTCTCACATAGGTGTTCCTTTTGTCCAGGTGGCAAATGCGCAGTGTGGAGTGCAATATAGATTGCATCATCTGTGGATCTGTTTGTTTGAATGGTATGCAAATTGGAGTGGGTCTATGGTTTCTGGGATAATGGTGTTTAATGTGAGCTATGACCAGCCTTTCAAAGCACTTCATGGCTACAGATGTGAGTGCTACGGGTCTGTAGTCATTTAGGCAGGTTACTTTAGTGTTCTTGGGCACAGGGACTAAGGTGGTCTGCTTGAAACATGTTGGTATTACAGACTCAATCAGGGACTTGTTGAAAATGTCAGTGAAGACACTTGCCAGTTGGTCAGCGCATGCTCGGAGTACACGTCCTGGTAATCCGTCTGGCCCAGCGGCTTGTGAATGTTGACCTGTTTAAAGCTCTTACTCACATCGGTTACGGAGAGCGTGATACACAGTCATCCAGAACAGCTGGTGCTCTCATGCTTGCCTCAGTGTTGCTTGCCTCGAAGCGAGCATAGAAGTGATTTAGCTCGTCTGATTGGCTCGTGTCACTGGGCAGCTCTCGGCTGTGCTTCCCTTTGTAGTCTGTAATGGTTTGCAAGCACTGGCACATCCGACGAGCGTCAGAGCAGGTGTAGTACGATTCGATCTTAGTCCTGTATTGACGGTTCGTCGGAGGGCATAGCGGGATTTCTTATAAGCTTCCGGGTTAGAATCCCATCATCGATGCACTTATTGATGAAGCCAATGACTGTTGTGGTGTACTCCTCAATGCCATCGGAAGAATCCCGGAACATATTCCAGTCTGTGCTAGCAAAACAGTCCTGTAGCTTAGCATCTGCTTCATCTGACCACTTTTTTATTGATCGAGTCACTGGTGCTTTCTGCTTTAAGTTTTGCTTATAAGCAGGAATTAGGAGTATAGAATTATGGTCAGATTTGCCAAATGGAGGGCGAGGGAGAGCTTTGTACGCGTCTCTGTGTGTGGCGTAAAGGTGGTCTGAAGTGAGGTAAAACAGATTTGTTTCCCTGCATTAAAGTCCCCGGCCACTAGGAGCACTGCCTCTGGATGAGCGTTTTCCTGTTTGCTTATGGCGTAATACAGCTCATTGAGTGCGGTCTTATTGCCAGCATCGGTCTGTGGTGGTATGTAGACAGCTACGAAAAATACAGATGAAAACTCTCTGTGTAGATAGTGTGGTCTACAGCTTATCATGAGAGACCCTACCTCAGGTGAGCAGAACTTCGAGACTTCCTTAGATATCATGCACCAGCTGTTGTTTACAAAAATGCATAGCCCGCCACCCCTTGTCTTACCAGACGCTGCTGTTCTATCCTGCCGATACATTGTGTAGCCAACCAGCTGTATGTTGATTGTGTCGTCGTTTAGCCACGACTCTGTGAAGCATAGAATGTTACAGTTTTTAAAGTCCCGTTGGTAGTTTAATCTTCCTCGTAGGTCATCGATTTGCACGATAGCTAGCAGAACGGATGGAAGTGGGGGTTATTCGATCGCCTACGAATCCTCAGAAGACGGCCCGCCCTGCGCCCCCTCTTTCGGCGTCTTCTCTTCACGCAAATTACGGGGATCTGGGCCTGTTCCTGGGAAAGCAATATGTCCTTCACGTCGGGGTCGTCGGACTCGTTGAATGAAAAATAAGCTTCCAGCTCGTGGTTGTGAGTAATCAATGTTCTGATATCCAGAATTTGTTTTTGGTCATAAGAGACGGTAGCAGCAACATTATGTACAAAATAAGTTACAAACAATTGGTCAGGAGCGCGTTAAACATCAGCCATCTTCTTCGACGCCGCTAGACATTGCTACTTGTGCCTTTAAAAAATAAAAAAAATGTCCTTAAGCTGTTCTTGCCTATTAATGTTCTGTGTTATGTAATGTTTTGTGTGGACCCCAGGAAGAGTAGATGCTGCTTTCGCAACAGCAAAGGGGGATGCTAATCAAATACCAACCCTCTCCTATCATAGTACCAGCTCCAGAGACATCTTCAACCCTGTCTTATCTATCCTCCCCCGCCTCTTAAAATCAACACACACACACACACACACATATGTTATCTGCATACTGCTGCATCTGGTCTCCCAGGTGGGCACAGCACTGGGACTAATGAGCAAAACAGGAGAAGTTCAATAACGAGTAGCCTGGAAGGTTGTGTGTTTCTGTTTGCTTGTGTGACGAACGAACAAGAGTCTGTTGCACCTGAAGCTAAATCTAAATCCACATTGATTCTGGGGTTCAGACTATGCTTTCCCCCTTATATACACAAGTGTGTGTGTGTGTGTGTGTGTGATTCACCTGGCATAGTGGGTGCCATTTGTGTTGAGTGCCAGATAGTTAGGAGGAACTCTACCACTAAATCAGAGAACCATGCATCACGTGTTTGTTTTGACAGGTGTTTTAGCAGCCAGTCACTGTGAAAAGGACACATCCTGACTTGTAGTGAATGGGAGGTTAAACTTTAGCTGAGGGGAACCTGCAGGTAACTGGAGACCAGTGGCATCACATTTCCTCTGTGTGCGGAGTGTGTACAGTATAAGCAGACGGCAGCCCGCTGGGCTTAGCCCTCTAAGCTAACTGCGGTGTTTACACCAGCAGATTTCTGTTCTACTTCACTGTTTCTTACCCATTCCTATATACCTGAGGGGTGTGCAGCGTGTAGGAATGCGTGTGTGATCAACATGGCCAGTAATCTTCTCGATGTTCAGGGGATGGGTTTTCCATAGGGCATGATTTCCTCCTGTGTTTATATCATTCTGTGTCATCACGCACTCCACGCAACAAACTATTCCTGACTGGGAAATTTGGAATGCAACTCGCGTAAGCAACCTGTGTTTGAAATAATGCTGCGGTTATAGTTGATAAGAAGCAAATTATAGTTGCATTTGTTTCAATAGCGCAAATTATTACACACAAAGTAGTTAACGTTAGCTAGCTAGCTATGTTAGTATCTAAGCTGGCACGCTAACATCACCACCCGCCAATGAATAATGGTTTATGTTTCTCATATCGAAATTAATGACTGTCCTACGCGTCCCACAAATAGAAAATCAGAGTTCAGAGCGTGATGTCAAATATGTCATATCAGCATGAGTGCTTCCAATAATATCATGTGACAGTTGTGAGCCGCCAGCCACATCCCCTAACCAGCCATTAGTCTACTCAGCCACTTCTCTCCAGACCCGGCGCCAGGATAAAGTGACTAAGGGGAGCAGTTGAAATCCGTGAGGGTGGTACATTTTTGGGGAGTTCGTGCATTGGAATTATATAGAATTTTGCTCATCATGCTATACAACAAAGTTCAAATATCAAGACTCTGAGACCATTGATTGAGTTCTTTTGAAGTGAAGGGTTAGCACGGAATCTCCGCTGCGCTGTATCAGAAGAATGGACAGTGCCCTACACACTAAAGCAAGGATGTTTTGGTAATGAATATAGGCTACAAGATGAAGAGGGTAATTCACCTATTACAAGCAGCTGTACACACCACTGTCTTAGCAAAGTAATGCAAATTAAATGCTGAAAGTAATAGCCTAGTAAATAATGCATGCAAACAAATACACTGAATAGCAGTTTAGCTTACAATACTGACAAGACTGCAAACGCAAACAAATGAATGCAAACAGAACAAAACAGAAATGTATGTTTTTTGCCAATTTTAACTGCACATTTTGTTTTTGTACATGGATTTTATAATATTGTATGTTTTTCCCCAACACCACTTTCCATCTCCTGTCTGTCTCTCTCTCTGTCTGTCTGTCAGACTGAATGCTCTGATTTGATGATCCTCCTCTACTGTTAAACGCTAATTGCCCATATTAACGGGCAGGACGACAAACGCCTTCATGTTTGTATTTGTTCATGTTCTGGAGATTGCAGTACACGTTCACCTCAATTCTAACACCGTTCAGGATGTAAAATCACAAGACTATTACACTCTAATGATAATGGATTGCAAGTCTCGAAGTGCCTCCTATTGTGCCTAACACTGTTAGCACCTGGCTAGGCAATGCAGATGCCCCCAGGAGCCATGTTAGCGCCAGGTGGTTGTGCCACAGAACCCCCTCCAGTACAGTCCCTAACACCAACATAAAGGACAGTTTGCAGAAGTAAAGTCATTGTGAATGAGGATTGTCTTGGAGTTGCCTGGGGGGGCAGAGAGTGTAGAACTATAATCAATGATGTTTAGTACACTTCTTTAGCCCACAGCCATGTGTGTTGTATTTCACCCTTTGGTTGACACTATGGCTGATTACATTGGCACTGTGGCACACACACACACACACACACACACACACACATGCATTTAAACCACACTCACAAATGCATACACACACACACACACACACACGTGTTCACCTCAGCATTACCCTCAGTCCTCCAGACGGTGCTAAACAACTGAGCTGTACATCTTTGTGTTGTGTGCTTTGTGAGGCTTTGCCCAGGGAGGAAGGGACCAGGCTGTCACCTTTCCCAGGGTAAAAATAGAGAGAACATGATTTAACACTGTAGTCTGGTGCACGTCCATTGAAGCGGTGAGAAATAAACAAAGGGAAGGAAAAACCATGGTAGTGCAGTAGGAACCTGAGCTAGCAAGTTCTGCCAAGGAGAGGGAGGGGTTAAGATAGTCGTGGGTCGGACTACAGTAAAATAAAATGGGACACTTACTCCAGCGCCTGTACCTATTGCTTGGCAACATTTTGAATCTAAGCAGATTCCAATCCAACTCCAAGTTGAGTACTATCTGAATGTACAGGCATAACTTTATTCTATTGGAAATCTTTGTCACCCTGTTGCAGTCTGACCAGTGATAGAGATATATATATATATATATGACCACCCGCCGACGGTAACCATGGAAACTCCCTAAACAATGTCTCCCACTCGGGGGGGGGGAAGGGAAAGAAATTACAGAAAACCAGAGTGAAGTGAGAAATAGCTTGAAAATTGGGAGAGAGTGGAGGGAAGACTGGGGGTGGATGGAGAAAGAGAGAGGAACTCAGTTTGTTTAATGAAGATGGGCATAAGTGTGAAAGCGCTGTCCAAATGCGGTCCAAGGCTGCTGACAGAGATGTGGTGGACAGAAGAACCCACGCTGCCTACTGTTCTCTCTGTGTGGAGGAGACCATGGAGAGAACAGTGATACTGTCTGAATATAATGACATCTCTGCTTTCTGAAGCACTGATACCCCTTTTCCACCAAAGCATTTTGAGAGCCGGTTCGGAGCCGGTGCCTACTCGCGAACCAGTTCATTGTGTTTCGACAGCCAAAGAACCGGTTCTCGGCCAGGAAAATTGGTTCCAAAGCGGCACCAACTCTTTGCTGGACTAGAACCGTTCTTTTACCACGTCATGCTTACGTCGGGGGCTGGGGGCGAGGTTATTGTGACCAACACCACGACGGGAAAGGTTGTGACCGCCATTGCTAAAAACACAGCGCTAGTAGATGTGTTCTAAACGTCTTCTTCTGACCCCAATATAGGATCGCAAAACCAGGAGAAACATTTGCAGAAAGACGATGTAGTCCGCCATTGTAATTGTTATGCTTGAAGTTGGCGCAAGCGTTTCTGGGAAAGCTAAGACTTATGGCGACGTACACAGTGACGTAACGACGTCGTTCGCTGGGCTCTCTAGTCAGTGGAAAAACAAACAGGTTCTGAGAAGGTTCGCAAGTTGAACCAACTTTGAACCAGCACCAGTTCTTTTTTGGTGGAAAAGGGGTATGAGTGGGAGGGCTGTCGCAGAAAGTGAACTATATACTCCGATAGAAACTTTGTATGTACTACACAGAAAAACTTTAACAAACGTTGTAGTTTAGCTTTGTATACATTTTGTAGAAATTACATTTTCTGGTGTTGAAGAGAAGGGCATGTAGAGACCCAACGAGTGCACGTTTTTGCTCTAGCACTACACACCTGAATCCAATAATCAAATCATCAAACCTTTTTAATTAGTGAAATCAGGTGTGTAGTGCTCAGGCAAAAACAAAAACGTGAACCCCTTTGTGTCTCCAGGACCAGGATTAAGAACACCTGGTATAGAGTAGGTTTAGTTCAGTCTTAGAGCTTACTTATGTTCTCAGTCCACTTTGCTGCACAGGCTTTTGTCAGCGATCTTGAGTAGCTTTGATCAGGACTTACAAGAGATTAATTTGATAAGTCCCTCTTCCTGCTGTATTTTATCACCATGAAGTAGCTGGCTGAATGACTGCAGGCCTGCGCCTCATTCTGTGGCCTGAGAATTCTCTCAGTAGCTCAAACTATCTCCTCAGGGTCTATTTTGAGCAAGCAGTTTAAAGGACGGCATGAAGTCTTCCTTTCGGGACCTCCCTGAGCCATCAAAGTCTTGGGTCTGTTGACAGTCTTTAGCCTGTCCTCTTTGATGATATGAAACATAGTAGTAATTATCTGCCGCTCAAAATGAAGAGGAGCAAGCACCAATCTCATCGGAGTCAGAGAGAGAGATGGGCCTAGCCAACTGCATTGCATACCACAACCCTGATGTACACACACGTGTCCAGTTTAGTGTTTCAGGCCAGGCGTGAACAGAGTGGTAGGGCTTGACTGTGGCAGTATGCTCACTATAAAACAGATCATTAACATTGACAGTGTTCCAATGAATTTAGCCACGATGACGAGGGCTTTGACCTGATTTCAGCACCCATTGTCAACGCGCCAAAGCAGTCTGTTGTGGGTGCTGCTAGTAGGCCTCCAGATCACCATGAACCGATGGGAGTAGCAGGAGCAGTCTCCTTATCCTGCGGTGTATTCATTCAGGATGGTCTGAAGTCCTCAGTGCTAGGAGCTGGTCCCTGGCTGGAGATGAGCCAGTTTCCTCCACCTCAGTTAGATGACCCAGGGCAAACCGCACCAAACAAATAAGTTTGTGTCGCGGGGGCGAATGAGGCGAATAGTTTGTTGTTCCGTTGGTTCTTCCTCTGGCTGTGTTTGTGACCTGAATGCCAAATGCAGAGAGCTATGCCAGTCTTTTTTCATTTTTTTTTTTTAACCTTCCCCCCTCTTTTTATTTTTTTATTTTATATCCTTTTACTATGGCTTTGTGTTGTGCTGAAAAGGCCTGGGAGTTTTTTGTTCTCTCCCCCTCAGTGAGGAGCTGTGAAGAGCTGGCGTAGTTCAATTCAGCATTCTGTCACTTCTCTTCCTCTTAACTCTCAATGGAGGGATTGAGGGTCAGGGGGGAGCAGACTCCCTCTTTCTCGTATTTCTTTTTTTTACCTCAGATGTGTTTCTTCCCCATTTTATCCTTTAAAAGACAATCTGACAATAGCAGGCAGGCATAAATGACAATGCAGCTAAAAGTTACCGTCTGTATGGAAAGAGACTCAGTAATGTAGGAAATAAAGTTATAAACGAAAGCTCTGCCTAGAGAGCCGACGTAAGAGCTGTAACAAATCTAGCACAGAACTGAGGTAAGCTGATACAGTAGCGTATGTATGAATTAATTCTTAGTGAGAGTAGTGATTTTGGGCGGGGGGGGGGGGGGGGGGGGGGATATTATTATTGACGATGTATCAATTTGACTATCACAATTATTATTTTTGCGAAAGTTGACTGTACCTGTAACCAGCACTCTGTTTTTCCTTCATAGCTTGTTCTCCGTTTTCTTTTTAAAAAGGGAGTACAATTCAGCACCTTTCATTTCTTCGATTGATCAGAACTTCTGCAGCAGACATATAGTGAGCAATATCGAATCGAAATAAATATAGAATCGCAACGCGTATCGTATCGACACCAAAGTGACAATATCGTTGGGGCAATTCACCGCCCCAAGGGAGAGTTGCATCCCTGTCACTCCCTAACGAGCACGGTCGTCGGGGGACACTGGGGTTGATTTTTGGGATTGGATGTGTGTGTAATTTCGATAACAGACACTACTGCCCGATGATAGCCTGGGGACGAGGTTAGATGTGTGTGTAGTTGTGTATACAGCTGTTCTGTAAGCCACATTGGAAAACACCTCACTTCAACCTTCTGCATTCTTTCCTAGGGCAAGGACAGGCTCACCGGCAAGATATATCCTGCTCCTATCTTCCTTTCACTTCTAACCCTGTCCAGGCCTGTTAGATAATCCTGTTTGGTAGCTTGAGTGCATGCAAGCAGGGGCACATTCACTATTACTACAATGGCTCTGTCACACAGACTCTTGTGGGGCAGTAGTCTGTCTTGCCTCTCCAGTGACTGTGAGAAGAGACTAATGGGACATTAAAGGGTCTGATGTGCTATGAGTCACAATGTGCTAAAACATCCATAAATGAACCTGTCGTGGAGAGTTTAATATCCTGTCTTTAAAAAGCCGCATTTATGAAATACAGTGGGCTATATTCAAAGATATAAATCTTTCCAGCGTTAATGGGATCTTTTATGTGGTGTAATCGTGTGGCTACGCTTCTCTTGAGTTATACGGCCCTGTGCGGCGGCGCTTCATCAGTGAATTGCCCTCTCATTAAAGAATAAAGTGGAGAAGACTATATAAAAAAGGAAATGTGTGATCCCAAGTGTCTCTAACCCTGTGGGCCGGGGTATTTTATAATTTATCATGGTGTGTGTCTGTCTCTAGAACACTCCCCTCCAGTGTTTTGACACGCGCCAACAAGGTGAACCTTCGCCACAGTCTGAGGTCCTGATCAGGTTTTCATCAAGGATCTCTCTGTACTTTGCGTTCATCTTTCCCTCGATCCTGACTAGTCTCCCAGTCCCTGCTGCTGAAAAGCATTCCCACAGCATGATTCTGCCACCACCATGCTTCACTGTAGGGATGGTGCCATGTTTCCTCCAGACGTGACGCTTGGCATTCAGGCCAAAGACTTTAACCTTGTTTCTCATGTTGTGAGAGTCCTTTAGGTGCCTTTTGTCAAACTCCAAGCAGGCTGTCGTGCCTTTTTTACGGAGTGGCTTCCGTCTGGCCACTTTACCATAAAGGCCTGATTGGTGGAGTGCTGCAGAGATGGTTGTCCTTCTGGAAGGTTCTCCCATCTCCACAGAGGAACTCTGGAGCTCTGTCAGTGACCATCGGGTTCTTGGTCACCTCCCTGACCAAGGCCCTTCTCCCCTGATTGCTCAGTTTGGCCGAGCAGGAAGTGTCTTTGTGCTCCCATTTAAGAATGATGGAGGCCACTGTGTTCTTGGGGACCTTCAATGCTACAGAAATGATTTAGTACCCTTCCCCAGATCTGTGCCTCGACACAATCCTGCCTCGGAGCTCTACAGACAATTCCTTCGACCTCATGGCTTTGTTTTTGCTCTGACATGCACTGTCAACTTATATAGACAGGTGTGTGCCTTTCCAAATCATGTCCAGTCAATTGAATTTACAACAGATGGACCACAATCAATTTATGGAAACATCTCAAGGATGATCAATGGAAACAGGATGAACCTGAGCTCAATTTCGAGTCTCATAGCAAAGTGTATGAATACTTATGTAAATTGTTTATACTTTTACCAAAAATAAAAAACTGTTTTCACTTTGTCTATTATTTTTTATTTTTTTAAGTACCTTTATTTTACTAGGCAAGTCAGTTAAGAACATATTCTTATTTACAATGACTGCCTTGTTCAGGGGCAGAACGACAGATTTTTCACCTCGGGGATTCGATCCAGCAACCTTTCGGTTACGGGCCCAACACTCTAACCACTCGGCTACTTGCCGCCCCCCATTATGGGGTATCGTGTGTCGATTTGAGGACATTTTTGTATTTAATCCATTTCAGAATATGGCTGTAACGTAACAATGCGGAAAAATGGAAGGTGTCTGAATAATTTACAAATGCACCGTATGTATTAGTCTGCTTTCCTGATATTTTTTCCTCTTTCTCTCTCACATTTACCTCATTGGCATAAATGTTAAGTAATATATATTTTTGGCTACCATGCAGACAGTCTCTCGATCTTAGGTCTAATGTGGGGTTGCTGTGTAATTGACTCTCTCTCTCCCCTCCTTCCCCAGGGGGACTCCATGAAAGATGACGGAGGAGGTGACAGTTGTAGCCAAGTGGGACTACACGGCCCAGCAGGACCAGGAACTTGACATCCGGAAGAACGATCGGCTTACTCTGCTGGACGACAGCAAGACGTGGTGGAGGGTGAGGAACACCTCAAACCAGACCGGCTACGTCCCCTCCAACTACGTAGAGCGCAAGAACAGTCTGGTGAAGAAGGCCTCTCTGGTCAAGAACCTCAAAGACACACTGGGTGAGAGGGGTGGGCTGGGTAAGAGGTGTGGGGGGGTATGCTGTGTAAGAGAAGTGGGGCTGGAGATGGAGAGGTGGTAGAGTATGTTGGTGACAGTAGTGGTAGTTTATCAGCATGTTGTTGGTAACAGTAGTGGTAGTTTATCAGCATGTTGTTGGTAACAGTGGTGGTAGTTTATCAACATGTTGTTGGTAACAGTGGTGGTAGTTTATCAGCATGTTGTTGGTGACAGTGGTGGTAGTTTATCAGCATGTTGTTGGTGACAGTAGTGGTAGTTTATCAGCATGTTGTTGGTAACAGTGGTGGTAGTTTATCAGCATGTTGTTGGTAACAGTGGTGGTAGTTTATCAGCATGTTGTTGGTAACAGTGGTGGTAGTTTATCAGCATGTTGTTGGTAACAGTGGTGGTAGTTTATCAGCATGTTGTTGGTAACAGTGGTGGTAGTTTATCAGCATGTTGTTGGTAACAGTGGTGGTAGTTTATCAGCATGTTGGTAACAGTGGTGGTAGTTTATCAGCATGTTGTTGGTAACAGTGGTGGTAGTTTATCAGCATGTTGTTGGTAACAGTGGTGGTAGTTTATCAGCATGTTGTTGGTAACAGTGGTGGTAGTTTATCAGCATGTTGTTGGTAACAGTGGTGGTAGTTTATCAGCATGTTGTTGGTAACAGTGGTGGTAGTTTATCAGCATGTTGTTGGTAACAGTAGTGGTAGTTTATCAGAAGTGAATCCCTCGACTTCCTCCTCCTCTATTTTGTCATCCCCCTCTACACTACAGCAGGAAATGGATAAGGTCATTATTAACCCTTCTCCTGAAGTGTGTGTGTGTGTGTGTGTGTGTGTGTGTGTGTGTGTGTGTGCGCCTCTGTCTTATTTTACAGAGCAGCTATCCACCAGCAGCTCAGGGACAGTGTTCAGTTGGCCATCTCTCTGAGTTGCCACAGCTTGGTGTCTGTAGGTCCTCACATTAATGCAAACACTCACTCACGTGTGTATTTGCGTGTGTGTGTCAAGGTCATGCATATTTCCCAGGTTTGTCAGCATTCCTCTTCACAGGTTTCCGGGTTTGAAAGATTCCTAGCTTAGAGTTAAGGGTTCAGGGTAATGCATGTAACTGCTCCACACACTACAGGATTATGGAAGATTAAATATTATCTAAGATGTTTACTAAACATGCATGTATGATCAAATGTGAGCTTGTATCAGGGCTGGTCGAGACAGAAGAGACACGCTGGCATGTTCCGTCTCTCTCCATCTCCTTACTGCCTTTCTATTGTTTTTCACTCCATCTTTTTTATACTTTCTCGTATACTCATTTTGCTGAACTTTGAAATTCAGGAATCGATCAATTTGTTTTGCCTACACCAGAGAGAGAAACATAATGAGTTGAGCACACAGGCCTGATGTTTTCAAACTGTCAACAGACATTACATGCGTTTTTAATCAGCTAGGTACTCTACATGTCCACATACTTTTGGACGCCTGCTCGTCAAACATCTCATTCCAAAATCATGGGCATTAATATGGAGTTTGTCCCCCCTTTTGCTGCTGTAACAGCCTCCACTCTTATCTGAAGGCTTTCCACTAGATGTTGGAACATTGCTGCGGGGACTTGCTTTCATTCAGCCATGAGCGTTAGTGAGTTCGGGCACCGATGTTGGGCGATTAGGCCTGACTCGCAGTTGACGGTCCAATTCATCCCAAAGGTGTTCTATGGGGTTGAGGTCAGGGCTCTGTGTAGGCCAGTCAAGTTCTTCCACACTGAAACATGAAAGGGCCTTCCCCAAACTGTTGCCACAAAGTTGGAAGCACAGAATCGTCTATAATGTCATTGTAAGCTGTAGTGTTAAGATTTCCTTTCACTGGAACTAAGGGGCCTAGCTCAAACCATGAAAAGCAGCCCCAGACCATTATTCCTCCTTCACCAAACTTTACAGTTGGCACTATGCATTGGGGCAGGTAGCGTTCTACTGGCATCCACCAAATCCGGATTAGTCCGTCGGACTGCCAGATGGTGAATCGTGATTCATCACTCCAGAGAATGCTTTTCCTCTGCTCCAAAGTCCGATGGCGGCGAGCTTTACACCACTCCAGCCGACGCTTGGCATTGCGCATGGTGATCTTATGCTTCTGTGCAGCTGCTTGGCCATGGAAACCCATTTCATGAAGCTCCAGATGAACAGTTATTGTGCTGACGTTGCTTCCAGAGACAGTTTGGAAATCGGGGCAGCTCTAGCAGGACATAAATTGGACAAACTGACTTGTTTGAAAGGTGGCATCCTATGATGGTCCCACGTTGAAAGTCACTTAGCTCTTCATTAAGGCAATTCTACTGCCAATGTTTGTCTATAGAGATTGCATGGCTGGGTGCCCGATTTTATACACCTGTCAGCAACGGGTGTAGCTGAAGTAGACAAATCCACTCATATGAAGAGGTGTCCACATACTGTTGTGTTTGTGTATATAGTGAATGTCTTCTCTGCTGGTGGGAGAGAGAGATATACTCACAGACATACAGAGAAAGAGAGAGTGGGGGAAATAGTGGCGAGAGAGAGGCCAGAGGAGTGTGGGCAGAGGAGGCTATGCCAGGGGATGGGTAGGGTCTGTTTCAGACAGTTATTGCCCTCTGCCCCGAGGGAGAGCTCCATCAGACTGTGGGCCAACACTGCGCAGTCTGTCACTTTCCCTCACCAGTCTGAGCGTGGGGAGTGCTCACATCCTGAGTCAGGACTGTGTGAGCGTGGGGAGTGCTCACATCCTGAGTCAGGACTGTGTGAGCGTGGGGAGTGCTCACATCCTGAGTCAGGACTGTGTGAGTGTGGGGATAGCTCACATCCTGAGTCAGGACTGTGTGAGCGTGGGGAGTGCTCACATCCTGAGTCAGGACTGTGTGAGTGTGGGGAGTGCTCACATCCTGAGTCAGGACTGTGTGAGCGTGGGGATAGCTCACATCCTGAGTCAGGACTGTGTGAGCGTGGGGAGTGCTCACATCCTGAGTCAGGACTGTGTGAGCGTGGGGAGTGCTCACATCCTGAGTCAGGACTGTGTGAGCGTGGGGAGTGCTCACATCCTGAGTCAGGACTGTGTGAGCGTGGGGAGTGCTCACATCCTGAGTCAGGACTGTGTGAGTGTGGGGAGTGCTCACATCCTGAGTCAGGACTGGGTGAGCGTGGGGAGTGCTCACATCCTGAGTCAGGACTGGGTGAGCGTGGGGAGTGCTCACATCCTGAGTCAGGACTGGGTGAGCGTGGGGAGTGCTCACATCCTGAGTCAGGACTGGGTGAGCGTGGGGAGTGCTCACATCCTGAGTCAGGACTGTGTGAGTGTGGGGAGTGCTCACATCCTGAGTCAGGACTGGGTGAGCGTGGGGAGTGCTCACATCCTGAGTCAGGACTGTGTGAGCGTGGGGAGTGCTCACATCCTGAGTCAGGACTGTGTGAGCGTGGGGAGTGCTCACATCCTGAGTCAGGACTGGGTGAGCGTGGGGAGTGCTCACATCCTGAGTCAGGACTGTGTGAGCGTGGGGAGTGCTCACATCCTGAGTCAGGACTGTGTGAGCGTGGGGAGTGCTCACATCCTGAGTCAGGACTGTGTGAGTGTGGGGAGTGCTCACATCCTGAGTCAGGACTGGGTGAGCGTGGGGAGTGCTCACATCCTGAGTCAGGACTGGGTGAGCGTGGGGAGTGCTCACATCCTGAGTCAGGACTGGGTGAGCGTGGGGAGTGCTCACATCCTGAGTCAGGACTGGGTGAGCGTGGGGAGTGCTCACATCCTGAGTCAGGACTGGGTGAGCGTGGGGAGTGCTCACATCCTGAGTCAGGACTGGGTGAGCGTGGGGAGTGCTCACATCCTGAGTCAGGACTGGGTGAGCGTGGGGAGTGCTCACATCCTGAGTCAGGACTGGGTGAGCGTGGGGAGTGCTCACATCCTGAGTCAGGACTGGGTGAGCGTGGGGAGTGCTCACATCCTGAGTCAGGACTGGGTGAGCGTGGGGAGTGCTCAGATCCTGAGTCAGGACTGGGTGAGCGTGGGGAGTGCACACGACGTTCGCAGATCTTGCTGCTTTCTCTTGCCATGAATCTCAAAATGATTTCTACTAATAAGAAAACTAATTTTAGAGGCACTGAACCAACACTTATCCACAAACATTCTCACCTTCTCTGCTATCCCCATACACTGTTATTCTGACACCAATGTGAGTGTATCCCTAACTAAAGGGATGTCTCTATGCCCATTTAAAGACTGAGTAATTGAAGTCCTGTATACAGGCCAGTAAACCTTACCAGCTTCAGAGTGAGGTCTATAACTAACTTCTTCTAATGTGTGTCTTATTTTGAGTATGTGGGTGTGCGCATGCATGCTTGCCCAGTAAAGTCAGCACTCTGTAAGTTATGGTTGGACTGGGTTCCTCTTTGTCCAGTCAGAACTCTGTATAATGGCTGCATGTTTCTCTGTGTCCTGGGTTGCTCTTCCTGAAGGGAAAAGCCCAGTAGCGTTGACACAAAATAGCTGTGCGCGGGGGGGGGGGGGGGGCAACCATCTCCCCACTGACCCAAAATGGCAATGCTCAGTCATCCATTGACAACTACTGCAGGCCAATACAGGGCAACTGTCTCCACACGCTCCCTTTGCTTCATTCCCACAGATATAGGGTGTAGAGTACACACTGTCGCTGTGCCAACGCTGTCTGCCCATAATGTTTGTGAAAACAAATGGCTGGATGTTTATGGACTGAGCGCATACAGCGGCACTGTGTGACACACTTGTTTATTTAGTATAAAAACGACTGACTCCCCTGTGTGTCATTGTACCAACTAACTCCTCACGACTCATTCATGTTGCCCTGTGCATTGGCAGGGTTGGGGAGTTATCGGTTACATGTAACGGATTACAAAAAACAAACTAATCTTTTACATTACCAGCAAAAATATTGTAATCAGATTACAGATACTTTTGAGAGAAAAAAAACAGATTGGTGTGACTGCTGTCGGCATCCAAAGATTATAAATACAACTTGAATAAACGCTTGGCGATAAGGACGACAGCAGCGGTTTAACCTATGGGCGATACTGTACAGCAGTGGAGGTTCTTCAGAGGAGGAAGGGGAGGACCATCCTCAGTGAATTTCATACAAATAAAAATGTAAATATATTCACGTCACCAAATAATTGATTCTACAGTAGCCTATAATTGGTCTACAGTAGCCTCAACAGCACTCTGTAGGGTAGTACCATGGTGTAGCCAGAGGACAGCTAGTTTTCGTTCTCCTCTGGGTACATTGACTTCAATAAAAAAAACCTAGGAGGCTCACGGTTCACACCCCCTTCCATAGACTTACACCGTAATTATTACAACTTCCCGAGGGCGTCCTCTAACCTATCAGAGCTCTTACAGCATGAACTGACATGTTGTCCACCCAATCAAAGGATCAGAGACTGAATCTAGTGCTGAAAGAAAAGCTACAGCTAGCTAGCACTGCAGGGCATAAAATGTGGTGAGTAGTTACCTCGGAAAGATGGACAAGAGTTGAACAGTGAGAGAGGGAGAGAGTCCCACAAAGAAGAATTCGAAAACAAATCCAATTTTGGTAAACTCCCATATCTATTGGGTGAAATACCACAGTGTGCCATCACAACAGCAAGAAAAAACCTTAACCTGACCCAACCATTCACCTCCCACTCCTACTGGCTTTCCCAAAATTCTTCCTTAACTCTCCTGAAGTTGCTAATAATAGGCTACACGAGGAGTCGGCTACCTTTCTCATGTGTGCCAGTTATGGTTTTCATAAGCACATTTCCGTGGAAGAGTTTAATTTATATCGTTGTCATGTGATTTAATCCAAGTCGTTGTCATGTGATTTTATTCAAAATTCTATCCAAATCTAAATGTAAAAATTGCCTTGTGAGCTTGGGACAGACACAGCTGTAGGCTACTTTGGATAAAAAGTAGTCTATTTTATGACGTTTCCATATTTCTCCCTTTCATGCTGAGTGGTAATCGAAAGAGAGAGCTGGAAAGATTTTTCAAATTCATTGAAGAAAAGTTGTCATTCTCAATGGATGTAAAAACAGACTTTGCTTGCTTGCTTTTTGAGGTTACTTTGAGAAGCACCTACTATTATTCTGACATTTCACATTATTAGATAGATAGATAGATAGATAGATAGATAGATAGATAGATAGATAGATAGATAGATAGATAGATAGATAGATAGATAGATAGATAGATAGATAGATAGATAGATAGATAGATAGATAGATAGATAGGTACTTTATTGATCCCCGGGGGGGAAATTTCATATTAAATAAGTGGTGGTCCTAACTGACCTAAAACAGGGGAATTTTTACTAGGATTACATTTCAGGAATTGTGAAACTGTACAGTTTAAGTCGGAAGTTTACATACACTTAGGTTGAAGTCTTTAAAACTCATTTTTCAACCACTCCACAGATTTCATGTTAACACACTATAGTTTTGGCAAGTCGGTTAGGACATCTACTTTGTGCATGACACAAGTAATTCTTACTACAAGTGTTTACAGACAGATTATTTCACTTATAATTCACTATATCACAATTCCAGTGGGTCAGAAGTTTACATACACTAAGTTGACTGTGCCTTTAAACAGCTTGGAACATTCCAGAAAAATATTGTCATGGCTTTAGAAGCTTCTGATAGGCTAATTGACATAATTTGAGTCAATTGGAGGTGTACCTGTGGATGTATTTCAAGGCCTACCTTCAAACTCAGTGCCTCTTTGCTCGACATCATGGGAAAATCAAAAGAAATCAGCCAAGACCTCATCATAAGTTGCATCATGCAGCCTTACAATGTATTAAAAATACATATATACATATAGCCCAACATTTGTATAATAACTAAAGTTACATTAACTCTAAATTAAGCATATAGGAGTACCTGTCTCTTTGTTAACCGCTTAACAAAGAATAACCGCATATCCTTTCTATTTTATTCAGCTTTGTTCAATTGTATTCTTCATACTATAAAATAATGCCATTTAAATTCTAAGCAAATCTTGTCTGCTAAATTAACTAGTGTAGCAGGACCTAACATAAAGACAACTCAGTATGCTAGTTTGTTTTTCTGAAATATCAAAATGTTCTTCATATCATGCTTCTTTAGACCTGTCTAAAATGAATAATGCATTCATTGCAAAGGTGTAGGCTATATTACATGGATTTTTTGGGGGACTTTTTACAATGCAGATGTTCCAGAGGTCTGCATCAGTGGCTTGTAGGCTACGTGTGGAAGTCAGGAGATGCTAAATTGGTTTATGTTAAAGGTAAATTACAGTGAGACTGATAGTTATTTGCTTGACAATCACCGGTTGACGAAATGTTGTGACCGCCACAGCCCTAATCCTACCCAACCCTGTGGGTATGCCAACCTCTGACATCACGCTGGGTTGTTATTAAGATATGCTGAGGTAGGTTTATCATGGGTCAGGCTCCAGGGCTGAATGAATAAGGGGATGGAGGAGGAAATAGAGACTCTTCCCGCTGCCAACCAGCGGACCAGAGTCTTGAAGTGGAAATGAGGGAGATTGAGAAAGAAAGAGTGTGTGTTTCAGCTGAGCTGGGCTGTGTGGGTCTCAGGGGACTTTGTGTCTGCTGCCCTCTGCATATCTCTGCTCTCTACCCTGAGGCAGTCGACAGCTCAGTCTCTCCATGGGATGGCTTGAAGTAGGCCCAGGAGGAGAGGTTTCATGTTGGGTCACATCAAGTGGGGCAACACACACACACACACACACCATGAATGGGACGTTCCACCCATTCATTGCCTTTTGAGAAGTGTAACTAAAGAAGAAAAAAAAACTTTTTCCTTTCTCAAAGTTAAATAAAAAAAATTGCTAGTAAGTATATTAAAACACTAGAGGCACCACTGCAGTCATTTTGACTGCATATTAATTTAAAATAGAAATATCTCAGCTATTTTTTAAGTCATGCCTCCCTCCGTCATTGACTTAACACACGTGTACACGTGCATTTTGATGTCACAAACATAATTTTCGTTATAGGATGATTTATAGGACTCCTCCAGAGTCACAATTTGACGTTTTGGTATATACAGTTGAAGTCGGAAGTTTACATGCACCTTAGCCAAATACATTTAAACTCAGTTTTTCATACCTTGACTTTGTCCTTAAGCCTCATTGTCCATTTGGAAGACCCATTTGCGACCAAGCATTAACTTCCTGACTGATGTCTTGAGATGTTGCTTCAATATATCCACATAATTTTCCTTCCTCATGATGCCATCTATTTTGTGAAGTGCACCAGTCCCTCCTGCAGCAAAGCACCCCCACAACATGATGCTGCTTCACAGTTGGGATGGTGTTCTTCGGCTTGCAAGCCTCCCCCTTTTTCCTCCAAACATAACGATGGTCATTATGGCCAAACAGTTCTATTTTTATTTCATCAGACCAGAGGACATTTCTCCAAAAAGTACGATCTTTGTCCCCATGTGCAGTTGCAAGATGTAGTCAGACTTTTTTATGGCTGTTTTGGAGCAGTGGCTTCTTCCTTCCTGAGCGGCCATTCAGGTTATGTCGATATAGGACTCATTTTACTGTGGATATAGATACTTTTGTACCTGTTTCCTCCAGCATCTTCACAAGGTCCTTTGCTGCTGTTCTAGGATTGATTTGCATTTTTCACACCAAAGTACGTTCATCTCTAGGAGACAGAACGCGTATGATGGGATCGTGGTCCCATGGTGTTTATACTTGCGTACTATTGTTTGTACAGATGAACGTGGTACCTTCAGGCATTTGGAAATTGCTCCCAAGGATGAACCAGACTTGTGGCGGTCTACAACTTTCTTTTCCTGAGGTCTTGGCTGATTTCTTTTGATTTTCCCATGATGAGGAGCAAAGAGGAACAGAGTTTGAAGATGGGCCTTGAAATACATCCACAGGTACACCTCCAATTGACTCATGATGTCAATTAGCCTATCAGAAGCTTCTAAAGCCATGACATAATTTTCTGGAATTTTCCAAGCTGTTTAAAGGCACAGTCAACTTAGTGTATGTAAACTTCTAACCCACTGGAATTGTGATATAGTGAATTATAAGTGAAATAGTCTGTCTGTAAACAATTGTTGGAAGAATGACTTGTGTCATGCACAAAGTAGATGTCCTAACCAACTTGCTAAAACTATAGTTTGCTAACATGAAATCTGTGGAGTGTTTGAAAGATGAGTTTTAAAGACTTCAACCTAAGTGTATGTAAAGTTCCGACTTCAACTGTACGTGTTCTATATAGTGTCACAGAGAAGATTCTGATTCTGTTTCCAAAACGATTAACTCTCAAAATTGAAGAGATCAGTTCTATTTCAAAATAACACTTTTTCCAAGAATAACTACCTTTGCGCACCACGTGAGCACATGGCAGCAGATCGCCTTCAGTAACATAAATAATGAAAATGTTTTCTTTTGAAATATATATCTTTTTTGTATTCTACTGTTACCCAACATTTCATAAACACAACCGAAGGATATTTTTTCAGATTAGCATATACGAAATGTATTTATTAGACAGTTAGAATAGCTGTTCATTGGCGCAGTAAGGGGTATAGCGTCACCGGGAAGTTTTAAGTGTCAAATAAAGTAACAGGGTTGACCATAAGAGAGCCATATTAAATCAGCCATAAATACCCTTGTGACAGGGGGAATTGAAGCTTGTGTGGAACAGGGAGTGGCAATTGAATGTACGATTCACAATTTTAAAGCCTGTCTATATGCGTAACAAATGAATACACACGTGAAGATTCATACTTACTGTATAATATACCACTGAGAGGGTGTATATACAGTGCATTCAGAAAGTATTCAGACCCCTTGACTTTTTCCACATTTTGTTATGTTACAGCCTTATTCTAATATTGATTTTAGTTTAAATTAGTTTTTTTCCTCATCAATCTACACACGATACCTAATAATAACAAAGCAAAAACTGTTTTTTAGAAATGTTTGCAAATGTATAAAAAATAAGACATACCTTATTTACATGTATTCTCAGACCCTTTGCTATGAGACTTGAAATTGGGCTCAGGTGCATCCTGTTTCCATTGATCATCCTTGATGTTTCTACAACTTGATTGAAGTCCACCTAATGGTAAATTCAATTGATTGGACATGATTTGGAAAGGCATACACCTGTCTTTATACAGTTGACAGTGCAATTCAGAGCAATAACCAAGCCATGAGGTCGAAGGAATTGTCTGTAGAGATCCATCATTCTTAAATGGAAGAAGCTTGGAACCACCAAGACTCTTCCAAGAGCTGGCCGCCCGGCCAAACTGAGCAATCGGGGGAGAAGGACTTTGGTCAGGGAGGTGACCAAGAACCTGATGTTCACTCTGACATAGCTCCAGAGTTCCTCTGTGGGGATGGAAGAACCTTCCATAAGGACAACCATCTCTTCAGCACTCAACCAATCAGGCCTTTATGTTAGTGGCCAGACGGAAGCCACTCCTCAGTAAAAAGCACATGACAGCCTGCTTGGAGTTTGCCAAAAGGCACCTAAAGGACTCTCAGACCATGAGAAACAAGATTATTTGGTCCTGAATGCCATGTCACATCTGGAGGAAACCTGGCACCATCCCTACGATGAAGCATGGTGGTGGCAGCATCATGCTGTGGGGATGTTTTTCAGCGGCAGGGACTGGGAGACTAGTCCGGATCAAGGGAAAGATGAACAGAGCAAAGTACAGAGAGATCCTTGATGAAAACCTCCTCCAGAGTGCTCAGGACCTCGAAGGTTGACCTTCCAACAGGACAACAACCCTAAGCACACAGCCAAGACAATGCAGGAGTGGCTTGGTGTACCCTTGTTCTACATGGACCTTGACTATTCTTTTAAACATTATGGTCTGTTCAATATTCCTGTCTTGTTTGCATTTGTCATCCCCTTCACTTTTTTCCCTCTTACTCCTCTCTCTCTTTCTCTCTCTCGCTGTCTTTTTCTCTTTTCTGTCAGCTCTTACCTGTGATGTCTGGTCTTTTGTGTGTTAGTAACAGCTGGCAAGGGACCGCCCCCCCCCCTCTTCCGCTCCTCCTCTCCTCACCCGTTCCTCTCTCACACAACAAAGCAGGATGAAAGTTTAGTGCCACTCTGTGTGAACCCAATAACTTTCTGAGTTAACTCACACAGTCATCTACAGAGCAGTGATCTGACTCTAAACTGCAACACACACACTGACACACACACTTGTCACGTTTCCCTGTGTTGTGACTAAACAAACTACAGCATTGAATGGAATGGAATTGTACATACTTTAATTATTCTGTTAGTTATGCAGTATAATTGGTTACTTTTATTTCATTTGTAACTGATTTGTATAGTAAGAGCTGCCCTCATTGTCAAAAAGAATTTGTTCTTAACTGACTTCTTAGTTAAATAAAGGTTATATTGCGCCTCCCGAGTGGTGCAGTGGTCTAAGGCACTGCATCGCAGTGCAAGCTGCATTACTACAGATGCGGGTTCGAGCCCCGTCTGTGTCGCAGCCAGCCGTGACCGGGAGACCCATGAGGCGACGCACAATTGGCACAAGCGTCGTACGGGTTAGGGAGCGTTTGGCCGGCCGGGTTGTCCTTGTCCCATCGCGCTCTAGCATCTCCTGTGGCGGGCCGGGCGCATGCACGCTGACTCAGACGCCAGGTTTACGGTGGTTCCTCCGACACATTGGTGCGGCTGGCTTCCGGGTTAAGCGTTCATTGTGTCAAGAAGCAGTGCGGCTTGGTGGGTTGTGTTTCGGAGGACGCACGGCTCTCAACCTTCGCCTCTCCCGTACGGGAGTTGTAGCGATTGGACATAACTGTAATTACCAATTGGATATGACGAAATTGGGGAGAAAATGAAAAATAATAATATATTTTTTTTTTTTTATGCCCTGTTGGGGGTCTGTCTGATGCCCAGCATCCAACCACCTGAGCCATTAGTCATCTGTATGTCAGTCCCCCATCTCCCTGGGTGGGACAGCTGAAAGCATCAGAACAACTCTTAGTTGGAGCTAGTGCTCCACATGGGTAACAACCAGTAAATAACCAGCATGGAGGAGACAGGAGAGAGCTTGCTGTCTTCATTTTGCAGGAGATGGAGGCACGGAGAGGAGACGGGTAGGAGGAGAGGCACCTTTTGATCCCCTGCCTGCCTGTCAGTACCACAGCAGAGCCACACACCAGGCTGTCTGCTTCACTTTCCTCCCCAGCCCACATGCACTATTTTCAGCTTTTTGAGGGGACTCAGGTAGCTGAGCTAGAACATGTCAGTGGAGCTGAACGCCTGGTTTAATGAGGATATGTGAGTTGTGATGAACACACTAACAGTTGTGATGGAGGGAGTGTGTGTCACTTGGGTGTTTACTGTATGTGGGTTAGAGATAATTTCTGTGTATGTAGTCACTGTGCAGGTGTGTGTAATCTTGTATGTGATTGTGAACATTAGTTTGAAGCTGTTCTGGGTCGTGGTGGCCCACTGCCCTATTAAGACACTTTATAGGTTGGTGTTTCCTTTATTTTGGCAGTTACCTGTATGTAGTTGTGAACATTAGTTTGTGTGTGCTTTCCCTCTCAGCTCTCTGAGGAGGAGGTCGTTTGTCCTCCATATTAAGTGTTTACCAGAGTGCAGCCTAAAGCCTCAATCAGTGTCCTGCCCCCCTAACCCCTGCCTTGTCTCCCGGTGTCCTGACCCCCTAACCCCTGCCTTGTCTCCCGGTGTCCTGACCCCCTAACACCTGCCTTGTCTCCCGGTGTACTGCCCCCCCTAACACCTGCCTTGTCTCCCGGTGTCCTGACCCCCTAACACCTGCCTTGTCTCCCGGTGTACTGCCCCCCCTAACACCTGCCTTGTCTCCCGGTGTCCTGACCCCCTAACACCTGCCTTGTCTCCCGGTGTACTGCCCCCCCTAACACCTGCCTTGTCTCCCGGTGTACTGCCCCCCCTAACACCTGCCTTGTCTCCCGGTGTCCTGACCCCCTAACACCTGCCTTGTCTCCCGGTGTACTGCCCCCCCTAACACCTGCCTTGTCTCCCGGTGTACTGCCCCCCCTAACACCTGCCTTGTCTCCCGGTGTACTGCCCCCCCCCCTAACCCCTGCCTTGTCTTCCAGTGTCCTGCCCCCCCCCCTAACCCCTGCCTTGTCTTCCAGTGTCCTGCCCCCCCCCCTAACCCCTGCCTTGTTTTCCAGTGTCCTGCCCCCCCTAAGCCCTGCCTTGTCTTCCAGTGTCCTGCCCCCACTAAGCCCTGCCTTGTCTTCCAGTTTCCTGCCCCCCTAACCCCTGCCTTGTCTCCCAGTGTTTTTGAATCAGCTTCGGCTCCTGCAGTCTCATTTACTCAAAGCTTTCTCAGTACCACTGGAGTTATGACTTACCAAATAACTCAAGTGTCTTCAGTTGTAGATATGAAAGATGTTTATACCATAGCATTGTTGAATACTTGTTTCTGATTGGCTTGAAGGGCATTCTAGAGTGTGCATGATTTAAGTGATAATGCCAGAAAAGCGGTGTTTGGAGGATATTGGCACAGGTTCGTGGAGGGCCTGCAAATCGTGCCAATATATCCTCCAAACACCAACACCGGCTTCGATGTCATCATCACTTTTAGAACGGGTTACCAACATATTCAAATAATGATTGACATTTTCATAAATTTTATTTTGATTAATTAATTTAATACTATTTCATCCTTCCACAAAATATAGTCCTGACACAAATCTAGGGTTGCTACCAAAGCCGGCATGTCGTTCGTTCTATTGGTTCGGACCCAGTCGTTTTTGTTCAGTATCTAAGGACGCGACCCAGTTGTTCGTTCTAAATATTCTATTGCCAGACTAGCTGGCAATGTTCTTATCCCTTGCTTGCTAGCTAGCCAACTACAGCTAACTTAGTCACGTTAAACAGTGCAGCCTGAATACCAGCGAAGTAGCTGCATGTTTAAGCTGTTTTCTAGTGACATTTATGTGGATACATTCATAAGAACGAGTTAATGGATTGCGCAGTGAGAGTAAATAGGCATTTCAACATCATAGCTTTAGCCAGGTGATCACTTGTGCAATAGACACCGGCTGGAATGCGGTTTTAATCCTGGATCAGCATCCAGGATTAGCCCCAACCATTATATAATTCCCTAGACGCACTGTATATCTGCACGGTAGAATTGGCTTTAGTTAATTCTTAGATTTTCTATGTTTGAGTTGCTTTTTGAAAGCAAAAGTCGAATTGAAAACATTATTGGCATTGTTGTATTCAATTTTCATACGACTGGTGGTTTGGTTAGCTAAACTAGCAAGTCTGTTTGTTTGATTACCAAGGCAACTACTGTAGCTTTCTAGTAAACATGCTAGCTACTTCAGTGGACGTTGAACACATTTCTACCGGAAAATAAACACACTTCTAGCAGCAAATGTGTTAAATTATAGCCATGGTATGAAAGGGATAATCAATTCAGGGCTCTATGCGTTCTCTCAAAAATAATGCAACTCCGTGGAAGGTGAGTTCCACTCGGCTAGCGCGTCGTGGAACTCAACTTTCACGTTGTACATTATTTTCCATAGGACGCATAGCCCCTCATTGATTATCCCTTAGTGTCTTGTTATACAAGTGTTGTAGTACCAGTCCCTGCCAATGCTGCCAATTAGAATAAACCTGCAGTACTTTTGATTCAATCTACTGGCAACAACAGACATGTTATCTTTGACTGGCTCTCTAAAATATAATGACATTTTAGGTTAGCTTAACATACTGATGTAGTGATTTTCTTTCTCTCTCAGGACTGGGTAAGGGCAGAAGGAAGCAGAGTGCCAGTGATGCCTCCCCCACGCCCAGCACGGATGTGGATTACCCCTCCAATGGGAGTGGGGGAGGAGGTGGCGGAGGAGGAGGAGCCGAACGTATCTACGACCTCAACATCCTGGCTGTGGTCAAGTTCTCATACACAGCGGAGCGCGAGGATGAGCTGACCCTAGCCAAGGGGTCCCATGTCACGGTGATGGAGAAGTGCAGTGACGGTTGGTGGCGGGGCAGCCAGGGGGGCCGTGTGGGCTGGTTCCCCTCTAACTATGTCCTGGAGGACCCTGCAGAGGGTGAGGGGGGTGGCGGAGGAATGGACTCCCCAGGTTATCCAGGGCAGGGCAGGGGGGCCACGATGACCAACGGGCGGGCTGGAGGTGGTGGCAGCCGGGGTGGAGAGGGCGTTGGTGCGCTCCAGCTGGTCCAGACTCTGTACCCGTTCAGCTCAGTGACTGAGGAGGAGCTGAACTTTGAAAAAGGAGAGGTGATGGAAGTGGTGGAGAAACCAGAGAACGACCCAGAGTGGTGGTGCTGCCGGAACACCCGCGGCCTGGTGGGCCTGGTGCCAAAAAATTACGTGCTGGTGCTGAATGACACCAATGGGCCTCCCGGGCTCCCCACCCTGCCGCTGTCGCCCCCCGGCTCCCCACAGATTGGTTACGTGGCCCCTGCGTGCGAGGGCAAGTTTGCAGGCAGGGACTGGTACTACGGAGGGGTGACCAGACACCAGGCAGAGCTGGTCCTCAACGAGAGAGGAGAGGAGGGGGACTTCCTCATACGGGACAGCGAGTCATCGGTAAGTGGAGGAGGAGATGATGAAAGAAAGGGAGGAATGGGATTAGGGAAGGAGGTAGGAGTGTGTGTTAGAAGAGAGAGACCAGGGTTTCCCAAACTCAGTCCTGCCCCCCTGGATTAGATGGTAGAGTTGAGGGGTAGATGAAGGATTGAGGGAAGGAGAAGATCTAAATTGCATACTCCTTCTGTCCCTCTTCTCTGACCTCCTCCTCCAATGGGTTTTGAGGAGGAGACAAGGAGAGAAGACGCAAGGAGTATGCAATTGAGATCTTCCCAAGGATAAAACACTAAGTAGGAGCATAGGAGATATGCAGTAGAAGTATTGGCCTGTGATTTATACATGAAGTCATAGTGCCCTCAGCTGGTGGACAATTAGTGTTAGTAACGTAGAGAGTATTTGTTGGAGACATTTCAACTGTGTTGTGAGTAAATTAACTGACTCTTCTCTCTCTCTCCATCCTTCTCCCTCTAGCCCAGTGATTTCTCTGTGTCTCTGAAGGCACCTGGGAAGAACAAGCACTTCAAGGTGCAGTGTTCAGAGGGGGTCTACTGTATTGGCCAGCGCAGGTTTAGCTCCATAGATGAACTGGTGGAACACTACAAGAAAGCCCCCATTTTCACCAGCGAACAAGGAGACAAGCTCTACCTGGTCAAACCGCTGCCCGCACCCCAGCTATCCTCAACATGCTGAACTTGGGGAGAGACCTTACTGTCTGTTTTAGCCCAGTCACATAGCTTGTATTGATTCTGTTTCCTTTGTTACTGATTTTTTAAAAATCTAAATTGAAAACCCTTCCGATGATTTCTAAAATAAATAATGAGTTCACTATGTGACCGCTGTAAACACACTCTTGCCTTTATTCTTTTTTTTCTTCTTCCTTTTGCCTAATCCTCATCTATCCATCTCTTCCTCCGCCTTCATTCTCCTCGGAACTCTAGTCGAGAGAGAGAAACTGTCTATGTGCCACCTACTTACTGTATTGCTTTTCTATTGGCACTACACTTACTGTTCTGTTTTTCTATTGGCTCCAGCTCTACTGATATTTGATTGGCTCCCTTTGTACACTAACTGTACTGTTCTATTGGCTCTACACTACACTTAGGTCTCTATTCAATCTGGATCGCTGAAGGGTTACAGATTGCATGCTAGAAATGTAAAGGGAAATTGCCAATTAAGCTGACAGATGCAGCGTTTACCATGAATGCAGTCTCTGCTAACGCGGGAGCATTGTCTTTAAATTTAAATCACGCTGAACTTCCGCTAAACAAATTGAATATTGCCCTTTCTGTACTGCTTTTGCTCGGCCCTAGTGGCTTTTTTCAATGAAGTCAGGTCTTCTGGCGTTCTACTCTCAATATGTAAATGTAGCTGATGGATAGTACTAATTCAAGAGTAATAAGCTGTTTTTGTTGTTTTTATTTACTTCTTGCTATGTGCGTCTATGTATCGATCACTGGGTTCTCAGCTTTTATTAGATATAATATATCTTAATGTTATTGAGCATTTGTTATTTAATTCTTGTTCCCGCTGTATGTATATATTCAGAAGATGTGCATATATGAACTGTTTTGATCCAACCTATGGTACTGTACCGCTGATCACATGGTGAGAATTGAAATGCTTATGTTAAATAAAAGTTTTTGCAGAATAAATCAAATCGTAGGCTGGGTGCCCCTTCTGTCTCTGATGCTGTATTGTGAGACAAGTGGTGATTGCTGCTGGTCTTTGGGAGTGGATGTTGTTATTATTCTCCACTATAGTTAATCATCATAGTCAGATCTGTCTGGCGGTTTAAATACAGTCTGGCTGCTGAGTGACTCAGACCAGAGGAGATGCGTGAGTGTCTTCTTTGATATCATGACGGTCTGCAAATAATCCTTTAAGTGCATGCTGCCACCTACTGTACTGGAATGGACGATCAATCATGATCTGCCCAATTCTGTACTACCATGATAATATAAAAACCAAATAAATCCCTACTAACTTCTGCCACTTCTGGCGTTGTGTTCACATTCCAGCACAGCTGTTGCTTCACCAACTTTTCTTCCATTTTGTCCGCACTACTCACCGCCATATCCGACTCAACCGTCTCGTTCCAACATGGATTAACACTGTCTGCCACAGGTCTGATGACACCTAGCTGTCAACATGCAGAGCTTGACAGATTGATTGATTGATTGATTGAATCCGATCGACTGGCTTGCCTCAATTTGATCAGAGTATACACTGGGGGCCAAAAGTTTGGAATATTACTCATTCATGGGTTTTTCTTTATTGACAATTTTTTTTTACATTGTAGAATTAAAGTGAAGACATCAAAACAGTGACATAACACATATGGAATCATGTAGTAACCAAAAAAGTGTTAAACAAATTAAAATATATTTAATATTTGAGATTCTTCAAAGTAGTCACCCTTTGCCTTGATGACAGCTTTGCACACTCATGGCATAAACTTCCCATCCATGTAGTAAGCTCACCATTTGTTAAACAGGCCTTTGCATTGGCTTTATTACTTCTGATTCCTCTGACTAATCATTTTAGCTATTTAAGCTCTGAATATCAGCTACCCAACTTTATCAGGAGCCTATTTGCCAACCGTTTACACAGTGGGAAATTAGAAGTTATTTTTTTGTTGCCATGATCAGCTCGTCAAAACTGGACAGTTACAAACTTGAAACCACTGATCTTGAAAATGTTGCCCACGTGGTGAAACTCCTGGACAGCAGTTGTGAGTAGCCTGATTGACTATTCCATATGGTCCATTTTACTTTGATCTGTCCTGTTTTTAGAATGTTTGTTAACATGACAGCACATTTTTTTATTAGGTTAGGCAGTTTGATCAGAGAATCCTGCATGATTTAAAAAGTGTCTGTCTCATTGTATTGTCATACATTTTATCTTCAGCCTGTGGGCTACAGAAAAGGCTACATACCCTTTCTTCCATATGCTATATCCAAAGTAGAATGTAGAATACATTTCTTTCCGGCACTTGCACAAACATTTCTTATTGGCCTAATCATAGAATAAAGTCCCTATTAATTCAATAGGATCTCTGTTGGCCTAGTTGCAAAGATTTGTCATTGAACTTTTAAAATGTCATACTTTTTGTGGCATATTGGGCTCCCAAGTGGTGCAGTGGTCTAAGTCACTACATCTCAGTGCTAGAGGCGTCACTACAGACACCCTGGTTCGAATCCAAGCTGTATCACAACCGGCCGTGATTGGGAGTCCCGTAGGGCGGCGCACAATTGGCGTTGTCCGAGTTTGGTCTGTGTAGGCCGTCATTATAAATAAGAATTTGTTCTTAACTGACATAGTCAAGATGTTCGTAGGCTACCGCCTATGTCAAACACTTCAAATGGCTCCTTCATAGGCTACGGCGCATGTTCACCCACTTGCAACATATTTCCAGCCTCTAGACAGTGGTGAATGGAAAGATACCAGGGGTGCAACTTTCACTGGGGACGTGGGGGACATTTCCCCCCACATTCTGAATGAGCATTTTTGTTAATAATAACGATAATAATGTCTCCCCCACTTCTTAAACCAAAGTTGCGCCCCTGTCTGTTCTGTTTGATTATTTTTTGGATGGAACGTTGGTGGAGCGCCACAGTGATGCCTCTCTCCAATAGAGAGGCGCGCTGGGAAAGCAAAATATTTTGCGCCCTTGCCTTTGACAAAGTGGGCACTGCTCATCACAGGGCGGCAGCTCTCACCTACAAAGCCCATATGCCACTGGTTGAGAGAAATTGTCATTGTTTTTGGGCAGAATTATGTGTCAATCTGCAACCATAGGCGGCGGCCTAATCCTGTCTAATGAGCGGGCCAGCCCTGTATGCAGGTGTCTTCTATCACCTGTTAACACGATCTGATTGAATCTAGGCCTAAGGGTTTGTTAATAGTCAATAACATGGTGTGAAATTGTAGTTTTCTTTCAACAACTATATCACTATATATCACTACAGCAGGTAAATCCCCCTCTTAAGAGAAAGTGGGGGAGAGGATGGTGGAAGGAGAAGAGGTGAGAGGGGGCAGGGGAGGAGAGAAGGAGAGGATGTTGGAAGGAGCAGAGGTGAGAGGGGGCAGGGGAGGAGAGAAGGAGAGGATGGTGGAAGGAGGAGAGGTGAGAGGAGGAGAGGATGGTGGAAGGAGGAGAGGTGAGAGGATTGTGGAAGGAGGAGAGACGGAGAGGATGGTGGAAGGAGGAGAGGTGAGCTGGGGCAAGGGAGGAGAGGTGAGAGGAGGAGAGGACGATAGAAGGAGAGGTGAGAGGGGACAGGGGAGGAGAGGATGAGTGAGATGGAGGGGGATGAGAGAAGAGGAGAGGAGAGGAGGGGAGGAAGGCATGAAGAGAGGAGAATGTGGATGAGAAGATGGTTGAAGCCAGGAAATAAGAGCGGAAGATAGGATGTATTGTCCCTTCCTCTGAATCTCCATTAGAGGGCACTGGTCCTCTAGCTGAAAGAGATGTACTGTGAATGCCTGCCTATGTAACATGTTTAAACTGTAACATGTTTAAACTGCAAAACGTTTAAACTGTAATGTTTTAACTGTAACATGTAACATGTTTAAACTGTAACATGTTTAAACTGTAACATGTTTAAACTGTAACATGTTTCAAATGTAACATGTTTAAAATGGGTTTCTAGACCTGCGCGTTATATGCCCGTCCATTTACCCCGACAAACCACCCTACTTTTGTTTTTGCCTTCTGTAACCATCTGTCTTATGTAACCATACCAAACATAACATATCACTCTAATTACATCTAGTCTATGAGACCAGGCTGTTTTATCTCATTGTGCTTGTGTGAAGGTGTCAGTTCATTGTGTGTGTGAAGGTGAACACTGCTCATATAGAAGGCTTTCTCCGTCTCTGCACGTGATTCTGCTCACCTCTCAATAATGGAAAAGCTTTTACACACACACACACACACACACACACACACACACACACACACACACACACACACACACACACACACACACACACACACACACACACACACACACACACACACACACACACACACACACACACACACACAGTTACATTAAACATTAAAGTTTATTAAACACCAATTTTAACACCTGCCAAGTCTTGAATGAAGACTTGATTAATACCGTTGGGAATGCTACTGCTTGGCTTGAGCAAAAGGCAGCAACCCACCAGCCCTGGCATGGTAAGTTTGCCCAACCTTGGTCTAAACTTCTAAACAGTAGCTCTGTCTCAGTCTCAGGCTTACGTCCTGGTGTTAGCCTCTCCCAAAGAGTGTAAACAGTCTTCTGACAGACAGAAGAGAAAAATTACAGGATGCTCTCTCATGCCAGTCTCTGTGTGTCTGTCTGGTCTCTGTGTCTCATCCACTCTGTGGGCTCTTTGTCTTTCCCACCAAAGTAAATAGATAAATAAATAAATATGTTACATTTTGAAATACTGCAGCCGGCTGGTGTCTGTGGCCCGTCTGGATACAAAGTGTGAAGAGTTCTGGACTCAGTACTTAAATTTTGTCTCTTCAGAAATGTCTGAATGTATGGGATTGCTGTGCTTCAATGTCACAATTTAAACTCTCTCTCTCTCACTCCCCCAACCCTCTCTCTCTCTCTCCCTCCCTCCCTCTCTCTCTTTCTCTCTCTCTCTCCACTCTCTCTCTCACTCTATATGTTGATCCCTCTCTCTCCCTCCCTCTCTCTCCCTCTCTCTCCCTCCCTCTTTCACCCACCCTCTCTCTCCCTCTACATGTTGATCCATCTAACTCTCCCTCCCTCTCTCTCTATATGTTGATTCCTCTCTCTATCTCTCTCTCCCTCCCTCCCTCTCTCTCCCTCTAAATGTTGTTCCCTCTCTCTCTCTCTCTCCCTCTCTCTCTCTCCCACCCCCTCTCTCTCTCCCTCCCTCTCTCTCCCTCTATATGTTGGCCTCTCTCTCTCTCTCTCTCTCTCTCTCTCTCTCTCTCTCTCTCTCTCTCTCTCTCTCTCTCTCTCTCTCTCTCTCTCTCTCTCCCTCCCTCTATATTTTTATCCCTCTCTCTCCCTCCATCTCTCTCCCTCTATATGTTGGTCCCTCTCTCTCTCTCTCTCTCTCTCTCTCTCTTTCTCTCTTCCTCTATATTTGTATCCCTTTCTCTCCCTCCTCTCCCTCTCTCTATATGTTAATCCCTCTCTCCCTCTCTCCACCTCCCTTCCTGTTCTTTCCAAACAGAGATGTTTAACCCTGAGAAGGTATTTGATGCACAGTGCCAAATGTTTATTCTTTACAATAGATTTCCTTGATGGTGAACCGCAGTTTGGTCAGTGTTTATAGTAACAAAGTGTTCATTAAACAAAGACAGAAGGACATACTATAGGTGCAGCAGACATTGTTGGTGCTGTAGTCTACATAACTGACTTTACAAATTACGTGTTGTCAGCATTTTGTCTAGAGTCAGGTTCTAAAGAGTTTGTATCATAGGTTGGAGATTTGTATCACGGTGTGTGTATGTGTGTATGTGTGTATGTATGTGTGTGCGTGCGGTGTGTAAGGTTTGTGAGAGAGAGCCACTGACGTATGTTGTGGTGGAGGTTAGACATACAGAGAGGAAGTGTTAAAAACAAATATGTCTGCCCTCCTTCAGTCTCCTCCTCACCTGGAGATGGACAGAAAGCCCAGAGCTCTCACACACAGGACAGGGAGCGTTCAACGGGTACAAACCACAGTACAGTCATAGAGCAGAAGATAGCCGTAGTGTACTGTGGTGGAATACGGACAAACTCCTTGCATCAGTGATCTCAATCAGGTAACGTTTGCTATCTGATATTTCATATTTTCTGTACAAATATTTTTTTCTCTACGTTGGTTGGTTAGGTAGTGTACTCTAGACTAGGGCCTAGATTGAATCCGTAGCGTGGAAGATCTACACTATAGCGCAATTAAAATGTAAAGGCAATGTTCCTGTGTTTGCGGAGGACTGCATGTTTGTATTATATACAGATGTATATATTTGTTTTTTGTTTTTTAGGAAGTTGATCAGCTTAAATTTTGCAAATAGATAGTGGCTTCTATCAATGTAATTGTCTGCATCGTTTCCAATCCGCAATATATGTATTTTTATAAATATATATGTTATTTATTTATATATTGTTTTTAAATATATTTTCCTTTGTTATTTTCCCGTAAACCTACCATCCCTCCCCCAATTGGAGTAAACTAATGGACAACAACACTTAGGCTTCTACTTCCAGTTTATACATACTATATACATTTTAGGGACACAGTATATTTTACATTAGTCATATTTGTTTGTTTTTAGTCCCATCCTTCAGCTACCCTCAACCCCTCCCATCTATCTCTAAAGAGCATCCATATATTTTTCAACTGTACTGTGATGTTTCAGAAACTTTCTGAACCTTTCTATTCTCATAGTTTCTACAGATTGTAAATTAAAGATAACATTTTTTATTATGCACACTATTATTATATTATTGATTGATTGACTATGCCTTTTCTAATCACCCAGCAGTGCTATTTGCAGAGTTAACTCCAGGTAAATGTTGCAATTCTTCAGCCGTTACTGAACCTACGCCAAAAAACAAGCTACATATGGACAGTACCAAAACAAATGATCAAATGATTCTGTCTCTTCGCAGCAAAATCTGCAGAGCTGAGATGGCTATATCCCCCATATATATGATTTTCTATTGGTTGCAAGAATTTTATATAGTAAAAACTATTCCCAATTATTTTTGCAATCTGTATCTCACAGCTGTCAATGTTTTGTTCCTTAAATTAAATTGGTATACTGTTTTATGCATCACAATTATCTTTAACCAATGTTGGTCTTTAATGTAGGGCCAACAGACAAGTTCCTTACGTTCTCCCCCTTCCACTTGCACTTTGTGGTAATGCTGCAATTATTTGTAATTTTGGATAGAGCAGACATTTCCATATATTTTTGTTAGCTGCATGTGTGACATAATTCCACCAGTCCTATTTATGATATAATTTACAAAGATTATAACATTTGTTTAGTGTTTTTCCCAAAAAATAATAAAAAATAATAAAATAATGTTGTTATATTTGTTTTCTGGTGGATTAAATTGAAATTGCAACTAACTTTCTATGGCTTGTTTTAAAAATAGCGATATTTTGGAGATTATTTAATTTTCAAATAATCGAAAGTGAGAGGTTGTAATCTGAATAAAAAGGCCGTTCCTGAAGGCAATGTTCCCACGTTCGCAGACACTGCATTCACGGTAAACGCTGCATATGTCGGCTCAATGGGAAATTACCTTTCAAATTTAACCTTTATTTACCTAGGCAAGTCAGTTAAGAACAAATTCTTATTTACAATGACAGCCTACCTACAGCGTCAGCCATAATAGTACGGCACCCCTGGAGCGAATTAGGGTTAAGTGCCTTGCTCAAGGGCACATTGACAGATTTTTCACGTTGTCGGCTCGGGTATTCAAACCAGCGACCTTTCGGTTACTGGCCCAACGCTCTAACCGCTAGGCTACCTGCTGCCCCTATTTAAAAATGCAGATATTCCACACTACAGATTGACTCTCTCCCTCAAGCACTTGTTGTCTTGGTAACAACTGTGGAAGCACAATAGACAGGTATTTTACCTTTGTATTTATTTCTTCCTTTTTGTTTCCTCCACTTTTTATTTTCTGTGGGTGGTTTGAGGAAATTAGTCCACTGAGAGAGAGGGATCTTGCCACTGTGTCTGCCTGCATGTGTTTTTTCTGAGTCTCCTGGCCTGTCTGTCTCTGCCAATCCAGTTCCACTGAATAGTGTTTCTGTGTTCCTCTGTCTGTCTCTGCCTATCCAGTTCCACTGAATAGTGTTTCTGTGTCCCCCTGTCTGTCTCTGCTAGTCATGTCTGACAGCATGCATCGTCTGTGTGTCTCAATGTTGGTCTGCTTCATACTCCTGGGATTCGTCAGTTTTACAGGTAGGTAAACATATTTGAGTATTACTACCACTCATAGGCTGTGTTTGTCACAGGCAACCCAGTTTTAACCTTTTGCCCAGTTATTGGCAAAGGATCTGATTGGTCAGAAGACCAGAATTGGGCTGAAGTACTGAACTTTGACTTTGGTCTGATTCTTTCCGTTTCCCTTCACTGTGTCTTAACCAGGAGCAGGAGAGACGGAGACTGCCACAGAGGAAGGCAAAGGTGAGACAAGAAAGAAGGATGGGTGAATAGGTTTTATTATTTGCTTGCTTGATGCTTGATTGATCGATTGATTTGTCCCCAGGCAGAGAAAAACGTGAAATGCCCAACTGGGCCCTGTGGTCGTCAGACTTCACAGGCTGGTTGCAGGAGCTGACAGCCCAGGCTGGTTACGACCGGATCCAGGACCTGGCCAGAACCTACTGGGCCCACTTCCCTATTGCCAGCTACCTGGGTTACGACAGCCCCGAACAAGACACAGAAGAATCTGAGGGGGTACCGGAATGAAATTTGGGTCAAATGAAATATTTGGAAAAGTTTTAAAATCACCACCTTTTAACCATTGTCTGACTATTGCATTGATAAAACTATACCCTGGACATATTTAGTAGCAGACGCATGCATGCACACACAGTTGATGCTATAAATCTTGTTTAAACAAATTGATGGTGTTTTGTGCTTTTCTTTGTCATCTAGTCAAACAGGAAAGCTTGCAAAGTTATTCTCTTTGGACAGTTTGATTCTCATATCATGGTGGACAGAAGGCGAGACATCTGTAGCTTCTGAGAATAACGGAAAACTGAAATAAAACTTGTTGGAAATCTATCACCTTTATCCTACCTCTGGCCAGCCTTTGACCATGGCTCCATTAGCTAGATCAGTAGTTCAACTGAAGAAAGTAAATAAGTGAAGTGCTCAGTGAGTGTTATTGGAATGGGCCCTATTCAACCTCTGTAAAACAATAAAGAAATGATTTTAATTATTCTGCCCCAGACAAAACACACTTGTTTTGGTTGTGTTGATGTGGGATGATCAAAGCACACAGCAGGTACAGTATTTATTTTTGCCCCAGTACAGATTTTATTTGCATGTCTTTGATATAACCTTGATACATCCACACCTGTGATGTTTAACCTTTCAGTGACCCCTCCTTCCCAGGTAATTCCCATATGTTATTCCCAACTGTTCCCAATGTTATTCCAGAATACACTGGCCCTGGGTTCATATATAAAACAGAGCTCCTCTTCAGAAGATTACTTCCCAACCTTGATGTCATACGGTACCACAGCAAGAATCCTCTCTGCTCTTTGCTTCTCTGCCACAACACTGAATCTCATTTCATGGTGCAGTGTACTTATGGAGCAGAATACTCTTTCCCCTGGAGCGTAAGCTGCTGTGTCCAGAAAATCCCCCACGCTTTGCTGTTATTCTGGAGGCGAGAGTGTTGTGGTTGGATGCAAATCTAACGTCAGGTTGGGGTTTGAAGTGATGAAAGGAGCAGCGTTTAAAGAACCACCGTCCCCCTGGCTCCTTTCATTTACTTTTTTTTATCATCCATAAACCCTTTTCTCATCCTCCTGTTCCGTAATCCTTTTCTCCATTCTCCGGATATGCTGTACTACTGTATTACACACAGTAGTACAGCAGGTGATCTATCATGCAATCGTGTGTTTGCGTGTGTGTGTACGCCTATTTGTGCATGCTAGCTTGCTCACACCTCCGTGTTTGTGTTTCATTCATACCAAGCTTTTGCCAAGCTCACACTACAATGTGAAGTTAAAAGGAGACAAAGTTATATTTTTTATTGCACAAATCCAGAGCCATCTGTTTTGCTCGGATGGATTTGTTCAGGTGGAAATACGTGCCTGGAGATCTCTCAGGATCTCGCTGCAAGCCCTTGGAGAGGAGCTCATGCTTTATTTTGGAATAACAAAGATAACTACAGGGGATGAGGAATACTGAGCAGATCTGTAGTAAACCTGTGGACTCACTAGCACTAGCTCACTAGCACACCTGCTCCTACTGAGCAGATCTGTAGTAAACCTGTGGACTCACTAGCACAACTCCTCCTACTGAGCAGATCTGTAGTAAACCTGGGGACTCACTAGCACACCTCCACACACGGAGCTGTGGAAAAACTCCTGGAGCCTTCTATCTGCACAAACCGGTCTCAGAGAATTTCCTATTATTTTGAACGTAAATCCGAGACACTCGGTTTAGTATGATATGCTAAGTTTCGTATGATATCTTACGAATTACAATTCGTATCATATATTAGGAATTTGCACAAGGTGTACAAGGTGTTACGAATTTGCAAAACTTATGGTATGTTATGAATTCTAGCTAGGTGACCAGGTGGCTAACATTAACTAGGCTAGGGGTTAGAGTTAGGTGTTACGGTTAAACCTTTTGGTTCCTAGACATTTGCGTTATATGTCGACCCAACTGCTACTGCTGCTGAAGAAGAAACGACAAGAACTGTAACATGATTCTGACGTCTCATGGGTCATCCATTTCTCCTCTCTGACATTCCTTCCTCTCTGCCCTCTGTCTATTCTGTCTCTTCCTTACTGTCTCTTTTTGCTCGCTTTCTCTATCTCTCTCTGAGTCCCTAAATCTCTCTCCCTCTCTGTCCCTCTTGCTTTCTCTCTTGTCACTCTGTCTCTCTGTCTCTCTACCTTCCACACTCTCTCCCTCCCTCATACTGTAGCACTTTTCTGCTTTAGCCCTGTGCCAGTTTCATGTGTCCCTGTCGAGCTTGGGCAAGACAAGAAGCTGCTGTTTGCTTCTCCAAAAACACACACGGTGACACACGCACTCATGTCCACTGTGTCCACATTGTGACCAGATTGATGGATAATAATTTATTTTATGCCACATATTTATGTCATAAGTCAATGTTGCCACCTGTCAATGATTTTAGAGGGCGGGATAATGATGGTTTAAATGGTTCCACTGTCCAGATCCGTCTACACGTGTGAGATATCCAGACACAATGCGTGCCTGACTACCTCCGGAGGTGGGCAGGAAGATCTGATCACAATCCAATCCGTCTTCTGATCATGTACACCAGTGGTCACCAACCTTTTCTGAGTCAAGATTACATTTAACAAAAATGTAATCATCCTATGCAACATTAAGCTATAAGAAACAGTACTGAGGTTTGTGCAGCAGGCTATAGGCAAAACTTGAGTCGCACATTTCTGCCTCATTTTTTTTATCCTATGAACAGAGAAAGTGAAATAAATATTCCTTGATATTAAAAACGACCCAAGCAATAATAACAGCGCAAGCCCTATCGGTACACTTTCCTACTAATTTATTGTAGCTGCAGTGCTGGTTGTAGCACGAGTGGAAGTACGAAGAACACACATTTTATGGCTCATAAAAGTATTGAATAAAAAGTGTTGACAGTGTTGATTAAGAACTTAAATAGCCACTCTTTGCTGTATTCATTGACAGTCTCTCTCTAATCATGGTTTTAAAAGTTCTCAGCTTTGCTGTAGCTTTCTTTTACGCCTGCTACTTTACAGGATACATGGTAATCTGAGCCATCTAATTGGTCAGCGGTAGGCCAATAGTGCACTTGATTTGCTCTCCAGGCTTGCCAGGAAGCCAGAGTTTGTACCTTCAGACACATGAAATCAGAATATTTTGCATACCCGGCGCTCAGGACAGCTCAATCGGGTGTACCTACAGCCACCTGCAGGAGATGAATTTAAAAAAATAGGAACGCAAGGCTTAGTCGTAGGGTTTTTTACAGAAATGTTTGCCGATTGACTAGAAATGCTTTGGAGATTGACCATTCAGGTCAGTGGCCTATCATTAACATTAACCCTTCAGACAGACAGTGGTAGCAGACAGTCTAGTGTGTGTTTGCATCTGCTATGCTTGGTATCTATGACTGACTGAAACAGGATCAGTTACCTTGGTTGACTGAAACAGTATCAGTGACCTTGGTTGACTGAAACATTATCAGTTACCTTGGTTGACTGAAACAGTATCAATTGAAATTTCCCCACCGGGGGATCAATAAAGTACCTATCTATCTATCTATCTATCTATCTATCTATCTATCTATCTATCTATCTATCTATCTATCTATCTATCTATCTATCTATCTATCTATCTATCTATCTATCTATCTATCTATCTATCTATCTATCTATCTATCTATCTATCTATCTATCTATCTATCTATCTATCTATCTATCTATCTATCTATTACCTTGGTTGACTGAAACAGTATCAGTTACCTTGGTTGACTGGGACAGTATCACCTACCTTGGTTGACTGGGACAGTATCAGCTACCTTGGTTGACTGGGACAGTATCAGCTACCTTGGTTGACTGGGACAGTATCAGCTACCTTGGTTGACTGGGACAGTATCAGCTACCTTGGTTGACACATGGTTTAATCAACAGTCAATGGCTGTGATCTTGCCTTTTACTGTTTCTCACCTTAGAAAAGTTGGAAAAGATGTAAGAATGAAAGGAGTTATTTAATAGGAGAGATGAGAGCGATATCCACGGGTCTTCACATTGGATGCCTCTATTCTGGTGGAAAATGTTTTTGTGAATGTGTCTGTCGTGTGTGCATGTGCACGTGTGTGTGAGCGTGCTTGTGTGTCTAATGACAAGAACCGAGATGGGGATGGAAAGATATTTATCAGAGGAGAGAGAAAGAGAGGGTAAGAAGATGACAGAGGTTTATGAACTAAAGCAGCAAAGAGCTTTCTTAATGCAACTCTGCCTTTTCCATCAACTTATTCAATATCTCTCCCTCTTTCTGTCTCCGTTCAATTACTTGCATTGAACCACTAAGCCTGTCTCACAGGCAGTGATGTCAAGGTAAATGCTGATCTCAGTCTGTGGTGAATAACCTAATGCTCCCTATAAATTCAATGTGTTTACCTGCAAAAGGTGAGTAAAAGCTAGCGCAAAATAAAAAAGATGTGTAAACGGCATTTAAGTACATTTAACCTCCACTACACTACTGTTCATGGGTCTCTCTCTCTCTTAATTCAATTTTATTTGCATGGGAAACATGTTTACACTGTCAAAGCAAGTGAAAGAACTAAAACAAAAAACAACAACGACAAAAACCAACAAAGCAAATAAAAAAATTAAAAGACAAATACAACCAGACATTAACAGGAAACATTACACATTACACTCACAAAAAGTTTCAAGAGAGAGAGAAAAAAAGACCAACCACAAATTAACAGTAAACTAATAAAAACATTTCCACCTCATTTTGTTGGCAGTTGCCACATTGATGTCCCGAGCCTCTGTTGTTGTCCTGGGGCTCAGCTGGCTGAGGGGACTCTTCTCTCGGTTCACCTACTTGCAGTTAAGGCTTTGTGATGGAAAGTTTGGGCATCGCTTTCCTTAAGGTAGTAGTGGAATTTTACGTCTCTTTTCTGGATTTTTATAATTAGTGGGCATAGTCCTAATTCTGCTCTGCATGCATAATTTGCGGTTTTGCATTGTACTTTGAGGATATGTTTGCAGAATTCTACATGCAAAGTCTCAATAGGGTGATTGTCCCATTTTGTGAATTATTGGTTGCTGAGTAGACCCCAGACTTCACAACCATAGAGGGCAATGGGTTCTATAACCGATTGGAGTATTTTTTTGTTGCCAGATCCTAATTGGGATGTCAAATTTTATGTTCCTTTTGATGGCGTCGAAGGCTCTTGTCTCTCAGATTGTTCACAGCCTTGTGGAAATTACCTGTGGTGTTGATGTTTGTGCTCTAGGGCATCAGTGTCTAGATATAATTTGTATTTGTTGTCCTGGCAACTGGACCTTTTTTGGAACACCATTATTTTTGTCTTACTGAGATTTACCATCAGGGCCCAACTCTGACAGAATCTGTGCAGATCTGTTTCTCGATTGGGGTGATCAGACATTGGTTCCAAATATTGTTGGGTATGCCAGAGCTGAGAATAATGTTGAAGACTTTGAGAATAGCCAACTTGAATTTGTGGTCTGCATATTTTTTTTGTTTTCATTCATTAAACTCTCATAAACTATTTTCATATCACAGATTATGAAAATCTTATTACCTTGGTCTGCACGAACCCTAACTATTAAGTATCAGTTACCTTGGTTGACTGGGACAGTATCAGCTACCTTGGTTGACTGGGACAGTATCAGCTACCTTGGTTGACTGGGTTGTCTGCTTGAGTTGTTTTTGAGAGAAACCTATCTAACCAAATACACAGAGACCCCCAGTCAGCGATTACAGCTGTGAGTCTTTCCGGGTAAGTCTCTACAAGCTTTGCACACCTGGATTGTACAATATTTGCCCATTATTCTAAACTCTTCAAGCTCTGTCAAGTTGGTTTCAAGTCTTGCCATAGATTTTCAATCCGATTTAAGTCAAAACTTTTACTAGGCCACTCAGTAACATTCAATGTCGTCTTGGTAAGCAACTCCAGTGTATATTTGTCTTTGAGTTTTAGGTTATTGTCCTGCTGAAAGTTTAATTTGTCTCCCGGTGTCTGTTGGAAAGCAGACTGAACCAGATATTTTGCCTGCGCTTAGCTCTATTCCATTTATTTTTATCCTAAACAAACTCCCTAGTCCTTGCCGATAATGAGCATATCCATAACATGATGCAGCCACCACCAGGCGTCAACATAATGAAGAGTGGTACTTCATAATGAAGAGTGGTACTTCATAATGAAGAGTGGTACTTCATAATGAAGAGTGTTGTGTTGGATTTGCATAATGCTTTGTATTCAGGATAAAAAGTTACATTAGTGCATTAGTATTACTTTAGTGCCTTGATACAAACAGGATGCATGTTTTTGAATATGTTCACTCTGTAATTTAGGTTAGTATTGGGGAGTTTTCTCCTATCACAGCCAATAAACTCTGTAACTGTTTTAAAAACAACATTGGCCTCATGGTGAAATCCCTGAGCGGTTTCCTTCCTCTCCCGCAACTGAGTTAGGAAGGATGTCTGTATCTTTGTAGTGACTGGGTGTATTGATACACCATCCAAAGTGTAATAACTTCAACATGCTCAAAGGGATATTCAATGTCTGCTCTTTTTTTTTTACCCATCTACCAATAGGTGCCCCTCTTTGAGAGGTATTGAAAACCTCCCAGCTCAACTGACGGACCATACAGATAATTATATGTATGGGGTACAGAGATGGGGTAGTCATTGCAACTTATGTGAATTGTTGAGCACATTTTTACTCCTGACTGTATTTAGGCTTGCCATAACAAAGGGGTTGAATACTTGTTGACTCAAGACAGTTCAGCTTTACATTTTATATTAATTTGTAAAAATTTAGATCAGTGGCACAACATCTCAATTTAATCCATTTTAAATTCAGGCTGTAACACAACAGAATGTGAAAAAAGTCAAGGTGTGTGAATAGTTTCTGAAGGCACTATATATTCTAAAATAGGAGACAAGCGACAATGGACTTAATGTGTCACTGAAAACTAGCTGGCCATGGAAATTCCATGAATCCCTTTCACCTCAAAAGGCTTTTCTAGTTGTCTCTTTACCCCCATTTTAATGAGCGAGAAGGGTTGCCTGGACCGGGAAGAAGAGAGAAAGAGGGGAAAGCGAGATAGCAGACCAGGTAGATCTCTCAGTGGAAAGTCTCACTCATCATTCATGTAAATGTGAGGCAGCAAATAGCAAACGCCCCTCCTCCTCTCTAGACAGACTGCTAGGCTGATAAGAAAAGTTCAGTGGGGAAATTTCTCATTTGCAACTTAGACTCCTGCAAACTACAATTCTTTCTGTTTGTTCTGTGTGTGTGTGTGTGTGTGTGTGTGTGTTAAGCCTCTACTGAATGAGCTGGGCTTTATCACACCAAAATCTAACTAATCACAATAGATTTACAGTACAGTGCAATCTCCTCTCCCTTGCTAAAGGGATTCTAGGCTATACATTAACCCTCATTAACCCCACTAAGTGTCCCATTGACTTTCTTTACCAGATGTTTCCAGTGAGAGCAGCCTTCACAAGATCCTGAAGAAAAGAGATGGTAATATTCACAGATAACTTTTACATAACACACATTACACACTGCACATATTTTACATTCTACTCCACGTTTACATGTCACCTCTCTGCCTCCCCCAGTGGTGGGTGACGGTAGCGCTCCCTCTAAGTCTGTGGTGGCGGTTGCTTCCGCCAAGGCCAAAGAGTTCCTGGCCAAACTACCGAGGCCCAAGAGGAACATCTGGGACCGCAGCAGGCCAGACGTGCAGCAGTGGATCATGCAGTTCATGTACATGGTCTTTGACGAGACGGTGAGCGGGGCCAGGAGGGTTTAATAATAAATAATAACAATAATAATAATAATAATTTGGCAGGTGTTTATATTTGTCGTATTTCACACATGTACTTGTGTGAAATGGGAATGAAATGGGAAGAGAGGGCTCACGGAATGTGGTAGGGCCTTGAGTTTAATCTGACGCTGTGACCTGACCCTACTATGGGCCATTATCATAGTATTACATATGTTATATGGTTAGGTCACAAGGTTGTAAAAAGTCCTGGCCCCAAATATTGAATAGGGTAAGCAGTACTACGATCCATAGCAGTAGAGAAACACAACACACTGGTAGCCAGGGGCATTTCTGGCCAATCTAACACCCTAGGCGAGATCTCTAAACCCCCCCCCCCCCCCATTCTTTAATTTTACTAATATAAAACTGTTGAGTCGGCTGTTGATGTGTCTTGACCTATACATTTGATCACATATGAAAAAAACATTGGATTAAAACGTATCACCATAAAATGATAGGTGACGGGAACAATTATAAGAAAAGATCATAACCACGATCTTAATCAATAAGTAAATAGGCTACTCACTCTCTGAGGGGATTGATTGTGTTGATGGTTCCCCTTCAGTGGCAGCAGCATCTTCTTTGCCTCTCCCCAAAAATGTCTTGAGAGCATCTGTCATATTTAGTTGCAAAATAATACATTCTAAAGTGCAAATATTCAGAACTACACAGCTCACTGCCGCAATTTTCTCTGCAACATTTTAAAACCATTTTGTCTCTAAATATTGATCTAAACTGGCCTTAAGGTTCCACTTCCACCCTTTGCCCGCTGCCTGAGCACCTCCTATGTATTTACTGCTACTCTAGTTCAGGTTTAGCTAGTTAGCTAACTTAGCTAGTTAGCTAGCTTTGCACGCTACATTTCAAATAGCTAAAACCAGAGACAGACAGATGCTTTTAAAAATGTCCATAAAAAACATACCACTACACGTGTGTCTTTTTTCTTCCTCATCAACCCCATCCCAGGCACCCCCCCCACCGGAAATTTTTTAAGGAATATATATTTAATATAATAATTAAAAATACCATCCACAGCCATATGGGGGAAAATAGCCTTATGCAAAGTACTAAAATCTAAAGCCACTATGTGAGGAAAAACCCATATTATGGCAAAATGCCAGTGTAGTAAGTCAAATCAAGTCAATGTATTCATCACATACAAAGTTTACAGCTTGCATAAAAGGTGCAGCGAAATGCTTAATGTGCTAGCTCCTTCAACAAAGCAGTACATTCATCAATAATCAATACTTACAAGTAGTAGGAGAGTTAGTATAGTAATAATGGGCACACACACACACAACACTGCTCTTCTATTATAATCTATTGATTCTACTACCCACTTTATATTTGTGTATGTGTGCGTGTGCGTGTGTGTGTGTGTGTGTCATGGTTAGCTGTGTGGTTAGTCAGTGCAAATCATTTCTAAGGTGCAAGTAGTCTTTAAGGTGCAAATTGTCTCTAAGGTGCAGGTCTGTACAGTATAGCCATACTAAACAGCCATAGGGGCAATGGCATACACTACGTATAGGTTGAATGATGAACGACCTGTGCAATGGAACACTTTCAACAACTAGGCAGTACTGCAAACACACATTACATAGCTATAAAAAACATAAAGAATGTCAAAGGTGTCAAATGGAATGTAAATAGAGTAAATTACTAAAGCCTTAGCATGAATGCACACTACCGTTCAAAAGTTTGGGGTAACTTAGAAAATGCCTTTTTTTTTTTTTTAAGAAAAGCTCATTTTTTGTCCATTGAAATAACATAAAATGTATCAGAAATACAGTGTAGACATTGTTAATGTTGTAAATTACTATTGTAGCTGGAAACGGATGGTTTTTAATGGAATATCAACATAGGCGTACAGAGGCCCATTATCAGCAACCATCACTCCTGTGTTCCAATGGCACGTTGTGTTAGCTAATCCAAGTTTATCATTTTAAAAGGCTAATTGATTATTAGAAAACCCTTTTGCAATTATGTTAGCACAGCTGAAAACTGTGCTGATTAAAGAAGCAATAAAACTGGCCTTCTTTAGACTAGTTGAGTATCTGGAGTATGTGAGGCGTCTTATTCTCAAACTAATGTACTTGTCCTCTTGCTCAGTTGTGCACCGGGGCCACCTCTTTCTATTCTGGTTAGAGCCAGTTTGCGCTGTTCTGTGAAGGGAGTAGTACACAGCGTTGTACGAGATCTTCAATTTCATCATTTCTCAGAACAAGAATAGACTGATAAGGTTCAGAAGAAAGTTATTTGTTTCTGGCCATTTTGAGCCTGTAATCAAACCCACAAATGCTGATGCTCCAGATACTCAACTAGTCTAAAAACAAGGTGACCCCAAACTTTTCAATGATAGTGTACATTATAATACACAGTGAAACACATCTATAGAGGGAGGGAAGGAGGGATAATTTGTAGTCACTATCAGACTAGATAAAAGCAGATGGATGCTTCTGTCACAGTAGGACCTAGACTATTCAAAGGAGATAATTATCCTCCACCACTATGGACATCACTGGGTCTGACACACACATGCACGCACACACTTTCAAGCTTTTTTTCCCTCTCTAGCTGTTTCTTCCAGATCAATGATTTCGGTGGAGATTTTTTGAAACTCCAGGACTAGGGAGAGAGAGAGAGAGGGCGAGAGAGAGAGAGAGAGAGAGAGAGAGGGAGAGGGAGAGGGATAAATAGAGAGAGAGAGAGAGAGAGAGAGGGCGAGAGAGAGAGAGAGAGAGAGAGAGAGAGAGAGAGAGAGGGAGAGGGATAAATAGAGAGAGAGAGAGAGAGAGAGGGCGAGAGAGAGAGAGAGAGAGAGAGACAGAGAGAGAGGTTATGAATAAAGTAAAGGAAGGAGAACGTTGTGCTCCTCAGTTTTGTAGATAGCTGACTGCTCCTGTAGACATTTGACAGCTCCTGTAGGTAAATCAGTAGGATTGCTTTAATGACTTGCCTCTCTTGCCTCTCTTGCTGTTGGATCCGACAGCCTCTGCATTTTAAACCACGTTGGTCATTACTCTATACATACCAGCCGTCCTGTTCAAGTCATTACCGCAACATCTGCTAATTAGCAAACCAACCCCATAGCCACTGACCCCCTATCTCTTAACCCCTTTCCCCCTAGCTCCTAACCCCTTACCCCCTAAGCACTCCAGCAGATCTGAAAGGATCTGATGGGTATGAGAAACCAGTTGATCTTTTGAGTTGGGCTGAAGTTGAGAGGTTGTGGTTGTGTTTTTTTCCCTCCCCAGAGACGGACCTGTCCTACTAGATGGACCACACGCGGTCCAGCGATCAGGGTCGTCAGCACCATTATGATGAGAACTCTCCCATTGTACCCCGAGACAGAGCGGCACACCGCCATGGAGCCAACGTCAACTATGACTACTACTAACTCCACACAAGCTCTGCCTCACTCCCTCTCTCAAAATGTAAGACTAACTTCTCTCTTCCTCCACTACTCCTCTCACCAGTCCCCTCTCTATTTCTCCCTTATATAGTGTGACATTTCCTTTCGTTATTTGTATACAGTTTACTCTTCGTTAGTCAGAACCATTTCTGGGTGTGCATCGTGCTTTTCACCTGTTTCTAACCCAAATCAAATAAAATTGTCATATGCGCCAAATACAACAGGTGTAGACCTTACCATGAAATGCTTACTTACAAGCCCTTAACCAACAATGCAGTTCAAGAAATAGAGTCAAGAAAATATTTACGAAATAAAAAAGTAACACAATAAAAGAGCAGTTTTATGGCTCGGGGATAGAAGCTGTTTAGGAGCCTTTTGAACCTAGACTTAATCCTAGTCCACAATCAGCTCCTTTGTCTTGCTGATGTTGAGGGAAATGTTGTTGTCTTGGCACCACACTTCCAGGTCTCTGACCTCCTCCTTATAGACTGTCTCATCGGTGTTGGTGATCAGGACCAGGTTCCTTACTACCTTAGGGCCAAGACATCCTGCGGCGTTCCACAGGGTTTGATAATTGGACCTTTGTCATTCCTAATCTATATCAATGACCTTGCTGCTCTGTCTTCTACCATTCTCTTTGCAGATGATGCCAATTTGATTTTATCACACAATTTTGATTCCCTAATTAATGAAGCCAACTCAGACATGGCCACATTTTCTGAATGGTTCCAGATAAACGTTATTGTATTTACTAGTAAGAATAAGAAATATCATGAAAATAAATAAATAAAAAGAGCCATAATCCCAATTGGTGGGAATGAAATGGAACAAGTCACATCCACTAGATTCCACAGAGTTCTAATTTATGAAAAGTTGTCCTGGAAAGATCATATTAAATTTGTCTGCAGCAAAGTGATGAAAGCTGTTGGTATCATCAGAAAAATTCCTATCTAATATACAGTCGTATGAAAAAGTTTGGGCACCCCTCTGAGGCTGCATAATAATTTACTCTGTCGTCACAGAAAATGATCACAGCGGCATGCCATTCATTTTCTAATAAAAGCTGAGTACTGGGGTATTGTCCAGACAAAGATTTTTAGTGTAGCAATATTAAGTTGTATGAAATTAAATCAGATGTGAAAAACAGGCTATGCAAAAATTTGGGCACCCTTGTCATTCTGTTGATTTGAATACCTGTAACTACTTAGCACTGATTCATTGGAACACACAATTGGTTTGGTGAGCTCATTAAGCCTTGAACTTCATAGACAAGTGCATCCAATCATGAGAAAAGGTATTTAAGGTGGCCAATTGCAAGTTGTTGTTCTCTTTGACTCTCCTCTGAAGTGGCAACATGGGGGCCTGAAAACAAAGATTGTTCAACATTATGGTTTAGGGGAAGACCTGAATATCATTGAGAATCTGTGGGATGATTTGAAGTGGGCTGTCCATGCTCAGCAACCATCAAACCTAACTGAAATGGAGATGTTTTGTAAGGAGGAATGGCCAAAAATACCTTCATCCAGAATCCAGACACTCATTAGAGGCTATAGGAAGCATCTAGAGGCTGTTATTTTAGCAAAAGGAGGCTCTACTAAATATTGATGTGATTTTTCTGTTGGGGTGCCCAAATTTATGCACCTGTCTAATTTCGTTTTGATGCATATTGCACATTTTCTGTTAATCCAATTAAACCTCATTTCACTACTGAAATGTTACTGTGTCCATAAGTTATTTGATAGATCAAAATGAAATTGCTGATCCAAACACCCAAATATTTATAAATGGAAATCATGGAAATTGTCAGGGGTGCCCAAACTTTTGCATACGACTGTAGCTTAATTTACCGATATCTCATTTACTGTTATATTGTCTGGGCCAGTACATGTGCCTCCTACCCACACAAAAATGAATTAGTAAGACTAGCCACCTCTTAGTGTCTCCATCTGCCCCTTTGTTTAAGAAGCTCAATATCTTGTCTATTTACTACAATAATGTATGCAAATTATGCACTTTCATCAACCCTTCAATGGATTCTTTCAGGTTAATTCTGAAATCCATCTATATAACACAAGATAACCTTCATCCTCCCCACTGCCGCACCTCACATAGTCTATTCTCTATCAGATACAGAGGTACCATACTCTGGAATTCTGATCTTCACATTGCCAAAACATCATCATCCCTCAATAACTTCAAGTGAAGAATGGGGGTCAGCCTGATGAACCAAACTACTCAGTAATCACCTCCATATAGCCTAACTCTCACATACTCACATTTAAACAAAGGTTGTTGATTTTTTTACGTGATTACTGATAAATTAATTTATACATTTATAATTAGTAGGTTTTGTTATCTGTTAATAAACCTTTTAAATTTTTGTACTTATGTGTTTTTAGTTTTTTGTAGTGTGGTTTTCATATCAGCCCTTGGGCTTCCAACCACACCTGCACACCATTTATTTTGATCTTTAATTCTGCTCTATTACTTGTTTTCTTTGGTGCAAATAAATTAAACTACATTTAAAATAAACCCAAGCACCTCCCTCTCCTCCTCTACCCTAAATGCACCTCTCTCACAATTCTCCCCTGCCTAACAACAACCTAATCTAACACCTGCTACAGATCTGTCTTTTCTCTCCCTATCACTTTACACCAGCTGTTGTTGTGTTCTGTATGTATTGGGTGTGTATTATTTTATTTTTTATTTTATCTAGGATCTCTAGAAGATCAGTCAGTATGCATAAAGACGGACTCATCACTCAGCCTCACATTATTGACTAACCTCCCCATCTCTAGATTGGAACAACTACCAGAACAGCAACAGGGTTTACAAGTGACACGCACACATGGGAGACATTTATTGGAAATATTTTATTAAAATAGCGTCTTCACCTAAAATGGATTATATAAGATTTCCGGATGTCCGATTCGACAGTCGAGTTTTCACAAACGATATCACATAAGTTACCACGAGACACACAGTGACACAGAAACACACTCCTGAGTGGTGTGTGGTTGTGTCCAGGCATATAGCTCACTGCACAGCACCAGAGCAAGTGTAGAAGGGGGGGCTAACACATCCCTCTAAGGCTTTGAACAAACCAACTCACTCTCCTTCACCCCTCTTGCTTCTCCTCTCCTCCAATGTTGCAATGGTTGGAATACAAAGCAGTCTTTTACTTAGGAGACAGGAATCAATGCAGGTAATAAAATAGATCACGTCAACCGAACAAAACAAATGACACAGAAACTGCACAGTGTGAACACCGCAACAAAGACCCTCTCTCAAGCCTGCTCTTAAATAACAGCGTGTATTGACAAAAAAAAAAACCCAGAGTGCAAGACTGGGTTACGATCAATGTCTGTTTTTTTCTTCTTCTCTGTTTGTGATTCTATTCTTTCTTTCAGGCACGTCAGTCAGTCAGTCAGTCAGTCAGTCAGTCAGTCAGTCAGTCAGTCAGTCAGTCAGTCAGTCAGTCAGTCAGTCAGTCAGTCAGTCAGTCAGTCAGTCAGTCAGTCAGTCTGTCTGTCTGTCTGTCTGTCTGTCTGTCTGTCTGTCTGTCTGTCTGTCTGTCTGTCAGTCTGTCAGTCTGTCAGTCTGTCAGTCTGTCAGTCTGTCAGTCTGTCAGTCTGTCAGTCTGTCAGTCTGTCAGTCTGTCAGTCTGTCAGTCAGTCAGTCAGTCAGTCAGACAGACAGACAGACAGACAGACAAAAAAAAAAAAAAGGGAAAGCAACGCCCCCACGGGAGTGTAAAAACCACAGCAGACACAGGAACAATTCTATTTCTTCTTCGCGCCAAACTCAAGAGAGTTCTTCAGGGAGTTCACTGAGGGTCCTGGGTCCTCCGGTGTCCCAGCAGCCTTTGGGGATGGCGTGACCCTTGGACCCCTTGGAGCTCAGTTGTGTTGTCTGGGTCGTCCTTTCTTCTGGCGGGCTGCCTTGGGCTTGGGGATGTACTGGTTGTTGGCCTGGTGTTCCAGCTCCCGACTGAAGTACTGGATGGTCTTGTTCAGGCCCTCCTCTAACGGCACCTGGTAACACACACACAAACGTCTTAAAGAAGATCATTGTATGTTTAGTAGACGTATGATTAAATGCATTGAGAGTGTGTGTCTGTCTAGCCACGTGTGTGTGTATATATATATGCAGTCGTGTGTGTCTGTGTATCCAGTGTGTGTGCGCGTGTAAATGTGTGTGTATGTGTGCTGCTTTTTCCTTTCGTTTTTTTATGTGTGTGTACTGACCACAGGTTCCCAGCCCAGCATCATCTTGGCTTTGCGAATGTCGGGGCGTCGTCTCCGAGGGTCGTCTTGCGCCTCTGGAAGGAACTGGATCTGACTGCGGCTCACTAAGTTTGTGTGTGTGTGTGTGTGTGTGGAGAGAGGTAGAAAAGGGTACAGTTAGGTACATCCAGACTGAGAACAGCAGCAATCTGTTATATCTGAAGAGAGAGAGAGAGGGGAAGGATAAATTGAGGTGTTGCTGTGGAGGGCTTGTCTGTTGATCTGACACTCACCGACCAGACTCCTGATGAGCTCAGCAAACTCCAATATGGTGTGTTCTTCCGGGTTCCCCTACAGGCAGATTACATAAACCAACACACACACACACACACACACACACACACACACACACACACACACACACACACACACACAAAGATGAAAGTACACACACACCCAACCTTTCAGAAGCAATTTAGCTGAATGTTACACAACAACCTTTGTGTCAAAGCAGGACAATAGGATCAGAGCACAGCCACAGTGTGTGTGTGTGTGTGTGTGTGTGTGTGTGTGTGTGTGTGTGTGTGTGTGTGTGAGAGAGTAATGTACGCCAGCCAGCCTCTCTACAAGACCTCTCCTACTACTCTCAAATCTCCATCCATTCTGTAACCATTCCATTACCAGATAGGTACTATAGAGTTGTTGGTTGTACAGCTATTATACCCTGGCCTAGCTAGTTATGTGTGTGTGGGGAGAGGTCTTATGTTACCAGATAATGTTGCCAATATCAAAAGTAGTACTCTAATATGGTATTGTTTTATTTTTGTATGTCTTTTTACTAAATCAAATCAGACATGTATCAGTTCTTTTTGATGATTTAAAAGACATGTAATGACACAGACATAGAGGATACCGGTACGTTGGACTTACCAGGTTGACTGGGCTGCTGATGTTACTGTTCATCAACGACACCAGACCATTCACTAAATCACTAGAGAGAGAGAGAGAGAGAGAGAGAGAGAAAGAGAGAGAGAAAAGTGAGAGAGAGATTGATATCGTCGGGCTGCAGCGTGAAAACAGAGGCAGCAGAGATCAGAGAGAACACAGAGTTACACCAACTGAGAAAACCCTCACACTCCATCGCTGTGCTTTGTCCACAGTTACACCAAAACAGAGAGGCAGCAGAGATCACAGAGAGAACACAATGTTACACTAACTGCCATGGCTCTAAGATGAATACCCATACACCGTTTCAACGCTTTCATTGGCATCGCTTCGACCACAAAGGATCTCACAAGGCCGGTAAAAAGCTACCCTTCCAATTATTTCTAGATAAAACATTCAGCCATAAGCAGGTATGTAGATAGTACACAGTACATTCTGTACATTCAACCATTCATATGAAAACACTACATTAAAGGCCCACCATTCAATATCAAATCATTTGTGGGTAACAATTAAGTTACTTACTGTAATAGATTTCCTTTCAAAATGGGCAAAAATGGCTTTTGAGCAACAACAAAAAAATTCTCAAGCAAGATTCTTGGACTGTCTGGGAGTGGTCTGAGTGGGAAGGGGGAAACTGAAAACTAGCTGTTATTGGCAGAGGTTTGGAACTCTCTCAGTTATTGGTCTATTAACCAATTTACTGCATGGTGATGTCACCATGGAAAGACAAAACTCCCGCCTATACAAAACGGCTGATTAGAAGGTCCTGTATAGATTTCAACCGAGGAAACTATCATGAAATAATAATAATTTGTTTAATCAGTTGTACAATATGATACAAAACAATTTTGACTGCACTGGGCTGTTAATGCCATCCTAATTATATACAGTGCTTTCAGAATGATTCATACCCCTTGTCCTATTCCACATGTTGTTGTGTTACAGCCTGAATTCAAAATGGATTGAATATATGTTTTTCTCTCACCTATCTACACACAATACCCCATAATGACAAAGTGAAAACATGTTTTTAGAAATGTTTCTCTCTCTCTCAATCTCTTTCTCTGTTCTCTCACCCTTCTCACCTCCCTCTTTCTGTGCCGGTGAAGGAGAAAGGAAGATGCTATATAGAAAATCCTCACACTCCATCGCTGTGCTTTGTCCACAGTCGAGGTGAGAGAATAGCAGAAAGGCACAAAGACAGACAGAGAGTGTGTGTGTGTTGTCAAGGACAGTGGTACAGTATGTCAGGAAGAGACGAAAAGACGCACACAAACTGTATTTATTAATATGAGTCATCGGTCTGGTTCCATTTGGACCCTGAGCTCATTACCCTTAAAAGAGAATCCACTCCCAGATAAAAAAAACGTTGTAACTCCTGTACATTTTGTGAAAGCCCATGTTCTATCAGTGGGTAAAATAAAATGTTTCCTTATGATTTAATCAGGAAATCGTGTGAGAATGCGTCATAGCTACATGGTTTTTATTAGTGGAGATAGGGGAAAACACACATCAGATTTCATAACGCTTTTAAAACAATTACCTGTACTCCAGATCGCCAAGTCAGCCAATAGACGGAATGGGCATACTTGTCTAGAACATATCCAATCCGTTTATATATAAGTATATATTTTTCATTGATTTGCTCAATCTAAACAGTGTACCAAATTATTCAGTTCAGTTTCTCCTTCAACTACCATCTTGCAATGCGCCAAGTGTGTCTGTGGGAAAGACCCGGCTCTGGCTCAGCGCAGAAAGGAACTGTAAGCTGAACTCGGTGAAATAGACTCCTAAATTGATATTGCCGTTTGTTTAGGCGGTTTTACAGCTAGCTATTATTGTGTGTAACTACATTTGCTAGCTAGCTACCTGAAGCGCGTGCCTCGAAAAAGATGTCTGTCCTCAGTTGCAACACCCACTACCAAGTTCCAAACTGCCTCTGGAAGCAGCCTGCTGTTCGTCGGGAGTTTCATGAAATGGGTTTCCATGGCCGAGCAGCCGCACACAAGCCTAAGATCACCATGCGCAATGCCAAACGTCGACTGGAGTGGTGTAAAGCTTGCCGCCATTGACTCTGGAGAATTGGAAACCCGCTCTCTGGAGTTAGGAATCACCCTTCACTATCTGGCAGTCCGACGGACGAATCTGGATTTGGTGGAAGCCAGGAGAACGCTACCTGCCTCAATGCATAGTGCCAACTGTAAAGTTTGGTGGAGGAGGAATAATGGTCTGGGGCTGTTTTCATGGTTCCAGTGAAGGGAAATCTTAACGCTACAGCATACAATGACATTCAAGACAATTCTGTGCTTCCAACTTTGTGGCAACAGTTTGGGCAAGGCCCTTTCCTGTTTCAGCATGAAAATGCAACTATGCACAAAGTGAGGTCCATACAGAAATGGTTTGTCGAGATCGATGTGGAAGAACTTCACTGGCCTGCACAGAGCCCTGACCTCAATCCCACCGAACATCTTTGGGATGAATTTAAACACCGACTGCTAGCCTGGTCTAATCGCCCAGCATCAGTGTCCGACCTCACTAATACTCTTGTGGCTGAACGAAATCAAGTCCCCTCAGCAATATTTCAACATCTAGTGGAAAGCCTTCCCAGAAGAGTGGAGGCTGTTATAGCCTCAAAGGGGGGGACCAACTCCATATTAATGCCCATGATTTTGGAATGAGATATTCGACGAGCAGGTGTATTGTTTTCACATATTGATGTTATTTAACACTGTTTAACACAATGAAACACAGTCAATAATAGGAATTAGTGGTTTGGGGTGAATTATCCCTTTAACTCTTTCCCTGGGGCCCGGATAGCCCAGTCTCTTTCCCTGGGGCCCGGATAGCCCAGTCTCTTTCCCTGGGGCCCAGATAGCCCAGTCTCTTTCCCTGGGGCCCAGATAGCCCAGTCTCTTTGTGTGGATCAAACATATTCATTTCTACAATCATGGTGACTCAGAAGAACTGCTTTCCATTCCGTCAAGTTGTGTGTGTGTGCCGATTATCCTGAACAGACTGGTGATGACAAGGTAACTGACACATATGTTGGGAAGATGGAAGTGGAAACCAACGCGGGGTTAACACACGTCTCAGAGTAATTAAGACTCATGAACGCATTAGCCACGGCTTGTTAAGGACCCTGGTTTGCATATGGATAGAGCAGATGATGATGGTCACTCATTTTCTTTGTTCATTAGGTTACTTCCTCCCCTGCTCCAGGTGCACTTTGTCACAGCGTGACATCGTTGACAGAGGAGGCCTAGTGGAGCTGTGATGCTGTTTAAGCATATTGACACACTGATGATTGTGTCTCTCTGTCTCTATCCATGTCTCTCCAGACCCAGACAGCTAATCTCTGATGATAGTGTGTGTGTGTTCTTTAGTGTGTGTTTGTGTACGTGTGTGTCCACAGGAGTCATGTGATTCTCTTTAAACTAAGCTGCTTCCCTCTTCTCTTCCCTGCAGCTCTCACGGGTCAGAGAGCCTGTCCAGGTCTGGCGCAGGTATCTGGGGCTTCAGTGGTCCAACAACACAGCAGTCCACTGGCTGTTATGCCAGAAGAGTCACGAGATGAGCGGAGTGTATCAGGGGGAAGTAACTCTGATTATTACTGCACTCTATAACACACTCTCTTAATCTAGTAGACACTCACGCTATTACACACACTCACGTCATTCTCATACACACTGGCACACACATGTGCTAATACACAAGTTCACAACGCACGCACACACACAAACACAGTTAGTTCACACGCTCTTATCCAGAGACACTTACAGTTACAATTCATCAACACACACACACACACACACTACAATCCATCAAACACTCACCCTCGCTTCCGACACATGTGGAAAAATGTGGACATCTTTGCCAAACTCTGAGTGGACAGTTTTGAGTGCAAATGTCTACCATTAAAGCCAGAGTTATTAGCCTGATTTGTGAAGTTCTACTGAGAGATATAAAACAGGATGGAACAAAGAAGCTAACATAATACAGAGATAATAAACAGACAGACAAGTCCATCAGAGAGATCCAACACAACACACACAGACAAAAGTACCAAAGGACCATGTGGATGAGAAGTGTGTCTGTGCTCGCTTATGCAGATCTATAAATGTTTGTGTGTGTGTGTGTGTGGTTGTGTTTATGTGTCAGAATGTGTTCGTGTGTGATGTGATTGAGTGTGATGTGACTGTTTGTGATTGTGTGAGTGTGACTGTGTGAGTGTGAGTGTGTGTGTGTGTGTGTAAGCGCCCAAGGCCCGGTTTAGATATCACACGTGGCCAAACACGTTGTGGCAGGCAGGTAGGCCCTACAGCACCAAAGAGGCTTTGGGTGGAATTACAACTCTCTGTTGATGAGAGATAAAAACACACCTAGCAACACGGAAGCTAGACAACATTTACCTTTGGTCTGCTTCTTGATCACAGGGTAAGAAAAGTACTGTCTGGAGACGAAGCTCACATTATCCTATAACACTTTGGAGCTGGAGGAAGAACCAAAACCAGAAAATATGATATAACACCTTGGAGCTGGAGGAAGAACCAAGACCAGACAATATGATATAACACCTTGGAGCTGGGGAGAACCAAAACCAGACAATATTATATAACACCTTGGAGCTGGAGGAAGAACCAAAACCAGACAATATGATATAACACCTTGGAGCTGGAGGAAGAACCAAAACCAGACAATATGATATAACACCTTGGAGCTGGAGGAAGAACCAAAACCAGACAATATGATATAACACCTTGGAGCTGGGGAGAACTAAAACCAGACAATTATTATTATTTCATTTTTTGTATATATATTTTTTTATTTAACCTTTATTTAACTAGGCAAGTCAGTTAAGAACAAATGTGTATTTACAATGACGGCCTACACCGGCCAAACTCCCAATCACGGCCGTTTGCGTCACTTGGTAAAACACCTTGGAGCTGGAGGGAGAACCAAAACCAGACAATATGCTAAAACACCTTGGAGCTGGGGATAACCAAAACCAGACAATATGCTAAAACACCTTGGAGCTGGAGGGAGAACCAAAACCAGACAATATGCTAAAACACCTTGGAACTGGGGAGAACCAAAACCAGGGCTACTGCAGTGGATAATTTAAACACTCCCCGTGTATCTATTGTGAATTAATTTGAAGCAGTCTAAAACCATGCATGCTTTCCAGGTATACTACACTGGACAGAACTGCCACTGCAGAATCTACTGTTGTCTCCTTCTCTACTTTGACCTCCTAGTCTACAAGTGATATTGGGAATGGTCCGAGTGCCTCCAATGTTGTTCTCACAAACCGGATTCAAAGAAGCATGTAAAATGCTTAAAAATCTAATTTAATCTATAATCATCTACATTACAACATGTTACTGTCTGATAGTGCACATTGACCTACAGTCAATTTGTAAATGACTTAGAAGACAAGGCGTGGGTAGCTGCAGAGACAGGGGTTGTGTGTGTGTGTGTGTGTGTGTGTGTGTGTGTGTGTGTGTGTGTGTGTGTGTGTGTGTGTGTGTGTACACTGTACAGTATGTGCGTGTTTGCACAAGAGAGTGTGGGCGTGTCTGAGAGCGAGCTAGTGAGTGTGTGTGTGTGTGTGCCCCTGTGCATAGGTGTGTCTCAGCCACTGCAGCGTAATCAGCGGTGGCTGGTCCCCGTGGCTTGATGCATGGAGAGGAATGTAGCGGCCTTTAAAGCCACTAACCAAACTTACTACCACTAAGCTCCCACTGGGAACAGGCTCAAACTGGTCTGACCACACTAACTACCACTAAACTCCCACTGGGAACAGGCTCAAACTGGTCTGACCACACTAACTACCACTAAGCTCTCACTGGGAACAGGCTCAAACTGGTCTGACCACACTAACTACCACTAAGCTCCCACTGAGAACAGGCTCAAACTGGTCTGACCACACTAACTACCACTAAACTCCCACTGGGAACAGGCTCAAACTGGTCTGACCACACTAACTACCACTAAGCTCCCACTGGGAACATGCTCAAACTGGTCTGACCACACTAACTACCACTACGCTCCCACTGGGAACAGGCTCAAACTGGTCTGACCACACTAACTACCACTAAGCTCCCACTGGGAACATGCTCAAACTGGTCTGACCACACTAACTACCACTAAGCTCCCACTGGGAACAGGCTCAAACTGGTCTGACCACACTAACTACCACTAAGCTCCCACTGGGAACAGGCTCAAACTGGTCTGACCACACTAACTACCACTAAACTCCCACTGGGAACAGGCTCAAACTGGTCTGACCACACTAACTACCACTAAGCTCTCACTGGGAACAGGCTCAAACTGGTCTGACCACACTAACTACCACTAAGCTCCCACTGGGAACATGCTCAAACTGGTCTGACCACACTAACTACCACTAAACTCCCACTGGGAACAGGCTCAAACTGGTCTGACCACACTAACTACCACTAAGCTCCCACTGGGAACATGCTCAAACTGGTCTGACCACACTAACTACCACTACGCTCCCACTGGGAACAGGCTCAAACTGGTCTGACCACACTAACTACCACTAAGCTCCCACTGGGAACATGCTCAAACTGGTCTGACCACACTAACTACCACTAAGCTCCCACTGGGAACAGGCTCAAACTGGTCTGACCACACTAACTACCACTAAGCTCCCACTGGGAACATGCTCAAACTGGTCTGACCACACTAACTACCACTAAGCTCTCACTGGGAACAGGCTCAAACTGGTCTGACCACACTAACTACCACTAAGCTCTCACTGGGAACAGGCTCAAACTGGTCTGACCACACTAACTACCACTAAGCTCTCACTGGGAACAGGCTCAAACTGGTCTGACCACACTAACTACCACTAAGCTCTCACTGAGAACAGGCTCAAACTGGTCTGACCACACTAACTACCACTAAGCTCTCACTGGGAACAGGCTCAAACTGGTCTGACCACACTAACTACCACTAAGCTCCCACTGGGAACAGGCTCAAACTGGTCTGACCACGGTAACTACCACTACGCTCCCACTGGGAACAGGCTCAAACTGGTCTGACCACACTAACTACCACTAAGCTCCCACTGAGAACAGGCTCAAACTGGTCTGACCACACTAACTACCACTAAGCTCCCACTGAGAACAGGCTCAAACTGGTCTGACCACACTAACTACCACTATGCTCCCACTGGGAACAGGCTCAAACTGGTCTGACCACACTAACTACCACTATGCTCCCACTGGGAACAGGCTCAAACTGGTCTGACCACACTAACAACCATTATGCATACTGGGAACAGGCACAAACTGGCTACCTGCTCATCAATATAGACCTCCTTTTTCTCTACAGTTTTTATTTGTTAAATTGGCAAGAGAAAAGAGATTTCAATAAAAAAAACGAATGATGCAAAAATCATTCACAAAACGCTCCTGTGTTATTATGCAAAGTGTTTTCTGGGGGCCAATTCTAATGAACTCAGAAAGACCATAGGGCCCATATAAATAATAACATAATAACAAATCTACGCTGGTGGGAGAAATTCAGATCAAACCAGAAACTGCTACAACAGATAAATACCTTCAGGTTCATTGATGAAATACACAGACAATGCTGTGAGGATCTTTATAGATGGCAAAACATCTCTGTAGATTTTCAGATCACAGTTATACTAGGCAGGGCTACAGGGCAAGACAACATTCATGGATTATAAACTCATTCTTTAGTTCACAATCATATAAAAAGGTTCAAATATCTCCCACAATTCCCAAGTGACATCACAACGCCCAAATCAGGGTCGTCGGGTGCTAAAGTATTGGAGTCAACGTTGTCTCCCTCTGGCATTCCGAGGCCTCGGCCGCGCGGGTGAAATTCAACGTAGGAAGTGATGAAAGGTCTGCCGTCTTGAAATCGTGCTAGACAGAGAGGAGGTGGTGATGATGTCAGGAGGTGAGGTAGGTCTGTGAGGTAAGTCTGAGGTATGTCTGAGGTATAGTATGTCTGTGAGGTAAGTCTGTAATGTAGGTTTGTAGGTAGGTCTGTGAGGTAAGTAGGTGAGAAAAGTCTAAGGTATGTCTGTGAGGTAGGTCTGTGAGGCAGGTCTAAGGTATGTCTGAGGGCAGACAGTCATATGTGTAATAATGGTGGGTTACAATAGCATGCTTTGCTGGTCTTAGACGTTATCAAAAGTTTGAACATGACTTTTACTTTGAGGGTGACATTTCATTGAAGAACTCTTTTTGAATAATTGCAGTGTGGCTCTTTTTAACGTTACGGCTACTTAGTGCACTGCCCGTGTTCTTTCAGAAGAATAACATGTCGCCCAGAGTCTTGGCTTGGAAATGTAACATAGTGGGTAGGGAAATGAGACTCTTAAGTCTTAGTTGGTTTCGACCAAATCCACGAAATGGGTGAGAGAGGAGAAACCATAGAGGAGAGGTTCCGTCAAGGTCCTGGCTCTCCCACTGTTTATACAAGCGTAATTAAAGACATTCAGGTTCCAGGTAAATATTTGTTTAGAGGAGATGGGAGAACTTCAAATACCCATCCGCCTCTGATCTCTCTCCTTCTAAAGTGCAGCGTGTGTGTGTGTTGTGTTGCAATATCATCAGACTGCACCCTCGATGAAAGCAGGCCTGATTAAATTATTCTCCAAAGATTGTTCAAAACACACACACACACGCACGCACACACGCACACGCACAGCAATCAACAAAACCTCTTTGAAGACTGAGGATGAGGATGAGGCGGTGTGTGTGTGTGAGGGGTGTTAGTATTTCTCCCATTAGCTTTGTATGTAAAGCAAATATGACTTTTTTCTCCCCCAAAAAACTCAAGCCAGCTGCCTGTTCATTGCCTCCAGATTCCTGCAAGTGTTACTAAGTCGATATAGCCAGACCCCTACGCCCCTCCAGCCGGGCCCAACTATCAGTCTGTGTGAAAAGCAAACACTGCCACCTTTCAAATTAACAGCCATTTCTGCCACTGAAATACTGCACCTTGAATTCAATTAGTAGAAAGAATGGTTGATTCTGGGGAATAATCCCTTCGTGGTTATCCAACCCCCTCAGAGGAGAGAGCATGCATGCTTAAAGGTCTGAGCCTATAGAGCACATAGGAGAATAACACTACCACATACCACCACAATTATCTGCTTAGAGACCTGCATGCATACATGCTCATATGTGTGCACACACTCAGACACACAAAGTGATGATAACCATGTTGCTCAGGCATGATTTTTTCCCCCTTTCCACTGAGCGACATTGTGTCTTCAAGAGAGAGCGACATTTAAGCTACCCAGCAGGGCTGTCTGTCTTCTGCCCGTATCCCCTGAATACAGAACCTGAATACACAATTCTAATCCACTCTGTCAGAAACATTCACAGAAACAGCATGCACAGATACACAGACACCAATAAATGCAGAGCAAGATAAAGTTTCAGCTCCTGTGAACAGTGTGTGTGTGTATGTGTGTGTGTGTTAAAATGTGTTCAGTCAGGCTTACCTCACATACTGGAAGGCCCTCGTCTGGGATCCGCTACCATACACCTATGTAAACAAGGTGACATGAAACAATCTTATTAAGAATCATATTCTTGTCATGTACACCATGTTCAGAGAAAGACAGGTAGGTGCTACATGATGGATCAGAGTTACTACTACTACCAGTAACAGTGGTAACAGTGGTAGTAGTAGTAACAGTGGTAACAGTGGTAGTAGTAGTAGTAGTAGTAGTAGTAACAGTGGAGCAGCTTAAGAGCTTCAAGTTCTTTGGTGTCCATATCACCAACAAACTATCATGGCCCAAACACACCAAGACAGTCGTGAAGAGGGCACGACAAAGCCTATTCCACCTCTGGAGACTGAAAAGATTTGGCATGGGTCCGAAAAGATCCTCAAAAAGGTTGTACGGCTGCACCATCGAGAGCATCCTGACTGGTTGCATGACTTCCTGGTATGTCAACTGCTCGGCCTCCGACCGCAAGGCACTCCACAGGGTAGTGCGTACGGCCCAGTACATCACTGGGGCCAAGCTTCCTACCATCCAAGACCTCTATAGCAGGCGGTGTCATCGGAAGACCCTAAAAATTGTCAAAGACTCCAGTCACCCTAGTCATAGACTGTTCTCTCTGCTACCGCATGGCAAGTGGTACCGGAGCGCCAAGTCTAGGTCCAAAAGTCTTCTTAACAGCTTCTACCCCCAAGCCATAAGACTCCTGAATAGCTAATCAAAGGGCCATCAGACCCCTTTTTTACGCTGCTCCTCCTCTGTTTATTATCTATGCATAGTCACTTTAACTCTATATTACCTCAATTACCTCGACTAACCGGTGCCCCCCCCCCCGCATTGACTCTGTACCCGCATCCCTGTATATAGCCTCGTTATTGTTATTAGTAGTAGTAACAGTGGTAACAGTAGTAGTGGTAACAGTGGTAGTAGTAACACTAGTAACAGTGGTAATCGTAGTAACAGTGGTAACCGTAGTAACACTAGTAAGAGTGGTAGTTATAGTGGACGTACGGTGAGGGGCTCTCCCTGTAGAGCCTGCAGTATGAAGTTGCTGACCACGCGACCGTCGTTCATGTGCATCCGGGACCCAAAGGTGTTAAATATGCGTGCCACCCTCACCTCCACTCCTTCCTGTGGGCACAGAGAAAGGAAATAGATGGGTAAGTAGAGAAGTACGCAAATCCTAACGCGGCACAGGACAAAAGAAGGGGGTTATAGTTTGTGTCAAAGAGCTACCCTAATGCAATGATGAAACAACTGGATAGGTCGAGGACATTATGTAATTCATGAGTTATTAGCATGTAATTACCATTTACAGTGTAATTGTCACTTCCGTTCTGTGTGCCGGATGATTTTTCAGACAGGTTTGGAAAGTTTGTAGTTTGGACTCTTTTGACCCCTCCTAAACATGGTCTGGACCAACTAGGGCTGTGTATGACAAGGCACCCTGTCAACTGAAGTCCTCAGGGGCCACGTCTTCCTGATTGAGTTCTTATTAACCAGGTGTTTGGCCTCCAGCGAATCCATGACATTAACCAGGTGTTTGGCCTCCAGTGAATCCATGACATTAACCAGGTGTTTGGCCTCCAGGGAATCCATGACATTAACCAGGGCCGGTATCCCAAAAGCATAAACATAGAATTAAGATGTTTATCTGTCTCTCTGTGACTGCTGGAAAAGTCATAGTTTTGACATCACTTTCAGGTTTTAAGCCATTAGGCTACACCTCAGCCACTTCATTATTCGTATGTATTAGACCAGTAGGCTACTATTATCTAAAATCTGACGTATTTCACTGGAGGCCAAACACCTGGTTAATGCAAGTTTGTTTACTTCTACCACGGTCAATCCATTCCATCCATCTGGTCACCTGCACGCTCTGTCGCACCTCTCTCACGTCATCAGAACGCTTCCCCCGCTGGATCACATAGAGCTGAGCGCACCGTCAGGCTGCACAGAAAACCCGGACTGGACTACAGTGCTATTCGCACTTCACATATACCTATTCTCCAATCATTTGCAAATCCACTCACTGTTCCTCCTCAACTGCATTACCCCCCCACACGCACTGCTAACCGGGACAACCTCAGATCTTTCCAGCCTGCCCCCATCTCACTACCCTCTCACCATGCCAGCTTTGCCCTCCTCAACACCCGATCGCTTAACAATAAAGCCCCTGCCCTCCATGAACTAATCCTCGACAATAAACTGGATTTCCTTCTGCTCACCGAAACCTGGCAACAACCCAATGACTTCTTCTCCTTCAACCAAGCATCCCCCACTGGCTACAATTACATCTGCAAACCCCGCCCCTCCCGCCGTGGAGGTGGCCTCGCCGTTATTTTCAATCAGAACTTCCGGATCACTGAACTCACCCTCCCCTCAGTATCATCATTTGAACATCTCGCCTTCAAAGCTCTTTCCTCCATGACAGTTATCCTCATTTACCGGCCACCTAAACCAAATCCCTCCTTCCTCTCTGATTTTACTGAACTCCTCACACTAGCCTCATCATCTACTCGGTGACTTAAACATCCACATAGACTCCCCCACCTGCAAGCTGTCATCAGAATTCACCATTTTACTGGACAACTTTACTCTCACCCAACATGTCACATTCCCCACCCATGAAAAAGGACACATCCTCGACATGGTCTGCTCCACTAACCAACCAGTGCTCGACCTCCATCCATGCCTCTTTCCCCTCTCTGATCACAAACTGATACGGTTCACCCTTCCTTCTCCAACTCCACGCCCCCGCCTCCTCAGAGAAATCACCTTCCGCAACCTTAAATCTATTGATCCCGACCATCTCTCTGACCTGCTCTCAACCACTCTCCACCTGGACTCAACCCTCACCTCACCTGATGATCTCATAAACCATCTCAACTCCGCTTTGTGTACCTCCCTTAACACTCTGGCCCCCCTCAAAACAAAAACCGTCACTTTTATCACCTCGTCACCCTGGTACACACCTGCACTCCGGAAAATGAAACAAACTGGCCGCCAACTTGAACGTCTGACAAAAAAATCATCTCTCACAGTCCACCTTGAAGCCTATAAACTCCACCTCATTGCCTACAAAGATGCCCTCATTGCTGCCAAATCTGCCTACCTCTCCACCATCCTCCTCACCAACCCCTGTCAAAACCCCAGAATCCTCTTCTCCATAACGAACAACCTTATCAAGCCTCGGACCAACACCCTCCCTACCTCTACTCCGGATCTCTGCAACTCGTTCCTTCACTTTTTCGCTGATAAAATCAACATCATTTATCAATCTCTATCCCCTGCATCCGACCTCCCAGTATCTACTCCAGCACCTATCACGGCCCCTCTTCCCCCCATCCCTCCTGGCCTCCCTCCCCCACCTCCACACTGCCTCCTCTCCCAGTTTGACTCGGTCACCACTCTTGAAATCTCTAAACTCATCAGCTCTTCCAAACCCACTACCTGCTCACTTGACTCCCTCCCTACTCCACTCCTGAAGTCCTGCCTCCCCGTCCTTTGCCCTTACCTCACTAACCTCTTCAACTCCTCTCTGTCCCTTGGAACTGTCCCCTCTGCTTTCAAAACTGCCACTGTCACACCAATCCTTAAAAAACCTGGTCTGGATCCCTCTTCCCTCAACAACTACCGCCCAATTTCCAACCTTCCCTTTCTGTCTAAAACCCTGGAACGTTTAGTCGCCTCACAATTACAAACCCATCTTCATGCCAATAACCAATTTGAATCTCTCCAATCTGGTTTTCGCCCCCTCCACAGCACAGAAACCGCTCTCCTCCAAGTCCTTAACGACCTCCTCACCTCCGTTGACACTGGTTCCCTTAACATCCTTATTCTTCTCGACCTGAGTGCAGCCTTCGATACCGTGAGCCATAACATCCTGCTCACCAGACTCAAAGACCTTGGTATCGAAGGTACTGCACTCAGTTGGCTCCGTTCCTACCTTTCCAACAGATCCCACTTCATCTCTCTTCATAACCACACCTCTGCCACAGCCACAGTCACCCAAGGCGTTCCCCAAGGCTCCGTACTCGGCCCCCTCCTCTTCATCATCTACATCCTCCCCCTTGGTCAGATACTCCGCCACTTCAACCTGAACTTCCATTGTTACGCCGATGACACCCAGATCTACCTCAGCACCAAATCCCCCCACAATCCTCCCCTCTCCCACATCAACTCCTGTTTGTCAGCCATTAAAACCTGGATGCAACAAAACTTCCTCAAACTCAACAGCAATAAAACACAATTCATCCTCATAGGCTCCAAATCCACACTCAGCAAAACCAATAACCCCACTCTCACCATCGACGGCACCATTGTCTCTCCATCTCCCCAGGCCCGCAACCTCGGCGTGATTTTTGATTCAACCCTCTCCCTTGAGCCCCACATCCGTCATGTCATTAAAACCTCCTTCTTTCACCTCCGCAACGTCGCCAAAATCAGACCCTTACTCACACCCCCTGCTGCTGAAAGACTCATTCACGCCTTCATCTCCTCACGACTGGACTACTGCAACTCACTACTCCTTGGTATCAGCTCGACCTACATAAAAAGACTCCAACTGGTCCAGAACGCAGCCGCCCGACTCATCACCCGCTCCAAATCCTGGCACCACATCACTCCAGTCCTAAAACAACTACACTGGCTCCCCATTTCCCACCGGATCACGTACAAAATCCTGGTCCTTACCTAGAAAGCCATCCATCACCTGGCCCCCTCATACCTCACTGACCTCCTCTCCCCCTACCAACCCTCACGGTCCCTCAGATCCGGTCTCCTTTGCATCCACAAGTCCAAGCTCCGCAGTTTTGGGGACAGAGCCTTTTCCAGGGCAGCTCCCAGGCTCTGGAACTCCCTCCCCCATGAGATCTGCACCTCTGAGTCCCTCACCATCTTCCAGTCACGCCTCAAGACCCATCTCTTCACCTCTGCCTATCCTTAGCCCCATGCCACTCCCATTTATATATATATATATATATATATATTTTTTTTTCTCTGTCTTGTCTTGTTTGTCTTGTCTTGTTTATTTACCTCCCCTGTAAAGCGACTTTGAGTTCGTGAAAAGCGCTATACAAATTGAATTTATTATTATTATTAGTTTAACCAATAACCTAAAGGTCAACACATTAGGTCTATGGCAACATCAATTAACTTGTAGCCTAGGCTACTTCATATTTAATTCGAGAATATCTGTAGGCCTACTTGAAGCTCAATTCATGCTTGCCATTAGGCTACAATCAATGATTTTTTATCAATTACGAAAACCATTATCATTATATATTATTTTTAGGTCACGTTGATACTTTCTAAATAGCGAACAAGGAAACGAGCGACTTTGGCTTCATTATTTCTTCCTCACAATGCTGAACTTACACAATTAAACATTGCATACAAAATAGCACGAGAAAACACTTAGAATACATAACACATGTAGAATACATAAAACATGGCAAACATATAATACAAACACTTAAATACATAATGAGGCTACAGAACATTTCTTCTCAATGGGAAAACTGTTTTGTATAAAAAAAATTATGACTGAATACATTTAACGTTTTACACTTGTGGGAATGGGCTAAATTGAAATGTTTCTTACAGAAGAAATATTGAAAGCATATGCATAACCATGGTAGCAATTAAAAGCAAACAGTTTGGAGATTATGGGATTTTTGTTGATTTTATGTTCATTTGACATGTTCTGTACTTTTCGCTACATTTGTTGATAACTAAATCTGAAGATACTTCGGACACATTGATACATAATAATAATATTATTGGAAAATGTGGGTGAGGCGCAACATAAGACAAAAAATTTTCAAGGGTTTGCGTGAGAGGTCAAACCGGTGTCTCCAAGTGGCCACACCCCTTTCCAAAGTGTGCACAGTTCATAAGTAATTTGAATGCACTAGCTAAATTATAAAATATGAGGCCTCCCGAGTGGCAGTGTTACGGCGTCACTACAGCCTGGGGTTCGATCCCTTAGGGCGGCGCACAATTGACACTGTTTATTTCATGAGTTTTATGATATGAAAATGTGAAGTGTACGTTTGGCTTGTTTCTATGCTTGTATGACATCAAAAAGGTATTTATTATAATCCTCAACGTCTCATCTTTCAAAATACATCAAGTCCTCTTAAATTTACAACATTTCCCTCACGCAGACAACAAAAAATTTGCAAAAGTTGCCCAATTAGCGCGAGGGATGGGGGCAGGTTCTTGTCGCGCGCAGTGCTCAAAATCATAACGGCTATCAGTCAAAACCCATCCAGCGCTGTGAAGCACAGACCCTGAGCTCTGACGTCATGTACCGTAAAGCATGTTACTGCACAGCCACAGCGTTCCAATTAAGGTGCTTATCAAAATACAAAATCTGCCATTTTCAAGGGGCTGTGAGTGGAAATGGCTACCCAGGTGTTTGGCCTCAAAAGCTTGTATGGAAACATCTTCTGGATAGTACAGACTAGATGGGAATTAACTAAAAGCTGTGCACTTAAAGTATTCTATATGGAAATGTGTTGATGAGATAACTCCTCATCCAAGAGGGGGATCTAGATGTCCTATAGAGAAAACAAACCAGAGATCCACACACACTGTCATCACCAACACACACACTATACATTTACACTTTATATAAACCATTTAAAACACAAGCAGACAACACACACACACACACAACCAAAAACGCACATAAGCTACAGACAATCAATTCCGTCTGGTTACATCACCTTTATAACAAGGAGAGCCACCCTTCTTTCTCTATCTCCAAAGCTACGACTCCTACGAGTCCTATTTTTAGTGTGGAAACAGGAATTAAAAACATGAAGACCTTATATAACCTTAAAAATGTAGAGCGTGCTAAAAGGCTAGTTATATAAACGGTAAACAAGGACCGAATAAGGAGTATGACTTTGTAGACTTCCGGGAGAGGCTTGAGACTTGTCCTGAAGCCACTCCTGCGTTGTCTTGGCTGTGTGCTTAGGGCCGTTGTCCTGTTGGAAGGTGAACCTTTGCCCCAGTCTGAGGTCCTGAGTAGTTTTTCATCAAGGATCTCTCTGTAATTTGCTCTGTTCATCTTTCCCTCGATAATGACTAGCCTCCCAGTCCCTGCTGTTAAAAAACATGGGGATGGAACAGTGGGTTAACTGCCTTGTTCAGGGGCAGAACGACAGATTTTTACCTTGTCAGCTCGGGGATTTGATCCAGCAACCTTTCGGTTACGGGCCCAACACTCTAACCACTGGGCTACCTGCCGCCCCACTCTAACCACTGGGCTACCTGCCGCACCATGGGACCTTATATAGACAGGTGTACCTTACTAAATCATGTCCAATCAATTGAATTTAACATAGGTGGACTCCAATCAAGTTGTAGAAACATCTCAAGGATGATCAATGGAAATAGGATGCACCTGAGCTCAATTTCGCATCTCAGAGCAAAGGGTCTGAATACTTATATAAATAAGATTTCTGTTTTTTTATTTTAAATACATTTGTAAATATTTCTAAAAACCTGTTTTTGTTTTGTCATTATGGGGTATTGTGTGTAACTTACTGAGGATTCTTTTTGATTTAATCAATTTTAGAATGAGGCTGTAACGTAAAATAAATTGGGGGAAAGTCCAGGGGTCTGAATACTTTCTGAAGGCACTGAATATTCCGGACTGTGACATTGCTCGTTCTGATATTTCTTCATTTTTTCTTTATGTGCATATTATTATTTTGTATGGTTTTCTAGATATTATAACACAAGCATCTTGCAGCACCTGCGGTGACATTTGCAAATCTGTGTACGCGACCAATAAACATTTACTTGACAACGTCTAGCAGTGGTGGTCATTTATCGGTCTGTTTTCCTCGCTGTTTGTTTGCCTGATTGCCGCTATGGGCAGAGTAATGACTGTGAAACCAAGCAGTAAAATGCTGTATAAACACATACAGGCCATAAGAGACTTTGTTGAGAGAGAGAGAGAGCCAGAGAGAGAGAGAGAGAGAGAGCCAGAGAGAGAGAGAGAGAGAGAGAGAGAGAGAGAGAGCCAGAGAGAGAGAGAGAGAGAGAGAGAGAGAGAGAGAGAGAGAGAGAGAGAGAGAGAGAGAGAGAGAGAGCGAGAGAGCAAGAGAGAAACATAGAGAAAGAAAAGGAGAGCAGATAGGGGGGAGGGAGGAGAGGAATGTGAGAAGAGAGAAAAGAAGGGAAAATATAAGAACAAGCAGACCAGAAGAGGAGCGGAGGGAGCATAGACTGGGAGAAGGTCAGAGAGGTAGGTAGATGCCAGGTTGTGGAGGGCTTTGTAGGTGAGGAGGAATGTCTTAAAGGTAAAACGGGGTTGCACAGCGAGCCATTGATGAGGATTGGTGTGATGTGTTCAGTTGATCTGGTGTGGGTGAGGATTAAAATGCATCACTAATAACATGAAGTAAATAATAATCTACAGAAATGACTTTGTCAAAGCAACAAAATATCTAGGGCTTTGCAATTATGGTTAAAACTTGGATAAATGTTAGGATTAAGTGGGTTAAAATGTTCCTAGAGGATGCAGAGGATGCGCAGAAGGTCAAAATGCTGAATTTTAGCACTTTAGCAAGTCTATATTCATATAAAAAAAAATCTGATTTATTGAATATAGCGGAGGAGAGAAACAAAGGGATGTGAGAAAATAGGGATAGTTTGAGGTTTTATGTGCATATTTTAAAAAAAAATCTAACAAGGGGGTGAAAAACCTATTTACGCAACAGGGATCTTGATCGAGAAGGGGAGTGAATGTCTTTGCTGTAAACAATAAGCTTGACCATGACTTCTTGCTGGATGTAATTTATTTGACACATCTTAGATTTCTTATAGTTATAAGCAGTGGCGTAGCACGCACCCAGAACGTTCTTTTTTCTGTATTGAAAATCACACCGGCCGTATTTTGGAATATCTCAGTATACAGTATAAACAGTATATTGCCCAAGCCTAATGCATACTCTCCTATTACAACACACATAATGTCTACATTACATCAACCTGCACTAACGCTTTCATCTCATGCTATCTATTACAGCCAATGACGGAGGTGACTGAGAAGTGAGGGCTTGAAGCCCTGGGGGTCCAACTAATAAAAGTTCACACTAACCACCACCTAACATATAAACAACATAGACCACCCGGTGACACGTCTGCCAATCATCCTCTACCACTGTGGTCCTTGTATGGCTCAGTTGGTAGAACATGGCGCTTGCAACGCCAAGGATCGTGGGTAAGCAAGCGGTAAGTCGCATTGGATAAAAGCATCTGCTAAACGGCATATATTAGCACTGATAACTTTCTGTCCATGGAGGTGGAGAAACATGCCTCCCCCTCCTCTTCCCAATCCATACTCATCTTGTTTGAAATGTCGACGCATTTAAATTAATAGGGGGCCGGCTGACAGATGTAATTTGCGATATTCAAATTCCACCTGCCTAATGGGAGGTAGGCTCTTTCTTGGAATCCTCCCGAGCCAGGGATGGAGGGACGAGATAAAGAAATATCACCAGCCCCACATGAAAGGTGAGCAGCAACAACGGAATAAGATCGCCAAAGGCTGGTGTCAATCAGGAGGGAAAGAGAAATATTCATCAGTGTCCAAAAGATGGTGTGCAAATAGCAGAGGAGGAAGAGTGAGGGTCTATCTGTCTATCAATCCATCCGTCTATTAATCCATCCATCCGTCTATCAATCCATCCATCCGTCCGTCTATCAATCCATCCATCCGTCTATCAATCCATCCATCCGTCTATCAATCCATCCATCCGTCTATCAATCCATCCATCCGTCTATCAATCCATCCATCCATCCGTCTATCAATCCATCCATCCATCCGTCTATCAATCCATCCATCCATACATCCGTCTATCAATCCATCCATCAGTCTATCAATCCATTCATTAGTCTATCAATGCATCCATCAGTCTATCAATCCATCCATCCATCCATCTATCTATCTGTTCAGCCGTCCGTCCGTCTATCAAAAACAAAAAGTGAGAAGTAGGCATTGGTCTGAAGCCAAAAAAGAAAGGAAATTCATGAGAATCAAAATGCCTAATCCACCATTCTCTACCAAGGTTTTTCAGCACACAGCTTTGAACTACAGTACTACAGTAGCTATGTTGGTCTCTGAGAGGCTTTCCCAAACTCGGTCCTCGGGACCCCAAGGGGTGCACGTTTTGTTTTTTGCCCTAGCAATACACAACTGATTCAAATAATCTACAAATCATCACGCTTTGATCATTTGAATCAGTTGTGTAGTGTTAGGGCAAAAAACAAAACATGCACCCCTTGGGGTCCCGAGGACCGAGTTTGGGAAACGCTGGTCTGCGCTATGTTGAAGAAGGTTTGAATCCTAAGCAACCTGGATACACATTGTTTGAAGTACAATAGACCAACATAGCTACTGTAGTAGGTCAGTTGGCCTAGGTTATCTGACAGACCAAGAAAATCGGAAAAACTATTGCAAATTGCTGTGGACCTGTAAACAGACGGTTTGATAGTTTGTAAGGGCCCAATGTTTTGCATTTACTTTTTCATCGAAGCTATATGCCCACACACTGCCAGCGAATTCTGAAAGATTTTCTACTTACAGTGGTACCCATGCACACTTAAATGCAAAAGATCAACTGTCTGTTCACCTGTATGTTATAAACCACGCTCCCTATCTTATTTATAGAGAAAAATACTTTAAATAAATACTTGAATCTAATAGGCCCAATTAAATGATCGATGTACCTGGTAATTTGTTGTAGTATACTTTGGGAATATGCCAGAAAAGATTAGGAATTTATTCTGTAAAAGTTACTCCACAATACTAACCTAAATGTGAAAAGAAGGAAGCCTGTACAAAATACAAATATATTTTTAAAAAATGCATCCTGTTTGCAACAAGGCACTAAAGTAATAGTGCAAAAAATGTGGCAAAGCAATACACTTTTTGCCCTGAATACAATTTCAATACAACACATTTCTAAGTACCACTATCCATATTTTCAAGCATAGTGGTGTCTGCATCATGTTATGGGTATGCTTGTCATAGTTAAGGACTGGGGGGATCTATGGCAAGACTTCAACAACAAGACTGTGAGTGTAAATGCAATTAAGAAAAATAACATTTGAATAATCATTTTGCCACAGTTTTTGAATGAACATGTTACACACATCTAATCATTTCTGTAATACATTTTAATTTTGCAACTTATAAAGCGTTAAAATATGTATTCAATGTACATATTAAAACTAGTGTATGAAATGGCAAATGTAAATTATGTAATTTAATTTTCATTTTCATTTTGCACCAAACGTTGCACAAATGTAATGGAAAATGTAAATTGAAATACAGAATGCATTGCCATTTTACATATTGCATTGTAATTTTGCATACCACATTTCAAATTGAATATTGCTACACATAAGCTTCCATAGAGGGAGAGCTTTGTATTCGTTTCTATGTGTGGAGTAAATATGATCTAGAGTTTTTTTGCCTCTAGTTGCACAAGTGACATGCTGGTAGAAATTAGGTAAAACGGATTTCAGATTCCCTGCATTAAATCACCGGCCACTAGGAGTACTACGAGCACCAGCTGTTAACAAAGAGACACACACCTCCCCGCTTGAGCTTACCCGACGCTGGCGCTCTGTCCTGCCGATGTATAGAAAAAAACAGCTACACTACATGACTGCTCGTCGAACATCTCATTCCAAAATCATGGGCATTAATATGGAGTTGGTCCCCCCTTTGCTGCTATAATAGCCTCCACTCTTCTTGGAAGGCTTTCCACTAGATGTTGGAACATTGTTGCGGACACTTGCTCCCATTCAGCCACAAGCATTAGTGAAGTCAGGCACTGATGTTGGGCAATTAGTCCTGGCTACCAGTCGGCATTCCAATAAATCCCAGCGGTGTTCGATGGGGTTGAGGTCAGGACTCTGTGCAGGCCAGTCAAGTTCTTCCACACCGATCCCAATAAATCATTTATGTAGGGACCTCGCTTTGTGCATGGGGACATTGTCATGCTGAAACATATCAATACATGTATATTATCCATGTCCATGTCCTTTTTCAGCCACGACTCGGAGAAACAGTTTTCAGGTCCTGTTGATAGGATATTCCTGAACAAAGCTCGTCCAGTTTGTTCTTCAGTGATTGTTTGTTCCCCAACAGAATGGAGGGAAGGGGGGGTTTATGTACTCTGCGTTTGTGTCAAGTGACCCAGACAGAACTGAGCAACTGACCACAGTCAGTATACATCACACACAAACCCACATTGTGGTGAAGACGCACTGGCACGTCTCTCCACTTTTATCCTCTCCCGCCAGTTGAGAACGGTTCGTTTCCACATTGAGAATGTTTGCTCTTGCTTTAAGTTAAAAAGGATATTTGTTAAATCCATATTCCATATTATACTACAGTAGTTTCTAGTGTTTCACCATTACAATCTCTTACCGTTTATTGCAACATTTTGAGACATTTTTGATTCACGTTTGAGACAGGCTAGAGGTGTTCACGGGTCCACAAAGTTGAGACAGAGATGAGAGAGACCTGACAATCATAGAACTGACAATCACAAAGGGAGGAGGAAGAGGGGGAGGAATAGAAAAGGGAGGGAGAGGGAGGGAGGAATAGGAAGAAAAATAAATGGAAGAGAGCAGTAGCACTCAGGGTAGAGGAGGGTAGAGGAGGGGGTAGAGGAGGGTAGAGGAGGGAGAGGAAGGTAGATGAGGTAGAGGAGGGTAGAGGAGGGAAGAGGAGGGAAGAGGAGAGTAGAGGAGGGTAGAGGAGGTGGTAGAGGAGGGTAGAGGAGGTAGAGGGTAGAGGAGGGTAGAGGAGGGTGACATTACAGCCTTTTCATCCTACAGTATAGTTCTATAATTATTTTCCCTCTTCTTTGATTTGTCCAGGTCTTTAGATATTATTTAATTTTTATTTATTTTAATTAACCTTTACTCGGACGACGCTGGGCCAATTGTGCGCCGCCCTATGGGACTCCCAATCAAGGCCGGTTGTGATAGTCTGGATTCAAAGCAGGTTGTCTGTAGTGATGCCTCTAGCACTGAGATGCAGTGTCTTAGACCACTGCGCCACCTGGAAGCCCCAGATACAGTGCTCTGTGCCACACCTTTCAAACTCAAATCATACACAGTGAAGCAAACTACTCATCTAAATAAAAATGTTATGGTGAAGTCATACAAGGACAGAACTTTGTCTGGGGGAATAAAGGAAATAACAGAAAATGATTGCCTTCTGCCAGTTTGTCAGCTCAATGTATAATACAATAAGACACTTCAATCACAATTCCATCATAGCCGAGTGCTCTGATTAAAATGCATGTCCATTTCATAGCCTGGGTAATGCACATACAAATATACATCCATTATCTTACTCTAGAGGTACCTGGGTTTACTGAGCAGTCTGGACAATAGTTCAGTGTGTGTTGTCCAGTGCATGTGTGTCTAACTGTGTTTGTGTAAAAAGCAGAAGTAGAGGTGGAGAGAGAGAAAGAACTGTTATGAAGAGAATATCAGTTGAACTCACACACATAGCTGCCAGTGTCAGTCTACCTTATCGTAGTTCTGCACTACAGACACATATCGTAGTTCTGCACTACACACCAGTCATACTCAAAAGTGTGAGTCTCCCGTACCTGTTTCATGTAGGCGTAGCACATGGTCTCAGCGACGCGTTTGCCCTCGTCGTAGCAGGCCCGGGGGCCGATAGGGTTCACATGTCCCCAGTATTCCTCATTCTGGGGGTGCACCTCTGGGTCTGAGGAGTGGCAGGCAGACAGAAAGGCAGACAGGGGTAAGTCATCTGTTCTTTATGATGTCAATTCCACTGAAACAGAATCCCCTTCTATGCATTACACAATACTATTGTAGACATTCTTCAGGATGAAAAATAAATAAATAATTAATGCAACAAGCTGAAATGTATCCTACATAAACGGTAAACAAAATCTACATGGACTAAAGGCCACGCTCAGGGAAAAGTAATTTTGTAAGAAGTTGTGCAAACATGTGCTGTACACAGCTGACGTTTCTTACTACAACAAAACGCAACACACCGTATATACTGTATACTGGGGTATTTGGAAATAGCCACAGGAAGGTTTGTCAATACCATCAATAATTTATTTTTTTATACATGTGAATATTTGTAGGTACTTTTTAAGTAAATATCTGCAGTCAACTTGTGCAGTACGTTAGGAGATAAATGAAGATTGTGTTCTTCATTTCACCAATTTTTCATTATGAAGCTTACTGGTAGTCCCCAGTCACATGGTGTTTATTTACAAACACACAACAACGAGAGACCATAGCCTTGTGAGTCACTCACTGTTGTGCAGCACGCGCCAGGTGATCTAGTTGCAGTATGTTGTTCACAACTAAATGTTAGCCAGCTAGATATCTTATAACTATTACGTTAACTGTCTAAAATGTGATAAAACGCTCTGCAGTTGTGCATTTGGTTTGCTAATTTAGTAGCTACTTAGCTATCTAGTGGTTAGCTTATTCCAAAATCAAGGTTATTATTAATTTTATTAACTTTATTTAACTAGACAAGTCTGTCAAATATTTGTTTTGTGCGTGCAGTAAATTGTGAGTAGCATTTTTTTGTTACTTGTATACCTTTATTAGCTGGGATGTCTGTCCTGCAAATATTTTAGGTCAGTGACTTAGCATTTAGTTAGCATTCTCTGTGGGACTTTACATGTACTTGTTAGCATTGCTAACCTTCGGATTACAGAGGATCAGTGGGGTTTGAAAACAGCGGCCCCTGTGCCGATATTACCAAATATCCTGGTATGGCACAATGTTGTTATGAATGTCAGACAATCTGGATACCGCCCAAGCCTAACGTCAGCACACACACCCCTAGGGGGAGTGAATAAAGGGGAGTCTGTGGGTGGGCTGCAGTAAATTAGGCCAGAGAGTGTCTTACTAATATGCTTTTGTGTCTAACTGTGTCCCAGAGCCAAGTGCTGAGGAGCAGAGAGAGACGCTCTCACGAACGCAATACGGGAGGGATACGGTTATTGGTTGCTCAGAGCACTTTTGTCTTTATCCAGAGACGTGGTGAGCGGAGCTGAGGACAGTTACAAAGGAATACCAAGAAAAACAAACAAAAACAGCAGCAGCTTCTTCTTTCCTGGGGACAGTTACAAAAAGTTACTGTTACATAGTTAATTTGCATAGGAAAGTGACATGTTGACGAGCTTTAACTAGGGTTTGAGGGGATTCACAGTCATAACTCCCATAACACCCAGTCCTCCAGGACTAGCATTGCTGTTAATGTTAGCGCTTTCTGGCACCGGTGGAGCAGGCTACTGTAGTGGTGGTGCCATAAAGGTCCCGTATGCATGGTTGTATTCACTAGGCACGAAAACGAAAGCAAATGGCCCGAAATGGGAAGGTACTATCTGAGCTTGTCCAATAAGAAATGCTTGTTTACATTTTACATTGCACAACAATTTGAAACATTCAGCTATGGTGTGGGTGTGCTAATGAATGCTACCCAGGAGTCATTACTGGGGACAGGGCTAGTCAATCCCTAGCGTAGCCTACGCCGCTAGCTTAACATAAATCATTAAAAAGGGGTCAGGCAGCGTAGCGTACCTAAACCTAGCCTAGAGATCAGAGATCAGGCAGAAGGCTCTGGCAATTAGCGGTGAACTCTCTAGGCTATGTGCTCATGTCAGCCACTCACATAGTCAACTTTAGGTGGAAGAGAGAGGGAGAAGGAAACAGAGTGAGAAAGAGAGTGCATCGGAAGAATGACAAAATCGATTATTGCCTTTGCGTGTGTTTGTACTGTATGCTCATCTGTCTGTATTCAGGGTGTTTATGGAGACCCTGAGGACCTTAGTCCTGCGCCGTCTGTATTCAGGGCTGATGTAGCAGGTAGCAGCAGCCCAGCCCAGCCACTTTATTCTCCCTCCCCCAGAGACATCCCGCTGACCTGTGGCTGAACCTCAACTAGCCACAACAACAACAACAGACCATTGGACTGTACTCAGAACACCAGTTGTCTGTCAGGGAGAGAAAGTTGATGTTCCGCCATTGGGTTGTAATACCGTGAAATAACATGTCCATGCTGGGTAAGCAGCGTGTGTGTGTCTGTGTGTGTTACCTCCGTACACCTCAGACGTAGACGCCAGCAGCAGACGGGCTCCAACACGCTTCGCCAACCCTAGAAACATACAAGACAAGAGCAATAAGACCCAGAGCCTGTCACGGGGAGAGCCACAGAGTAGATCAATCAAAGCCTGAGTAGAGCCTGGGGAGAGAGTAGGAGAGAGTCAGGCAAGAATAATCAAGCCAGGCATAACACCTGTGGAGAGGCAGACAAGACCAATCCAACTCAGAGTGGATCTAGCAGCGGGACAGAGCAGAGAGATCAGAGCAGGATTAGTATAGGAAGAGAAACTGGGATGGGTAATCAGGCCAAAGCAGTGGGACTGGAACCAGATACACTTACAGACAGTGGGAAAAGAACAATCCAACATAGTGTATCTAATCAAATAGTTCAACTTTGCCAGCCTGGTCCTAGATCTGTATGTGTTTAAGCCAACTCCTCCTATACAAGTTGGCAAAACACTGCCCAGTCCAGATCTGAGACCAGGCTTTCACTTGACAAGGAAGACTTCCAAGTCTGTGGAGAGAGGAATCTAGGCCACGCATATGTCCTACTAGCCTGCTGAATAGACTGCTGTTAGCAGATCACACCCCAATTACCCCACATAGTCTCCCCTCCGCTGCCACTCTAAAACACAATCAAACACTGAAAACTGAATGCACAGTAAATTGGTGTGGGGGCGCCTCCAACCTCTCACACGCAATGCTCAGTAATTGTCCAAGGATTAATGGCGCCCTTAAATGCACATGAAGGTGCCACACTGTGCAGACAACACATTGAATGCCTCTCCACTCTCAACATGCCAATTTCATACACACTCTCACAAAGAGATTGCACTTAAGTTCCTTTATTACCAGAGGTGAGGTGGAGAGGTAGGTAGAGGGAGGAAGGTGGGGGGGGGGAGAGGTGGGGGGGGAGAGGTGGAGGGGGAAAGGTGGGGGAGAGAGGTGGGGAGAGGTAGGTAGAGGGAGAGAGGTGGAGAGAGAGGTGGAGGAAGAGAGAAGGTAATTAGAGGGACCAGTCTTCCGTGTTATTTATTCATTTTCCTCCCTCAAGTGTCGTACCCCCTGACGACTCACTGTCAGAGAAACCTGCCGCGTCGCCAGCCCATTAATTATAATCATCAGCCAATCTGCCTGTCAAACAATGGCTGCGGAGTTTCCGTGAAGATGGTTGTCACCGTCGTTTTGGAGATTCTGGTAGATTCTAATTCTACCATTCAATTGGTCAAAATTACAAAACCACAAAACAAAACCTATGCAAAGAAAAGTCCTTACTGATACATCTAAACTAGACTAAAATAGAGGGCCGCACTGCTGTTATCCTACTAGGTGTAATTATTGACTCACCCAGCATGTTGAGGGTTCCTATAGTGTTAGTCTTCAGGGTCTTGATGGGATTGTACATGTAGTTGGGAGGAGAGGCAGGAGAGGCAAGGTGATAGATCTGGTCCACTGTAGGTAGAGAGAGAGCGAGAGAGAGAGAGAGAAACGAGAGGGGGGGGGGTGGAAAGAGACAAGAGGGGAGAGAGAGAGATTAATGTAACTATTTGCACAACTGTTGAAAGAGAATAAGTTAATTACATGGTAATGTAAAGGTACAATGAATAACAGTGGTGTCTGGTAGAAAATAACACCTTAGTGAAGGATGTTATGATCAGCTTCTACTGGCCGTGATTGGGAGTCCCATAGGGCGGCACACAATTGGCCCAGTGTTGTCCGGGTTAGGGGAGGCCGGTGTAGGCCGTCATTGTAAATAAGAATTTGTTCTTAACTGACTTGCCTAGTTAAATAAATAATACATTTTTAAAAAATGTAATACTGATCAGCTGCTACTGCACTGGAAGGATGTTATGATCAGCTGCTACTGCACCAGAAGGATGTTATGATCATCTGCTACTGCACCAGAAGGATGTTATGATCATCTGCTACTGCACCAGAAGGATGTTATGATCATCTGCTACTGCACCAGAAGGATGTTTAGATCAGCTGCTACTGCACTGGAAGGATGTTATGATCATCTGCTACTGCACCAGAAGGATGTTATGATCAGCTGCTACTGCACTGGAAGGATGTTATGATCAGCTGCTACTGCACCAGAAGGATGTTATGATCATCTGCTACTGCACTGGAAGGATGTTATGATCATCTTCTACTGCACCGGAAGGATGTTATGATCAGCTGCTACTGCACTGGAAGGATGTTATGATCAGCTGCTACTGCACCAGAAGGATGTTTTGATCATCTGCTACTGCACCAGAAGGATGTTTTGATCAGTTGTTACTGCACTGGAAGGATGTTATGATCATCTGCTACTGCACCAGAAGGATGTTATGATCATCTGCTACTGCACTGGAAGGATGTTTTGATCAGTTGCTACTGCACTGGAAGGGATCAGACAATGAGACAGTCACAATTCTCTGCCAATATTGGTCAGTTTCCTTTTCCAATTGGACAAATAGAACTTGTTTCAGTCACAACATACAGTTGGATTGAACAGCCTATTCTCAGAGGCACACAGACTTTATCCTCAAGGATACTGAGGCAATCTGGAGAGTAGGCTGAGGGAGGGGAGTCCATGAGAATGAATTCAATTTCTGTGAAAGAGAGAGAGGGATGACCATGTGTCCAAATGGTGGACAGAGAGAGACAGGCAGGCGAGGTGACCATTCGGTGAACTAGTGATGAAGAGAAGAGGAGGTGATGTACTCAAGAGAAGAGAGAGGAAGAGATATAGCGAGCGAGAGAGGGAGCGAGACAGAGGATGTACTGAAGAGAAAGAGGGAGCGAGAGAGAGGTGATGTACTGAAGAGAAAGAGAGAGAGAGGTGATGTACTGAAGAGAAAAGAAAGAGAGGGAGAGAGGTTTCTTATTGTTATGTGAGTGTAATGTTTACAGATTTTTTAAAATTGTTTATTTCACTTTAGTTTATTATCTATTTCACTTGCTTTGGCAACGTAAACATATGTTTCCCAAGCCAATAAAGCCCTTAAATTGAAATTGAATTGAGAGGGAGAGGGAGAGGGAGAGAGCGAGAGCGAAAGAGAAGAAAAGGGGGAAGGGCAGCATATTGCATTTTCATATTACAGTGACTTCTTCTTTTAGTCCTTAATACCATCACGTTGCTGTGAGCACCTGAGAGTGCAGTACTACGGTACACCACGGAGTGAGAGTGCAGTACTATGGTACACCACGGAGTGAGAGTGCAGTTCTACGGTACACCACGGAGTGAGAGTGCAGTACTACGGTACAACATGGAGTGAGAGTGCAGTACTACGGTACACCACGGAGTGAGAGTGCAGTACTACGGTACAACATGGAGTGAGAGTGCAGTACTACGGTACAACATGGAGTGAGAGTGCAGTACTACGGTGCAGTACTACGGTACAACATGGAGTGAGAGTGCAGTACTACGGTACAACACGGAGTGAGAGTGCAGTACTACGGTACAACATGGAGTGAGAGTGCAGTTCTACGGTACAACACGAAGTGAGAGTGCAGTACTACGGTACAACATGGAGTGAGAGTGCAGTACTACGGTACAACACGGAGTGAGAGTGCAGTACTATGGTACAACCGTTTTAATCTACAGTCATGGCCAAAAGTTTTGAGATTGACACAAGTATTGGTCTCCACAAAGTTTGCTGCCTCAGTGTTGATGATGGAAATTTGCATACACTCCAGAATGTCATGAAGAGTGATCAGATGAATTGCAATTAATTGCAAAGTCCCTCTTTGCCATGAAAAAGAACTTAATCCCCCAAAAACATTTCCACTGCATTTCAGCCCTGCCACAAAAGGACCAGCTGCCATAATGTCAGTGATTGTCCCGTTAACACAGGTGAGAGTGTTGACGAGGACAAGGCTGGAGATCACTCTGTCATGCTGATTGAGTCAGAATAACAGATAGTCCAGCAAGCCCCAGGACCGTCTCCTAAAGTTGATTCAGCTGCGGGATCGGGGCACCACCAGTGCAGAGCTTGCTCAGGAATGGCAGCAGGCAGGTGTGAGTGCATCTGCACGCACAGTGAGGCAAAGACTTTTGGAGGATGGCCTGGTGTCAAAAAGGGCAGCAAAGAAGCCACTTCTCTCCAGGAAAAACATCAGGGACAGACTGATATTCTACAAAAGCTACAGGAATTGGACTGCTGAGGACTGGGGTAGAGACATTTTCTCTGATGAATCCCCTTTCCGATTGTTTGGGCCATCCGGAAAACACTACCATCAGCGCTACCATCAGTCCTGTGTCATGCTAACAGTAAAGCATCCTCAGACCATTCATGTGTGGGGTTGCTTCTCAGCCAAGGGAGTGGGCTCACTCACAATTTTGCCTAAGAACACAGCCATGAATAAAGAATGGTACCAACACATCATCCGAGAGCAACTTCTCCCAACCATCCAAGAACAGCACCTTGCCATAAGGCAAAAGTGATATCTAAGTGGCTTGGGAAACTCCCCAGACCATAATCCCATTGAGAACTTGTGGTTGATCCTCAAGAGGCGGGTGGACAAACAAAAACCCACAACTTCTGACGAACTCCAAGCACTGATTACGCAAGAATGGCCTGCCATCAGTCAGGATGTGGCCCAGAAGTTAATTGACAGCATGCCAGGGCAGATTGCAGAGGTCTTGAAAAAGAAGGGCCAACATTGCAAATATTGACTCTTTGCATAAACTGAATGTCATTGTCAATGAAAGCCTTTGAAGTATAATTACAAGTATTCCATAAGTGTCAGTCTACCATAGTAACTACTGACATAAAGATCTAAGAACACTGAATCAGCAAACTTAGTGGAGACCAATACTTGTCATTCTCAAAACTTTTGGCCACAACTGTACATTCTGCCTCCTTTAAACAGCCCTCTAAGGAAAGAGGGAGGGAGAGAAAGAGAGGGAGAGAAAGAGGTAATGAAGCAAAGAGATAATGAAAGAGCGAGACCCGAAGAGAGAGAAAGAGAGAGAGGAGAAAGGGAGAAGGAACTAGTGGGGTAAAAAGCATGAGTAGAGTATGAGTAGAGCGTGGCTGCCTCTGTAAGGGAGATGGGTGTGTAGTGAGGTGTTCCTGATCAGACTTGAAGGCACAGCAGGTTAGGCCCTGTTGAAAGGTTATCAAGACTCCTATCTCGCTCATCAAGTCCCCGCCAAGGGCGACCTAGTGAATGTCAAGGGGTGGATGGGTGGAGGAGTGAAGCAGGGTTTAGGCTTCTGTCAGAGGAAGATAGATAATACTGTATGTTGAGGGGAGTCTAAGGGACACAAGTGATCTAACAACCAGCATTTCCCATCAGACCACTGTGACCTGAAAGCTCTGTCCCAGTGGGCAAAATGTGGCCCTCTGTTATAAATGTATTTTCTATGACCAGATCAAGATGTTATAAGAAATACACTGGGGGCCAAAAGTTTGGAATATTACTCATTCAAGGGTTATCTTTATTTGCACTATTTTTTACATTTCAGAATAAAAGTGAAGACATCAAAGCTATGACATAACACATATGGAATCAAAAAAGTGATTTATACATTTATATATATACTTTATATTTGAGATTCTTCAAATAGCCACCTTTGCCTTGATGACAGCTTTGCACACTCTTGGCATTCTCTCAACCAGCTTCACCTGGAATGCTTTTCCATCATTTAATAAGAATTTGTTCTTAACTGACTTGCCTAGTTAAATAAAGGTTACATAAAAATAAAAAATAAAAATTTTAACTAGGCAAGTCAGTTAAGAACAAATTCTTATTTACAATGACGGCATACCCCGGCCAAACCTGGACGTTGCTGGGCCAATTGTGCGCCGCCCTACGGGACACCCAATCACGGCCGGATGTGATACAGCCTGGATTCAAACCAGGGACTGTGGTGACGCCTCATACACTGAGATGCAGCGCCTTAGACCGCTGCGCCACTCGAGAGTGGACACACCGCGGCTGTTTGGGTAAACAGCTAAGGGATGACGCTGGAGAAAACTAACCACTCTCAAGTTCATAGACAGAGAGATAGATGGACTGGCCATCCATAATAAAAACATAGTTGTAACCAAGTTTTGAGGCTATACTGTAGGGTTTCCCGACAGGCAGCCACGGGTGATTTTAAGGTAAACCCTGTTACGTGAACTAAACTCTCATTTCAAAACTGTTCCTTTTTAAATATTTTTTTCAAAGGAAACATTGAACATCTAATAGTCAAATCATAGTGTAAAAGCATGTGAGCTGGTTCTACTATTTTTGGCCACTTTCTGGTGTTTTGTGGTGGAAAGCTGAATGGGTTGAGCATAACTCGTCAACCCTATTACCCACAGATAGACAGGCTAGAAATGTTTTAACAATAAATAAAAAATAGCTTGCATTCAATTGCCCCTCTTTGATGCACACAGCAAGATTCAATTTCCCCGATCATAAAGGGATTTATGGCTGTTTTAAGATGAAATCGTCAACCCTGTCCATTTATTTGGTACTTAATAGGCACTTAGTCATTTATTTAACCCCTTGAGATGGGAAAAACATTTTTTTATAAATTAAGTTGAACATTTACTCTTTATGACAGAATGATAAAACTAGGTGAAATCAAACTAGTTTTTTCACACACAGAGAGAGAGAGAGAGAGAGAGGTTTCAGTGTTATCTAGTCGGATATTCTCACACCTGCTCTTCTAACAAGTTAAGCAAAGCAAGAGAATACTGCGATCCGTGTCTATTTGGTGTCCCTGTTATATGTGCCACTATATGTGATTGTATGAATTTTGTGTATGTGTCTCTGTGTGTGTGTGTTGCTGTGTGCGTCTCCACTCACCCTCGATGTAGAGCGGCTCCACCACATCGTGGTTGATGAGCTCAAAGTTCTCGTGGCCGATCCAGTGCTCCACGTTCCTCTTGCGACCTGTGAAGAAGTTGTCCACCACTGTCACCTCATGGCCGTCCATCATCAGCTTATCAGTCAGGTGAGAGCCAACAAAGCCCGCTCCGCCCGTTATCTAGGGATAGAGGGTTACACCATGAGAGAGGGATGAGGGAGGGAGGGAAGGAGGGAGGGAGGAGATGAGAGAAAGGGAGCCCACCCTGCCTATGATTTAAGCCAGAGGATAGAGGATCAGACCATGAGGGTGGAGGGAGGGAAGATAGAGGATCAGACCATGAGGTGGAGGGAGGGAAGAAGATAGAGGATCAGACCATGAGGTGGAGGGAGGGAAGAAGATAGAGGATCAGAACATGAGGTGGAGGGAGGGAAGAAGATAGAGGATCAGACCATGAGGTGGAGGAAGGGAAGAAGATAGATGATCAGACCATGAGGTGGAGGGAGGGAAGAAGATACAAAAATGATCTAGACAGAGTAAGAGGGATCTAATTCACTATAACCCTGACAGAGGGAAGGAGGGAGAGAGAGTAAACTCTCAGTGTGTCCAATTTAGGGTCAGATCTTAACTTCAGATACAAGAGACAACTGAGGGGAAGCCATAACTCGGGGAGAAAGATAATAATAGTATAGCCTGAGGTAAATGGAAAGCTGCTGATATGGTGATTGGGTAAGCACCATTTCAGTCAGACAGACCTGCCCTGAAGCATAGGCCTAATCCCTAGTGTGCCTTCAAGCTAGTTCCAGCTAGTTGTCCATTAAAGAGCATGTGTAATTTGTTTGGATAAGGGTCTAGCAGCCAGCCAACCAGCTAGACAGACACAACAGACCTGCCCTAAAATGTAATCCCTAGTGGAAAATGATCAGATATATTAGAGAGGACGTGTAATGTGTTTAGTATGGAACTCTGGAAGAGGAGGTTTGCCAGCCAGACAGCTCAGTGGAGAGTTGTCTCATTGTCTAGTGAGTGGTGGCTTACGCAAGCCCAAGAAATCATGACCCTGTTGGGGCTCTCAGCAGCACTACAGGCACTGAAGTTACTGCCACAGGCGTATAGGAACGTACACACACTCATCTCACACACACGTGTCACGTCACACAACACACACACACACGTTCCCTGACATGGTTTCAGCTCAGAAATCTGATCAAAAAGTATGATTCTCCACAGCACAATGTCTCCCACCTCAGATATTTAAAAAAAGAGTGTCAAGCCAGGGAAGAATGACGAACGGAGAGAAAACATTTAATTGAAAAGTAATTGGATGTCTAAGAAGGCTGACTGACTGAGGGCAGGAGCAAAGGAGGATGAGTAGTGGAGGTGGAGATGGCGCCGTGGAACAGATTAATACTTTAAGTCCAGGGTTGGGATCTCAGAAGTAAGAGACAAATGTGTGTGTGTGTGTGTGTGTGTGTGTGTGTGTGTGTGTGTGTGTGTGTGTGTGTGTGTGTGTGTGTGTGCGTGCATGCATTTGGAAACACTCACCAAAATCCTCTTCCGATCCTTCTCTGAGAGGAACTTCACAGGGGGGTATTTCTGAGAGAAACTGGAAATCAGGAGAAACATTCCAGAAATTAAACCTTTGCTAGGAGGAAAGTACATTAACACAAATCATGTTGATTGTGCTGATGAGAGCTGTAAGGCTACTGGGTCTATCATGCTGAGAGATGAGTGACAGTCCAGAACAGAACAGTAGAGGATTCATTAGGGACATCTTCAGGGCTTTTTATTAGGCTAGGCACCTCTGGCCTGTGGGTTAACACTGTGTGATTGTGGCAGGGAGCAGTGTGTGTGTCGTTGGGCAGTTGGGAAGACTGGGCCGGCAGTTGGGAAAACCACATAACCAGCGTGACAACACACTCTTTCTCCTCTAAAGGCATCTTTGGGGAGTTGCAAACTATCTACCCCCTAACCCCTTCAGAAGAGAGGGAGACATGGGGGGAGACTGACTGGAAGATTGGAGTGCTGGGAGGAAGAGAAGAATCACCTAAGACAAAACCCCCAGGGCATTATCTGAGGGACGGCCCTCAAACCGTTTCTGATGAGTGTGTGTGTGTGTGTGTGTGTGTGTGTTTGAGACAAGTGTGTGTGCTCGTGACGAATGCGTTTGAGTATGCATTGGTATGTGTGTGTCTTTGTGTGTGTGTGTGTGCGGGCGAGTGAGCCCAGTCTCCGTTGGGTCCTACAGTGACCCCTGATGTCCACACATCTCAACACAGAGCTGATAGTTTTTCCAGGAAAAAGAGGCAGGACCTAATCTGTGCGGCTATTCAGCACAGCACAACTAGGCAGGAGAGAACTGATTGATTTTTTCTTCTTCTCAGTCCTTCTCTCCGCTCTCTCTCTACTCATTTGTCCCCCTCTCTACTGTTCTCTGTAAACTGTGCCGTTAGGGCACAATTTGATTTCCGTCCAATTTGTCCGTGTTTGGGTGAGACAGCATGGTGAGTCTTTAAGAGGCGTACCCAGAAAGCTGGGTGAACTTAAAGTGGGGCAGACAGGTGCTCAGCCAGGCAGTGAAATGGGATTTAGTTCCATGATTAATGATGCCTGGGGACCTTGTGATGACTGTGCGTGTGTGTGTGTGTGTGTGTGTGTGTGTGTGTGAGTGAGAGAGAGAGAGAGGCTTGGGCAGTATACCGTATACTGGGGTATTTGGAAATAGCCACGGGATGGTTTTTCAAAACCGTCAATACCATTGAAACTACACTGAACCAAAATATAAACCAAACATGTAGTGTTGGTCCCACGCTTCACAAATGTGTTCACCTCCCTGTTAATGAGCATTTCTCCTGTGCCAAGATAATCCATCTACCTGACAGGTGTTGAATATCAAGAAGCTGATTAAACAGTATGATAATTACACAGGTGCACCTTGTGCTGGGGACAATAAAAGGCCATTAAAATGTGTTCACAGAACACAATGCCACAGATGTCTCAAGTTTTGAGGGAGCGTGCAATTGGTATGCAGACTGCAGGAATGTCCACCAGAGCTGTTGCCAGAGAATTTAATGTTAATTTCTCTACCATAAGCCACCTACAACGTCGTTTTAGGAAATGTGGCAGTACGTCCAACCCGCCTCAACCGCAGACCACGTGTATGGCGAGCGGTTTGCTGATGTCAATGTTGTGAACAGAGCATCCCATGGTGGCAGTGGGGTTATGGTATCGGCAGGCACGAGCTACGAACAATGAACACAATTGCATTTTAAATCGATGGCAATTTGAATGCAGAGATACCGCAATGAGATCCTGAGGCGCATTGTTGTGCCATTCATCTGCGACCATCATCTCAAGTTTAAGCATGGTAATGCACTGCCCCATGTCGCAAGGATCTGTGCACAATTCCTGGAAGCTTAAATTACCCCAGTTCTTCCATGGCCTGCATACTCACCAGACATGCCACCCATTGAGCATGTTTGGAATGCTCTGGATCAATGTATACGACAAGCGTGTTCCAGTTCCTGCCAATATCTAGCAACTTCGCACAGCCATTGTTTAAGGACAACATTCCACAGGCCACTATCAACAGCCTGAGCAACTCTATGAGAAGGAGATGCCGTGCTGCATGAGGTAAATGGTGGTCACGCCATTCTGATCCACGCCCCTACCTTTTTTTTAAGGTATCTTTGACCAACAGATATGCATCTGTATTCCCAGTCATGTGAAATCCATAAATTAGGGCCTCATTTATTTATTTCATTTGACTGTATTCCTTATATGAACTGTAACTCAGTAAAATCTTTGAAATTGTTGCATGTTGAATTAATATTTTTGTTCAGTATATTTTCTTAGAATATTTTATTTTTAATAGATCTGAATATTTGTAGCTTCTTTTTAAGTAAATATATGCAGTCAACTTGTGCAGTACGTTAGGAGATAAAGAAGATTGTGTTCTTAATTCCACCTGTCACATAATTTTTCATTATGAAGTCCCCAGTCACGTGGTGTTTGTTTACAGGCACACAAAGACGAGAGACCAGAGCCTTGAGTCACTCACTGTTATGCAGCATGCGCCAGGTGATCAAGTTACAGTATGGAATTCACAACTTAATGTTTGCCAGCTAGATACCATAATTAATGTTTGCCAGCTAGATAACATAATTAATGTTTGCCAGCTAGATAACATAATTATTAAGTTAACTGTCTAAAACATGTTAAAAATGCTCTGCAGTTGTACATTTGGTTAGCTTCTTCTAAAACAGGGTATCATGGAGGGCCTAGTGTTTGCGTTTTTTTTCTTTCAATTAAGACATAGACAACCAGGTGAGGGGAGTTCCTTACTAATTAGTAACCTTATTTCATCAATCAAGTACAAGGGAGGAGCGAAAACTTGCAGACACTTAGCCTTCGTGGAATGAGTTTGACACGTGTTCTAAAATCAAACTTCAAGGTAATAGCAGAGAACCCCCTCCTGGGTCAAGAGCCTTGCTGTCTAATATTTGTTTTATGCGTGTAGCAAATTGTGAGTAGCATTTTTAAAGTTACTTGTATACAGAGACTGTTAGCATTTAGTTAGCGTTCTCTGTGGGATTTTACAAGTACTTGTTATCATTGCTAACCTTCGGATTTCAAAGGCTCACTGGGGTTTGAAATAGCGCCTTTTGTGTTCAGTGTCGGTATTTCAGAATATCCCGGTATGGCACAAGGTCAGTATTAAGGTATGAAAATCTGGATACCGCCCAAACCTAATGTGTGTGTGTGTGTGTGTGTGTGTGTGTGTCTGCCTGCCAAGGCAAGAGAATGAGTGAGTGAGTGAGTGAGAAAGAGAGATAGAGAGACTGAAGGAAATACAAGGAGGTAAGTGAGTATAACCTCACAGCCAGGTAATCTCATTGTATAACTTCACAGCCAGGTAATCTCATTGTATAACTTCACAGCCAGGTAATCTCATTGTATAACTCCACAGCCAGGTAATCTCATTGTATAACTCCACAGCCAGGTAATCTCATTGTATAACTCCATAGCCAGGTAATCTCATTGTATAACTCCACAGCCAGGTAATCTCATTGTATAACTCCACAGCCAGGTAGAGGTCGTTTTGGCCTGCTGTGAATAGTCAACTTGACCAGCGATAATATAGCAAGCAGGAATGAGTTGACAGAGAATCCACGCATTAGGTGCGAGCGCCAAAAATGACATCAGGTCTCTTCGCGACGCACATAGCAACTGTCTTTATAACTAGTTTGGTACCTGTTACAAATAGGGTTAGCTTACAAAATTAGCGGTCTGGTGGTTTACGTGAACAGGGTGGCCTGGGATGGAGTCAAATTCCCGGGCCTGAATTATTGTTTCAGTCCGCTCCTGCAGCCAGGTAATCTCATTGTATAACTTCAAAGCCAGGTAATCTCATTGTAATGAGGTACAGGGCCCAACTCAAGGACTGCACAATGTGTCTGGAGGACTATGATGAGCAAGTATGCCCTAATAGATGGAGCAGGTATGTCTTTCCCACCTAATAACCTAGTGGAATCAACTCTCCGCCTCAGAGACTACACTGCAGATGGGACTTGGGGGGAAAAGTTAACTTTTAGCTCAATGCATGATGTGGGGACTTCGGAATAGGGGGAAATGTCATGGTTTGTCTGTCTAACTTGCTAATAGCTTGTCAATAATGTAAACTGAAGCTTTCAGTGTTACCTACTCTTGTAAAAACACTACACGTTGTTCTGCTGCTGTATGCGTCGTGTGTCTGCAGACTCTATTCGCCCATTGCACACAAGAACACGTTAAAAAGTTTAGTCACCCAACCAACATATTTTGTTCATTTAAAATCCAGCAGTCATCGATTTGGTTGTAAAAGTGTTCCAACAGGAGAAACATTTTAGACTCTTATACAAGACTCCTGTAATTATGTGTGTGTGTGAATAATAATAAATAATTATAATGTAACAGCACCAATAATAATAATAATAATAATACATTTGCTATTCCCTTGTTTACAGAGTGGGCGTACAGCAGGCAAACCCAGTGATGCTACTGGTCCCTCATCATCTACAGTTGTGACACAGACACTCGAGCAAGCATTTAAAAAGGCAGGCTGCTTATGCACCCACATAAAAAAAATGCTCAAGACCTTACTGCAGCCCTTTCATATTACATTGCAAAGGACATGATACATTTTTACATTTCAATCTGAAGTGAACAAAGATGCATACATACAGGATGTTAGGCCAGCAGCAACTAATTTCTTAAGGAAGGAGAGAACGGACATACAATCAGTGCTTTTCATTTGATTTGTTTACATATTTTGTGTTGTTATTTTAATATCAACACCTGCACATTGGATGATTTGTTTCCATATGGTTGTATTGTTCTTACATGCACATTGCTTTACTTGTGTTGCTTTTATATGCACATTTGATTTGGCCACATGGTGCCATCTTTAATGTTAATGTTATTATTTTATTTTATGTTTATGCACACAAAAAGTGCATAGTGCTGCTAATTTTATTTTTTGTTTGTTGGTTTTCAATATAAAACTTGGTGAAAAGATTTCAGTGTGTGTATCAGTACTTTTTGAAAATTTCCAGCACATTTTAACAACACCGCGATAATACTGATAAGTGATAATTTGCCACTAATTTTAATACCGTTTCATCCCTAATCGCGAGCTACCAGTAACTCAGAGCTCACGTATGAGCAGCTTGCCAATCTAATCTAAAAGAAAGTACATGCATTTTTTTATGTGTTCCATCGCAAACTGTCATAAACATAAAGCTCCCGGCTACTTTCCAATTAAAGCCACATTGACATTATCCCACCCCTGGTTAGCCACTATTGGCTTAAAAAGCCAAACATAACACAATATCTGCCAATTAATTTCCAGTAATATTGCCCCCGTCTGTCTGTTTGGTGTGGCGTTTGTCTGTCAGTCCGTATGTAGCCAGGTAGCGATGCTGATGAAACCGGCGTCTTGCGGATAGACAAAGACTTCCCCATAAACCTTCTAAATAAAATGTAAACTGCAAAGTAAGCTTACTGACAGAACAAGACTATATAATTGGGTGGCAATTGTTTTGCAAACATGACATGTTCTGCAGCAGTAGGCCTAACAGCAGAAACATCTCTAGACTGACACATTCATCTCTCGGTAGATGCAGAATTAAAGGAGAATTGCACAACAAAAGTGTTCTTTTTTTCCACAGACCTAGAAAATGGTCTGATGTGATTTAAGCGATGGACTCAGAGCGTCCCGTTTTTGTTCCGAAACCAGGAAAAACACAACTAATACAAAATAAAAAGTTATTGTGCCTGTCATGCCTAATACTGTTTATTAACCATTATATTACCAAGTATATTGACAGAAAACACATATCTTGTACACCAAGGACCCGGGGAAGAGATAGAGTAGAGAAGAATGTGCCTATTTGAAAGCTATAAGGAAAAAACATTTAAGTAGCTAAAAAAAGGTTGGTAACCCGTCCTAGATCTATCCCCTGCCTTCGAAACCGTGAACCATCAGATCCTCCTGTCCACCCTCTCTGGGACGGGCGTCTCTGCACACTCTTGGATTACATCCTACCTGGCATGTCACTCCTACCAGGTGACATGGAGAGGATCTGTGTGTGTGCTCTCACTACTGGTGTCCCCCAGGGCTCGGTTCTAGGCCCTCTCCTCTTCTCTCTATAGTCACTCGGCTCCGTCATATCCTCACATGGTCTCTCCTGTCATTGCTATACGGATGACACTCAACTACTTTTCTCCTTCCCCCCTTCTGATGCCCAGGTGGTAGTGCTGAGCGATTAGTGGGTTTTTTCTTAGGTTGGTTCGGTTTTGGTTTGATTATTAAAAGAATAATCACCGTTTTTTTAACATTAAATGCATTATGAAATAATGACATTAAAATGATTATAGAGCTTTTGAATGGAAATTCCAAAGCAGTGAATTGCCAAAAACATTGAAAATATTCCATTGTCTCTGTCAGGTCGACATTGGGTAGACATCAACAGTAAAATAGGAAATTACTATGAAATACTACAATATTTCAGTTGTGTAGATGACTTCGTTTTTATTTGATTACTTTATTATTTTTCATTCCTTAAAAAGTCATCATCTCATCTCTGCTCAGGCAGTAGCAGCCAGCCATCCATCTAGTGTTACCGCTGTGCTCCCCATACTGTAGTCTTTAGTAATCCTATTTAGCTAGCCTGCAGAACAGTCTGACTAAATCAATTCATTTGTTTTTCAATGAAGATAAGGCATACTTTCACAAACTGTCTCTATCCCTCCCTCTCGTTGTTGTGTTGTGTACATCCCTCTCTCATAATGGTCTATGCGGTCTGTGTGTATCTAACCTAACGTAACAGGTGTAAAAGTGTATCAATCTCTGTCCGAGTCGTAAAGAACAGGAGCAATGGATTATGGTCATTGTAGTTAATTACCAAGTTTCTGCGCTGAGCTAGGTTCAATGTTTTGCTTAATGAAAACTACAACTCTCTTCAGCCCAGCATCTTACATAGTTCGTGAATTATCCGATTTCTCTCTAGAGAAACAGTGCCGAAGCTCACATCCACAACAAGACCATGGTGCTTGCCTACAGAAGAGCAAGGGGTACTGCCCCTCCCTAACTTCAGGCTATACTCAAACCCTACACCACAACCCAAGCACTCCATTCTGCCACCTCTGGTGTCTTGGCCGTTACACCTCTATGTGGAGGGGGGGTCAGCTCCCGCTCAGCCCAGTCATAGGTCTTCTCTGTCCTGGCACGCCAATGGTGGAACCAGCTTCAAGGACAATCTTCTGAAATCCTACCTCTTTAAAGAGTATCTTAAATGAATCCCACGTAATTGGTATCTTCCTACTAGCACTGATGTTGCTGATAATTACTTTATTGAGGGGAATTGTACTTGCTACGAGTGTGATGTGGTTGTCTTACCCAGCTATCTTAATATTAAGTTGCTCTATATAAGAGCGTCTGCTAAATGACTTAAATGTCAAATGTAGAGTATACTTTGTACTTGTGTGGCCACCACTCAGAGACGCGTACCCACCACTCAGAGACACGCGCCCAATCAAAACTTACAAACATGTAAAAATTATTATTTTGATTTCATGGATTGTCGGTCCTTGCATCCATAGCTCCATCTATGGATTATTATATATGATATATTATTTCTCCAGCCACATTCCTCAGCTGTTTACCAAAACTGAGGCAGGGTGACCCTCATTATTATTGTTTGAACTGCAGATTGCCCGTTTAAGATATGGAACATCTTTAGCAAAGCAGACCACCATTACTATGATATGTTAGGAATAAACATGCCACTGCTGGGAGATTAACTCTGCATGTGTGTGTTTGTGATGAAGCAGGCATACCTCAGCTCCAGATCCCGGATCTTCTCTCTGAGGGGAGCAACTGCCTGTGAGAAAAAGAAAGAAAGAAAGAAAGAAAGAGAGAAAGAAAGAGAGAGAAGAATAGAAAGACAGATTAGACTGATATGATGGTATCATCCTACTGTAAGGACACAGGCAGTGTGTTAGGATGAAGTTTCTATATGGTGTATCTATGGAAATGTGTTTGCTAAGTTTGTAACCAGGAGAGCAAGCTATTCTGGCTGTGACCTTTCTATAGAATGTGGTTCCTAAGCATTTTGTGTCATTAGAGAAGCAGGCCAGTGTTTAGTATATTTGGGGTACTCTGCTGATAGAAGCAGGCTGAAGTATTACCTTATATGTATCAGTCAATCAGTATATAAGCTCTAGGAGTATGTCATTCAATGTTCTTGACACAAGCTACACTTACCTGGTGGTTTGTGATCAGGAAACCAGATCTGACTAATTAAATGTTTCTATCCACTCTTCTACTGGGCATTGTCTATTCCTCCTCACATCTGAGTTCCTTCAAATACCAGATAAATCATCATATCACAGTGTAAAGGCAATGCTAAGTTTGCTTTGGGCTGCTCTTTGCGACTGATCATCTGTTGAGGAATGTGTGATTTTATGTCGACCAGTTTTGCCTGTCGGGCTTACAAACGTACCTGACGACAAGACTAAGTCACACGTCGATCATTCTGTTTGATGTACTCCCTTAAGCTAGCATCGTACGCGCACACACATAGTTTTGCTTGTTACATTCCCAGACAACTCCTTCACCCAAATGGCGAGAGATGTCTAATCAGAGATCAGTGTGTGTCTGGGGAGAAAGGTCACCTGGGTAAAAGCCTGCACAGACACACACAAATTAGTCTTCAGAGCCACTTTGAACCGTAATGTCAGCCAGATACGAAACAGCCCTATTCTAATGAGGAAACTGACAGAGGTAAAGACGCCATTTTTATTCAGTAAAAGACAGATAATTATCTCTCTCTCTCTCTCTCTCTCTCTCTCTCTCTCTCTCTGTCAATACATATTCACTACCCTGTAGTAACACTTGCAGTAACAAACCGTCCACAACGCTTAACACATCCCAGGGTGACACAAAGTCCAGTATATAGGACAAGTAGAATAAGGTGTGTTTAGTGCTGAGCTGGAACAAAAGCACAGTGCGGCCCACCAGGAATAGACGTTTCTAGCCATCCATTCCTACTCTAAATCATCATTAGTAATGCCTCATCACACTCCCATTGTGCCTACCAGTCTGACTACATCTGCATCATGTACAACTCTCCTTCAGCGGGTTTTTGGGCCTTCAGGGTAAATATGACAATAAAGAGGTAGACGGAGAACTTCGCAGCACAACGAAAGAAGCGGTGAAACGTTTGAACACCATTGCATGATGGGAAAAACGGGGAGGAAGAGAGAACTCACCTCGTCAATCCTTTCCTCAATCTTCATCTCTCCATGTTCCTGTATGGATCTAGAGAGATAGAGAGACCCACACAGTCAGCCCAGAGTCAACAGCTCACCACACAGAGCCTGCTGTTAGGTACCCACGCTACCGTTGTCTATCTGTCCACCATCTCCTCTCCCCCTCTCCCCTGTCCGTCTGTGTCTGGTTGTCTGTCTGTCCACCCCCAAACCCTCCTCCACTTCCTCTCAAATCCCTCCATCGCAACATTTACTCCATCACCTTTTCTTCTCCCTCACCCCCCCCCCCCCCCATCTCCTTCAAACCTCCTCTCCCTCATCCCCCCCATCTCCTTCAAACCTCCTATCCCTCACCCCCCCCCCCCCCCCATCTCCTTCAAACCTCCTCTCCCTCATCCCCCCATCTCCTTCAAACCTCCTCTCCCTCATCCCCCCATCTCCTTCAAACCTCCTCTCCCTCATCCCCCCCATTTCCTTCAAACCTCCTCTCCCTCATCCTCCCAACTCCTTCAAACCTCCTCTCCCTTGTCATGACTTGAGGTTGAGTGGATTGGAGGGGTGAAAGGGAGAGCTTTGACACCAACCAGACTTTCTCACAGGAAAAGAGAGGAGGTAAAATGCCCAAGACTATCACTTGGAGCCAAGACTTTATGCCCATGAAACAAGACATTGGGAACATGATAAATTGTATTATGTGTGTTGGAAATGAGGACTCTTGGAATATGGATATGAATGTCGATTCTGTCATTAAAGTTTAAATGAAGGTATGATTACGAAAACATTGTAACTTTAAGGGTTTCCAAACTGTCTATATCATGTCTACATTCATTACGTTTGGTAAGAAATATCCAGATTAAAGATAATGTTTTTGTGACGATAAAACTGTGATTTTAGCCGTTTACACAAGATCATAGTAATTCTAATGCTTTGCTTTCCCAAGCCACGCTCAGGGAAATCAGATAAGGGGGTCGTAAACGCCCTCTCCTGCCCGAAAAGGTATAAAGCCAGAGGACATTTGTGACTTGAGGACATTAGTGCTGCAGCCGGAGGTCTACGATAAGTCACGACTTCCACAAAAAGACAATCCTCCATCCCCATATCTCCTTCAACACTCCATCCCTCTATCTCCTTCAAATCTCCTCTCCCTCCATCCCCCACTCTCCTTCAGTCCTCCTCTACCTCCATCTCCCACTCTCCTTCAGTCCTCCTCTTCCTCCATCCCCCACTCTCCTTCAGTCCTCCTCTTCCTCCATTCCCCACTCTCCTTCAGTCCTCCTCTTCCTCCCTTCCCCACTCTCCTTCAGCCCTCCACTCCCTCCACTCCCTCCATCCTCCACTCTCCTTCAATCCTCCTCTCCCTCCATCCCCCACTCTCCTTCAGTCCTCCTCTCCCTCCATCCCCTGGTTTCCCTTATTCCCCTCCTCCCTCTATCCCGGTCTCCTTCCATTCTCCTCTTTCTGTCTCTCCATCCCCTCTACCTCCCCATCCATCTCTTTCCTCCTCTCAGTCCATCCTCTGTTCCCGTTCCAAGGCATAGCACCATGGGCAGGCGTTAATCCCATGTTGTATCCCCGACCAGTAACCCCGACACCACAACACCCTGTGCCAGTGGACTCACTCCCACAAAGTGGCTATATAAACAGTCCAAACAGGTGGGCTGTGGCGGTCATTACATTCTGTCAGTCAGTTATTGTCGTGCAAACGACTGCCAGTCTCACGGTAATTGACCGTTTTAGCTTCTCCAAGCCTCCACGCATTCAAGCCGCTGACGCTCGCCTTTGGAACATTTGCAAAAGTTAAATAAATCCATTACATATACACAATAACAATACATTCGTTAATTATTTTAGGCAGATCTAAAGAAACATTATGATATGAAGAGAATGTATTTCAGAAGAACAGAATACGAGTTGGCATACTGTATTTTATCTGGCTATGCGCCATGCCATAGGCAGTATGTATGCTAGTTCATTTAGCATTTAAATCCTGTGCCATATACAGTGCATTGGGAAAGTATTCAGATCCCTTCACTTTTTCCACATTTTGTTAAGTTACAACAATATTCTTGAATTGATAAAATAAAATCCTCTTCAATCTACACACAGTACCCCATAATGACAAAGCGAAAACAGGTTTTTAGAAATCTTTGCAAATGTATTCAAAAAGAAAAAACACATACAGTGGGGAGAACAAGTATTTGATACACTGCCGATTTTGCAGGTTTTCCTACTTACAAAGCATTTAGAGGTCTGTAATTTTTATCATAGGTACACTTCAACTGTGAGAGACGGAATCTAAAACAAATATCCAGAAAATTACATTGTATGATTTTTAAATAATTAATTTGCATTTTATTGCATGACATAAGTATTTGATCACCTACCAACCAGTAAGAATTTCGGCTCTCACAGACCTGTTAGTTTTTCTTTAAGAAGCCCTCCTGTTCTCCACTCATTACCTGTATTAACTGCACCTGTTTGAACTCGTTACCTGTATAAAAGACACCTGTCCACACACTCAATCAAACAGACTCCAACCTCTCCACAATGGCCAAGACCAGAGAGCTGTGTAAGGACATCAGGGATAAAATTGTAGACCTGCACAAGGCTGGGATGGGCTACAGGACAATAGGCAAGCAGCTTGGTGAGAAGGCAACAACTGTTGGCGCAATTATTAGAAAATGGAAGAAGTTCAAGATGACGGTCAATCTCCCTCGGTCTGGGGCACCATGCAAGATCTCACCTCGTGGGGCATCAATGATCATGAGGAAGGTGAGGGATCAGCCCAGAACTACACGGCAAGACCTGGTCAATGACCTGAAGAGAGCTGGGACCACAGTCTCAAAGAAAACCATTACTAACACACTACGCCGTCATGGATTAAAATCCTGCAGCGCACGCAAGGTCCCCCTGCTCAAGCCAGCGCATGTCCAGGCCCGTCTGAAGTTTGCCAATGACCATCTGGATGATCCAGAGGAGGAATGGGAGAAGGTCATGTGGTCTGATGAGACAAGAATAGAGCTTTTTGGTCTAAACTCCACTCGCCGTGTTTGGAGGAAGAAGAAGGATGAGTACAACCCCAAGAACACCATCCCAACCGTAAAGCATGGAGGTGGAAACATCATTCTTTGGTGATGCTTTTCTGCAAAGGGGACAGGACGACTGCACCGTATTGAGGGGAGGATGGATGGGGCCATGTATCGCGAGATCTTGGCCAACAACCTCCTTCCCTCAGTAAGAGCATTGAAGATGGGTCGTGGCTGGGTCTTCCAGCATGACAGCGACCCGAAACACACAACCAGGGCAACTAAGGAGTGGCTCCGTAAGAAGCATCTCAAGGTCCTGGAGTGGCCTAGCCAGTCTCCAGACCTGAACCCAATAGAAAATCTTTGGAGGGAGCTGAAAGTCCGTATTGCCCAGCGACAGCACCGAAACCTGAAGGATCTGGAGAAGGTCTGTATGGAGGAGTGGTCCAAAATCCCTGCTGCAGTGTGTGCAAACCTGGTCAAGAACTACAGGAAACGTATGATCTCTGTAATTGCAAACAAAGGTTTCTGTACCAAATAGTTATCCCAGTTATCTGTAAGTGTGGTTATTGTGAAGTGGAAGCAATGTCAGCACAATAACTGTTAGTCTGGAACTTCATGAAATGGGTTTCCATGGCCGAGCAGGCGCACACAAGCCTGAGATCACCATGCGCAATACCAAGTGTTGGCTGGAGTGGTGTAAAGCTCGCCGCCATTGGACTCTAGAGCAGTGGAAATGCGTTCTCTGGAGTGATGAATCACGCTTCACTATCTGGCAGTCTGACGGAAGAATCTGGGTTCGGCGGATGCCAGGAGAACGCTACCTGCCCCAATGCATAGTGCCAACTGTAAAGTTTGGTGGAGGAGGAATAATGGTCTGGGGCTGTTTTTCATGGTTCGGGCTAGGCCCCTTAGTTCCAGTGAAGGGAAATCTTAACGCTACAGCATACAATGATATTCTATACAATTCTGTACTTCCAACCTTTTGGCAACCGTTTGGGGAAGGCCCTTTCCTGTTTCAGCATGACAATGCCCCCGTGCACAAAGTGAGGTCCATACAGAAATGTTTTTTTCGAGATTGGTGTGGAAGAACTTGACAGGCCTGCACAGAGCCTTGACCTCAACCCCATTGAACACCTTTGGGATGAATTGGAACGCCGACTGTGAGCCAGGCCTAATCGCACAAAATCAGTGCCCGACCTCACTAATGCTCGTGGCTGAATGGAAGCAAGTCCCCACAGCAATTTTCCAACATCTAGTAGAAAGCCTTCCCAGAAGAGTGGAGGCTGTTATAGCAGCAAAGGGGGGACCAACTCCATATTAATGCCCATGATTTTGGAATTAGATGTTTGACTTTTGGCCATGTAGTCTACACAATACACGTTTCAATTTTTTAAAGGCTTAAAAATCATTTTTTAAGAGGTCTCCTCCCTTTCATCTACACTGATTGAAGTGGATTTACCAAGTGACATCAATAAGGGATCATAGCTTTCACCTGGTCAGTCTGTCATGGAAAGAGCAGGTGTTCCTAATGTTTTGTGCACTCCGTGTATAGGCCTATGCATAAGCTCTAATCTGCGTATGGGTGTTTTGAATTAATCAACACGTTAGAAAGCTCTGTCCATGTCACTGTGTTTGGCTTTGAAACAACATCCACAACGACCATGTTTTCCACTCAAATTAATCATCACAGTGAGGTGAGTTTCAAAAGCATGATACTGTTTTGATAAGTGTTTGATGTGATTTTCCATTGATGTCAGAATAGTTAGAGGGACAATAGAGCCCTGAGTACCAGGCCATTAGGAACCGGATGGTTGAGAGCAAGCTGGGTTCTACCAACGCATGTCCAGAGTGCATAAGAGGAGATTACCGTGACTAAACGGTCACATTTTACTGCGGTTATGACTCATGACTGCCGGTGTGGTGGTAATATGTTCACCACAACAGCCCTACTCCCCACCCACCACCCCATGTCAATCTATAGTGGTTATATAAAACAGAACAAACCACCCCATGTCAATCCAATCACAGTGAAAGACCCACATCATGCTCCCCTCAGCATGACCGGGCATCTTTCCATCCCTGCCTTCTGACCGACCCACAGACACACCTAAGAATCAGACAAACATATTACACACACACACACACACACACGCACAAAGGCTTTGAAAAGCACACAGATCAGTAGAAGGAGACAGAGGCTGAGAAACAGAGACAGAGGAGACAGAGACAGAGAGCGAGAGTCAGAAAAACAGCATACAAGGGAAATCCGGAGCGCATGCATGCGTGCGCTTTCTTCACCCGCAGTTATATAATCTTCCCTGCTGGTCCTATAGGGTTGCTCTCCTCTCTCCTTGGTCCATTTATATATCAAACAGTAAACCACCTGGCTGATCACATCAACAACCAACTCAGTGATGTAACATGGTTAATTGGCTAGCTAAGCCAACTCATGTGCTGTTCACAGTCTGAATCCAACCCTGATTACAAGCTACAAGAATCAAAACCGGATGAACACCGGCAGCCTGGAGAAAGAGAATTTAAAGTGCTTTGGTGCATTCCTTCTAACGTAACAAACCATGTTGAGACGGAGTATGGGTATATCTCTCTAACAGTCCTGGGTTGTTGAGTGTGTTTTGAGTCTGTCCAATGCCATTAAGGGTGAAGGCAGTGAAGTGGGATAGAGCGGGAGTGTAACAGAACAGAATGGATAGAAAAGGAATAGCATGAAATAAAAAATAAAAAAAGGAACGGCATGAAAGAGGGGACTGACAGTGTGGTAGTGTAATAATTTCATGGTAGCCATGCATTTGTTATGAAGAAAGGATATAGTCATTAAAGCATACTGTACCTCATATTGGTGTAGGTTCCCCAGACAGCTACAATGAAGGATGAGAGAAGGGGAAGAAAACATTAACCAAGGAGCTTTTCAAAATGAACTTCCACACAATGACATCGTGTAGGCCTAGTGATTCAGTGTAGTGGTTTTGTACGTCCTCATTCTCCTATTACTATAGACATTACTATACATACAGGTCTGGAAAACATGAAAACATACAGTGGCTTGCGAAAGTATTCACCCCACTTGGCATTTTTCCTATTTTGTTGCATTACAAGCTGGAATTAAATAAGACAATAAAACGGAAAAGCGTGCATAACTATTCTCTTGGGGTATGTCTCTATAAGCTTGACACATCTAGCCACTGGGATTTTTGCCCATTCTTCAAGGCAAAACTGCTCCAGCTCCTTCAAGTTGGATGGGTTCCACTGGTGTACAGCAATCTTTAAGTCATACCACAGATTATCAATTGAATTGAGGTCTGGGCTTTGACTAGGCCACTGATCCTGTAAATAAGCCATCATTGTAAATAAGAATTTGTTCTAAACTGACTATACTAGTTAAATAAAGGATAAATAGTTGATTCTGTCCTTGAAATCCAATACTTGACTGAGGACCATTACACAGCTGTTGTATGAATAGGGGAAAGAGGAAGGGTTAGTCATTTAAAAAATCATGTTAACCCCTATTATTTCATACAGTGAAACTTATCATGTAATTTGTTAAGGCACATTTTAGTCCCAAACTAAAATAGGCTTGCCTAAGCAAAGGGGGTGAATACTCATGCAACAACTATATTTTAGTTGTATTAATTTAGTCATTTAATTTGTATTATTTTGTAAAAATAAATAAATAGACAAAATAAAAAAATCACAATTAAATCTAATTCAATCCCACTATGTAACGCAGTACAATTTGAAAAAGTCTGAGGGAGGTGAATACTTATGATACCTACTGTTATTGTATTCCACGTCTTAGTCATTGTTAGGAAGAATTATGGTCCAAATCAGATGTTAGGTACTATATCTATTGACAATTATATGAATCCAATTAACTAAATTTCTCAGAGATAAAATTATGTTTAATCAAAATACGGTTTCAGAAATGCTCATCTTATCTGTTACTAACTACAGAAACAATTTCAAAACAATCGAGATGGGTGCCTAAATACTCTTTCTTGTGCTTTTTGAGGTGGAATGAAATAAATCTGTAACTAAATCAACATGGCTAGGGAAAAGGAGAAATCTCCCCCATATGGGTACACGCACTCACACACAAACCCTTGCTACAGCATGACTTGCTAGTGGCCTGTGACAGTTTGATAGCCTTGTCCGTATGAACAGGGCTACTTTGTATTCAGCTCGCCTGCAGTTAGAGTTGACATTTCCACATGAGACACCTGTTGCACGCAACATAGAAAACTTGAAAGGCTTACAGTGCCTTTGGAAAGTATTCAGACCTCTTGACTTTTGACATTTTGTTACATCACAGCCTTATTCTAAAATGGATTAAATAAAACTTCCTCAGAAATCTACACACAATATCCCATAATAACAAAGCAAAAACAGGTTTTGAAATGTTAGCAAATGTATTAAAAACTAAAAGCAGAAATACCTTTTATTACATAAGTATTCAGACCCTTTGCTATGAGACTCGAAATTGAGCTCAGGTCCATCCTGTTTCCATTGATCATCCTTCAGATGTTTCTACAACTTGATTAGAGTCCACCTGTGGTAAATTAAATTGATTGGACGTGATTTGGAAAGGCACACACCTGTCTATATAAGGTCCCACAGTTGACAGCGCATGTCAGAGCAAAAAAACAAGCCATGAGGTTAAAGGAATTGTCAGTTGAGCTCAGAGACAGGATTGTGTCGAGGCACAGACCTGGGGAAGGGTACCAAAACATTTCTGCAGCATTGAAGGTCCCCAAGAACACAGTGGCCTCCATCAATCTAAAATGAACCAAGACTCTTCCTAGAGCTGGCCCCCTGCTCAAACTGAGCAACCGGGGGAGAAGGAACTTGGTCAGGGAGGTGACCAAGAACCCAATGGTTAGGTTATCTGACAGAGCTCCTCTGTGGAGATAGGAGAACCTTCCAGAAGGACAACAATCTCTGCAGCACTCTACCATTCAGGCCTTTAAGGTAAAAGGCACATGACAGCCCGCTTTATTCATGGTAGTTTTTATTTAACCTTTATTTAAGTCAGTTAAGAACAAATTCTTATTTACAATGACGGCCTACCCCGGCCAAATTATGAGACTCCCAAACAGGGCCAGTTGTGATACAGCCTGGAATTGAACCAGGGTCTGTAGTGACGCCTCTAGCACTGAGATGCAGTGCCTTAGACCGCTGCACCACTCGGGTAGCAGAGAGAGCCTACTGAAGTAGGTTGAAGGAGTGGCTGACAGGAGGCTGAGGCAGGGAGCTGCGTGAGTGCCTGGGCGATGGCTGCAAAGGTCGGCCGCTTTCTGAGTACCTGTGAGGAGCCCATGCATGGGCTTACGGTTTTACACACACACCTCTCACTGTATCCCTCTCAGCTCTTTCTCGCTTTTTTGCCCCTTTCGCTCTTTATCTTGCGCTCTCTCTTTTACAATTTTTTTACAAACCAGGAGACACAGTCTTGTCCAGTCTTGGTTCCAGGGGGCCCGGGATGCCTTGGGCAGAGAGAGAGAGAGAGAGAGAGAGAGAGAGAGACGGAGCTAAGGAAGCAGGGCATAGAGGAACATGAGAGATAGCAACAGCCCACTGTTCCAAATAGCCAAACTTCGGATGTAATAAGGAAACTGTAGCGATAATTGTCCCTTATCCTTATCTGCCTTACCCATCTCTCCATTGCTCTCTCCTGTCATAAACAACCCAGGGCAGGTGTGTCTCTTCCCCCTCCCTGCCAACCACCCTGCCAACCACCCGTGGTTGCTCCAACTGGGGCGTATCTATCTGGCCTACTTGGGAGTAGAGTGGCTGGCCCTGAACTGGATCTCACTCCATCTCTAGTTTCTACCATGGCCAGCGGCTAACCTAGCTTATGCTGTATGTATGTTCGCAGCCAGACACTTAAGTGTACAAGCAGCAGTTGGCCTTCAGGATTGCCACTAATGGACTTTTTCAGCCTGGGACCCAAATTAGAAATTCTATGTTTTCCTGGGACCAAGCTTACGAAAACACGCCTACTACATGTAAATATCTGTATATTTTATTGCCCTTATGCCCATTAACAAATGCAACAGAGACAAATAACAATTCAATGAAATACCCATATAAATAGCTATTCAATTCCCCCCCCCCATTAAAAACACTCTTACATATCTGTCTAGATTGGAACAGTTACTGTTAAAATTCAATAAAAACATTGTATGCTGAACTGGAATAAACTGATTGATCACATCACACAGATGTAGATCAGAAAAAAACAAACAAACAAACAAACAAACAAACAAACAAACAAACACCTAATGAGAGGTGTGTGACAGTTTGACGTTTTCAACAAGCAGGTCTATTCTGGGCTCCGTTTTTGATAGTGCAACCCTGAGGTCATGCTCAGCATTGAAACTGTTTCTTTACTTGTTTCTTAAGTATGCCACAGTTGAGAACCCTGACTCGCATAGGTATGTGGTGCCAAACTGGATCAGAACATCTGCTGCTTCCTCAGCCAGGCAGGAGACCGCTTCCTGCTGTAGATGAGCAACCCAGAATTGTGTGAGTGTCAATCAGCATCCTGTGTCAATCAGTGTATTCCAGTTAAGAATAAAAATAATTACTTGTATTTTAACAACAACAGTTGTTTTTCCATCTTGCACTATCAGTAGCTAGATAGCTTGCATTGGCTAACATTAGCTAGCTAGCTAGCAGCTGTGTACAAGGGGTATGTTTGAAAGAGAAACTCGCATCGACTAGTATGAGAGACAGTACTCCCTTATTTCTGCTTATCATCACCTGTTATAAAATGACAAAATTGCCTAGCTAGCTGACTTACTTTTCCACTGTCGAAGCACTGTTTCCTGTTCTGAAAGAACTCCCTGGGTTTACCGTCATGCTGTGGATGTTTGGTCAGGACCTGACGTTTTAATTTGTTTGTTTTGAGAGACTCCTTACTAAGCACTTCCCTGCAAAAAACAAATTGTGGGTGCTCCTCGTTATTTCTCAAAGTTTGTATTAAACCAAGAGAGAAACCCAGCGCTGTATTTGCGTTTCATGACAATTGAGCTCAGTCAGAACTTGTGGCTAGGTTGAGTCCATTCGATGACAGCGATGAGTGATGGCGAGTAGGAATGACAAGTCAGTGGCTGACGGCACATCATCATCTGCTGCTGAACAACAGCACTGCAGCGTGTGGGTCGCAGAGTGATCTTCAAGAAAACTGCCAAAAAAAGATCTGGTAAACCGTGCACACAGGCATCTTCAACCCACTCGTGCAGCTGTCAAACTGAACAGAGACACCGCTGCGATGCAGAGAGCACACTGAACAGAGAATGCAGTTCACTTGGCCAAAATAAATTCCAGTAATTAATGAAATGTTGATAAATTTACTCTGACAAATCGCAACCCACCATTTAGATAGATAGATAGATGATATATAGATGATAGATAGATAGGTCTAGATAAGATAAGTCATAGACTATTCTCTCTGCTACCACACGGCAAGTGGTACCGGAGCACCAAGTCTAGGATCAAAAGGCTTCTTAACAGCTTCTAACCCCAAGCCATAAGACTGCTGAACATTTAATCAAATGGCCACCCGGACTATTTACATTGACACACCCCCCTTTGTTTTTACACTGCTGCTACAAGCTGTTTATTATCTATACATAGTCACTTTACGACCCATACTTTAATAAAGATTGGGCTAGGGCCACAAAGGAAAGGCAGAGAGTGGGGGAGAGAGCAAGAGGGATGATAGGCAAGGGAATATTCACACTTTGTACCCTGTGACTTGGTGACAAACAAGCCTAAGTCTCAGTGGTGTGTGTGTGTGTGTGTGTGTGTGTGTGTGTGTGTGTGTGTGTGTGTGTGTGTGTATATATGATAGAAAGTTAAATATGAAAAGACAAAGCACTTCCATGGTACTGACAACTGGATTAATGTGGCTGAGGAACACTCAACTGTGAGTGTTTTTTCACACATTAACAACCCATTCAACCAGTACGAGTGCAAGTAAATATTGATTTAAGCATACAATGACTTTAATTGAAAGAGAAAAAAATCCTATGCAATTATTATTTATTTTTTGAATGAGAAGAGCCGTCTCACACAAACACTTTCTGACTGGGTGGATGAGTGTTAAGAGTGAGCAATGCTGAAAGGGCTAGCACACAACTGTAAGAGACTGCACAGTCGTTGTTGGAGCACAAAATGAGAGAGACTGGGGTGCAAATGAGCAAAAATAACAATATGGGAATTAGGTAGTAGGGTGGGCTATTTACAGATGAGCTGTGTACAGGTGCAGTGATCAGTAAGCTGCTCTGACAGATGATGCTTAAATTTATTGAGGGAGAATATGTAGTTAGGGCCAGCCAACGAGAGCATACAGGTCGCAGCGGTGGGTAGTATATGGGGCTTTGGTAACAAAACAGATGCACTGTGATAGACTGCATCCAGTTTGCTGAGTAGAGGCTTGGAGGCTATTTTGTAAATGACATCGCCGAAATCAAGGATTGGTAGGATAGTCAGTTTTACAAGAGCATGTTTGGCAGCATGAGGGAAGGAAGCTTTGTTGCTAAATAGTTAGCCGATTCTAGATTTAATTTTGAATTGGAGATGCTTAATGTGAGTCTGGAAGGAGAGTTTACAGTCTAACCAGACACCTAGGTATTTGTAGGTGTCCACATATTCTAAGTCAGACCCGTTGAGAGTAGTGATGGTGGGCAGGTGCGGTCAGCTTTCGATTGAAAAGCATGCATTTAGTTTTACTAGCATTTAAGAGCAGTTGGAGGCCACAGAAGGAGAGTTGTATGGCATTGAAGCTTGTTTGGAGGTTTGTTAACACAGTGTCCAAAGAAGGGCCAGATGTGTACAGAATGGTGTCGTCTGCGTAGAGGTGGATCAGAGAGTCAGCAGCAAGAGCGACATCATTGATATATACAGAGAATAGTCAGCCCAAAAATGGAACCCTGTGGCACCCCCATAGAGACTGCCAGAGGTCCGGACAACAGGCCCTCCGATTTGACACACTGAACTCTATCTGAGAAGTAGTTGGTGAACCAGGTGAGGCAGTCATTTGAGAAACCAAGGCTATTGAGTCTGCCGATAAGAATGCGGTGATTGACAGAGTCGAAAGCCTTGGCCAGGCCGATGAAGACGGCTGCACAGTACTGTCTTTTATCGATGGCGGTAATGATATCGTTTAGGACCTTGAGCGTGGCTGAGGTGCACCCATGACCAGCTCGGAAACCAGATTGCATAGCGGAGAAGGTACGGTGGGATTCGAAATGGTCGGTGATCTGTTTGTTAACTTGGCTTTCGAAGACTTTAGAAAGGCAGGGCAGGATAGATATAGATCTGTAACAGTTTGGGTCTAGAGAATGTCTCACTTTGAAGAGGGGGATGACCGTGGCAGCTTTCCAATCTCTAGGGATCTCAGACGATATGAAAGAGAGGTTGAACAGGCTAGTAATAGGGGTTGCAACAATTGCGGCAGATAATTTTAGAAAGAAAGGGTCCAGATTGTCTATCCCAGCAGATTTGTAGGGGTCCAGATTTTACAGCTCTTTCAGAACATAAGCTATCTGGATTTGGGTGAAGGAGAAGCGAGGTGGAAGCATGGCCAGACATAGCAAAATGCTTATTGAAATTCTCGATTATCGTAGATTTATCGGTGGTGAAGTGTTTCCTAGCCTCAGTGCAGTGGGCAGTTGGGAGGAGGTGCTCTTATTCTCCATCGACTTTACAGTGTCCCAGAACTTTTTGGAATTAGTGCTACAGAACGCAAATTTCTGTTTGAAAAAGCTAGCCTTTGCTTTCCTAACGGACTGTGTATATTGGTTTCTGACTAAGGGCTGTTCTTAGTTCAATTTTTTTGAATGGGGCATGTTTATTTAAGATTGTGAGGAAAGCACTTTTAAAGAACAACCAGGCATCCTATACTGACGGGATGAGGTCAATATCCTTCCAGGATACCCGGGCCAGATCGATTAGAAAGGACTGCTCGCTGAAGTGTTTTAGGGAGTGTTTGACAGTGATAAGGGGTGGTCGTTTGACCGCGGACCCATTACGGACGCAGGCAAGAGGCAGTGATCGCTGAGATCCTGGTTGAAACAGCGGAGGTGTATTTGGAGGGAAAGTTAGTCAGGATGATATCTATGAGAGTGCCAATGTTTACGGATTTAGGGTTGTACCTGGTAGGTTCCTTGATAATTTGTGTGAGATTGAGGGCATCTAGGACGGCCGGGTGTTAAGCATATCCCAGTTTAGGTCACCTAACAGTACGAACTCTGAAGATAGATGGGGGGCAATCAATTAACATATGGTGTCCAGGGCACAGCTGGGGGCTGAGGGGGGTCTGTAACAAGCGGCAACACTGAGAGACTTATTTCTGTAAAGGTGCTCAAAATGTTTGTGCACAGACCTGGATAGTATGACATCTCTGCAGTAGATTGCAACTCCACCTCCTTTGTCAGATCTATCTTGATGGGAAATGTTGTAGTTGGGGATGGAAATGTTATACTTTTTGGTGGCCTTCCTAAACCAGGATTCAACTTAGGGAGGAGGCTTCTGACGCTAACATGCATGAAACCAAGGTTTTCAGGGTTACAGAAGTCAACAAATGAGAGCGCCTAGGGAATAGGTGTAGTACTGGGGAATACAGGGCCTGGGTTTACCTCTACATCACCAGAGGAACAGAGGAGGAGTAGGATAAGGGTACGGCTAAAGGCTTTAAGAACTGGTCGTCTAGCGTGTTAAGTAGAGAGAATAAAAGAAGCAGATTTCTGGGCACGGTAGAATAGATTGAGGGCATAATGTACAGACAAGGATATGATAGGATGTGAATTCAGTGGAGGTAAACCTAGGCGTTGGGTAACGATGAGAGAGGTTGCATCTCTGGAGGCACCAGTTAAGCCAGGTGAGGTCTCTGCGTGTGTGGGGGGTGGGACTAAGGAGCTATCTGAGGCATGTTGAGCGGGACTGGGGTCTCTACAGTGAAATACAACAATAACAAATATCCTAAACAACAACAGACAATGCATATTGACATAAGAGAGAGGCATAAAACAATCACAGGAGTTATGCACACCGTTCAGAATGCTAGCGGGCCGGGGCTAGCAGATGGGTCTTCGGTGACGTCGCAGCGGAAAAGCCTGTTGAAACCACGTCGGACGATTACGTCGGCAGACCAGTCGTGATGGATCGGCAGGACTCTGTGTCGCCAATAGAAGGTCCAGGCCGGTTGACAAAGAGGTACTGTAGCCCGGGAATTAGCTAGTACACGTCGGCTAGCCGGGAGATGGGCCTAGCTCGAGGCTAGCTCAAAGCTAACTGGTGCATGCTTCGGGACAGTAGTGTTAGCCAAACAACAGCCACTCGGTTGCAGCTAGCTAGCTGCAATGATCCGGTGTGATGGTCCTGTGATTTCGGCAGAAATCTGGTGATGTGGTAGAGAAAGCAATCCGATATGCGCTGGGTTGATAGCGCGCTGTGCAGACTGGCCGATATTTTCCGAACTAAAGCTGGCTGGTGCAGGCAGAGCATTGGTGAAGACCGCTAGCAGTGGCTAGCAATGGCTAGTAGCTAGTTAGCAGGCTAGCTAGTAGGCTAGCTTCTGTCGGAGGTTCAGTTAAATGGGAAAGAAATAAAGAAATAGTAGATCCGTTCCACGTTGGGTGAGGCGGGTTGCAGGAAAAGTATATGAGAATAAGAAATATATACAGAAAAAAAAAAAGACTATTTACACGGGACGGGGGACAGGACAAAAAAACACGTCCGCACTGTTACGCCATCTTGGACAGACAGCTTTGTTACACAGTTAGAGGTCAATACACTGCATTCCAATGAATTCAGGGCTTGTAAAATTATACCTATGCTAAATACAAGCCTTCCAAAACCATAAGACCCACTAATAATTAAAGTATTTTATCCAAATAGTTTAACCTGCTTTTTGCAATAGTCACTGATCTGGCGTTCAAGTCTGTCTATGAAAATGCCCTTTTGTTACAAATTTAACCAGAAACATGCACAATGTTATCCACTAATAATGATCAACTTCTGGTAGCAGGCATTAAAGAAAATTAACACAGGTCTCATAAACAATCTCTCAAGCACAGGTGGCACCACAGGTCCCAGAGTGGTGTGGTGAAATAAAAATTCTGGGGCCCGTAATTTTTCCTGATCTGGTAACCTAACCAGGTAAAACTCTGGACCTTATACGGTATGGCGGGATTAATCGGTTGTTAAAAAAAAAAAAAAAGGTTTAATATGGGCTATGATGGGACGAGAGTTTGAATAAAGAGGTCACATAGTAAAAAATAATTTTTGGGGAGATGCGATGGATCATTGGGGATCATTCAATATTCCCTTTTGTTGTTCATTGAAGTTATCCCATGTGAAGAGTCAACTCATTTAACTAATTAAAGTTCAATTCGTAACAAACTTGTTTTTTGGGGGGGGGTTTCTATTGGAAAGTTTTAATAATTTGCAATTATGTCTACTTATAAGGTAAAAGGTTTATGTTTTTGCCTCCATATGATATGGTAAATATATCCAATGCAAAAAACATTACATTTAAATGGTATTAATATTAATTTGCATATATTTCTGTTAATTCCCATAGATTCCTGTTAATTCCCACCGAAAGTTTCCACCTCTGAATATTACCCAAAATGTGCAACCCTAGTTGAGACATAAAAAGGGTATCGTTAAAAAGGGTAACTTCTCTATTAAAGTAAAATAATGTCTTAATGTGTTTCAGTGTTCAGTGGTCATATGACCAATTCTGTTTGACCAAACCTCAAATGCAAATAGCGAGTTGAAACAGCTTGTTGTGAGAGAGGAAGAAGTGATCTTTCGTCAATGTTGTTGTGTGTCAGGGGGAGGAGCTTGGTATATGTGTATGAGTGGGAAGGTGCACAGAGCAGCACAGCACAGAAGTAGACGATATCAAAAATAAATAAACGATCATAATGTGATACAGGCAATTGGAACATTGCGCTAAATTAATCAAATGACCCTTACGAAAAAAAATTGCAGTCAGAGTGCAGTGTAACTGCAGTATCAAAAAAAATTTTACAGCAGTAATTTTGCAGTATAACTGCAGTTATTCTGCGAAATTACTGCGTCCAAAATACCACATGAACTTTAAGGGATCGCTCAGCCCTAGTCCTTAGAGCAGCTGGGGCTTTACTCTCCCTCCAACCTCCTGGCAGCTTGCCAAAGGGCACACACAGTGGCTAATTGGAAAATAAATGTTCAAAGAAAATAATTGAATTAATCTTGTTCCGTGAATGTGACAGTTTTTTTCCCCATTTTACCATCATTTTACCCATTTAAAATGCCAGGGTGTGTGCTTATAATGAGATGGGTTCCAATGTTCTCTTAATGTTTTATTTAACCTTTATTTAACTAGGCAAGTCAGTTAAGAACAAATTCTTATTAATTCAGTGTTGTTGTTTTTTTACATGAGCTGTGGAGAACAAAGCAGTGCATTAGGCCTGGAGGCAAAAACAAAACAAGAGTAACAAGAACAAGCCTAATTAACACCCAGATACTGCCACATGTTTTATTTTAGGCAAAATATGAATCCCTATGCTTCCAAGGCTAACTCCTAAACAAATCTTTAAAAAATATTTGAAAAACTTTTACTAGCTTTAGGCCTACATCCCCTTCTTCCCTCTCCAGACAGACAGCCTGGTGAGCAGCTGGCCAGGGAACAGAGAGCAACCAGCCTGGTTGTGTCAGTTCAGTCGTGAATGTCTCTGCTCTGCTCCAGAGGAGCCCTGTGACTGGCGTCTGACACTTGTAGAGAGTGGTGCAGAGGACTGAGTCAGTGTCTTGCCTTGTCTACTCCATAGGAAGTCAATAGGAGGAGTGGAATGTAGGAGGGAAGTGACAAGCAAGAAAATTGATGCATTTGGGGCACGTCTGAAAAAGTCTCTCTCTTCTAAATCTCTTGAAAGGATTGGCTTGATAACAAGTATTTGTATTTATTTATTTAATTTAACTAGGCAAGTAAGTTAGAGAACAAATTCTCATTTACAATGACGGCCTACACCGGCAAAACTCGGAAGACGCTGGGCCAATTGTGTGCCGCCCTATGGGACAGCCGGTTGTGATACAGTCTGGATTCGAACCAGGTTGTCTGTAATGACGCCTCTAGCACTGAGATGCAGTGTCTTAGACCGCTGTGCCACTTGGGAGCCCTAAAGTACACAACAGAAGTAAGAGCGACTAAGTGAAATTCTTACTTTACCATCCCTTCCCAAGAACACAGAGAGAAAGAAAATTGAGAAATAATAGATAAGTAATAACATGTAATAATAAATACAAAATACGGTGCTGGTACGCTATTTACACAGCGTACCAGCACCGAGTCGATGTGCAGGGGTATAAGCTACTTGAGGTAGATATGTACATAAACAGTGCCTTGAAAAAGTATTTACAACCCTTGACATTTTCCACATTTTGTTGTGTTACACACAATACCCCATAATGTCAAAGTGTAATTATGTTTTTTGAAATTTTAACAAATTAATTAAAAATGGAAATATCTTGAGTCAATCTTGGCAAGCCTAAATAAGGTCAGGAGTAAACATTTGCTTAACAAGTCACATAAGTTGCATGGACTCACTCTGTGTGCAATAATTGTATTTAAAATGATTTTTGAATGATTACCTCATCTCTGTACAATTATCTGTAAGGTCCCTCAGTCGAGCAATGATTCAATATCAAGACCAGGGTTCCAATGCCTCACAAAGGGCACATATTGGTAGATGGGTAAAATTAAAAAGCAGACATTGAATATCCCATTGAGCATGGAGAAGTTATTAAAGTATACTTTGGATGGTGTATCAATACACCCAGTCACTACAAAGATATAGATGTCCTTCCTAACTCAGTTGCCAGAGAGGAAGGAAACCACTCAGGAATTTCACTATGAGGCCAATGGTGATTTTAAAACAGTTACAGAGTTTAATGTATGTGGATGTTAACCAAAACATATTGGGCACCTAAGTATCGTGACAATATTGAGTTTTTAGGTCCTTGGCAGTTCCCAGCGATCACTGAATGGACTATTGTGCAGTAGTCTAATGCTCTGCTCACACCCTCAAACAATCCTCCCAGTCATAGAGCTATGAGGGGGTAATAACAAGGCCTAGAGCCTTCTGTTGACTAGTCCTATACTGTTATTCATGTGAGAGTGCTGACCCTGCCCATTGACCCTCCAGCAGTAGAGATTTGAGATAAGACCCATATTAGCCTACTCACTGCAAACAAATGCCATTGCATAGAGCCTCAGGAAGACAATATTCAGACAGTTATAACTGAATTGTCTTCATCCTCATAACTACCATCACCATAACTACCATCACCATAACTACAGTCACCATCAGTATCATAACTACCATCATCATCATCATTAATGTTGTCATCATTGCTGATTATTGTGTAAGCGGGATACTACCACCTACTGTTCTGCCCATTTTGTCAATGTAAACAAAAGTGTGCCAATATAGCCTGTTGTTGGATTAGAGATATAGAGAAGGAGAATCGACTCAAGAGGTATTGATTGTACAGCTGAGCTACTGTAACACAGTAGGCCTATACTATAGAATTGCAGACATACTGTACTCACAGGCAATGTAGGCGATCAAAGCGAGGGCGACCAGTACCTTCATCATCCTTCTGTTTAGTCCTGAGATCACCCAGACGATCCGCTTCATCATCTGCTCAATGCAACATCGAACCCGGAAGCACGCGAGGCTCCGGTTTATAACATGTCAGAACTATGGACCAAAACTTACGCTCCTTCTAGATTCAGACTTGTTTCGAATATCTAATATATATCCCGCGAAATTAACGCTTTGTAGCTAGTATGTTACAAGCAGGAATTTGGCAACTACGACTGGACATACGTGGCTACCTCCTGCCCTGTAAAAGCACAGCTAACTAGCTAGTTAGCTTAGCATGCTACGTTAAATTCACTGCCACTCGTGGCTATTCATCTCTCTGAGTCGACTATCATTATACGTGCAGCAAACCCTCGCCAGCTTTAAGTTCAGAATTTACTTAAATACATACAGTATATCTCTGCACGATAACTTAATAAATATTAGTTAGCTAACGTTATCTGCCTGGTCACACACAACATTAGCAATTCATTGATGAACGAGTCCTGCTATCTTTCGTTACCATTACTTTCGCATAGTTTTCTAAAACGTAACAACCTTTTAATCAAAACAAATTAGGAATAAATATAATATATTCTTAATGTTTAACTTATCCGGATAAAATTGTACGCAATTCTGAGTTTATTTCCCTACTGGGCCGATAGCTGTCCAGGGTGAACGAGTATTCCTGACCTCGATTGAGCAGCCTGCCGCGATAGCAGCTATTCAACATCTGATTTTTGTAAGTAAAGACGTGGCATTTTTTGCATTTATTTGGGTACATATATATCTTAGAATTATATCATACATGTACTATATTCCCACTCAAAAGATACAACTGCTCTATTTAAAAACCAAATAGCGATGGCGTATGATGAACTTTAACCCTATGTGTTCATCACGCAGTAAATGTCAATCACAGAATCATTCACCGCATGCACAATGGCTCATTCATAAAACCTATGCACCGTTGGGTAATTTTCCACACCCATTCAAGGCGCTTCTCTGTTCAATGCCTTGTTATAAAATATACTGTCTATACCGGTAGGGGTCTTACGCTGTTCATTCCACCTTTTGCACTTTTTTTCAGCTACCCTTGTACTTACCTAAATACTACCACTCACATTTATCTCTAGGTGCTGCTGGTACATGTGTTCTTTACTTCAGTGGTTCCCATCCTTTTTCATTTACTGTATCACCAACTGAATTCTGCCCTGCCCGGAATGCGGATAGGCTAAGTACCTCCAGGGGTCCTAGTAACTCTGGTTGGGAACCACTGGTTTAGTTCATGGTGGCTGCTTTTTTAAATGAGCCATTACTGTCTGGTAGTGATGTGGATGAGTGGTCTCTGTGGCAAGCGATTCAGATTATTTCAACAGATTAATAATTAAAGCTATCCATGACCATGACTAAAGCCATATTATGTCCTGCAGTGATAGTTTCTAATTCCAGAGTTATATTTTCAGTCCATTTGGAATGTATTCAGACATTTTGTTACATTACAGCCTCAAGTCTGGGCTCTGGCTGGGACACTCAAGGACATTAAGAGAAGCCACTCCTGCGTTGTCTTGGCTGTGTGCTTAGGGTCATTGTTCATCATTCATCAAGGATCTCTCTGTACTTTGCTCTGTTCATCTTTCCCTCAATCCTGACTAGTCTCTCAGTCCTGCCGCTGAAAAACATCCCCAGAGCATGATGCTGCCACCACCATGCTTCACCATAGGGATGGTGACAGGTTTTCTCCAGACGTGACTCTTGGCATTCAGGCCAAAGAGTTCATTCTTGGTTTCATCAGACCAGAAAATCTTGTTTCTCATGGTCTAAGAGTACTTTAGGTGCCTTTTGGCAAACTCCGAGCGGGCTGTCATGTGCCTTTTACTGAGGAGTGGCTTCTGTCTGGCCACTCTACCATAAAGGTCTTATTGGTGGAGTGCTGCAGAGATGGTTGTCCTTCTGGAAGGTTCTCCCATCTCCACAGAGGAACTTTGGGGCTCTGTCAGAGTGACCATCGGGTTCTTGGTCACCTCACTGACCAAGGCCCTTCTGCCCCGATTGCTCAGTTTGGCCAGGTGAGTCTTGGTGGTTCCAAACTTCTTCCATTTAAGAAGGATGTTCTTGGGACCTTCAATGCCGAAGACATTTTTTGGTTCCCTTCCCCAGATCTGGGCCTCGGACCAATCCTGTCTCTGACAATTTCTTCAACCTCATGGCTTGGTTTTTGCTCTGACATGCACTGTCAACTGTGGGACCTTATATAGACAGATGTGTGCCTTTCCAAATCATGTCCAATCAATTGAATTACAACAGGTGGACTCCAATGAAGTTGTAGAAACATCTCAAGGATGATAAATAGAAACAGGATATATCTAAGCTCAGTTTCGAGTCTAATAGCAAAGGGTCTGCATACGTATGTGAATAGGGTATTTCTGTTTCTTATTTTTAATAACTTAGCAAAAAATTCTACAAACCTGTTTTTGCTCTATCATTATGGGGTATTGTTTGTAGATTGATGAGGGGGGAAAAATATTGAATCAATTTTAGAATAAGGCTGTAATGTCAAAAAATGTGGAAAGAGTACTTTTCCCAATGCTCTGTCGTTACGAACCGGTAACAAAGAGGGAGAAAACACTGAGATAAAGAAATAACAAACATCAAGTAACAATGCTGTGTTTAGTCAGTAGTGTAAGTGAGTGGATGAGTGAATAGATGATGATAATGAGGGGTGTTGAGAGGTGCCAAAACAAATGAACACAAAGAATGCCGTAACCAAAAACAACAGTGTGTCTGCGTGGAGAGAGTCTCCTCGATGTATGGGGGAAAAGTGTATTTAACCCCGGGAAACACCCGAGCCCAGGTGTGTCCCATTTCACTGACGACCCTCCCGGCTCTGCCCACCGAGATCCTATTAAGGAAAACAAGAGCAGAGAGAAAGAATACGGCAGACAGAGTGGAAGGGTCGTCACACTGTATATAGCCAATATAGCCATGTCATTTTTACTCATTATTGAGTAGTCCTCTAACCTCGTCTCCCCTGACTCCTCTTCCTACCCCTGTCCTCTACCCTTGTCTCCCCTGACGCTCCTTGCTGCACCCGTCCTCTTCAGATATAAAAAATGTATGTCGGATCTGATGACGTGTGCTCTACAGGTAGCTCTCGGAACCTATGGTGTGTGTGCATACTAGAAATATACTGTAATTATTTTCATTCTATTTCTATGGTGTGTGTACCTACTCCTACCCCATCTTTTGTTTCCATGCGGCTAAGACATCCATAATATAACAGTTATTTTATTCCCTCATGGGATCATAGACAGTGGGGAAACACTGGTCACGTTATGGTTACCATGGCGAGACAGAGCCCACCTGGAAGTGGAGGACGCTGGGCGGGGCGAGACCAGAGCTCCTTGTGTAAACCAGGTGAGGTAAAAGATCCGTCTCAGCGAACAGAAACTGTGGGTGAACCAACAAAGAGGACTGTATGGGTATAGAGCTCCATGAATGGAACATTTACTGTATGGAACTCTTTTGGGTTGGCAGGCCTTGAAATGTTCTGTCCTGGTAACGGGGGTAAGTAGTTATAAATATTTCAGACACATTGACACGCAATACACAACATAATAGAGGATATTGAGGATATTCTACACTCTTAGAAGGAAAGATGCTATCTAGAACCTAAAGGGGTTCTTCGGCTGTCCCCATAGGATAACTCTTTGAAGAACCATTTTTAGTTCCAGGTGGAGCCCTTTTGGTTCCAGGAAGAACCATTTTAGGTTTAATCTAGAAACCTTTCCACAGATGGTTCTACATGGAACTAAAAATGGTTCTTCTAAGGGTTCTCCTATCGGACAGCCGAAGAACCCTTTTGGAACCCTTTTTTCTAAGAGTGTATGATATCCTTGGATACTGCACAGACTCATTAACAGAGGCAATAATGTAATATATGCCGGACCATCAGCCAGGACCATCAGACAGGACCAACTGCCAGGACCATCAGCCAGGACCATCTGCCAGGACCCAGCCAACACTTTGCAAACACACATTTCAGGGCCTCACTGTGACTGGAAACAGATTGAGGACACACATTTCAGGGCCTCATTGTGACTGGAAACAGATTGAGGACACACATTTCAGGGCCTCAATGTGACTGGAAACAGATTGAGGACACACATTTCAGGGCCTCACTGTGACTGGAAACAGAATGAGCTGTGCTGCTTGATTGAGTGTGCAAAGAGAATACAAATATTATATGTAAAGAATTGTAATGCAGCAGAAGTCCCAAATGGACAAACAGTGTGTGTGTGTGTAATAAAATAAAATAAAATGTAATCATATGCTGATTCATTCAAATATGCCTCGGACCCGGCATCCAGAAATGTTGTTTATATCTCTCAAGCTTAGAGTGTAGGACATCATGTCCTCATGGTGCTGGTGTGGCTCAGGTATTATCATTTTGACGAGATCATTAGCGAGACCGGGAACGCTTCTGAAAGTCAGAGTCCATACTGTATCCAACCCTCCTTGCTGTGTTGTGACCATCCATCAGGGGGGGCCAGACTTGTCTGGAGAGCCACAGTGTTCAGTATTAATCTTGTTTAATCGCTGAACAAACACAGAACATCATCATCATCAACTCCTCATGATCTTAGTTGTATCACGTGTGTTTGTGCTGTGCTGGAAGAAAACCTTACACCCACTGCGTTTCCTAGTGTGATATTTTCTACTGTTAACACTTTATTTTGCAACATCATAGAAAGAATAGCTCACAAATAATTAATACAGGCACGCAAGCACACACACACACCAGTCGTGGCAAAACGTTTTGAGAATGACACAAGTATTGGTCTCCACAAAGTTTGCTGCTTCAGTGTTCTTAGATCTTTATGTCAGTAGTTACTGTGGTACCCTGAAGTATAATTACAAGTATTCCATAAGTGTCAAAGGCTTTCATTGACAATGACATTCAGTTTATGCAAAGAGTCAATATTTGCAGTGTTGACCATTCTTTTTCAAGACCTCTGCAATCTGCCCTGGCATGCTGTAAATTAACTTCTGGGCCACATCCTGACTGATGGCAGGCCATTCTTGCATAATCAATGCTTGGAGTTTGTCAGAAGTTGTGGGTTTTTGTTTGTCCACCCGCCTCTTGAGGAACGACCACAAGGTGCTCCATCATGCTGGAAAAGGCATTGGTCGTCACCAAACTGTTCTTTATTCATGGCTGTGTTCTTAGGCAAAATTGTGAGTGAGCCCACTCCCTTCGCTGAGAAGCAACCCCACACATGAATGGTCTCAGGATGCTTTACTGTTGGCATGACACAGGACTGATGGTAGCGCTCACCTTGTCTTCTCCGGACAAGGGGTTTTCCGGATGGCCCAAACAATCGGAAATGGGATTCATCAGAGAAAATGACTCTACCCCAGTCCTCAGCAGTCCAATCCCTGTACCTTTTGCAGAATATCAGTCTGTCCCTGATGTTTTTCCTAGAGAGAAGTGGCTTGTGGCAGGGCTGAAATGCAGTGGAAATGTTTTGGGGGGATTAAGTTCATTTTAATGGCAAAGAGGGATGCAATTTATCTGATCACTCATGACATTCTGGAGTATATGCAAATTGCCATCATCAACACTGAGGCAGCAAACCTTTCTCTCAGATGTGTAATTTACTGATCACACATGCTGAGCCTTTGTACAGAACATGCCCTAAACTACTGAGAATAAAAATATATTCACAAAGTTACCATCCAGGTCGCTTTATTGCGAGATAGTGCTTTATCAGTTAGGTAGCTGTCTTTTTCTATACATGAATCAAGTAGCCCACCATAGTCCCACACTTCACATTTGCAGACATTTTTTTGTAGCAATTTTTGCAGGTCAGGAGGGGAAGCACTCTTTTCAAAGTCATGGACTGTGTGGTAAGGTTGTCACTTGACTGTGATGGTACTCAGAAACACACATAAACGCCACCTACACTGACTAGCATTGATGTATCATTTATATGTTCAATCTCAAACACACACACACACACACACACGCCTATTTACTCCCATTCATCTTTGGCTTCTGCTCGGTTAAATGTTTGCATCCCTCCAATAACCCTGAATTATTCAATTTGATTTGCAGGCAAACCTTTTCACCCTAATATCATCAGAAATGTATCACAAATCCAGTCTCTATTAACAAGATTGCTCAGACGCACATCTGGAACCCAGACTAGGTAACATGGAGTTATGCTGCTAACAGCTCCCTCTTTTCTCATCACACACACACACACACACACACACACATATAAACATACACACCCATACAAACACACACACACCCATAGAAACACACACACACACCCTGGAGGATGACAAGTGGCTGTTCTGTAGTAGGCTGACCAGCAAATAAGCGTGAAGTTCCTTGGAATTGTCTCAATAAGACCAAGCAAAGCAAATAAGCACAAACAACTTTAAGAACTTTCAAAGACACCCTTGAGGGTACAACAGAAACCAGGTTTCCATCCAAGCTTTTTATGCGAGTAAAGTACATGTTGAATAAAAAATGTCAGGATTGATGTGGAAACACCTTTAAGTGCAGATATTAATACAATAACCATTATATATAAAGAAACTTGGAGTCATGCATTGATATACTGTGTGGTCCTCCCATTAGACTCCATAAAGTATGCAATTTATTAGGCTACAAATGAAATAAATGATGATGAACACGTTGATGAGCTTGTACACAGTGATGAGCTTTCCAATACATTTTGAGGGTCTTAATCTTGTGACATGATGATCGATGCTTGGCTGCCGTTTGACAAATAAAATAAAAATAATCTATCTTTTTTTGCCCTTAATAATCTCATCATGCTATAGTCTAGCTATTGGCTAGAGTGGCGGCAGGTATCCTAGCGGTTAGAGTGTTGGGCCAGTAACCAAAAGGTTGCTGGTTCAAATACCTGAGCCAACATGGTAAAAAAAACCTGTCAATGTGTCCTTGAGCAAGGCACTTCACCCTAATTTGCTCCAGGGGCTGACCCTGTAGGTAGGCTGCACGAGTTGGCACATTCGCTATATAACACAACATTTTTAGTGGCAAAACCATCTGTAGAGTTGAAAAAGCAATCGAAATCCATTTAACTTGTATTTTTTATTTGGTAGATGGGAATTTATCCGCAAAAGTTATTTTATGGACACAATGTCATCACGCACTTTTATCCGCAATACGTCCATTTGATGGAAACCTTTCTGGTGGGAAAATAAACATATTGTTTTTATGGGGATTTTAGAATATTTGCATGAAAATCTGTTGCCAATTGGATGAACGCCTACATTTTCTGTGCACTGAAATGCTAAAAATACCATATTGCAGGCCAAAGTTTCAGAGAAATGTATCTCAAAATTCCTGTTTTTAATATGTCCAAGAGAAGGGAGGGAAAACACTGATTTTAAGTGTGACAATGCATTGCAAACAAAAGCACACCATGTATTCACAAGCTGTACTGCACAACATGACATTGTTTAGCAGAGTGTGTGTGCGCTCGCAGGCGTGTGCATGTGTGTGTGTGTATCTGAACTGTCCTTACTCAATATTATCACACAGCAGGCTCTTTAGGTGATGTGCAGTGAAATATGAACGAGAGGGAATTAAGCTTCTGAGACATCATAAACACATAGACACAAACATACACCCACAGTAGACGTGATCTGAAACTCAAGCTACCAGTGGTTTTCATAACTAGACCAAAACACACACACACCAACAAAATATGTGTTCTGAAAATCAATTGTGGTTGCTGTTTACAGAATAACACCTTTACTGCAGGAATGATAGGAGTGGAATGCCGTCCAATGCCGGAGCAGAGCAACAGAGAATGATAGGGATTCAGTACACCCCCAGCTCGCTCCTCATGTGAAATCCTCCATCTGATTGGTAATAAGACAACCGTTTGTTTCACAGAGCAGAAAACAAATCAGAGAAATGAGGAGCCTCGTTTTGAATTATTGATATGCCTGTCCACCTCGCCCACCTGCTGAATGCTATCAAAAGAGGAACAATGTATGGTAATGTTGGAGAGTGTGTGTGTGTGTGTGTGTGTGTGTGTGTGTTTACTGCATCCGGAGTCACACCAGGGGACCTGTTTCCATTGAAACCAGTAGCAAAATGATCTACCTCTAACCTCTGACCACTTTCAGCTCTCAGAAAGGAGGGAGTGTTCTTTGAAGGGCCTTTGAAATAGGTGAGGTGAAGTCGAGAGGAAGGGTAGGGCCACCAACAAAATCATCCTTTCATCCACAAAGCAAGCTAGTCCTGGGGCTCTATTCACAAACACAAACAGACCCCACAAAGCCCCAGGACAGCAACACAATTAGACAAATCATGAGAAAAATAAAGAGAATTATACACATTGGAAAAAATTAACAAAAAAACTGAGCAAACTAGAATGCTATTTTGCCCTACACAGAAAGTACACAGTGGCAGAATACCTGACCACTGTGACTGACCCAAACTTAAGGAAAGCTTTGACTATGTACAGACTCTGTGAGCATAGCCTTGCAATTGAGAAAGGCCGCCGTAGGCAGACCTGGCTCTCAAGAGAAGACAGGCTATGTGCACACTGCCCACAAAATGAGGTGGAAGCTGAACTGCACTTCTGAACTTCCTGCCAAATGTATGACCATATTAGAGACACATATTTCCCTCAGATTACACAGATCCACAAAGAATTCGAAAACAAATCCAATTTTGATAAACTCCCATATCTACTGGGTGAAATACCACAGTGTGCAATCACAGCCTCAAGATTTGTGACCTGTTGCCACAAGAAAAGGGCAACCAGTGAAGAACAAACACCATTGTAAATACAACCCATAATTCTGTTTATTTATTTTCCCTTTTATACTTTAACCATTTGCACATTGTTACAACACTGTAGATAGACATAATATGACATTTGAAATGTCTTTACTCTTTAGGAACTTCTGTGAGTGCAAATCCTGTGTGTTTGGTGTGACAAAGGAATTTCCTACAGTTGGATGTGTGTGTGTGCATCTGTGTGTGTGTTTACTGCATCCAGTGTCACACCAGGGGGGCTGGTTCCATTAATCAGGGGTGACACTTAATGATGTCACTTTTCAATAAGCCCCTTGATATCGTGAGTAATCACAATCAGGACTCTGATATTTATTTTTCACTATTGATCATCAATGAGTCAGGGAATCACGATCGGTTGAACATACTCATTAACATATTTCATAAGAGCTTTCATTGGTTTGCACGCAATGCCAACCAAGAAAGGTCATTTATCACAATAGTAATGCATTAAATAGCGGGATAGGGGACCTCCCGAGTGGCGTGGTGGTCTAAGGCACTGCGTCACAGTACAAGCTGCATTACTACAGATGCGGGTTCAAACCCCGTCTGTGTCGTGACCAGGCGATGCACAATTGGCCAGTTTGTCCTTGTACCATGACGCTGTAGCGACTCCTATGGCGGGCTGGGCGCTTTCAGTCGCCAGAGTTAGGGTGTTTTCACACTTGGTCCCTTTCAGCACATTTTTGTGAACTTAGTGTGGTTGGCTTTATTTTTTGTTCAGTGTGAACACTTCAAAGGAAGTCAAGACCCCTCAAAAGAGCCCCAAAAGCAACCGAACTGAGATCATCTCGAGAGGTGGTCTGAGTTCGGTTCGCTTGAATTCCGTGGTCAGTTTCACATTTTTAGAACAATGTGAACGCAAAGCGCACCACACACTAGACTACTGAAACACTGTTTCCCCTGCCATAAACCATAACATTGGTGCCACAAAAGAGAGACGGTGACGTGCAGGTTCGTGTATAAAAAAAAAGGTGCTGTTTTGGGATATTGATTAGCGATTGTCAATGACACACAGAAATTCGATAACGCCTGAAATTTTTAGTTCCGATTATTTGTTTGCAATATGTGATCTATAGGCTAGGAGAGCTTCTGTTGAATAATTGTAAGCTTTTGTTCAATATTTTTAGGACTATGATCCAAAGAACAGAATTGGAAGGTTAGAAACCACAGTAGGTTACTCAGTAAATTATAGAATGGCATAGGATAGCAACAGGATGGAGATAGAGCAGCCAGTAAAGGCCAATAGTTAGAGTAGTCAGTAAAGCCCAATAGTTAGAGCAGTCAGTGAAGCCCAAGAGAAGATAATCATATGGTTTTACGGGGTACACTTAGACACACACTAGCTATAATATAATAATGACTAGAATAGTTTAATAAAACAGTGTCTGTATTGTGCTGTGGTTGTACCAGGTTGTAACATGTGCTAAGAATTATGGGTGCATGTATGTTAAGATTTATGACTGTGTGTCTGGTTGCCTTCATGGGTGAATGTGTTTATCTTTGCACCATTACTAAGGGGTCGCCACTATGGTTTCATTGTTTCGTATCTTGAAGTTTTATTGCCAATGGGGAGTGTTTCATATTTTGAAGGTTTAACTGCTGACAGAAAGAGGAGGTAGACGAACCAGAATTGAAAGGTTTTGAAACGATAGTGGAAGACGGTTAAGAGGTGTTAATCATCCTACCCGTGAGGGAGGGACTATGTATGCTATGTAACCACAAATGTGTATAAGAAGAGCAGAGGAGTCTGGGAAGATTAGTGGTCTCCGGAGGCTCCTCTGCTTTTGTTACTCGCGCAATAAAAGTCTATGTTACTTTTCCAAACTTTGAAAGTGCTTTATTTTTTAGAGAAAGAGGGAAGATATTTCACAACACTTCATAAACTGTTTATTGGTTGTGGGGTTTGAATAGTGTGAGAAGACAACAGATTTGGTGAGAATCACAACATGGGGGTTATTCTAGCTCTTAAAGGGACAGTAGCCTACCTTGGGTGTACACTTCAATTACAGCATTATTTATTCTCCAGTTATTCTGTTGCTTTTTATTCTGTTACCAATCAAATGTACATGTTAATAGTATCTTCTGATTGCATTTAGTTAAAATATGAGACATAATTGTAATCTATTAGCTTCCAAAATGTAAGTAGGTATATCTAGCTGTACGATAACGCATTCTGATTGAATGGCTTGTCTGGAATTTTGTAAAAACCCAGAGTGCATGTTGGGAAAAGATCTTAGTTCCTTTCTAAACATAGCAATGTGAATGCAATCAGGACTGTCCACAAAATAGTTGAAGTGAACTGGCGAAAGAGTTGAGTCCTCATTCGAAGGCAATGGCAGTGTGAATATAAAGAGAACTGCATTATTTTGCTTATTTATTTATTTTTACCCCAGAGTGAGATTGGTTCTTTTATGTGGACTATATGTGTCACAGAAGCCTTTTGTCACTGTCCCCACTGGGCACACACTGGTTGAATCAACATTGTTTCCACTTAATTTCAATTAAATTACGTTGAACCAACTTGGAATAGATGTTGAATTGACTGACGTGTGCCCAGTGGGTTATCATTGTCACATAATTAAACTGACTCTCTTATGCTTATAACATTTAACCATGCATAATTTGGATTTGGAGGTAAAGTGTCCATTTCTGTCTGGAAGTGGGTCAAATTGACTTTGGATTACAGCGCGCTGACAGCCAGGGTTCAATGCCAGTCGATTACTCGAGCAGGACAATGCACTCTCTCTCGCTCTCTCTTTCTTGTGACGTAAAATCCGTCTATAATAATCTGCACCCTTGCTTGGAACGGAGGACTCGCAGACTCGCGCGCCCTCACTGATCACTAAATTCAACAGAAGCAAAGGAGCGCGGTACACAAGAACTGAAGATGGGATTTAGATCACAAAGACAAAAGAGAGCCAACTTTTACAGTCGCCTGGCCATTGAAGTAAAATATAGAAATTGTATATTCTCTTGAACAAAAACATAATACTGTAGGCTAAATCTAAATTCCATGTGAGGTATTTTCAAGAAATCTGCCAAATTAAGTTAATGCTCACTTAGTTACGTTAGTAATTGGGAACAGTGTGTGAAACACGTTACGCATCCACCCTGTGACACTCGAGATTTGCGAATTAACCGTGAAGCCCGCGCGTAACGGCGATGGACACCGGGGACGAGCCTCGTCTCACATCCCGGGATTGCCTTTCGCCATCGCCACGCATTTGAGATATCACCTCCTCCAATATTCACTAGACTTGATGAGACACAGTATCACCAGAAGTATTTTGTGAGCTTGCACTTGTAACAACGTTATTTGATATACACTTGTTTTTTCAAGTGACGCTCAAAGCTGGAGAAAACTACCGCCGCGCAGTAGTCTAGTGGATTTGTTTTACCGTATCATAATATTGTACCAATGGAAAGCAAGAGTAATATTTCAACGTGATTAACGGCGTGGATTAACGCGACAAGCTGTAGACTAGCCTATTAAACTGAGGTCTGGACATTACTGTGAAGCGCTGACATGCGGGGTGAGAGATAAAGAGAGACATGGCCAGGTAATGATGGTATGAGCTCCGCGCGCACTGCCTGTCCCAACTCAGCCAAACTTCTCCCGGCCCGAGTAATATGAGCGTTCGTGAACGTCATCCAGCATGTTTTCTGATCTGGCTGGCCTCAACTACACCTACAACGCGAGCGACGACCCGTTCAGCTTCCTGGACCGGGAATGGCGCGACACGCCGAAAGAGACCCTGTCCAGGACTGGCTTCATCGTGCTCTCCGTGTTCCTGGGCTTGATCATGACCTTCGGCTTCCTCAACAACTTCGTCGTACTGCTTCTCTTCTGCAAGTTTAAAACTCTGCGTACTCCGGTCAACATGCTTCTGCTCAACATTAGCGTGAGCGACATGCTGGTGTGCATGTTCGGGACCACGCTCAGCTTCACCTCCAGTATCAAGGGAAAGTGGCTCCTGGGCCGCCACGGCTGCTTGTGGTACGGCTTCATCAACTCCTGCTTCGGTGAGTCGATCCGAGATGCTTCTGTACAGTCTAATAAAGGCTTACTGCATGCGCTGTCAGTGAGAAGTTATAGCAAAGTGCTTAATGTACTCTTGTCAGTAAATCTGTTGGCAATTTCTTCCATGACCACAGACCTGGTGGCATGGCAGGAAATTCCAATCGCTGTCAACCGAGGTTGTGAGTTCAAACTCCAGATGCGGTTTAGTCCCAATTGTGCTTGCTCATGGTGAAGAATTTTACAAGAATGTTACTTTTGATTAAAAGTATAAAGTTCACTCAACAAGTTATTTAATACATATTTGTCAGTTTCACTTACTATACAAGGTTGAAGTCACTTTAGATTGGATTCAATTTAAACTTTAAAGGCAGCAGGGTAACAAACTGTTTTATGTTGACTCAACAAATATATATATTTTTTACAGTGTAGGGTTGCTGTATATTTAGTCAATAAATGGAACTTTATACTTTTATCATGTTTAAAATGTAATTTCAGTCATTAAACGTTTAGCCTGCACTAAAACCTTTAGATGGTTTAGCCTGCACTAAAACCTTTAGATGGTTTAGCCTGCGCTAAAACCTTTAGATGGTTTAGCCTGCGCTAAAACCTTTAGATGGTTTAGCCTGCGCTAAAACCTTTAGATGGTTTAGTCTACATTAAAACCTTTAGATGGTTTAGCCTACATTAAAACCTTTAGATGGTTTAGCCTGCATTAAAACCTTTAGATGGTTTAGCCTACACTAAAACCTTTAGATGGTTTAGCCTGCACTAAAACCTTTAGATGGTTTAGCCTGCACTAAAACCTTTAGATGGTTTAGCCTACATTAAAACCTTTAGATGGTTTAGCCTGCACTAAAACCTTTAGATGGTTTAGCCTACCCTAAAACCTTTAGATTGTTTAGCCTGCCCTATTCATATAGGCTAGTTTTATTTAACTGGCCGTTCTGCAAGAATTTGAATAGCTCTGCCAACTAAATCACTGGGTAGCAGCTTCTTTTTCTCAAATCAAGTTTTTTTTTAATTATTCAAAATGTCATCAAATTAGTTACTTTCACACAAATGAATACCTACAAGTTGTTTCCTAAATGTGTCCCCAACTTGTCACAATATGTCAATGAAGCAGTTCGAGTTTTATTTTGGGAGAGTTTGTCTCTGTGTTGATGTCCATATGCGCAATGTGCGTGATAGCCTAACTGTACCCACTTAGCTACAGGTGTTTCTGAAGGTGAGATGGGATGTCAGGCTAGTGGTTTGAAATGCGCTGAAGCAGAGCATAGGTTACAATGCACTGTGTAGTGAAGAAGGCGTAGCCTACAACAAGCATACAATACCATCAACGCACTGTATAATAAGCACACAATGCACTGTGTATTAAAACATAGAAGACAAAGGCTACACAAAGGCATAATAATAACAATAATGTATTGGACCTATATATAATATATATACAGTAACGTTTAGATAAATGATCAATTATATGGATAAATGATTGGATTATACAGTATATAAATCCATATAATGATTGGATTATATAGATTTAGTGCCTTCGGAAAGTATTCAGAGATCTTGACGTTTTCCACATTTTGTTACATTATAGCCTTATTGCAAAATGGATTCAATAAAAACATGTGCTGAGCAAGATACACACAATACCCCATAATGACAAAGCAAAAACATTTTTAGAAATGGTTGAAAATGTATTAAAAATAAAAAAACATATTTACATAAGCATTCAGACCCTCAGATGCATCCTGTTTCCATTGATTATCCTTGAGATGTTTCCACAACTTGATTGGAGTCCACCTGTGGTAAATTCAATTGATCGGCAAAACCAAGCCATGAGGTCAAAGCAATTCTCCGTAGAGCTCCGAGACAGGATTATGTCGAAGCACAGATCTGGGGAAGGGTACCAAAAAATGTCTGCAGCATCCCCAAGAACACAGTGGCCTCCATCATTCTTAAATGGAAGTTTGGAACCACCAAGACTCTTCCTAGAGCTGGCTGCCCGGCCAAACTGAGCATTGGGAGGAGAACCACCTTGGTCAGTGACCAAGAACCCAATGGTCACTCTGACAGAGCTCTAGAGTTCCTCTGTGGAGATGGGAGAACCTTCCAGAAGGACAACCTTCACTGCAGCACTCCACCAATCAGGGCTTTATGGTAGAGTGGCCAGACGGAAGCCATTCCTCAGTAAAAAGCACATCACAGCCCGCACATCTCAGCACCTAAAGACTCTCAGAAACAAGATTCTCCGGTCTGATGAAGCCAAGATTGAACTCTTTGGCCTGAATGCCAAGCGTCACGTCTGGAGGAAACCTGGCACCATCCCTATGGTGAAGCATGGTGGTGGCAGCATCATGCTGTGGAAATGTTTTTCAGCGGCGGGGACTGGGAGACTAGTCAGGATCGGGGCAATCATGAACAGAGCAAAGTACAGAGAGATCCTTGATGAAAACCTGCTCCAGAGCGCTCAGGACCTCAGACTGGGGGGAAGGTTCACCTTCCAAGAGGACAATGACCCTAACCACACAGCCAAGACCACGCAGGAGTGGCCTCGGGACAAGTCTCTGAATGTCTTTGAGTGGCCCAGCCAGAGCCCGGACTTGAACCTGATCGAACATCTCTGGAGAGACCTGAAAGTAGATGTGCAGCGATGCTCCCTACACAATCTGACAGAGCTTGATAGGATCTGCAGAGAAGAATGGGAGAAACTCCCCAAATACAGGTGTGCCAAGCTTGTAGCGTCATACCAAAGAAGACTCAATGCTATAATTGCTGCCAAAGGTGTTTCAACAAAGTATTGAGTAAAGGGTGTGAATACTTCTGTAAATGTCTATAAACGTGTTTTTGCTTTGTCATTATGGGGTATTGTGCTTAGATTGATGAGGGAAAAAAACAATTTAATACATTTTAGAATAAGGCTGTAACAAAACAAAATGTCTAAAAAGTCAAGGGGTCTGAATACTTTCCGAAGTATATATACAGTGGGGAGAACAAGTATTTGATTCACTGCCGATTTTGCAGGTTTTCCCACTTACAAAGCATGTAGAAGTCTGTAATTTTTATCATAGGTACTCTTCAACTGTGAGTGACGGAATCTAAAACAAAAATCCAGAAAATCACATTGTATGATTTTTAAGTAATTAATTTGCATTTTATTGCATGACATAAGTATTTGATACATCAGAAAAGCAGAACTTAATATTTGGTACAGAAACCTTTGTTTGCAATTACAGAGATCATACGTTTCCTGTAGTTCTTGACCAGGTTTGCACACACTGCAGCAGGGATTTTGGCCCACTCCTCCATCCAGATCCTTCAGGTTTCGGGGCTGTCGCTGGGCAATACGGATTTCAGCTCCCGCCAAAGATTTTCTATTGGGTTCAGGTCTGGAGACTGGCTAGGCCACTCCAGGACCTTGAGATGCTTCTTACGGAGCCACTCCTTAGTTGCCCTGGCTGTGTGTTTCGGGTCGTTGTCATGCTGGAAGACCCAGCCACGACCCATCTTCAATGCTCTTACTGAGGGAAGGAGGTTGTTGTCCAAGATCTCGCGATACATGGCCCCGTCCATCCTCCCCTCAATACGGTGCAGTCGCAGAAAAGCATCCCCAAAGAATGATGTTTCCACCTCCATGCTTCACGGTTGGGATGGTGTTCTTGGGGTTGTACTCATCCTTCTTCTTCCTCCAAACACAGCAAGTGGAGTTTAGACCAAAAAGCTCTATTTTTGTCTCATCAGACCACATGACCTTCTCCCATTCCTCCTCTGGATCATCCAGATGGTCATTGGCAAACTTCAGACAGGCCTGGACATGCGCTGGCTTGAGCAGGGGGACCTTGCGTGCGCTGCAGGATTTTAATCCATGACGGCGTAGTGTGTTACTAATGGTTTTCTTTGAGACTGTGGTCCCAGCTCTCTTCAGGTCATTGACCAGGTCCTGCCGTGTAGTTCTGGGCTGATCCCTCACCTTCCTCATGATCATTGAAGCCCCACGAGGTGAGATCTTGCATGGTGCCCCAGACCGAGGGAGATTGACCATCATCTTGAACTTCTTCCATTTTCTAATAATTGCGCCAACAGTTGTTGCCTTCTCACCAAGCTGCTTGCCTATTGTCCTGTAGCCCATCCCAGCCTTGTGCAGGTCTACAATTTTATCCCTGATGTCTTTACACAGCTCTCTGGTCTTGGCCATTGTGGAGAGGTTGGAGTCTGTTTGATTGAGTGTGTGGACAGGTGTCTTTTATACAGGTAACGAGTTCAAACAGGTGCAGTTAAAACAGGTAATGAGTGGAGAACAGGAGGGCTTCTTAAAGAAAAACTAACACGTCTGTGAGAGCCGGAATTCTTACTGGTTGGTAGGTGGTAGGCAATAAAATACAAATTAATTATTTAAAAATCATACAATGTGATTTTCTGGATTTTTTAGATTCCGTCTCTCACAGTTGAAGTGCACCTATGATAAAAATTACAGACCTCTACATGCTTTGTAAGTAGGAAAACCTGCAAAATCGGCAGTGTATCAAATACTTGTTCTCCCCACTGTATATACACACAGTAATGTTTGGACACACCTACAGTCGTGGTCAAAAGGTTTGAGAATGACACAAGGGCTTCACAGGCAAGAATATTGTTGCTAGTAAGATTGCACCTAAATCAACAATTTTTCAGCTCATCAAGAACTTCAAGGAGAGAGGTTCAATTGTTGTGAAGAAGGCTTCAGGGCGCCCAAGAAAGTCCAACAAGCGCCAGGACCGTCTCCTAAAGTTGATTCAGCTGCGGGATCGTTGCACCACCAGTGCAGAGCTTGCTCAGGAATGGCAGCAGGCAGGTGTGAGTGCATCTGCACGCACAGTGAGGCGAAGACTTTTGGAGGATGGCCTGGTGTCAAGAAGGGCAGCAAAGAAACCACTTATCTCCAGGAAAAACATCAGGGGCAGACTGATATTCTGCAAAAGGTACAGGGATTGGACTGCTGAGGACTGGGTTAGAGTCATTTTCTCTGATGAATCCCCTTTCCGATTGTTTGGGCCATCCGGAAAACACCTTGTCCGGAGAAGACAAGTTGAGCGCTAACAACAGTCCTGTGTCATGTCAAGAGTAAAGCATCCTCAGACCATTCATTTGTGGGGTTGCTTCTCATCCAAGGGAGTGTGCTGACTCACACTTCTGCCTAAGAACACAGCCATGAATAAAGAATGACACCAACACATCCTCCGAGAGCAACTTCTCCCAACCATCCAAGAACAGTTTGGTGACGACCAATGCCTTTTCCAGCATAATGAAGCACCTTGCCATAAGGCAAAAGTGATAACTAAGTGGCTCGGGGAACAAAACATCGACATTTTGGGTCCATGGCCAGGAAACTCCCCAGACCTTAATCCCATTGAGAACTTGTGGTTGATCCTCAAGAGGCGGGTGGACAAACAAAAACCCACAACGTCTGACAAACTCCAAGCATTGATTATGCAAGAATGGCCTGCCATCAGTCAGGATGTGGCCCAGAAGTTAATTGACAGCATGCCAGGGCGGATTGCAGAGGTCTTGAAAAAGAATGGTCAACACTGCAAATATTGACTCTTTGCATAAACTGAATGTCATTGTCAATGAAAGCCTTTGACACTTATGGAATACTTGTAATTATACTTCAGTGTACCATAGTAACTACTGACATAAAGATCTAAGAACACTGAAGCAGCAAACTTTGTGGAGACCAATACTTGTGTCATTCTCAAAACTTTTGACCACGACTGTACACATCCCAGGGTTTTTCATAATTTTTTACTCTTTTCTACATTGTAGTGAAGACATCAAAACTATGAAATAACACATATGGAATCATGTAGTAACAAAAAAAGTTAAAATATTTTTTAGATTTCACCTTTTGCCTTCATGACAGCTTTGCACACTCTTGGTATTCTCTCAACCAGCTTCATGAGGTAGTCACCTGGAATGCATTTTAATTAACAGCTGTGCCTTGCTAAAAGTTAATTTGTTGAATTTCTGTTCTTCTTAATGCATTTTGAGCCAATTAGTTGTGTTGTGACAAGGTAGGGGTGGCATAGAGAAGATAGCACTATTTGGTAAAAGACCAAGTCCATATTATTGCAAGAACAGCTCAAATAAGCAAAGAGAAACGACAGTCCATCATTACTTTAAGACATGAAGGTCAGTCAATCCGGAAAATTTCAAGAACTTTGAAAGTTTCTTCAAGTGCAGTTGCAAAAACCATCAAGCACTATGATAAAACTGGCTCTCATGAGGACCGCCACAGGAAAGGAAGACCCAGAGTTACCTCTGCTGCAGAGGATAAGTTCATTAGAGTTACCAGCCTCAGAAATCGGCAATTGACTGCACCTCAGATCGCAGCCCAAAGAAAGTTCACAGAGTTCAAGTTTCAGACATATCTCAACATCTACTGTTCAGAGGAGACTGCATGAATCAGGCCTTCATGGTCGAATTGCTGTAAAGAAAACACTACTAAAGGACATTAATTATAAGAAGAGACTTGCTTGGGCCAAGAAACACAAGCAATGGACATGGTCTGATGAGTCCAAATTTGAGATTTTGGTTCCAACCGCCTTGTCTTTGTAAGACGCAGAGTAGGTGAACGGATGATCTCCGCATGTGTGGTTCCCACCGTGAAGCATGGAGGAGGAGGTGTGATGGTGTTTTTCTGGTGACACTGTCAGTGATTTATTTAGAATTAAATGCAAACTTAACCAGCATGGTTACCACACCATTCTGCAGCGATACCCCATCCCATCTGGTTTTCGCTTAATGGGACTATCATTTGTTTTTCAACAGGACAATGACCTAACACACCTCTAGGCTGTGTAGGGGCTATTTGACCAAGAAGGAGTGTGATGCATCAGATCACCCGACCTCAACCCAATTGAGATGGTTTGGGATGAGTTGGACTGCAGAGTGAAGGAAAAGCAGTCAACAACTGCTCAGCATATGTGGGAGCTCCTTCAAGTCTGTTGGAAAAGCATTCCAGTTGAAGCTGGTTGAGAGAATGCCAAGAGTGTGCAAAGCTGTCATTAAGGCAAAGGGTGGCTATTTGAAGAATCTCAAATATAAAATATATTTTGATTTGCTTAACCATTTTTTGGTTACTACATGATTCCATGTGTTATTTCATAGTTTTGATGTCTTCACTATTATTCTACAATGTAGAAAATAGTAAAAATAAATAAAACCCCTTGAATGAGTAGGCGTGGATTTATATATAGTCCAATAATTTATCCAATAATTTATATTGATTGGATTTATATTTCCATATTAACTAAACATTTAATTTATTATGTAAAAAAAGAGTCAGCAGAGCAGAGGATACAGTCCTTATACTCGTAGGGACCACAACATCACAAAAGTGTCATGTGGACTGAGGTTAGAGCTCCGACAAGCACTTAAGACAGAGGAGCTTTTAGCCCCGTGGGCTGCAGTCTGCGGACTTTTAGAGTCTCTCTAGACAGATGTATTTTCTCCGCTTTTGAAGTGGCCAAGAAAATCCAAAATGATTGCCAGACCTAGTGCTGTTGCTATAGGTCTGGGATTTCTGAGATTATGCCCTTGCTATAACAAGACGCGTGGTTCTGGCTGAGTTTTGGCAAATGTAACAGCGACATGTTCTGTGATAACCGTCCCGGCCATTTCCCGGTCTTTACCCTGAACTGAGAGTGGCAGTAACATGGCCATGGTCCACCCCTCCGTTTACATACACAAATGCTATAAGCTCATATGGGTGTGAAAAGTGATAGTGTGGCTTGAAAGAGGAGAAACTCTACATGTTCATGCTTTACAAGTATACTACTGACGCTTTTATTTAATTTATCTCAGTAATGTTATGCAGAAAAACCCATCCTCTCAGTGTTTTGTGTTCAACTCCATCTAGGCTTTGTAGTAAAACCATTTGCTTTGGGGCATCCGAAATAGCAAACAGGCTAATCAAATAAATAGTTATTTGTAACGACATCAGTTGCTCTGAGGAAGCCAAACCACTGGGCACACACTAGTTGAATCAATGTTGTTTCCACATCATTTCAATGAAATTACATTGATTTAACGTGGAATAGATGTTGAATTGACGCCCAGTGGGAAGGGTCCTTCTGTCTCAAACAGACTGTCATGTCAAAGTGCAGAGATCCTTGGTAGGAGGTGACAAAGGGTAAATTGAAGTGAACAAGTCTGAATGAGAGAGTGGGCAAAAATAATGTTCTGGTGCATAGCGTAGATAATAACAATTTGAATGCACAGTATTGGAGTAGGAGAAGTACTTTATGGAAAAGAAGATTCTCACTAGAGTAGAAATGCATTCCTGCCCTATTAAATAGTTATATAGGAGTCAGTTGTCAACATTATTATAAACATGTACTTTCTTCTTGCTCAGCTCACATCAGGCCAGTGTATAGATCTACCCGCTGCCTCAGATTTTCATGTTTCTGTGGACTTGAATTCTTGATCTATATTCACTGTCAGATATTCTTTAACACAAAAATGGAGACTACATAAGTGAGGTTGAAAAATAATTCAAGGCTGTTTGTGTTTTAAATCGTTCAAGGCAGTGTACCAGTGAGTGTTCTGTGCTGCAATGAAATTGATTCGCATCTTAACTACACACACACACACACACACACACACACACACACACACACACACACACACACACACATATACGTACACTACATGGCCAAAGGTATGTGGACACACAGCCATGCAATCTCCATAGACAAACATATGCAGTAGAATGGTCCATACTGAAGAGCTCAGAGACTTTCAAAGTGGCACAGTCATAGGTTGCCACCTTTTCAAAAAGTCAGTTCGTCAAATTTCTGCCGTACTAGAACTGCTCCGGTCAACTGTAAGTGTTGTTATTGTGTCTAGGGGCAACCAAGGCTCAGCCGCGAAGTGGTAGGCCACACATGCTCACAGAACGGGACTGCCGTGCGCTGAAGCGCATAGCGCGTAAAAATCGTCTGTCCTCGGTTGCAGCACTCACTACCGAGTTCCAAACTGCCTCTGGAAGCAACGTCAGCACAAGAACTGTTCGTCTGGAGTTTCATGAAATGGGTTTCCTTGGCCGAGCAGCCACACACAAGCCTAAGATCACCATGAAAAATGCCAAGCGTGGGCTGGAGTGGTGTAAAGCTTGCCGCCATTTGGCTCTGGGGTAGTGGAAACGCGTTCTCTGGAGTGATGAATCAAGCTTCACTATCTGTCAGTCTGATGGACAAATCTGGGTTTGGTGGATGTCAGGAGAACACTACCTGCCCCAATGCATAGTGCCAACTGCAAAGTTTGGTGGAGGAGTAATAATGGTGTGGGGTTGTTTTTCATGGTTCGGGCTAGGTCCCTTAGTTCCAGTGAAGGGAAATCTTAACGCTACAGCATACAGTGACATTCTAGACGATTCCATGCTTCCAACTTTTAGGGGAATGCAACAGTTAGGGGAAGGCCCTTTCCTACTTCAGCATGACAATGCCCCTGTGCTCAAAGTGAGGTCCATACAGAAATGGTCTGTTGAGATCGGTGTGGAAGAACTTGACTGGCCTGCACAGAGCCCTGACCTCAACCTCATCGAACGCCTTTGAAATTAATTGGAATGCTGACTGCGAGCCAGGCCTAATCGTCCAACATCAGTGCCCTACCTCACTAATGCTCTTGTGGCTGAATGGAAGCAAGTCCCCTCAGAAATGTTCCAACATCTAGTGGAAAGCCTTCCCAGAAGAGTGGAGGCTGTTAAAGCAGCAAAGGGGGGACCAACTCCATATTAATGCTCATGATTTTGGAATGATTTTATTTCGACGAGCAGGTGTCCACATACTATGTAGTGTACATCCCTGAAATTGCAACCGTGACGAAACAGCAGGTGGATGTCTTCATGAAAGGTGCCAATTGGTTTGAAGTGAATAAAAAATGTCCTTCCCTCTTCGTTTCCACTCCGTTATCTAACTCAGACAAGATATCTCATTTTTTCCAGAAGACCAACCCCAAGGCTTTAAGAAGGAATATTTTCAGTTATATCCACCTTTATTATTATTCTCACTTCTACTGTGACTGGATTGGACTTTCTCTGAACTCAGTGAACAAGTCTTAGGGTCTGGCTGCTTCTTTGACTTGTCTACTCTCAGTAACATGTCTGTCTGTGTTTGATTGTCTCTTACTAACATGTCTGTCTGTCACTTACATGTCTGTCTGTGTTTGACGGTCTCTCACTAATATGTCTGTCTGTGTTTGACGGTCTCTCACTTACATGTCTGTGTTTGACAGTTTCTCACTAACATATCCGTCTCTGTTTGACGGTCTCTCACTAACATGTCTGTGTTTGACAGTTTCTCACTAACATATCCGTCTCTGTTTGACGGTCTCTCACTAACATGTCTGTCTGTGTTTGACGGGTTCTTACAGGGGGAACTGAGTGAAGAAACGTCTCAAACTCCCAATAAGCCATGTCATGCTAAAATGGAAATATGTTTAATTTTTTGAATATGTGTGTGTGTACGTGCGTGTGAGCTGTATATCAAGATGATTCAATGTATTTATAAAGATGAGACGTTGAGGATTCTAATAAAATGCTGCTTTGATGTCATACAAGGAAGCCAAATGCCTGTCCAAATGTGTCCAAATGTGCACTTCACATTTCCAAATCATAAAACTCATTGTCATATTATACATTGTCAAGCTTTAGGATCACTATGTTTGATGTACGGTTACAAGATGACATGGCGTCATACCCTGGGTTGTTCTGAACAGAATGAGCCTATGTTTGTTTATTAGGAAGAACATTTGCTGCTGATGCACGCACTTGAATGCACTCATCATGACTCTATACACACAAAAATGACAATCTGTTTCTCTGAATTGCCATGCGAAAGCCTAACACTGTATGATTGTGTTTTATAACAGTAGCTAGTCATGTTGACAATAGAACAAGCTTTCAAATGTTGCTCACCTGGCCACAGATTGCAATTTATAATTGACCATTTTTGGATTCTGTAACCAACAACAGTAACTCTGCGATGGCGGTGAAGCAGCAGTGTGTTCCAAACATAACTACAAGTGTGCTTGCTCTAGTTCCTCAACATTTAAATATAGCCCTATCCATATAGACCAATTCCCAAGAGTGTAAAGGGTTAATGACTTCTAATTACTTAATGACTTGTATATACTTAATGACTCCACACAATTTTACGTCAGACATAATAGCGCCTCTGGCCAATATTGACCAATTACAGACTGTGGAAGTCTATTACAGTCTATTAGGTGAGAGATGGAGAAGAGAGAGATGGAGAAGTGAGAGATGGAGAAGAGACAGACGTAGAAAAGAGAGATGGAGAAGAGAGACGTAGAACAGAGAGATGGAGAAGAGAGAGATGAAAAACAGAGAGATGGAGAAGAGAGAGATGAAAAACAGAGAGATGGAGAAGAGAGAGATGGAGAAGAGAAGAAAAGGAAAAGAGATGGGTGGTTAGAGGAGAGGGGTGGTTAGAGGAGAGGGGTGGTTAGAGGAGAGGGGTGGTTAGAGGAGATGGGTGGTTAGAGGAGAGGGGTGGTTAGAGGAGAGGGGTGGTTAGAGGAGAGGGGTGGTTAGAGGAGAGGGGTGGTTAGAGGCGAGGGGTGGTTAGAGGAGAGGGGTGGTGGTTGGCTGTAAACAGTGGCAGGTGAAGACCTTAGATTATTAATCTCTCCTACACACTGCACTCTACTGGGTCAGGCAGAGGGGAGAGCCTAGTACAATACCCTTTGTACAACAAGCACACACACACACTGTCAGACAGGTGCTGCAGGGATAATCTCTGTTTCCTACACCAAGCTCATTGCAGAATAGATCTCAGCTGCGGGGAAGCCAGATAAGTCTCTAGAACGGTCAATTTTATGGCCTTAGATATTGACACTAAACCTCCTCCACCCAGCTGTGGCAGAAATAAATATTTGTTTCGGATTCCAATTAGCTGGAATTCAAATCAAATTGGCACAGCGGGAGACCTGGCACTGCCAAAAAATTGACATTACTGCCTGCCCAACATCAAAGTGCATTTTTAGTAATCGGAGCAAGCCAGGCAGAGGCGACATGGGGTTTTAATGGCCAGATAGTGAGACAGAGCCCTTCCCATCAAAGAGTGGCAGATATACATCCTGGTTGTTTATTTCAGGGTATATATACCACATTTAAGGTGCAGGTTAAAAAACTGTTTAGATGCCCATAGAATGTTAATGAAGCAACCTTTGAACCACTGTTAACCCAACTGAACCCCACAGTGTTGGAGGATTTGCTGCGCCAAAACTCTGGAGGCTTCTAAACAGAGAACAAAGAACTGTGTCGCATCTTTTACGTCACTCCTTAAAACAGTTAAGCAGTCAGGGGGAATGAACATGGATAAGGACAAATAAACACAAATAAACTTAAACAAACATCAATAAAACTGTACAAGTAGTGTCACCCATCATTACTATTTAGAGAGAGAAGCTATGGTTTTACTTGTACTACAACTGACCTGCTGGTCTTAGAGAGTTCTGCGTAGTTGGTGCAGTGTTCCAGGGGTGGGCAAAGTTTTTGGCCCCAGGGCCACATCGGGATTTAGAAACATATATTTGTTAGTCAAAATCAATTTGCAGACCAGAAAAAGGGAAGTTATTTGAAAATACACTGAGTATACCAAACATTAGGAACATTAGAAACTAGTGAGTGTGAAAAACCCAGCAGCGTTGCAGTTCTTCACACAAACCAGTGCGCCTGGCACCTACTACTACCATACCCCGTTCAAAGGCACTTAAATCTTTTGTCTTGCCCGTTCACCCTGAATGGCATACATACACAATCCATGTCTCAATTGTCTCAAGGCTTAAAAATCCTTCTTTAACTGGTCTCCTCCCCTTCATCTACTACACTGATTGAAGTGGATTTAACAAGTGATCATAGCTTTCACCTCGATTCAACTGGTCAGTCTATGTGATGGTATGACACAATTAAGCATTATTATACATTCAGGTAGCCTAGTGGTTAGGATGTTGGGCCAGTAACCAAAAGGTTGCTGCATCAAATCGTCAAGGTAAAAATCTCTTGTTCTGCCCCTGAACAAGGCAGTTAACCCACTGTTCACCGGTAGGCCATCATTGTAAATAAGAATTTGTTCTTAACTGACTTGCCTAGTTAAATAAAGGTTAAATAAAAATATGCAGTTTTGTTAAGTATTTAGAAGTATAACATAGTTTCATGCAGTATTGGACAGGATTACACTGTATTATGTAGTATTACAGACAGACTAATGACTCCTCTTTAATAGAGTACCACAGTATGAGTCATTATACCATTTCCCTGTTTGCCCGCTAGGTTTTATGGGTATTATGACACCTCCACTGTGGGGCTCTATGGACACTCACATTCTCTGTGGTTCCCTGAATCTTTCATCTTTACTACTTTACTGTTATTCGTTCATTTTATAATCAGATATAACCACTACTTAGGTTTCGAAAACCCAGCAGTTCCTCCTCCACCGGCCTTTATTCTTAACATGGATATCAGATGAAACGTCCTGGATATCAGATGGTACGTCCTGAACTCAAGGAAAAAGGGAGCAGGATAAGTAGCAGGAAATAGACTGAGCAGGATAAGTAGGAGGAAATAGACTGAGCAGGATAAGTAGGAGTAAATAGACTGAGCAGGATAAGTTGGAGGAAATAGACTGAGCAGGATAATCATTATCATCATCAACTGTCTTGGACAGGAAGCTCCCCCTGACGAGTTAGCTGACTGGGGACAGTCCATGGCTTTGGCTGACTGTGGCAGTTTCACCGAGATTAGGCTTGTTATTCAGATCATCACACACCCTCCCTGTCTTCAGCTCTCCGGCAGAGTACTTGGTATAACTTTTAGTTGTCCAACGTAGATTGTTTTGTGTGTAAACTTTATATGCCCTATAACACAATCGATAGAGGCTCCAATACATAATGATTATATCTCACACAGAATGTTTATTTTCAGGCTTTGATTTTCTCTATCTTTGTCCTGCAGTTGGGAAGGAAGCATGAAACACTGCAACCAAAAAGCTTTAATTGACGATTTGGTGCTCTTGGTTGAACAGGTGACTTGTTTTTTGTTGTTCGCTGTTATGGTGAACAGTGGATTGTCAACAATAGTCAATGTGGGTAATCGACAGAAGTTAACTTAGCTTGCTGCTATTACATTCTAACCAATGTCATAGCTGCTGCTTTCTTAACACAACCCCTATAGAGGCAGGTGCCCTGAGGACAAAGCAGTCTGTTAACATAAAGTGGGCGGCACGTAGCCTAGCAGTTAAGTCTGTTAGCATATAGTGGGCAGCAGAAAGCCTAGTGGTTAAGTCTGTTAGCGGTTAAGTCTGTTAGCATATAGTGAGAGGGGTTCTCTGTGGATCTCCGTGGGTTGTATGTGGGTTCTTTGTGGGTTGTCTGTGGGTTCTTTGCTCAGAGTGAGAATGAGCTCTCAGCAGAGTGCTGAGCGAACGCTAACACCTCCCAGGACGACTAACATGTCAACATCACGTCCGTCAAAAGAGACAACGGGAAACTTACACTTAAAATTTGATGTGACAGAAAACTGTGTGTGCGGGTGGGAGGGGGTTGCACTTGTGTGTTGATGTGTTTGGGTGTGTGTGTGTGCGTGCTTGCATGTGTTCACTGCAAAGGCCTCTATATTCTGACTCACATGGTTTGGATGACTATCAGAGGAATGGACCCGGACTGTTTGTACACAAGCATGCATGGTTGGAGCGCTGTGTGAAATATTGCTCTACACAGATTCCATCACACTGTTGTCATCACACTGTTGTTATCCCTGTAGCGGATGAATGGAAAGGAGCAGTCACGGACCTCATGACAAATGCAGCTCTGTATCAATAATATCAACTGGGTTTGTGTAGGTGAGGAGAGGAGAGGAGAGGAGAGGAGAGGAGAGGAGAGGAGAGGAGAGGAGAGGAGAGGAGAGGAGAGGAGAGGAGAGGAGAGGAGAGGAGAGGAGAGGAGAAAAGGTAAAGAGAGAAAGTATAACACAACTACTTTAAATAGATGTCCTTGATGTCAGCGTGTTCTGGTGTACTCATGCAGGACCCATTTGTAGCTGTCAATGAGGGGAATTAAAACGAAATCTGCTTACCTGCTCATTATAATGTTCCTAAATGATGATACACTTTATCCTGTGTTCCCGTGGGGCTCAGTAGGTAGAGTATGGCGCTTGCAATGCCAGGGTTGTGGGTTTGATTCCGACGGGGGACCACTTTGCAGCTGAGCCGTTGTTGCTCCTAGATTCTTCCACTTTGCAATTACAGTTGACCAGGGCTGCTCTAGCAGGGGAGAAATTTGATTAACTGACTTGTTGGAAAGGTGGCATCCTTTGACAGTGCCATGTTGAAAGTCACTGAACTCTTCAGTAAGGCCATTCTACTGCCGATGTTTGTCTATGGAGATTGCATGGCGGTGTACTCGGTTTTATACACCTGTCAGCAACGGGTGTGGCTAAAATAGCCGAATCCACTAACGTTTTGTGTATATGATGACATAATTGAACAACTACTGCATGCTAGCTTTATGGTAGGAGTAATACAATGCCTTCAGAATGTGTTCAAACCCCTTGATTTATTCCACATTTTGTTGTGTTACAGCCTGAATTCAAAATGGACTAAATACATTTTTTACACACAATACCCCATAATGTGAAAGTATGTTTTTAGAAATGTTTGCAAATTTATTGAAAGCGAAATACAGACATATCTAATTCACATAAGTATTCACACCCCTGAATCAATACATTGTAGAAGCAGTGATTACAGTTGTGATTCTTTCTGAGTAAATCCCATACCTAGATTGTGCAACATTTACCCATTATACTTTTCAAAATTCTTCAAGCTCTTTCAAATTGGTGTTGATCATTACTAGACAACCATTTACAGGTCTTGCTATATATTTTCTAGTATTTAAGTCCAAACTCTAACTCGGCCACTCAGGAACATTCAATATTTTTATAATTATTATTACTATGAAATAATAAAATATTTAAGTTGTGTATATTACTTAATTTGTTTGTTTACTTTATAATAGTTAATTCTTTAAAGTAATCATCTCCTTCATCTCTGCTCAGGCAGTAGCAGTCTGCCAGCCAAACCTAACGCTATCTACAGTTGAAGTCGAAGGTTTACATACACTTAGGTTGATGTCATTAAAACTCATTTTTCAACCACGCCACAGATTTCATGTTAACAAACTATAGTTTTGGCAAGTCGGTTAGGACATCTACTTTGTGCATGACACAAGTAATTCTTCCAACAATTGTTTACAGACTTCACTTATAATTCACTATATCACAAATCCGTTGGGTCAGAAGTTTACATACACTAAATTGACTGTGCCTTTAAACAGCTTGGAACATTCCAGAAAATGATGTCATGGCTTTAGAAGCTTCTGATAGGCTAATTGACATCATTTGAGTCAATTGGAGGTGTACCTTTGGATGTATTTCAAGGCCTACCTTCAAACTCAGTGCCTCTTTGCTCAACATCATGGGAAAATCAAAAGAAATCTGCCAAAACCTCAGAAACAAAATTGTAGACCTCCACAAGTCTGGTTCATCCTTGGGAACAATTTACAAATGCCTGAAGGTACCACGTTCACCTGTACAAACAATAGTACCAAGTATAAACACCATGGGACCACGCAGCGTCATACCGCTCAGGAAGGAGACACGTTCTGTCTCCTAGAGATTAACGTACTTTGGTGCGAAAAGTGCAAATCAATCCCAGAACAACAGCAAAGGACCTTGTGAAGATGCTGGAGGAAACAGGTACACAAGTATATATCCACAGTAAAACACGTCCTATATCAACATAACCTAAAAGTCTGCTCAGAAAGGAAGAAGCCACTGCTTCAAAATCGCCATAAAAAATCCAGACTACGGTTTGCAACTGCACATGGGGACATAGATCATACTTTTGGAGAAATGTCTTCTGGTCTAATGAAACCATAATGACCATCGTTATGTTTAGAGGAAAAAGGGGGAGGCTTGCAAGCCGAAGAACACCATCCCAACCATGAAGCACAGGGGTGGCAGCATTATGTTGTGATGGTGCTTTGCAGCAGGACAGACTGGTGAACTTCACAAAACAGATGGCCTCATAAGGAAGGAAAATTCCCTAGTCAATCCTATAGAAAATTTGTGGGCAGAACTGAAAAAGCGTGTGCGAGCAAGGAGGCCTACAAACCTGACTCAGTTACACCAGTTCTGTCAGGAGGAATGGGCCTAAACTGATTGTGGGAAGCTTGTGGAAGTCTACCCAGAAACGTTTGACACAAGTTAAACAATTTAAAGGCAATGCTACCAAATACTAATTGAGTGTATTAGCCCACAAACTGCCCACAAACTTCTGACCCACTGGGAATGTGATGAAATAAATAAATGCTGAAATAATTCTCTACTATTATTCTGACATTTAACATCCTTAAAATAAAGTGGTAATCCTAACTGACCTAAGAGAGGGAATTTTAGGATTAAATGTCAGGAATTGTGAAAAACTGAGTTTAAATGTATTTGGCGTATGTAAGGTGTATGTAAACTTCCGACTTCAACTGTATGTGCTCCCCATGCTGTACTGTCTTTTGTCATCCTATTTAGCTAGCCTGCCTAAGTAGCCAATGCTGCAGAGTTGTCTGACAAAATCATTTGACTAGTTCTTCAAAGTAGATAAGTGTGTTGTGTACATTCCTCTCTCATGCAGTCTGTGTGTATTTAACCTAACGTAGCAGCACAGATAGAACAATGAGACAGATATTTCACCGGATGCACAAATGTGGAGCATCAGCTTGGCATTTCCAAATGTTACTCACCACCTGGATTTGGTCTTATGTAGCAACATTTAAAATGCTGTTGTTTACTTTGGATAAAAGTAGAGACTCAGAGCTACAAAATGTTATATAATACACTGCATTTTTGAGGAACAATGGGAAAATAATTTTGCTTTGAAAGTTGATGAACATGTATACTCACTTTTGAGAAAATGACATTTGAATGTTTTGATATCTAGTGAAGAGCTCTTCTTTGTCTACACCCATTCAGCATCGTTCACACCCTCTTAAGCTTTATCCCCACCCATCTCGTTTTGCTCTCGGAGCATTCAGAGTGCACACTTGATGACCAGAGGGCCGATGATTTGTTTACCTCTGGATAACATGAAAACAGCCTAACCAACTCTGCTGGCAACAATTTCATTGCCTTTCTTGCCGACGTTTACTGACACTGGCCATATTCAACGGGTGTTGTACACTTTAGCTTTAAGACATGAAGCTAGCTAGCTAGGTAAACAATGAACCTAGCTAGGTAAACAACGTGTAAGATTTCACACGTCACGTAACATTAGCTAACACCACCTAACATGAGCTAGTTAAACAACAATGAACATAGTGCCAAATCATATCATTACTACCCTGCATGAATCTGCTGGGAGCTAACCAACCATGTTCAATGTTAGCTAGCTAACATTAGGCTCTAACTAGCAAAGCAAACGGATCTGGGTCACGAATAATAACGCAATACACGTAACGTTAGCTAGGGAGCCAGCCAGCTAACGTTAGCTAGTTAAAACAACAATGAATAATGACATCATACACGTAACCTTAGCTAACTAGCTAACAGTATTCTTTAGCTTGAAATGAAACCACTTTCAAAATTAGAAATGTGTAATATCTGAAAATGTAGCTAGCTAGACTATCTTACCCGTATACATAATCATGCATGATGGACGCGTCTCCCTGTCACGGATCCCATGCCACGGTTGCCCTTAGTTTGAAGATGTAATTTGGAGACAGGTTTTTTCGCCATCTCTTTAGCTATCATACTCTAATTCTACTGATTTCAAAACTCGATCCTCCAGAAAGTGGAAAGCAACACTTATGCAGCTACACTATATATTTTTTAAAAATCTGCGTTTGACAGGATTACCAACACAGATTGACCAGCTCAAAGCCTTCTATATGGCAGACCAATCCAAACTCTTCTCTCAGCATGTCCAGCCCACTCATTATCTCAGCCAATCATGGCTAGTGGGAAGGTTGCTGTCTTTTTCTGTGGCTTAACCAACACGGCTCGTAATTTAACAATTGTATTCGTATTTACAGATGGCATACAAATTTGTTATTAAGGCACATGAAAGTTCTCATGTTCCAAAAGGCATTTCTGCCCAAAACCGCATTTTGATTAAAAATAAATAAATGTTCAAATGGCTCTCCTGTGAAGTCATGAATTGCGACATACGCCTAGTTTCCTGAAACGGGTCACATATGGTAGTGATAGGAAGCCCACTGGCCGGTGAGAGGAAGCCCACTAACCTGTAGTGGGAGAAGATGGAACAAGATTGATTTTGGCCCACATTCTGCAAATATTCTCATCAAAAACATTAGATTTTTTATGTTCCCAAAACTAGAAGGCCTATGGTGTTAGTTTTGGACTAAGTTTTGACTTTACCCTTTGCAAACGTTTTAAAAAATCGCATTGTTTAGAAGGAATGCAAAGGCAAATTTAGTTATTGCACACACGCACTTCACAGAGCAGGCGTTCCCTACTGGAAATACGCAGATGCCTGCTAGAACGCGACAGTAGGATCTTGCTAGCTTGTTCTTGACTCTGCCCACCTCCTTACTTGTTCTGCCCACTATGACTCATTTGTTCCCATTGGAAACGACAGGCTGTGGTCTATCTTGGTTTAGTTGTAAAAACCAAGTTACCACGTTTCTAAGCTGAACTACGTTGAATATTTGCTTAATGAAAATTAATGAAATGAAAACTCCCTTCAGCCTAGCATCCCACATAGTTGACCTGATTTCTGTCATGAATGATTTGATTTCTCTCTAGAGAAACGATACGTTGGGCTAACAAAAAACCTGAACTAAATGGAATTCAAGTAATTGAACCGGCGTCGGTCAATTAGTTGTTTAATTACCGAAAAAATTATGAAATGTCAGTTAATCGCTCAGCACTAAAACTTATTGGCTGAAGACATTTCAGCTTTACATTTTTTATTAATTTGAAAATCAATCAAAATGTGGAAAAAGTTAAGGGGTCTGAACAGCTAATCAAATGGCTACCCAGACTATTTGCATTGTTTTCTCTGTCTCTCTTTTGTACATACTTTACTCTCTCCGCATCTGTCTGTGGCTCTTTCCCTACCATCAGTCTACCTGTGTTCTTCTGGGATGAGGAGTCATAGGTCCCTCAGCCCCACCCTCTTTCTCCATCCATTCATCCACCCACCCACCCAGCCTTCCCCATCCCAAACATAGTACTCTGCCTCTTGGCAAGGGTACCTGGAAACACACAGGGCATTGGGAAGCCTGTGAAGAGATGTGGGGTTGAGAGAGAGAGGGGTCATTTTAAAGTAAGGAGAGTTGCAGGTGTCCTTGCTCCCCTCCAGCTATAGGAACCATGTTCTCCTGTACCTGTGTGGGAGTTTGTCCTTGAGGATCTCTCCCACTTAAGTCTTTGTTTAAGGCTGGGCGGAGCTCACACTGGCTAACCCAGCACCTACTGGTGATCAATCAGAACCAGGAATGACAGGTCACACACACACACACACACACACACACACACACACACACACACACACACACACACACACACACACACACACACACACACACACACACACACACACACACACACAATCAGCCACACATTATTGTGTATTGTTTTTGTGCGTAGGTGTGTGAGTGTTTGCATGTTCACTTTCCAGGTACTGGCAGTGGTTCTGCTGTAAAAAAGCCAAGTTGAAGGGAGGAGAAGGGAGGGAGGGAATGATGGAGGTGTATGGAGAATGGGAATTATCTGTGTCAGCCACTAAAAGGCTTTTTATTTGCTGTTTGACACAAACACTCCAGTTGTCTTCAGGCAGGTTTAAGTGATGTCATGCATAGGGTTGCACATTTTGGGGAATAGTCAGAGGTGGAAACTTTCTGTGGGAATTAACGGGAATATATGGGAATTAACAGGAAATATTGGAATTAATGGGAATATGCAAATTAATATTAATACCATTAATATTAATACCTCCTCAATGTCCACCTCTTGAACATCAGACTATGATGCCTCGTCTTCACTGTCACTTTCCAACCTTGTTGAGGATGGCTCGTTGTCAGGCTCAAAAAGCCTCAAATTTACCCGGATGGCCACCAATTTTTCAACCCTTGTATTGGTCAGCCTGTTGCATGCTTTGGTGTGTGTGTTCCCAAACAAGGACCAGTTGCGCTCTGAGGCAGCTGATGTTGGTGGGATTTGGAGGATGATGGAGGCAACAGGGGAAAGAGCCTCAGATCCACAAAGTCCCTTCCACCAGGTGGCTGATGAGATATGTTGGCACGACTGCCATATTGCATCTCCATCCCAAAGCCCTTGCATGGAAGTGTACTTCGCCAGACTGCCAAGAACCTTGCCCTCATTCAGGCCAAGGTGGCGAGACACGGTAGTGATGACACCATAGGCCTTGTTGATCTTTGCACCAGACAGGATGCTCTTGCCAGCATACTTGGGGTCCAACATGTACGCTGTGGCATGTATGGGCTTCAGGCAGAAGTCTTCACTGCAGTTTCCTCTGCTTGGAGCAACAGTGAAGTGGGCAGAGCAGTGCATTCTTCACATATGATTTTGACACAGGTTTTCCTTCTACATTAGCTGCAGTGAAATGTCTCCTCGCATTAGATAGTGCCCATGGCATTATCCTGTAAAGATTAGAAAAAATGAGTTAAAAAAAAGAAAACGTGCAGAAATTGTTAACAAGTTAGAAATGATTCAAGCACACTTTGCTGTAGGCCACTATTAACTAGTTAACAAAAAATCATGTATGTCATATAAAAAATATTCACCCCACCCAGTATTGTAATCAAAACTAGAAAGCATGTAGTCTTTGGCTCAGACAGTGTAGTAGTGTGGGGCTCAATAGCATCTCATTAGTGTGCAAGATCTTGAGAAGCAGCTGTACATGTGATGGAAGAGTGCACTGCACATGTGATGGAAGAATGCGCTGTTTATGGGTTGCAATTCCAATGAATTGGGGATAGTTTAACCAAAATATGCCACAAGACCTAGAATTGCCTTATGTGTATTCCATGAATTTAAGCAAAATTCCCAAAATTCCAGGGTTTAACTTCCCATGGTAAATTTACGGAAAAATTCCGGAAATTTTACGGAAAGTTTCCGACCCTTTGCAACCCTAGTCATGCATCACTGAGCCTTGGGATACAATCAGAACACCCTGAGTAATGGCCTTTTAATTTGGACACTCCTCACTGAGCCTGGGGATACAGAACAGCCCAGGTAATGGCATTTTAATGAGGATACTCCTTACTGCTCCTGGGGATACACAACAGTCCAGGTAATGACATTTTAATGAGGACAGTAATTGCTGCTGTGTGTGCATGTATGTGGGTGGGCGGTTGGGTGTTTGCGCGTGCGTCAGCGTATATAGTAAGGAATATTTCATATTTCATTATTCAAAATGTGTATCTCAATAAAAGACAGCCTCGGGCTATTAACAAACAGTTGTCAGTATTTAAACTGAACAACATCTGAACACCTGAGGAAGTTCACTTAGCTTTTTGATAAATTGCCATAATTCAATTGCCACAGTCTTTACATCATCACGTCACTCACGAGAGCCTTTATCATACAACTCCACTGCACTCCCTCCCCTCGGTAGATCGGATCACAACCTTGTCCACCTCACTCCACTCTACAGGCCTTTGGTCCAACAGCAGCCTACGACGACTAGGACCATTAGGAGATGGTCGCCTCGAATGAGGCCCTACAAGACTGCTTTGAAACAACAGACTGGGATGTGCTCTGTGAGGCTCATGGGGAGGACATAGATGGACTTACTGACTGCATAACAGACTATATCAATTTTTGTGTAGACAACACTGTACCCACCAGGAAGGTACGCTGTTTTCCAAATAATAAACCCTGGGTCACCAGCGACCTGAAGGTCCTGCTGAATGAGAAGAAGAGGGCCTTCAAGGAGGGGGACAAGGACAAATTGAAATGCGTCCAGAGGGAGCTGAAGTAGCGGATTGCTGAGGGGAAGAGAGGGTATAAGGAGAAGATGGAGGACAAGCTGAGGCAGAGCCAGGTGAGAGAGGTGTGGAAGGGTATGAGAAATATCACTGGCTTCAAAAAGTCAAACAGTGGGCAGACGGAGGGGACCCAGGACAGAGCCAATGAGCTGAACACATTTTTTAACAGGTTCGATACTGGCCCTGTCCACCTCCCTTCCAGCTCCAAAGGCCACACACCCTCACGGCTGTCCCACCCCCACTTTGCTCACAATCAGCGACCCCACCTCCACCCCTGCTCCCTCTGGACTGATCCTCAACACCCCCCTTCCCCCCACCTCCCCACCTGGGCTGGCTTTCACCACCAACCAAGTGAAGAGAGAGCTGGAGAGACTACATCAGTGGAAAGCGGCGGGCCCTGATGGCATCAGCCCAAGGGTGCTTAGGGTCTGTGCTGATCAACTGTGTGGAATACTCCAGCGTCCCTTCAACCTTAGCCTGAGCCTAGAAACGGTCCCTGTGCTGTGGAAAACATCCTGCCTCGTCCCAGTGCCCAAGAAGGCACACACCACTGTCCTCAATGACTTCAGACCTGTAGCGCTAACATCCCACATCATGAAGACCCTGGAAAGGTTAGTCCTCGCTCACCTCAGACCCCTGGTGTGTACATCACTGGACCCCCTGCAGTTCGCATACCAGCACAACATCGGGTGGATGATGCTATCATCTACCTTCTGCAGAGGGCCTACTCTCACCTGGACAACGCAGGTTGCACTGTGAAGGTTATGTTTTTTGACTTCTCCAGTGCCTTCAACGCCATCCAGCCCCTGCTACTGGGTGAGAAGATGAAGAGGATGAAAGTGGAAGCACCCTTAGTCTCCTGGGTCACGGACTACCTGACCGGTAGGCCACAATTTGTGCGACTACAGAGCTGTGTGTCAGAACGGGCAGTGAGCAACACAGGGGCCCCCCAGGGAACGGTCCTGTCCCCCTTCCTGTTCACCCTCTACACCTCAGACTTCAGATATAACTCTGAAACATGCCACCTACAGAAGTTCTCGGATGACTCCGCAATTGTAGGGTGCATCAGGGGTGGGGAGGAGGCGGAGTACAGGAGCACAATCAGTGCCTTTGTGTTGTGGTGTGAGCAGAACCACCTTCAGGTCAACATCAGCAAAACAAAGGAGATGGTGGTGGACTTCAGGAGAACCAAGGCACAACTGACTGCAGTCCCTATACAGGGGATGGATGTGGAAATAGTTGGGTCATACAAGTTCCTGGGAGTCCATATGGACAACAGGCTGGAATGGGCTGGTAACACCGGGGCCCTGTACAAAAAGGGCCAGAGCCGACTCTACTTTCTGAGGAGGCTCAGGTCCTTCAATGTGTGCAGAAAACTACTGCGTACCTTCTACCAGTCTGTGGTGGCCAGTGCCATCTTTTTTGCAGTGGTGTGCTGGGGAGCCAACATAAAAGCCGGTGATGCTTCTCGGGTAAATAAGCTGATCAGGAAGGCTAGCTCTGTCCTGGGGATGAGCCTTGACACTCTAGAGGAGGTGGCGGAGAGACGGATCCTGGCCAAACTGCTGGCCATCATGGACAACGTCACCCACCCTCTGCATGCCATGGTTATGACACAGTAGAGCACCTTCAGTCACAGACTGATCCCACCACGGTGTGCCAGAGAGCGCTACAGGAGGTCCTTCCTGCCAGCGGCTATTAGACTATTTAATGCCTCACTGGGGTGCCGTGCCGTCGGCAACACAGACCTGGAACTGTTGGGGTGTTAGGACCTAGTTCAACAATTGTACATCCATCCGTGAGTAACTCTAGTTCGTAATCACTCATTCACTCAGGACTTATTTATTCATTCAGGTCTGTATATACATACTCATGTACAGTTGTTATATCATATCACATGCAATATTGCAAGATATTCTTGGACTTAACTTACGTAATCATTCACTCAGGACTGCATATTAGTATCCTGTCAGTTGTATCTTTTTTTCATTGCTTTAGTATATCGAATGTGCAATATGTGCAGTTATCTGTAATTAAACCCTGCGCACTAAGGACTGTATTTTAAGGGAATTACTATTATTACCCCAAATTATATCATACACACATTTAGCTATTTAAGTATATCTTCCTGTCATTTACCTGTACAGTTAATGTAACCATGCTAATATTCACTTACCTGTACATTTAACTGTATATTTACCTGTACAGTTAATTTAACCATGCAAAATATTCACTTACCTGTTCATTTAACCAGTATGTCTATTAAGTAAACTATTATTACCCTCACTCATATCATACGCATTTTTAGCTATTGAAGTATTTCTCTGCCATCGACCTGTATAGTATAGTTGGCATTTTGCACCTGCCCTATGTTTTGTTGTAGCTGCTTGACAAAGAAATGTCCCTATCTATCTATCTATCTATCTATCTATCTATCTATCTATCTATCTATCTATCTATCTATCTATCTATCTATCTATCTATCTATCTATCTATCTATCTATCTATCTATCTATCTATCTATCTATCTATCTATCTATCTATCCCACTGTTGTTAAGCAAACACAGCAGGGAGGGGCTCAGGTGTACTTAGTCAGAGCACATTGAACACAGAATATAAATACTCAAAATGACTACTTGTAACAGGGCAATCCTGACCCTGTTACACATACAGTGGAGAGAACAAGTATTTGATACACTGCCGATTTTGAAGGTTTTCCCACTTACAAAGCATGTAGAAGTCTGTAATTTTTATCATAGGTACTCTTCAACTGTGAGTGACAAAATCCAGAAAATCACATTGTATGATTTTTAAGTAATTAATTTGCATTTTATTGCATGACATAAGTATTTGATACATCAGAAAAGCAGAACTTAATATTTGGTACAGAAACCTTTGTTTGCAATTACAGAGATCATACGTTTCCTGTAGTTCTTGACCAGGTTTGCACACACTGCAGCAGGGATTTTGTCCCACTCCTCCATACAGACCTTCTCCAGATCCTTCAGGTTTCGGGGCTGTCGCTGGGCAATACGGACTTTCAGCTCCCTCCAAAGATTTTCTATTCGGTTCAGGTCTGGAGACTGGCTAGGCCACTCCAGGACCTTGAGATGCTTCTTACGGAGCCACTCCTTAGTTGCCCTGGCTGTGTGTTTCGGGTCATTGTCATGCTGGAAGACCCAGCCACGACCCATCTTCAAAGCTCTTACTGAGGGAAGGAGGTTGTTGGCCAAGATCTCGCGATACATGGCCCCATCCATCCTCCACTCAATACGGTGCAGTCGTCCTGTCCCCTTTGCAGAAAAGCACCTCCATGCTTCACGGTTGGGATGGTGTTCTTGGGGTTGTACTCATCTTTCTTCTTCCTCCAAACACGGCGAGTGGAGTTTAGACCAAAAAGCTCTATTTTTGTCTCATCAGACCACATGACCTTCTCCCATTCCTCCTCTGGATCATCCAGATGGTCATTGGCAAACTTCAGACGGGCCTGGACATGCGCTGGCTTGAGCAAGGGGACCTTGCGTGCGCTGCAGGATTTTAATCCATGACGGCGTAGTGTGCTACTAATGGTTTTCTTTGAGACTGTGGTCCCAGCTCTCTTCAGGTCATTGACCAGGTCCTGCCGTGTAGTTCTGGGCTGATCCCTCACCTTCCTCATGATCATTGATGCCCCACGAGGTGAGATCTTGCATGGTGCCCCAGACCGAGGGAGATTGACCGTCATCTTGAACTTCTTCCATTTTCTAATAATTGAGCCAACAGTTGTTGCCTTCTCACCAAGCAGCTTGCCTATTGTCCTGTAGCCCATCCCAGCCTTGTGCAGGTCTACAATTGTATCCCTGATGTCCTTACACAGCTCTCTGGTCTTGGCCATTGTGGAGAGGTTGGAGTCTGTTTGATTGAGTGTGTGGACATGTGTCTTTTATACAGGTAACGAGTTCAAACAGGTGAAGTTAATACAGGTAATGAGTGGAGAACAGGAGGGCTTCTTAAAGAGAAACTAACAGGTATGTGAGAGACGGAATTCTTACTGGTTGGTAGGTGATCAAATACTTATGACATGCAATAAAATGCAAATTAATTATTTAAAAATCATACAATGTGATTTTCTGGATTTTGTCTCTCACAGTTGAAGTGTACCTATGATAAAAATTACAGACCTCTACATGCTTTGTAAGTAGGAAAACCTGCTAAATCGGCAGTGTATCAAATACTTGTTCTCCCCACTGTATCTATCTATCTATCTATCTATCTATCTATCTATCTATCTATCTATCTATCTATCTATCTATCTATCTATCTATCTATCTATCTATCTATCTATCTATCTATCTGATATCATCATATCCTAATCATAGAATTAGGAATTACAATTACTCTTAAATGTAGTTTTGTAATTGACTAAAACAAGCAGACAACAAGAAAATTGCGTTTGACAAGGGTGAAGTTTTTGCTGTGAGCCAAAGGTAACCACAGGTTGTTTTCCCCACAGGCGGGTGTTCTATCTAATACTTACTTGGACTATTCCATAAATTTTTCTAAATAACTGCCAATATGCCAACATGCCATTCAAACAATGCAGTCAATCCACAGCCATACACTGTCTTAAATTAGTTGATGATAGGACTTGTTGAGTATCTGTCTTTTTCTTTGCAACTCTGCCTAGAAGGCCAGCATCCCGGAGTCGCCTTTCACTGTTGACGTTGAGACTGGTGTTTTGCGGGTACTATTTAATGAGGCTGGCAGTTGAGGACTTGTGAGGCGTTTGTTTCTCAAACTAGACACTCTAATGTACTTGTCCTGTTGCTCAGTTGTGCACCGGGGCCTCCCACTCCTCTTTCTAGGCTATTTATACAGAACATTTGTATGAAACCCGTATAAACTGTGTTTATAAATATATAACAATATTTTAGGTTGACAATAATTATATTACACAATTTCTGATTTATCACGAGTTACTTTTATTTTCTTAAATAAGTAAAATCAGGAAAGGCATCACCTATACATCTACTGTTGTTCATTCCAATTAGACTGTGTAGAAAACCCTTACAGAGTCCTTCTCTAACTCTCAAAGTCTAAAGACACTTTATTACCCTGCAGAGGTAGTGGGGAGATGGGCGTTATGTTTAGTCACTCTGCCCCCCAACTTTCACACCTCTTCCCCTGGAACACTCTGTTGCTAGGGGTAACCAGAATCATGTGACACCCGGTCAGCCAGTCAGTGGCCTAGCCTGGGGTTTCAGCTGCCCCTGAACTATTTAGTTGCATCCAGGATCACAGGTTGACTACGGCTGCAGTCCAAACACTTAAAATACACACCCTATCCCCTCAGCCCACAAATTAAGTGGACACTTCTGATGGTGTCATAACGTCTGTCGAGTGTACACTTGCAGGGCATGGGAGGAAGGAATGATTTAAATGGACCACACTTGCCTGGAACTTCTGAAGAAGGAAAATATTTTACTTCTACATTTTCCAAAAACTAACCTAACAAAACAACATTACTTTTACGAGGCGTTTGTGCCACCATCTGCATTAGTAGCACAATTTCTAACTTATTTGCATTAGTTTTTACTTACACTTGTATGTTGACTTCTCCATTGATGTTGTTTTTAAGTTTTCGCTGACTTTTCTTAGCAGATATACAATCGTTCGCGAATTGAATTATGGGGAGTTTCAGGCCCCGGAGTGAACATAACTGTACACTCGCAAACTCGACTAAAAACGAGGGCTGAGGGGCTTACGTTGCAAACTTCCCTTGCTTGGCTAATCATTTGGACCGCCCACTAAGATGGCGACGGAGATTCCCCCAAGGGCATTAGGCGACGGTAAGTGGATGAAGGTGTGTCTTTTAAGTGTTTTGACCGCAGACTAAAGCTCTATAAACTCCGGATTCACAAAACCTTCTTAAGAAGAATTTTCTTCTTAACTGCCATTTTTTCCTTAAGTATAGACTTAAGAAGTAAGTTAAGCAAAGTTGCTATTCCTCAATAAAGTCATTGGAAATGTTCTTACATTTTTTCCAGTTTCTTCCTATGAAACAAATATGAAGAAATGGGATTCTTGAAAATAATGCTTTAGGATTTCTTCTTGGAAATGTACTTAACTTTAGGACAGCTAAACCCTTGTCTTGTGCAGACTGGTGTCACGGCTGTGTGTAGAAAAGGACCAAGGCTCAGCTCTGTAGTTCAACATTTTACTAGCGAACTCAAAACAATAGAGCGGAGCGTGTGCGTGTGCGTGTGCGTGCAGTCTACAGAATTTGAACACAACAATGTCCCACAACACAGGTGGGAAATTAAGTAACTTAAAAGGGATCCCCAATTAGAGACAACGCATAGCAGCTGCCTCTAATTGGGGACCCAACGCAAATCAACACATAGAGTTTCCTAGAACTCTGCTGACAGGCCCTGACCTTGACAAACATAGAGAAGCCAGAGGCTTCGCTACAGTCAGGACCTGACAACTGGTGTCAGAAAGTGAGCATTTTAAAATGTTTAACTAAACATCAATGTAAACCTTAATTTGAAAAGCTTTTAATTACATATTTGACTAAATAATGAATATTATAATAATAATTGTTGAAATGGTCATAAAATCAAAATGATGACAAAGCTAAATGTTAGAAAAAGTTTCAAGGGCTGTAGGCTCGATATGATGAGAGAAGTAAACAAGTGTAACGTTAACTGGATAGTTTTGTAACCATGAAGGTTTTCTTCAGCCACTGCCACAGACGGTTACCGAACATTTAAATACAGCAAGAAAACGAATTAAATGTGCATTATCTAGCTAGCTAGTAATTAACAATATATTACAATATTCTAGAAGTGTTATACAGCTAGAGTTAGCTCGTCAATTTGCAAAGAAGAACTTGTCTAACTTAGCTAACGTTAACGTTGTTAAATATGTTGGCTAATTAGCTAATATTGTTACGCGTTAGCTAGCTAGCTTACTTGCCGGTTGCGCAGTCCGAGTTGATGCCTGTTCACAGTCCCTCTACCACCGTCTCTCCTATCATGGACAACACCTTCTCCTCCAGCTGGTCCATATGAATGGTTGATACCCCAGTCTTCTTCAACTCCCTGCCTCTCTTCGCTCCCTTCTTCTTAGCAGCCAACTTGATGTCGGACCACTTATTTTTTATGGTGTCACTGTCCCTTGCCATACCTCTCTTTTTGGTCTCTGCAGTGACCCTGCAGTTATCGAGTCTCCCCAACAGCAACCTTTTCCTGGCTGCTATTTCCTCCACCATCACTTAAAGCTCTTGTTTGCTGAAGTTTTTATTGCGTTTTCTTTAGTTATCCATTTTTGGTTTTGAGATAGCTAGTCTGATTGCTATAATGTGTGTATAAAGGGTTTGCGAGCCAACTAAATGTTTTATTCTCGAGATATAAAGCAAAAAAATAAATGTGATGAAATTTCAACACTTTATTATAGTGGGCCACATCCGATCATCCCTGTCACATAGGATTATTTATTGGTTTCAAGCACGTCACTAATATCAATGCCACATAAGAAGATATTTACGAAGTTCTTAAGAAAGCTATGAATTCCTAAGAACATTTTGAGGAATTGCACTTAAGAACTATCTTATGAACTTCTTATTTTTTTCCCTTAAGAAACATCTTAAGTTTTTTTCGTAAGTAGTGTTTTGTAAATCCGGCCCCAGGGCTCCACACCCTTCCACATGGGCAATAAACGTGTGACTGACCATAAACCACTTACACTATCACATTTACCACTAGTCTCCAGGGGCCTCATTTATAAAAAATTATTATTAGATTTATACTTGAACTTAGTCGTAAGATAATTTCCGATGGTGTGCTTACATTAGATTCATAAAAGATACTGAGCATAAAAAACATTGCTTACGCAGGTTCTAAGAAGCCCATTTGTAATTTACGCACCTGTGATCTATAAATCTCAAATTAACTTAAAATTGACGGCACCTGAACGTGCCTTATAATCAGCGATTTCCCCTTATAAAATGCTAACACAAATGAACCAAAAGAGAAAAGCTAACTTTTTGGAAGACGAGATCACTTGTGGCAGGATGCGGCTGAATGATGGCTGTGATATACCCGACCTGTCACTTATTTCCCTCTGGAATGTCCCAGTAGCGAGGAATCCCAGAGTGGACAGTACTTGGACAGATACGGGTATGGCATGATTACAGCATGTCTTCCTTTCTGGATTAGGGGCTAAATCCACACACAAATCTAACAGAACATTTCTTGGGAGACGATAGCAATTTATAAGCCATGGATCTTCATGCACAAAAAAGTCATTCCGGTCTCTGAAAACTCTCTCCCTTCTAAAATCACGGTTTTCAATGTCTTCCAATAACGCAAGAACAGCCATGGTTTTCAATTTGACACATTAATTATTTATTTATTTATTTATCGCATCCTGTTTTTAATTCAAAACACCTTGCGTCTGGCAATTAATTCCTCAAACCTTTAATTGATAATTCCTAGCAAATTGTTCATAACGCTAATGCAAAGTTCACCACAGCCTTGGATGTATATGCGTCCTAAACTGCAATACCCCTACATAACCAGCAGGAAAATCGCTTACGTCAAGTCTAGACTTTGCGTAGAGATAAGATAATTTCCACGTCAAAGTAAGGTTTTATAAATAACTACTTATACGTGGTTTTCTGCGTAATACTAAGTCATACTTAAGATCAAAATTGATCGTAAATCTGTTTTATAAATGAGGCCCCTGGGCTGTAACCATGGTTTTAGTTTTTGTGAGGTCTGGAAGGGGACTTTTTTTTGTTGTTGTTGAAGCTCATTTACTGTTTAAAAATAAATACAATTAAAGAGGGTTTGAGGGTTTATGTAATGGAGGATCAAATAACAAAAGGATCTCTATGCATCCTAATCTTACCTGTCGAAATGACATCATCACATTCTGAACTCATCATGTCTCTATGACATTATCACATTGTTACCTACCTTACCAGTGTCGTCATGACATCATCATTTTGTAATATCCCCAAAGTATAATTTATGATATAATCAATCCTGTGTCAACAAGGCAATTAAAATAATGACAGTCAGAAACATTTCCACATTGCTTGAAAATAGCATAAATATTATATGTTGTCATTTTAATATGCCTGCACATAACATTTATTTAGAATGCATAAAATTACCATATGGCCTTCCAAAATAAAGCAAGGTAATAAATGCCCAGATCTGTCCAGTGATGCACCATGGTAGACAGTCGCCAACAGCTCTCTAGGCAGACAGAATATATAATGCAGGAACAATCAAAATATTAAATCCTTGTATTTCCATTCTCACTATGAGACAGACAGCGAGAGGGAGAGAAAGAAAGAAAGAAAAAGAGAGAGAGAGAGAGTGACAGAGGGAAAGAGAGAGAGAAAGAGTGTGTGTGTGTGTGTGTGTGTGCGTGCGTGCGTTTAGTCAGTGATGTTCCTAATAGAATCCCCTCACGTTCTGCTGATGTCAGACTTTATGCATTATTAAATCAGTTCGGAACCTTCCTAGAAGCACTGTCACGTAACTATGGATGAGATGAGATAGCTAATTTGTTCATGTTTATATTCAGTACATTTACATGTGTTCTCTATGTGTTGTTACACATTCAGATGTTCCAATTAGACACATAGTTGTGCTGGATTAGACTGTTGCTGAGATCAAAGCCTCTTGGAGAAGCGCTTCGTGAATTTGGCAGCTCTCTGATACAAAAAGAGCAGAAAAGAGAGGGAGAGAAAGACTTCCTCGCCCACTGTAGGTCAGAATCTGCCTCCAAGGCCAAGGTTAGATGGAGTTTACAGACAATCCCACCTCTCTGTAGAGGGACAGCAGCAGTATTGCGGATTTTCATTATTTCCCTTGACTTAAACACACACACACACACACACACACACACACACACACACACACACACACACACACACACACACACACACACACACACACACACAATCAACCTTCCTGTAAGGGAAAATTGACTTGTAAGTGCAGCCCAAGGAATAGGCAACAATAACCACTGAGCAAAAACATTGGCACACACACACACACACACACACACACACACACACACACACACACACACACACACACTCATCTGCTTACATCAAACATTGATGAAATTGCTGCAACTTTGTTTGGAGGAGATAGTGTTATAATGTACTTAACATTTACCTTATGACTTGAATACACCAGTACGATGTAGGACACTTTGGCTCATTATCAAACAAGTTGATAATATGACTCCCACCAATAAAGTTGTCACAGCAAAGGTCAATGCCCCCAATTTGTTGCTTCTTGTGATCCTTTCCACTTGTTTCTCATTAAAAAGTCTAGCTCAAACTGTTGGTGTTGGTATTGAGAGCAGAACCACCATGTTACAGACAGGAAGAAACAACACAGATTTACTACGAAATTATGTATTCAATCCCTCCAGGATTTAGTGTAGATTTTTTGGTGATATTTGCGGGCAAAAAATATTGATTTTGGTATGACAATTCTGACAATTTGCAATGAATTTGTTGCGAAATGCATTGATGTGCTGTGATTGGTTGAAATTGCAATCCCTATTTTTGTACTGCAGTGATGGGTCAGTTTTATGCAATAATATTGCAATGATTTTACTGTTTTATGTGGAAACAGTATGGTGATTGGTCAAATTTGCAAACCCTCACATAATATGCAGGAAGTTGTTGATTTTGTTGACGTCTGTAGACGTTCAGACTAAACTGCACAGAGGAGGTAGAAAGATGTTACAAATAGAGATCTTTGTGCAGAGCTGTGGTGTAGTTGTAACACTCCCACATGTACGACTCCCCGCTGGAGACCAAGGTTGTATCCCAGCATCCACTGCCTGTGTCCCCACCTAATCTCCTTACTATGTGTCTGTGTTAAAACACCTCAAATGTGTTCAAGCATTACAAAAAAAAAAAGTGATGCGAGATGGTCCTGTGTAGCTTAGATGGTAGAGCATGGCGCCTGCAACACCAGGGTTGTGGGTTTGATTCCCACGGGGGACCAGTACGAAAAAAAAGTATGAACATGTATGCACTAACTAACTAAGTCGCTCTGGATAAGAGCATCTGCTAAATGACTAAAATGTAGATGTGCTACCAGTCAGACAGGTCAGTGAAGATTTATCAAAGCAGCTAATAAAAATGCCAGGGGATCACTGTGGGCAGAAAGAGATTGAGGCGAGCTGTTAAAATATCCCCAGAGGGATCAACAAGCAGACATTTTCCCTCCTTTAGCCATCTTTCTTCTCATCCAGCTCCTATGTTTAGTGCATACGCTTTGTCTCCCTAAGGCCCTGTTTATTACTAACACTTTATGAGTGTGTTTAATCTCCCAATAGATCGATCTGTGGAACTCTAACTTAATCTGCTTTCTCATTTAGTCAATAATTGGTCAATTAATCTCTCTTTCTCCTCCTTTCTCACTCCTTCCTTTGGTCTTCTCTCCTTCTTCCCTTCCTCACTCACCCATGTCTCGCTCCCTCTCTTTCTTTCTCCCGCTGCTCCTACCACTCTTTCTCCGCCTCGCCCACTCCTCCCCAGGTATCGTGTCGTTGATCTCCCTGGTGGTCCTTTCATATGACCGCTACAGTACCCTGACCGTGTACAACAAGAGTGGTCCCAACTACCGCAAGCCCTTGCTGGCCGTGGGGGGCTCCTGGCTGTACTCCCTGATCTGGACTGTGCCCCCCCTGCTAGGCTGGAGTAGCTATGACCTAGAGGGGGCTGGCACCAGCTGCTCCGTGTCCTGGACCCTGAGGACTGCTCAGTCCCACGCCTACATCATCTGTCTGTTCATCTTCTGCCTAGGCCTGCCCATCGTCATCATGGTCTACTGCTACTGTCGGCTGCTGTGGGCCATCAAACAGGTGGGTGTGTGGGGAGGGGGGAGAGAGACCATGATGACTGATGTGGGGGGGGGGGTGATGACTGATGGGAGGGAGAGAGACGGAGACAGATGCAGAAAGAGTAAAGTATTGACATTGAGAGACGTATACCCCCTTACCTTGTCACAACACAACTGATTGGCTCGAACGCATTAAGAAGGACAGAAATTCCACAAATTAACTTTTAACACCTGTTAATTGAAATGCATTCCAGGTGATTACCTCATGAAGCTGGTTGAGAGAATGCCAAGAGTGTGCAAAGCTGTAACCAAGGCAAATAATCTCAAATATTAAATATATTTTAATTTGTTTAACACTTTTTTGGTTACTACATGATTCCATATGTGTCATTTCATAGTTTTGATGTCTTCACTATTATTCTACAATGTAAACCCTTGAATGAGTAGGTGTTCTAAAACTTTTAACTGGTAGTGTAAATGTTTTATACAAATCGATACTTGGGTAGTCAAACTATCGATATAATATCGTCCAAAATAATATTGCAATATGTAACTGTACCGATTTTTCCCCATCACTAATTTCCGCCTTGTTATTTGATCCTCCATTACTTTGTGTTTCTACATTTACCATCAGAATGTCCGTTTGGCTTGAGTTCAGGACCCCCTCCAAGATCACATCTCTGGGGGGATTAATGCTACCAAAACAAATGTTCAAGTGAAGCTGCTGCGTTGTGTAAATATTGCCCCAGCCTCAGCCAGCGTGTGTAGTTGACGTGCGAGGGTTTGGGTTTGGATTAAGGGACCTTTCTCAGTGTAGGTTCGCACTGAAGAAGACTGTTAAGCTGAAACGTCTGTGAACGCGACCCATCACACTTTAATGCACCTCAGGACTGAGTGAATGAGGGGGTTAGCTGAGTGCTGGCTGGATTACCCAATACCAATCTGTTTAGTGGGACTCGGAGTCCCGGACTCACAGCCAGTAGCTTTCACAAAGCTCTACGCCACTCCCAAGTGAGTGCAGGGAAATGCCCTGAGAAAGATGTGAACATGTACATGCATGAATGTACATGCACACATACTCTGAGTAGTTTCTGGCGTGACTTTTCATTTTTTGCTGTGAGTGTGTGTGCTGTTAGTCAGTGTTGGGGAGTGGTTAACTACATTTAGGTCAACTAGTAATTTGCTCTCCCCTCCTCCTCTTCTCTCCTTTTCCTCTCCCCCTCGCTCACTCTCTCCCTCTCTCCTCCCCCCCTCCCTCACTCTCTCCTTTAATCTCTCCCGTCTCTAGGTGGGTAAGATCCGTAAGACTGCGGCGCGGCGGAGAGAGCACCACATCCTGTTTATGGTGCTGACCACGGTGGTGTGTTATATACTGTGCTGGATGCCCTACGGCGTGGTGGCTATGATGGCCACATTCGGCCGGCCCGGCATCATCACCCCCGTGGCTGCCGTGGTGCCCTCCCTCCTGGCCAAGAGCAGCACAGTCATCAACCCCCTCATCTACATCCTCATGAACAAACAGGTGAGGCAGCAGGGGGGTGTTTGTGGAGGGGGGCGGGGGTGTAGTGTGTACGTGTGTGTTGGATGGTGCTCGGTAATGTATGCGTGCGTGTTGTGCGTGTGTGCATACGTGTGTTAGTCTTGCCGGTAATCTAAGGCCGGGATTCAATCCGATCGCGCATTGTTGAGAATGTGGCTTTTAAAGGCGACGTTCCTGATTGCATTCACGCTAAACGCTGAGATGCCGGCTCAAACTGAAATTACCTTTAAATGGCGCATCGTCGTCAGCAATCCTGACCTAAGTCTTTAGAACTCCAGACAGATCCTTTGTACATGTCCAACACCTTTATTTACATGGTAAAAAAGGAACAATGAATTAACAACAATTGAATTCTATACAAACAGTCAACTTAAACAGCTCTTCAAGTTGAGTAAAAAACCTGTAATGACAAATCAAAAGGAAAGTCATACATTTTTTTTTCTTCCCAAGGCTGAAAATGAAATTGGCTTTTCAATAACACGTTGGTCTCTCTCTCTCTTTCTCTCTCGCTCTCTCTGTCTCAAGCCCTCTTAGAAATCTCAGAGGACAACTTACAAGGCGTCCCAACTTAAAAGCTGTGAAATGTTTCCATTTCAAAGGCAGTGTTGTGGCGCTGCGAATCTCCGCCGTACAGAAAAGGATACGAGGGAGAGAGAAAAAAAAACAAACAGACATACTGTGGAGGAGAAATCAAGTTAAGCAGTGACCTCCAAAAACAAACTCTCTCATTGTTGTCTGGTGTGTCAGTCCATAGAGATGTTGGTTGTCTTTTTCTTATAACCTCTCCACTAAACACCTGCTAGAAGACAAACATTCCACCCAACCACCTACCTACACCAGCAGCAAGAAAACTTCAAACAAATTATTCGGCAAAGTATCAAGATTCCACTGCCATTGCCAAAGGCATTGCATTTGATCAAGGAGTTCTTCTACAGAACATGTAATAATGCTTATAATAGCTGCTCTCGTTTCCAGCTGGATGTAATTTCCCCACACACACAATATACACACACAAATATCAAATATTTTTCCAGCATGGTCGTTTTCACTTGGAGCTGTAAAGACTAAATTAAAGTACTGTCAATTACAGTACAGTAAAGTACAGTACAGTCAAGTATAGTAAAGTACAGTCAATCACAGTACAGTCAAGTACAGTATAGTAAAGTACAGTATACATGGACAGTTTAAAACTCCTAGCCCTGCTCCGGATACACTTGCATGCTCTGTCCATTGGAATATAAACAAATTAATTTCATATTTTTTCCACCATCACTGTGTCACAATCACAAGTGTAACAGTTACGGTCAATTAGGGTTGCAATGCCACCGGTAATTTAACAAACTTACTGGATCTTCAGTCATTTTGGTAATTAACAGAAAATATGGCAATCGTAACTTTGGTAATTTCTACTTGAATAACTGTTAAAAAAAAACAAAAAAAAAAAAAACAGTTACAGTTGATGATTTGAACACTTCAATAATAACGCATGGAGATTAATCCTTCTGATACACTGTGTGTGAGAGACTCTTCCGGACAGTTTCACCAAAGCCTTTTTGTCACTCTGTTAGACCTCTCAGTAAGAGGTTGGCCCTGGGACGATTATGCGACACAGCGGTGCGTCTGGTTCCTTAAAGCCATCTGGCTCAAAATATTTTCTTTCCATTAGGTGTGATATTTTGCTTGCCTGGGGTGCCGGTGTAACAGTTATTCGGAACCACGCTTGCGTGCTGAGTAACCTTGCCTGAGACCTGAAGACTTGCGTTAGCTCCCAGAGCTACTGTCAAGGTTTTATTTATTTGTATTTAACCTTTATTTTAGCAGGGAGTCCCATTGAGACCAAGGCATCTTTTCCAAGGGAGCCCTGCATGAACACAATTTATACAAATCTACAACATTCAACAAGCAATTAAAACAATTGCAAAGAGCCAACAGAGTTCCCCTCACACAGACACAGCCTTCGCCTCACAGATTTAAAACAGCTCTAACTAACTGGTATTCCTGTTCAGTCTCTCTTCTATCACCTGAATACAACAACAGATGTGCCGGTTTATCCTAAGCAGCGTTTGTCTGCCATGTTTACAACTGGATAAAATAATTTCTGCAACCCTGGTTAAGCATGGTTCCTGGAGCAAGAGCACAGCAACACGTAACAAAATAACAAACGCTAATACACAAACAAACATCTCACTGACTGCCAATGCCAACCCCTCCCAGTTTTCCCTGGCCAGGCAATGGTCACTAGCCGGCCATTACAGAGAGCACTACAGTGACAACTAGGCTAGATGGACATCAAGTACATGATCTGTTTGGTTTAATTGGGTCAGCTGGGGATAAAGGTGAAGCTTAGTAATTATAAGCGGATTTGTGGTTGGAAAGCACTGAGCCTCCGCTGTCCATTCTAGCATGGCCAGACAATGATCCAATAGAATGACATATAGAGCCCTATAGGCTCAACTATTAGGATAGGTCTCTGAGAAATCTCCTTTCCTTTACACACACACACACACACACACACACACACACACACACACACACACACACACACACACACACACACACAGGTGCACACACACACACACACAGGTGCGCACACACACACACACACACAAATGTGCATACACACACACAGGTGCATACACACACACACACACACACACACATACAGGTGCATACACACACAGAAATTCCCCCCCTGGGGATCAATAAAGTATCTCTCTATGTATCCCTCTATCTATCTATGTATCTATCTATACACACACACATGCACGCACGCACGCTGGAGATAGCTAGCTAAAATGTACTGCAGGCAAGTCTGGCACAGAGTCAGGGTAAATAAGAAAGCCATTAAAACACAGAGTGAGTCTGGAGATATTACTGCTTCAAATCCCTGCCACGATAAGAAAAGGTCTCCGGCAGTGCACCAGGGCAGGCTGCTGCAAGCTCAGGCAAAATAGTAATTTCAGACCAATATTGAGTCAATATGAGAAAGGTAAAGACATGATGAATTATAGGCTCAAGGTAGAACTAGACTATGCTCTGCTATAGGCAGTCCAGCTACTGAACCCTGCGGACTGAAACCCTCATTCACTTGACTCCATCAAATGGCACATAGTCAGGGTAGTGCTCGTAGAGAGAACTGCCCAAAGAAGAGGTTTGACCATGACAGTGGGAGGTGATGCGATTACATTCAAAGTGACAGGTCAATCATCGCAGTAGCTACAGCTGCTTTTAAAAAGAGACGTCAGAGAGAGGGCGTTGAATTAAATGCCTTTTGATTAGTGACCTCTCCTACTCGCCACTAACAGAACACGGGACGGTTTGAGCTATGGGCTGAATAACAGCCTTCTTTAAATCTCAACTATTAAACAATTAAATAAGCAATAAAAAATTCAACAATGACACTGCAGTTAAATGGATGGCATATGTGAATGATCAGTCTGAGGGTGTTTTGAAAGGCAACCCAGTGTTCATTTGGCCACTAGGCAAAGGGTTATAGCGGTTTTAAGAATGTGTTGCGAGTCCCTTCTCTTACCCCTTATCTTCTATAAAATGACTTAATTGTATTGGATTACCAATATGTTTTCCAGGGTTTGGTACCCAACTACCCGCCAGACATGCCCTTGAAATGGCAGCCAGTCACCAGCCAGTCAGCCAGTCTTAAAGTGCTAACTGGGTAGTGTGACAATCTGTTTATTGGCAAGTGGTCCGGTGAAGTCAAGCTTGGGGATTGGACAGGAGAATGACTGGGCATAAAGCGCAGAAGCAGCAACAGCATTCAAAATCCGTGACAACAACAAATAAGACTTCACAAGTAAGAATAGAAAATAACATTTAAGGAATGTCGAAGAGCAAAACGTGACAGTTGTAGATCAAAAACAAATGTCCCTCCATCGTGGTGAGAAGGTGAGGAGGGTTTGGTGTAATTCCAGCGTGCCTGTATGGAGCAATATGTACCTGTATATAGTGTACGGGTGTGTGTCGTGTATGTATTGTCTTTGAAGTTGTATGGAGGTACATTTCCAATAAAACTTCAAGTGTGTTACATGTTGTCGAGAGTGTGTGGCTGGTGTATGCCGGGTTTGTACATTTTCAAAAATGTGTGTTTGGTATGGACGTGTGTCACATTCAGAGCAGACCACTGCTCATTTTCTCAACCCCATGAGAGCCATAACCCACCATTTAAAAAAAACAAACACCCACCATTAAAAAACTGTAGACTGTCCTTTAAGTCCTTTTAAGAAAGAAGAGCAACCAGAGCTCTGGAGAAACAACGCTTAACAACAGCAAAAAACATCTAGATATATCAAAAACATTTCTCTATCTAAAAACACTTATCTATTGCTACCCTAGACAGCTCTTCTCCTCTCTTCCGGCTCAGCAATGGCAGAGATAGAGATGATCACATTGGGCATGTCTTGGGCTCGTTACCCTCCGAGGAGGGTTGAAAAGAAAACTGGTAACTGTAATCACTTACGTTACCAGCTAAAATATTGTAATCAGATTACAGATACTTTAGAAATACTAGCTCATTACTTTTTCATTTAGAAAGGATGTTTGCGAAATGGCATTCAATTAAGCATTGAAAAAAGGGGCAAGTTTAAGTTTGTTCCACCTGAGCGAGTCTGACCACCAATCAGAGACCACTATGATGACACACCGAATGATGACCACCAGTCAGAGACCCCTATGATGACCAACCAAATGATGACCACCAATCAGAGACCACTATGACACACCAAATGATGACCACCAATCAGAGACCACTTTGATGACACACCAAATGATGACCACCAATCAGAGACCACTATGATGACCCACCAAATGATGACCATCAATCAGAGACCACTTTGTTTGGGTAATCCAAAAGTTACATTACCGATTACAATTTTGGACAGGTAACTAGTAACTGTAGTTGATTACATTTAGAAAGTAACCTACCCAACCCTGCCTCTGAGGAAGGCGGGGTTTTGAACCATGTGGGGTCTGTTGATAAATCCTGACCTAAAGATGTAGTTAGACTAGAGCTGAACCCTCCGGTTTGATCCCATCCCACACAGAGGGGCTATGGCTTGGTTCTCCACTGTTCTATGTGGTTCCCTCCGCGTTCCCCCAGAGGTCTGAGTCTAGAGGGTTATTATTGCACCGTTTTCCCTTAGTCCTGTGAAGTCGTTGTGGTTCCATGTGTGGCTTCTGCTGAGGGTCAGAGTTCATGAGTTCCTAGTTCAGAATTCACAGTTGACGGTGCTGAAGCCGGGGAGGGTGACACGGCCCTTCCTCTTCAGGTCACTCTCAGGGCCTGTGTTGATGCGCTGCACCAGACTCTTCTCATAGAGCAGCGGGTGGTATGCCCCCAGGGTGCATGCGGCGTCGTAGTAGCGCTCGTGGTAGTGGCACAGGTCGGTCTGCCGAAGCGAGGGGATGTACTCGTACACATGGACCTCTTCGCAAAGCGCCATCATCAGAAGGATGCCTGTAATTACAACAACAAGGCAGAGCATGAGTGGTTAGATATTATAGTCTATTGCATTTATGTATAATCAATGTATAATCTATCCTGTGTATATATGTAATTCTGTGTGATTATTTAGGTAGTTAGTAAATAAATAATTAAGCCAATTTGTGTATCGCTGATTCATCATGTAGACTAGATTTTACGACGTTTGAGACTGATAGAAGGTAACGATTAATTAATGACTGATTGATGACTGAAATGTAAGATGTCTTTACTATCTCTAAGAGTTAATTCGGAAAACGGAACTCCTTAAATAAACTCTGTGGTGCCCCAGGTTATTAATTAGTTAATTGTTGCAAACGTTAGGTAATCAATTTGATAAAATAGCATGTCATTACATTAATGAGTCAAGACACGACAGGAACAATGAATGAATGTCATTTTTAAAAAATCTATCTATCTTTATCTATTGTTTACATAATACTTAGTTTTTACTTAAACTGCACTGTTGGTTAGGGCTTGTAAGTAAGCATTTCACTGTAAGGTCTACAACTGTTGTATTCGGCGCACGTGACAAATAGACATTTCAAATCAAAGTTTAAGTGACCTCAAAGTTTTGAACGGTAGTGCATATACATATATTTGCTACCGATAGACTAAAACAAAATCTTGGTCGACCAACAGCCTAACGACCAACAATCGACCAGTGGACTAATTGGGGTCAGCCCTACAATCCATACATTGAATTTTATGATTATGAAGTTTCCTGGTATACAAGCTCTGTTGCACTATTGTTTCACTTAACTATAGTGAAATGGAACATACGTTCAGTCTGGATACCAGGCAAATGATGAACCACCCAGTAAACAGGACACATTGTTTACATAGACATGTCCCAAACGCACCTACAACACAGAGACTGGAGTCTGCATACCCCTCGTAACCATGTGCCTCTCTCTCACACATACAGCCTTAAATTCACCCACAAATCCATCTCTGTTTTCGCACTCTTTAGTTGGTAATTTTCTCTAAACCTAAATGCAAAGATTAGAGCTAATGTTTTAAGTAGCCGAAACTGTCATTACTACAAACCTTGTGAAAGTAACAATCTGGCATTTTAATTCTCATCAAAACCAACGTTATAGCGAAGGAGTGCCTATGATTTGATGGCCTGCACATGTGAGTTCGGCGCGACACGACCGTTGGACCCAATGAGGTGTTCCTGCGCATGAGCTTAGCTAGCTAACGTCGCCTACAAGTGTGATCTGGGATTTCTGTTGGAGAAGCAGTTTCTGCCTATTTTCAGACTGTACTGTCTCTGATGCTATTCTGCTGATGCAGTGAGGTCCTTAGGGGGCATTTCCTCTCTGTCTACCTCACTTCCTGTTTAGCTTTGAGACATCAGAGAGAAATGTGACAGGATACATTTGTCCAACCTCTCAAGGGAGATGGAACATGACCTCTCTTGCTAGGGTGCGTTGTTGCTATAGACACAAAAGGGAGAAGGCCACCAAATAACCAAAGTGCAGTTGAAGTGTTAAAACGTTATTGGCCAAGAATGGAAGTGACGTCATATTAGCACTCTGTTCATACAACCCAAAGACATTGCATGATAGAGGCCATAGAATCATCAGCTGCTCATACAACCCAGAGACATTGCATGATAGAGGCCATAGAATCATCAGCTACCATGGTAACTTCGAACAATACGCACATAGAAATGATAAATAAAGGATCTCCATGTATGAATCCTGGTTGCTGTAGCAACAGCCTTTTCCTCCACCTCTTCCTTGTGTCCTGCTCACCTCACCCCCTTCTTCCATATTTGCTCTACCCGTTCCTCCCCTCTAATCTCTCCCTTGCCACTAATATCTCCTCTCTCCCTCCCCTCTCTCCTCCTCCCTCCCTCCCTTAGTTCTACAGGTGTTTCCTGATCCTGTTCCGGTGTGAACGGCGCTCCACGGAGAACGGCTTCTCCTCCATGCCCTCCAAGACCACTGTCATCCAGCTCAACCAGCGTGTCTACAGCAACACGGTTGCGTACACCGCCCAGATCTCCACTGGTATCCACAACCATGGCTGCAGCACCCTGGCCACTGAGCGCACCAACCCTCCCGAGGTCACTTCCTGAGCAGGCACGCCGGGAAGGCCGACGGGGAAGCCTGAATGATGACCGTTGGATGATGATGATGATACAGTAGCTAGCTAGCTAGCGGTGCACTGTGCAGACCAATAGACCATTACGACCGTGAACACTCCAAGCCCCATGCATAAAACCCCTCGGGGGTCTCTCCTCTGCTCATGCCCAACACCTTCGATTTGTTTACTGACCGCTGTGTTTACCTGTGCATGTGTGTGCATGTGGGAGTGAAATGGTCCATGTGTGTGCAAGAGAAAGTACGTTTATGTGAGTGTATAAGGGATGGGGCGGAGGCTGTAATATAGTGAGCATGTGTCCTCCCATGCATATGAGGAAGTGTGCGTGTGAATTCTGTGTATCTCTGTTTGTGTATGAATTATGTGTGTGTGTGTGTATGCATTCTGTGTGTGTATGAATTGTATGTGTGTGTGTGAATTATATGTGAATTATGTGTGTGTGTGTATGCATTCTGTGTGTGTATGAATTGTGTGTGTGAATTATGTGTGTGTATGCATTCTGTGTGTGTGTATGCATTCTGTGTGTGTGTATGAATTGTGTATGTGTGTGTGTGTGTGTGAATTGTGTGTGTGTACCATTCGATGTCACTCTGCTCTATTGACAGTCTGCTTGTCTTGGTGTAAATACCATCGCTCAACACACTGGCAAACCCTAAAACTTACAGCACTTCCCAAGTGAAAAGGTGTATCTCTGTCACATTTCACCCCACCCTCACCCCCCTCCCATACACACACACACACACACACACACACACACACACACACACACACACACACACACACACACACACACACACACACACACACCTCTGACCCCACGCCTCAAACACATACACACACACAGCCAGTGCTGACCCTACTCCAAACCTCTGTGCTGTCCGAACTGTGAAGACTGATGAGAGAATTTGAGGCTGCGTCTCAAATCGCACCCTATTCCCCAAAGCAGTGCACTACATAAGGCTATGGAAAGAAGTAAGGGGAATAATAAGGTGTGATTTGAGTTGCAGCCAGGGACTAAAGTGCAATAAGCTATGGGATATATTAGCTATATTATATTACATTGGGATATCCAGTAAAGAAAAGACTATACAAGTTTATCAAGAGAACAAAGACTACTTTCTACAGGAGACAGATCAGTTCAGCTCTGAAGGATACTGGTACACTGGTGACTGGTACACTGGTGGCTGTGGGGGATCTGGCAGCTGTGGGGGATCTGGCGGCTGTGGGGGATCTGGCGGCTGTGGGGGATCTGGCGGCTGTGGGGGATCTGGCGGCTGTGGGGGATCTGACGGCTGTGGGGGATCTGGCGGCTGTGGGTCATCTGGCGGCTGTGGGTCATCTGGCGGCTGTGGGTCATCTGGCGGCTGTGGGAGATCTGGCGGCTGTGGGAGATCTGGCGGCTGTGGGAGATCTGGCGGCTGTGGGAGATCTGGCGACTGTGGGAGATCTGGCGGCTGAGGGAGATCTGGCGGCTGTGGGAGATCTGGCGGCTGTGGGAGATCTGGCGGCTGTGGGAGATCTGGCGGCTGAGGGAGATCTGGCGGCTGTGGGAGATCTGGCGGCTGTGGGAGATCTGGCGGCTGTGGGAGATCTGGCGGCTGTGGGAGATCTGGTGGCTGTGGGAGATCTTTAACTTTTCTATTGAGGAACTACATGGATTTAACAGACGGGGAATGGGTCTTTGCCGGACCTGCCAGCATTTTGTTTGGGGAGAATTGGTTTTGAACTCATGAACTCATGTGTGACGTTTGGGGTGCCCCCACCCTGCCAGCCCCCCTACCCCCACCCCTTCATCCAAACCTGTACATAGAAAGTGCTGAATTCAGTCTGACATTGTGTCTCTGTTTCTTGTGTGATTTTTTGTCTCACCGGTCTACTGAGCAATCCAAAATGACCTAATTACCTAAACAATAATACACCACCACACTGCAATACATCACTGGGGACAATAACATTTTTGAGACATCGTTCTCCCCAAATTGGACTAAACGACTAACGTATACCTAAACACCACCCCAAATCCCACTGCAACACAAAATACAGCAGTGTAATGGTTGATGCATGCATAATCTATTTAAAAATAACCTTTTTTAAGAGGTCTGGAGAAAGGGAGGATCTTAAAAACTCACTGGTCTGCATTATCTACACCCCCCTACACACACACACACACACACACACACAAACACCTCTTCCTATGGTCATAATGGCTGAATCTAGGGCATAGAAAATTGCACAGGAAGCCACCACCACTTATATAATTGACATGGCGACTGGACCCCATCCTTGAAGTCAATGTGACATGAAGAAGAGGCGTTATATATCATAATAATGACAGTGTTATGATGATGACACACTAGGTTTTAATAGCCCAGTGAGTGTTGCTATAGGACGGGTCCTGTAGGGCTGTTTTATAATAACCCAATAACATGACACCAAGCAGCCGCTGGGCACAAGAACACTATTACACAACATAGAGAGGTCGACTGGCCGCATCTCGGACTCTCTGATGTTAACATTAGAACCACAGAGCCTGTATATGTGTGTGTGCATACATAGTCACCTATGAACCCAGAGGAGGGTGGGTTGGGCTGGATGGTCTCCTGGGTGTTGCCTTGGATCACATCCCAGAGATGCCATACATATTTGGGGTGGAGGACGTAGAAGGGCTGGGTGGGGTGGAGCCTCCGGTGCTCCACGTACGGATTGAACAGGTCATAGTCTGGACTGGCATACCACTGTTTGAGAGAGAGAGAGAGATGGAAAGAGAGAGAGAGAGAGAGAGATGGGAAAGAGAGTGAGGGATAAATTGAGAGAGAGAGATGGGGAAAGAGAGAGGGAGGGATAAAGTGAGAGAGAGAGGGAGGGATAAAGAGAGAGAGAGGGGGATAATAGTTATAGTCTACACTAGACTGGCATACCTGAGAAAAAAAGAGACATGCATACAGACAGAGACAAAGACGGACAGAGACAGAGACGGACAGACAGCCATTTCATTTGGCTGTCAATGTAGCTACTGCAGCATTCATACTATCTATCTATCTATCTATCTATCTATCTATCTATCTATCTATCTATCTATCTACAGTTGAAGTCGGAAGTTTACATACACCTTAGCCAAATACATTTAAACTCAGTTTTTCACAATTCCTGACATTTAATCCTAGTATAAATTCCCTGTCTTAGGTCAATTAGGATCACCACTTTAATTTTAAGAATGTGAAATGTCAGAATAATATTATAGAGAATGATTTCTTTCATCTTTTATTTCTTTCATCACATTCCCAGTGGGTCAGAGGTTTACATACACTCAATTAGAATTTGGTAGAATTGCCTTTAAATTGTTTAACTTGGCTCAAACATTTTGGGTAGCCTTCCACAAGCTTCCCACAATAAGTTGGGTGAATTTTGGCCCATTCCTCCTGACAGAACTGGTGTAACTGAGTCAGGTTTGCAGGCCTCCTTGCTCGCAGACGCTTTTTCAGTTCTGCCCACACATTTTCTATAGGATTGAGGTCAGGACTTTGTGATGGCCACTCCAATACCTTGACTTTGTTGTCCTTAAGCCATTTTGGAAGTATGCTTCATTGTCCATTTGGAAGACCCATTTGCGACCAAGCTTTAACTTCCTGACTGATGTCTTGAGATGTTATTTCAATATATACACATAATTTTTCTTCCTCATGATGCCATCTATTTTGTGAAGTGCACCAGCCCCTCCTGCAGCAAAGCACCCCCACAACATGATGCTGCCACCCCCGTGCTTTGCGGTTGGGATGGTTCTTCGGCTTGCAAGCCTCCCCCTTTTTCCTCCAAACATAACAATGGTCATTATGGCCAAACAGTTCTATTTTTCAGACCAGAGGACATTTCTTCAAAAAGTACAATCTTTGTCCCCATGTGAAGTTACAAACCATAGCCTGGCTTTTTTATGGCGGTTTTGGAGCAGTGGCTTCTTCCTTGCGGAGCGGCCTTTCAAGTTATGTCGATATAGGACTTGTTTTACTGTGGATATAGATACTTTTGTACCTGTTTCCTCCAGCATCTTCACAAGGTCCTTTGCTGTTGTTCTGGGATTGATTTGCACTTTTCGTACCAAAGTACATTCATCTCTAGGAGACAGAACGCATCTCCTTCCTGAGCGGTATGACGGCTGCGTTGTCCCATGGTGTTTATACTTACGTACTATTGTTTGTACAGATGAACGTGGTACCTTCAGGCGTTTGGAAATTGCTCCCAAGGATGAACCAGACTTGTGGAGGTCCACAATTTTATTTCTGAGGTCTTGGCTGATATCTTTTGATTTTCCCATGATGTCGCGCAAAGAGGCACTGAGTTTGAAGGTAGGACTTGAAATACATCCACAGGTACACCTCCAATTGACTCAAATTATGTTAATTAGCCTATCAGAAGCTTCTAAAGCCATGACATCATTTTCTGGAATTTTCCAAGCTGTTTAAAGACACAGTCAACTTGTGTATATGTAAACTTCTGACCCACTGGAATTGTGATATAGTGAATTATAAGTTAAATAATCTGTCTAAACAATTGTTGGAAGAATTACTTGTGTCATCCACAAAGTAGATGTCCTAACCGATTTGCCAAAACTATAGTTTGTTAACATGAAATCTGTGGAGTGGTTGAAAAATTAGTTTTAATGACTTCAAGTGTATGTAAACTTCCAACTTCAACTGTGTATATATATATATATATATATATATATATATATATATATATATATATATATATATATATACACACAGTCGTGGCCAAAAGTTGAGAATGACACAAGTATTGGTCTCCACAAAGTTTGCTGCCTCAGTGTTGATGATGGTAATTTGCATATACTCCAGTATGTCATGAAGAGTGATCAGATGAATTGCAATTAATTGCAAAGTCCCTCTTTGCCATGAAAATGAACTTAATACCCAAAAACATTTCCACTGCATTTCAGCCCTGCCACAAAAGGACCAGCTGCCATCGTGTCAGTGATTGTCTCGTTAACACAGGTGAAAGTGTTGACCAGGACAAGGCTGTAGCTCACACTGTCATGCTGATTGAGTCAGAATAACAGACTGGAAGCTTTAAAAGAAGGGTGGTGCTTGAAATCATTGTTCAAGCAATGACAAGTGCTGTCATCATTGCTTTGCACAAAAAGGGCTTCACAGGCAAGGATATTGCTGCTGGTAAGATTGCACCTAAATCAACCATTTATCGGATCATCAAGAACTTCAAGGAGAGAGGTTCAAATGTTGTGAAGAAGGCGTCAGGGCGCCCAAGAAAGTCCAACAAGCGCCAGGACCGTCTCCTAAAGTTGATTCAGCTGCGGGATCGGGGCACCACCAGTGCAGAGCTTGCTCAGGAATGGCAGCAGGCAGGTGTAAGACTTTTGGAGGATGGCCTGGTGTCAAGAAGGGCAGCAAAGAAGACACTTCTCTCCAGGAAAAACATCAGGGACAGACTGATATTCTGCAAAAGGTACAGGGATTGGACTGCTGAGGACTGGGGTAGAGTCATTTTCTCTGATGAATCCCCTTTCCGATTGTTTGGGCCATCCGGATAACACCTTGTCCGGAGAAGACAAGGTGAGCGCTACCATCAGTCCTGTGTCATGCCAACAGTAGAGCATCCTCAGACCATTCATGTGTGGGGTTGCTTCTCAGCCAAGGGAGTGGGCTCACTCACAATTTTGCCGAAGAACACAGCCATGAATAAAGAATGGTACCAACACATCCTCCGAGAGCAACTTCTCCCAACCATCCAAGAACAGTTTGGTGACGACCAATGCCTTTTCCAGCATGATGGAGCACCTTGCAATAAAGCAAAAGTGATAACTAAGTGGCTCGGGGAACAAAACATCGACATTTTGGGTCCATGGCCAGGAAACTCCCCAGACCTTAATCCCATTGAGAACTTGTGGTCGATCCTCAAGAGGCGGGTGGACAAGCAAAAACCCACAACTTCTGACAAACTCCAAGCATTGGTTATGCAAGAATGGCCTGCTATCAGTCAGGATGTGGCCCAGAAGTTAATTGAGAGCATGCCAGGGCGGATTGCAGAGGTCTTGAAAAAGAAGGGTCAACACTGCAAATATTGACTCTTTGCATAAACTGAATGTCATTGTCAATGAATGCCTTTGACACTAATGGAATACTTGTAATTATACTTCAGTGTACCATAGTAACTACTGACATAAAGATCTAAGAACACTGAAGCAGCAAACTTTGTGGAGACCAATACTTGTGTCATTCTCAAAACTTTTGGCCACGACTGTATATATATATATATATATATATATATATATATATATATATATACGGTGTATACATACACAGTTACACAGTACCAGTCAAAAGTTTGGACACATACTTTATTTTGACTATTTTCTACATTGTAGAATAATAGTGAAGACGTCAAAACTATGGAATAACACATATGGAATCATGTAGTAACCAAATAAAAGTGTTAAATAAATCTAAATATATTTTTCAAAGTAGAGAAGTAGCCACCCTTTGCCTTAATGTCAGCTTTGCACACTCTTGGCATTCTCTCAACCAGCTTCACCTGGAATGCTTTTCCAACAGTCTTGAAGGAGTTCCCACATATGCTGAGCACTTGTTGGCTGACGTCCAACGTCCAACTCATCCCAAACCATCTCAATTGGGTTGAGGTCGGGTGATTGTGGAGGCCAGGTCATCTTATGCAGCACTCCATCACTCTCCTTCTTGGTCAAATAGGCCTTACACAGCCTGGAGGTGTGTTAGGTCATTGTCCTGTTGAAAAACAAATGGTAGTCCTACTAATTGGGTTGAGGGCGGCAGGTAGTCTAGCGGTTAGAGCTTTGGGCCAGTAAATGAAAGGTTGCTGGTTCGAATACCCAAGCTGACAAGGTGAAAAACCTGCCGATAAGCGCAAACCAGATGGGATGGCGTATCGCTGCTGAATGCTGGGGTAGCCATGCTGGTTAAGTGTGCCTTGAATTCTAAATAAATCACTGACAGTGTCACCAGCAAAGCACCCCCACACCATCACACCTCCTCCTCCATGCTTCACAGTGGGAACCACACATGCAGAGATTATCCATTCACCTACTCTGCGTCTACAAAGATAAGGCGGTTAGAACTAAAAATCTTAAACTTGGACTCATCAGACCAAAGGTCAGATTTCCACCGGTCTAATGTGCATTGCTCGTGTTTCTTGGCCCAAGCAAGTCTCTTCTTATTATTGGTGTCCTTTAGTAATGGTTACGTAGCAGCAATTCAACCTCCTCTGAACAGTTGATGTTGAGATGTGTCTATTACTTAAACTCTGTGAAGCATTAATTTGGGCTGCAATTTCTGAGGCTGGTAACTCTAATGAACGTATCCTTTGCAGTAGAAGTAACTCTGGGTCTTCCATTACTGTGGCGGTCCTCATGAGAGCCAGTTTCATCATAGCGCTTGATGGTTTTGGCAACTGCACTTGAAGAACCCAATGTTCTTGAAATTCTCTGGATTGACTGACCTTCATGACTTAAAGTAATGATTGACTGTCATTTCTCTTTGCTTAAAATATATTTTATATATTTTGATTTGTTTAACACTTTTTTGGTTACTACATGATTCCATATGTGTTATTTCATAGTTTTGATGTCTTCACTATTATTCTACAATGTAGAAAATAGTAAAAATAAAGAAAAACCCTTACATACATACAGTGGGGAGAACAAGTATTTGATACACTGCCGATTTTGCAGGTTTTCCTACTTACAAAGCATGTAGAAGTCTGTAATTTTTATCATAGGTACACTTCAACTGTGAGAGACGGAATCTAAAACAAAAATCCAGAAAATCACATTGTATGATTTTTAAATAATTAATTTGCATTTTATTGCATGACATAAGTATTTGATCACCTACCAACTAGTAAGAATTCCGTCTCTCACAGACCAGTTAGTTTTTCTTTAAGAAGCCCTCCTGTTCTCCACTCATTACCTGTATTAACTGCACCTGTTTGAACTCGTTACCTGTATAAAAGACACCTGTCCACACACTCAATCAAACGGACTCCACACACTCAATCAAACAGCTGTGTAAGGACATCAGGGATAAAATTGTAGACCTGCACAAGGCTGGGATGGGCTACAGGACAATAGGCAAGCAGCTTGGTGAGAAGACAACAACTGTTGGCGCAATTATTAGAAAATGGAAGAAGTTCAAGATGACGGTCAATCTCCCTTGGTCTGGGGCACCATGCAAGATCTCACCTCGTGGGGCATCAATGATCATGAGGAAGGTGAGGGATCAGCCCAGAACTACACGGCAGGACCTGGTCAATGACCTGAAGAGAGCTGGGACCACAGTCTCAAAGAAAAGCATTAGTAACACACTGCGCCGTCATGGATTAAAATCCTGCAGCGCACGCAAGGTCCCCCTGCTCAAGCCAGCGCATGTCCAGGCCCGACTGAAGTTTGCCAATGACCATCTGGATGATCCAGAGGAGGAATGGGAGAAGGTCATGTGGTCTGATGAGATAAAAATTGAGCTTTTTGGTCTAAACTCCACTCGCCGTGTTTGGAGGAAGAAGAAGGATGAGTACAACCCCAAGAACACCATCCCAACTGTGAAGCATGGAGGTGGAAACATCATTCTTTGGGGATGCTTTTCTGCAAAGGGGACAGGACGACTGCACCGTATTGAGGGGAAGATGGATGGGGCCATGTATCGCGAGATCTTGGCCAACAACCTCCTTCCCTCAGTAAGAGCATTGAAGATGGGTCGTGGCTGGGTCTTCCAGCATGACAACGACCCGAAACACACAGCCAGGGCAACTAAGGAGTGGCTCCATAAGAAGCATCTCAAGGTCCTGGAGTGGCCTAGCCAGTCTCCAGACCTGAACCCAATAGAAAATCTTTGGAGGGAGCTGAAAGTCCGTATTGCCCAGCGACAGCCCCGAAACCTGAAGGATCTGTATGGAGGAGTGGGCCAAAATCCCTGCTGCAGTGTGTGCAAACCTGGTCAAGAACTACAGGAAACGTATGATCTCTGTAATTGCAAACGAAGGTTTCTCTACCAAATATTAAGTTCTGCTTTTCTGATGTATCAAATACTTATTTCATGCAATAAAATGCAAATTAATTACTTAAAAATCATACAATGTGATTTTCTGGATTTTTATTTTAGATTACGTCACTCACAGTTGAAGAGTACCTATGATAAAAATTACAGACCTCTACATGCTTTGTAAGTAGGAAAACCTGCAAAATCGGCAGTGTATCAAATACTTGTTCTCCCCACTGTACATATACACACACACAGTATATATGCATGCCATTTAGCCGAATCCACTTAAAATGGAATATTTATTTGGTATAGTCTAGGACTTTAGGTTAAATGCCTAGTGCTGGTTAAACGTGTTAGTGTGTAATATGATAAATGATCGAGTTAGTCCCAGTGCAGGATGTAATTGTCTGGGAGGGTGGGTGAGGGCTCTGGAGACAGACAGGCAACCTTTCTGACTGCCATTCAGGTCTCTGCTGTTACCAAGGAGCTCTACACATCAGCGCCACATCTCAGCTCCACGCCTCAGCCACAGTAAATTGGTATGATAACAAAGCAAGCATTGAACTGGATACATATATAAACCTTTTGACACTGGCAAGCAGACATGCAATCGAGTATGCACACACACAGGCATACAAACTTTTACAGCTGTTATTTTCTTTCGGCTGGGACTCTAGTGAGACCAATTTGAGCAGTATGAAAAAACAATTGTTGCAAGGACTTTAGTGGTGTGAATAAATGTTGAAACTAATTCTGGACTGATAAGTGTTCATTAAATGAAGAGTTGTTTCTAATGAAGTGGCCAGAAGGGCTGAGTGGTGGACGGCAGGCAGCTCTAAGAGACGGAGAGAGACAGCGCAGCGCTAGAGAAAGACAGGGTCAGCAAGTTAACAGTCTGACGTTCTGGCCTCTACTCTGGTAAAACTACTAAACACACACTGCCTTGAAAATAGTGTGTGTAGATCTGTGCGTGTGTTTGCGTGCAACAATCTTTTGCAACAATTCAGGCAACACCTGCTAACCATCTCCACTTATGTTCGCTCCTGTTTAATTAAACACTGTATTAGTCTAACTTGTAAAATGTATTCATCAGAGAGAGAGAGAGAGAGAGAGAGAGAGTGAGAGAGAGGACAGCATGTCTCCTGAAGTGATGACATAACAGACAAGGGCTAAGGACTAAATAATTCAAATTTATTAGAAAAGAGAGGAGAAGGAGGGGGGGGGGGTGTGATTACATTTCCAAGTGCAATTCCAGGAGGATTAACCTGCTGGACCCAGTAGTCCCATGACGTCTATTAATCTCTGATTCACAATGATCATTATAGCCTTGTCCTTTTCCCCGGGACTTATTACTGAGCATGCACCTCAGCTCAGAGAGAGGTATGGGGGGGGGGGGGGGGGGGGGTGAGAGAGAGAGAGAGGCTGATTGGTCCTGTGGCTGACCTAATAGTCATGGAATAAAGAGAGGAGGTGACAGGAGGAGGGTGAAGAGAGAAAAAGGAGGGGGAAATTAGGAAAGGGGGAGAGGGAAGGAGGGGAGAGAGGGAAGAGAGAGAGAATGAGGGGAGAGAGGGAAGGGGCAAACCTAAAACTAGCAGCTTTATGACGGTCAGCATACATGTAGGTGGTGATGAAGAGGAAACCGGTGAGATTTCAAGGACACGTAAAATATATAAAGGGAGGAAGAGGAGAGAAGAGGAGGGGGCAGAGAAGGAAAATGGGGAAGCAAAGGCAGAGGAAAAGATGAACAAGGAGCAGCGGGAAAAGTGGAGAAGAAAGGGGGGATTGGAGAAAGGAGAAGGAGTGTGGGGTATAGGAAGTTGACGTAATAAATATAAATATATAAATATCGCCTTTTAGATGCTGTTACTGGGCAAGGTTAGAGTAGAGTCTGCTTCAAACACAAACACATACATACAGTGGGGAGAACAAGTATTTGATACACTGCCGATTTTGCAGGTTTTCCCACTTACAAAGCATGTAGAAGTCTGTAATTTTTATCATAGGTACTCTTCAACTGTGAGTGACGGAATCTAAAACAAAAATCCAGAAAATCACATTGTATGATTTTTAAGTAATTCATTTGCATTTTATTGCATGACATAAGTATTTGATACATCAGAAAAGCAGAACTTAATATTTGGTACAGAAACCTTTGTTTGCAATTACAGAGATCATACGTTTCCTGTAGTTCTTGACCAGGTTTGCACACACTGCAGCAGGGATTTTGGCCCACTCCTCCATCCAGATCCTTCAGGTTTCGGGGCTGTCGCTGGGCAATAAGGACTTTCAGCTCCCTCCAAAGATTTTCTATTGGGTTCAGGTCTGGAGACAGGCTAGGCCACTCCAGGACCTTGAGATGCTTCTTACGGAGCCCCTCCTTAGTTGCCCTGGCTGTGTGTTTCGGGTCATGTCATGCTGGAAGACCCAGCCACGACCCATCTTCAATGCTCTTACTGAGGGAAGGAGGTTGTTGGCCAAGATCTCGCGATATATGGCCCCATCCATCCTCCCCTCAATACGGTGCAGTCGGCCTGTCCCCTTTGCAGAAAAGCATCCCCAAAGAATGATGTTTCCACCTCCATGCTTCATGGTTGGGATGGTGTTCTTGGGGTTGTACTCATCCTTCTTCTTCCTCCAAACACGGCGAGTGGAGTTTAGACCAAAAAGCTCTATTTTTGTCTCATCAAACCACATGACCTTCTCCCATTCCTCCTCTGGATCATCCAGATGGTCATTGGCAAACTTCAGACGGGCCTGGACATGCGCTGGCTTGAGCAGGGGGACCTTGCGTGCACTACAGGATTTTAATCCATGACGGCGTAGTGTGTTACTAATGGTTTTCTTTGAGACTGTGGTCCCAGCTCTCTTCAGGTCATTGACCAGGTCCTGCCGTGTAGTTCTGGGCTGATCCCTCACCTTCCTCATGATCATTGATGCCCCACGAGGTGAGATCTTGCATGGTGCCCCAGACCGAGGGAGATTGACCGTCATCTTGAACTTCTTCCATTTTCTAATAATTGCGCCAACAGTTGTTGCCTTCTCACCAAGCTGCTTGCCTATTGTCCTGTAGCCCATCCCAGCCTTGTGCAGGTCTACAATTTTATCCCTGATGTCCTTACACAGCTCTCTGGTCTTGGCCATTGTGGAGAGGTTGGAGTCTGTTTGATTGAGTGTGTGGACAGGTGTCTTTTATACAGGTAACGAGTTCAAACAGGTGCAGTTAATACAGGTAATGAGTGGAGAACAAGAGGGCTTCTTAAAAGAAAAACTAACAGGTCTGTGAGAGCCGGAATTCTTACTGGTTGGTAGGTGATCAAATACTTATGTCATGCAATAAAATGCAAATTAATTATTTAAAAATCGTACAATGTGATTTTCTGGATTTTTGTTTTAGATTCCGTCTCTCACAGTTGAAGTGTACCTATGATAAAAATTACAGACCTCTACATGCTTTGTAAGTAGGAAAAGCTGCAAAATCGGCAGTGTATCAAATACTTGTTCTCCCCACTGTACACACACTCCCACACACCTTGTGTAGGTTGACAGCGTACGGAGCAGGGTCCCAGGCCACAAGAGTCACGTTCTTATACAGGGAGCTGGTGTTGAAGCGGTGATTGGGATTGGCCAGGATCTGTAAAGGGGAGGGGGTCAAAGTTTACACTGGAAACTAGATACAGCACAGTGCTTTCTAAGTGCGACAGTAGTAAAATGTGTGTGATTACTCCATTGTACTATGGTTGCTTTGATTGTTAGGTTGACATTAGTAGAATGTGCTATTATGAGTGTGTGTGTGTGTGTGTGTGTGTGTGTGTGTGTGTGTGTGTGTGTGTGTGTGTGATTGCTCCATTGTACTCTGTGCTGAGTGGGAGTAGGGAGAAGATGACTCAACTGGAGCCTCTCTACCCATAATGCCCCTGGTATCAAGGAGGGTGATCACTCACTCCCTAATACTGGAGGATAGCTGGTTCACACACACACACACACACACACACACACACACACACACACACACACACAATCATTACACACTTGTGCCTGTGACTGTGTCCATGCTTAGATTGAATCACATTGTCATTCATATGCAAATCAGGCTGAAATGTTTGGATGCATGTTGTTGTGTATCTGAATGATAAATGGCCTATTCATTCAAAATGCTGAACCACTCCTCAGAAATGGTACTTGATTGCAAGCACATATTCATGCTGTGTTGTGAACCCTGTTGTAGTTCCTCTTGGTTTGTGATGTAAACGTTAGCCTTATCTCTCACTCACTCACACTCACTCACACACACACACACACACCAAGGACAGTGGAAGTAGGGGTGTGGCAGTTGCGGTGGCACACTGGTTTCCGCACACCTTTGAAGTTTAGACGGAATAGTAACTGAAATCTGGACACTGACTGTAGGCTTATAACCTCTCACATGTAGCGTAATATAATATGAACTCCTGCATAATTATGTATTTATTGTAGTAAAATGGTAGCTACACCAAAATGTTAGTTTTGGAGCAGAGAAATTGGAATTCTTTCTTTCAGCATCTTGAGAGAATGTGAATGCGCGGTTAGGAACTGAATATTTTTAATCGATTGTCACTGATACATTATTTCAAACACATAAATGCATCCAAGTCAAACTGAAATCTCATCAGAAACATAATGAAAACATCATTTTCACAGTGTTTCATTTCTTTAAAACCGGTCAAACTGGTGTAATTTGGAAATGTTGCACGGGAAGAATCGTATGTTTCCTCCCCGGCCCCTAACTGTCCTCGTTGCACGAGAGATGCAGAAATGAAAGAGAACTTTACGATGTCAGATTATTGATGCATTCATTCTATTGAGTTATGACATTATTCTGGTGAGCACTACTTTATTTAGTATTTTGGGGCAACAAGTTATGACAGAAGAGAAGCTGCATGTATCTTATTATAGACGAGTTGACAAATAGCCTACCCCACACACACACACACACACACACACACACACACACACACCTGCGAGTTAATGATGCGAATGGTGGTCTTGTTCCCCACGTCCCTCTCATAGCCCTCTGTAGGTGCTGTGTTGAACCGCAGAACTGCATCATGGGAATCTGGGGGATAGACAAAGACAACATAAGTAAATCAAATGCCACTAAACAAAGAAAATCAAAAGCCACTAAACAAAGAAAATCAAATGCCACTAAACAAAGAAAATCAAATGCCACTCAGTTAAGAAAATAAAATGCCACTCAGCTAAGAAAATAAAATGCCACTAAACAAAGAAAATCAAATACCACTCAGTTAAGAAAATCAAATGCCATTCAGCTAAGAAAATCAAATGCCACTAAACAAAGAAAATCAAATGCCACTCAGCTAAGAAAATCAAGCGTCATTCAATTTAGACAATCAAGTGTCATTAAACTAAGTAAAATAAAAATATGGAAGGCCAATCAATTAAGTGCTCTGGCCAAATACTATGATTTAACTGGTCCAGACTGTTTACACACACACACACACACACACACACACACACACACAGAGAGAGACAGAGACAGAGACACACAGAGAGAGAGAGAGACAGAGACAGAGAGAGAGAGAGAGAGAGAGAGACAGAGACACACAGAGAGAGAGACCGAGAGAGAGAGACCGAGAGAGACAGAGTACCTGTATTTTCTTTACCTCTAGTGATACCTTGAGAGCCTGGCAGTTGAGCTAAAGCTCTTCACTAGTAAGTCTCTAAGACCTGAAGGAAGGGACCTCTTCCTCTTCACCATGACTGCCCGTCTCCTCCATCCATAGTGACAGAAAAAGCCCTCTGCTTTCAGCCATAGTCAAAACACTTGAGCTGAATGGTAAGCGCGAATAGCCATTTGACATGAGCAATCTGGTACATTCAGCTCTGTGCTTTGATGCAAACGTACATGACAGTATCACTAATGATGACAGTGTTCTCACTCATATCATACGCATTTTTAGCTATTGAAGTATTTCTCTGCCATCGACCTGTATAGTATAGTTAACCATCCACCTGTGTGCTGTCTAGTGGTCAGCATGTGTAACTGAAAGGACTTGGACAGGCACGGGTCTGCTCTACCAGTATGAATTGTATGATCATCATCATCAATCACCACCAGGAAACAAAACGTTCAGACTGAACCTAGTCTAGCCTAGAGGCTATCAACAGGCTAGTACACAGCATAGAGATAGGCAGTGTGTCCTACACACATAACACACACAATGTTATGATTAACTGTTATCGACTAACCGGTGCCCCTCACATTGACTCTGTACCGATACCCCTGTATATAGCCTCGCTACTGTTATTTTACTTGTATTTCTTATTCTTATTGGTACTTTTAAAACGTCATTGTTGGTTAGCTGCTTGTCAGTCAGCATTTCACCGTAAGGTCTACACCTGTTGTATTCGCCGCATGTGACTAATAAAACTTGATTTGATTTGATTGAATAGCCTTCTTTTCTCAGAACAAGAATAGGCTGACGATTTTCAGAAGAAAGTTATTTATTTCTGGCCATTTTGAGCCTGTAATCGAACCCACAAATGCTGACGCTCCAGATACTCAACTAGTCTAAAGAAGGCCAGTTTTATTGCTTCTTTAATCAGCACAACAGTTTTCAGCTGTGCTAACATAATTGAAAAATGGTTTTCTAATGATCAATTAGCCTTTTAAAATGATAAACTTGGATTAGCTAACACAACGTGCCATTGGAACACAGGAGTGATGGTTGCTGATAATGGGCCTCTGTACGCCTATGTAGATATTCCAAAAAATATCTGCCGTTTCCAGTTACAATAGTCATTTACAACATTAAGAATGTCTACACTGTAATCCTGATCAATTTGATGTTTTTTGAATGGACAAAAAATGTGCTTTTCTTTCAAAAACAAGGACATTTCTAAGTGAACCCAAACTTTTGAATGGTAGTGTAGGTGGAAAAATGTGGAGGGACGGAGCGGTGAGTACTTGAACATAGAAGGCCATTGAGGTTGTTATTCAGTCAATTCACAACATGGTGGCAGCAAAGTACAGATGACTACAGATTCACAAGCCTCTCACTTTACTGACTATAATCCCAAAAACACGCTTGTACACACACACGTAGACACACACACGTAGACACACACACGTAGACTCACACACACACACACACAAACACACACACACATGGAGGATGGGAAGATAGGAAGGCATTTCCACCTCAGAAGTTCAGAAACAACTATTGGGACTATTAGGTTCTATCTAGATTTTGGTCAAAATGTAGTTATTGACATAGCCTTGTTCGGTTCAATGTTCTCTACCTATGTACGTAGTATTATAAATACCCCAATTCATGTTATTAAATTCAAAAGAATATAAGATTTAAAAAACAATAGCTGACACCATTCAAACCAATGAGGGTTCTGAACTTTAAAGCCAACTAACCTCAGAGGTTCAATACTGAATGAGTTTATTACATGATTAATCACAAAAGGTCTTTATCAGGCAGGAGTTCCCCCTAGATCGGTTGTTAGGTGGGTGGGTTGGTTGGTTGGTCGGTCGGTCGGTGTGTAGGTGAAACCGGAGTCTGGTGACTGTTGTGTTTGTGAGCATTGGATGGTCTTATCTCTGCTTTGTCTGTCATAGCAAGAATACATGTACTGTACATGAACATTCTGAACATGCACTATATGTATACAAACACACACACAGTCAGTGCTAAGCTGATATATATATATATATATATATATATATATATATATATATATATATATATATATATATATATAGGCCCTACATACACTATACACACACACACACACACACACTAGTATGTGGACACCCCTTCAAATTAGTGGATTCGGCTATTTCAGCCACACCCGTTGCTGACACGTGTATAAAATCGAGCACACAGCCATGCAATCTCCATAGACAAACATTGGCAGTAGATTGGCCTTACTGAAGAGCTCAGTAACTTTCAAAGTGGCACCGTCATAGGATGCCACTTTTCCAACAAGTCAGTTTGTCAAATTTCTACCCTACTAGAGCTGTCCTAGTGAACTGTAGGTGCTGTTATTGTGAAGTGGAAACCTCTAGGAGCAACAACGGCTCAGCCGCAAATGGTAGGCCACACAAGCTCACAGAACGGGACCGCCGAGTGATGAAGCGCTTAGTGCAACCCTCACTACCGAGTTCCAAACTGCCACTGGAAGCAACATTAGCACAATAACTATTCGTCTGGCGCTTCATGAAATGGGTTTCCATGGCAGAGCATCCGCACAGAAGCCCAAGATCACCATGCGCAATGCCAATTGTCGGCTGGAGTGGTGTAAAGCTCCCGGCCATTGGATTCTGGAGCAGTGGAAACGCGTTCTCTGGAGTGATGAATCAATGTTCCAACATCTAGTGGAAAGCCTTCCCAGAAGAGTGGAGGCTGTTATAGCAGCAAAGGGGGGACCAACTCCATATTAATGCCCATGATTTTGGAATGAGATGTAGTGTATGAATCTACATTAGGGATGTTAACGGTTAACCGTTTAGGTGCCCGAAAATACATTTGACCAGTCATGCTTATCGGTCTGGAATGAAATTGGCGCGTTTGTATTTTTATTGACTGGTTAACGAGGGTCAGTTAGTCGGCAGCAGAATGTACCAAAATTTGAATCCCAAATCTACATGGGTGATTTGAACTAACTTGATTTATTACCAGAAGGGTTTCTTCTTTTTTCCCCCAAAATGAGCCATCTGCCCCTGAGTTCACACTCTCCCCATGCACCATAGAGCCTCCAACATAGAACAGAACACCCGTGCACCATAGAGTCTCCAGCACAGAGAACAGAACACACAAACACACACAGATAACGCAATGCAGTCGGCCAAAGTATTCTAAAAGTATACATAGGATCTCCAACCTAACTCAAGACCCTTCTGGAGATCTGATTGGCTTTGAATTATTTATGCCAAAGCCCTTTCAGCCAATCACAGAGATTGTTACTACAGGGTGACAGTCTGCTACTCAGTGTGAGAGACAGTATAGAGCCCAAGCCAAAATGTCTCTCTGCTACAATAAACTAACACTATGCTAGAGGCGAATGGGTAAGTCAATAGAGATACATGGCAACTTGACTTGCTAATCAATGCCTTGGATGTCACGGCATAAAGAGACATCATTCTCCCCTCACACAGACAGACTGCCACAGAGACAGGGTTGTCACAGAGAAAACTGATCAGGATCGATGCTCTATTTCACACTGAGACACACAGTCACAACACATAGGGTATTATTCATTAGGGTAAAGGTAAAACAAAGTTATTGTTTTTTAATCTACTGTACCGATAAAAGCTTCAAGTTTCCCAGTTCTCCTTTAATTCTTTCATTTAACCTGCATCCCTCCATCCCCCTGCCTTCCCTCCATCCCCCTGCCTTCCCTCTCCTCCCCTCCCATTCCTCCATTCCCCTGCCTTTCCTCACTTCCCTCCATCCTCCTCCCTTCCCTCCATCCCCCTGTCTTCCCTCCATCCCCCTGCCTTCCCTCCCCTGCCTTCCCTCCATCCCCCTGCCTTCCCTCCCATCCCTCCATTCCCCTGCCTTTCCTCACTTCCCTCCATCCCCCTCCCTTCCCTCTCCCCCTCCTCTGCCCCACTCTAACCCCCCCCCCCCAAAAAAAAAAAAAAAAAATAATAAATAAAAATAACCTCTTTCCCCTCCCATCGCTGCCTCCAACCTCTACCCTCCACTCACCGATCTCCTTCCCCAGGCCTGAGTGCAGAATAGCCCCAGCAGAGGTCACCACAGCACAGCTCTTGAAGCCCCTCTGGCCACCCTGTCTGTAGAGCTTCTCCAGGGCCAGGTGCGGTACCAGGCTTGCCCAGCCCAGCGAAGAGAAGGGCTGCTCGGACCCGTCCAGTGTCCTCAGCCGGGCATGGTCCTTCAGCTCACACAGCAGTTCCCTGGGGCTCTGGGCAGCCCGCCGGCCTCCTTTATAGGCCACGTGGTGCTTGTTGGCGTTCAGGTAGTCCCGCATGGCGCGCTGCAGTCGCGGCGACAGCATCCCAGAGGACACTTTGCCCCGCCAGAGTCGCTGCACCAGCGAGTCAGACTTGGAGAAGTAATCCTCTAAATCATCCCCTTCTTTTCCTTGCCCCTCCCCCCCATGCCCCCCCACCATGGTCCTCCTCTTGTTGCTCTTGTTCGTCTCTACCCCCTCCTCCTCTTCGTCCTCACGTGAGGACCGGCGTGTGGTTCGGTTGGGCCCCTGGCCGGCGTCGGAGGCGGTCCAAGCAGTTCTCTTACGGCTGCGAGTCACCGTCTGGTCGGAGTGGGAACCCACGTTCTCCGTGCTAAAGGAGGACCAGGCAGCCAGGGTCTGGGGGTCCAGGTAGTCCTGCTGCTGGCGGCTGCCCCCCTCCCTCTCCTGGCTGGTCCCATAGCTCAGCTCCAGGCCAGGCTCTGGGGTGGTGGAGGTGGAGCTAGGCTCTGAGTCTGGGTAATGGTTAGGGTCTGGGTCGGGATAGGTGGTGGTAAAGGTGGAGTAGGTGGGTTCAGGCCGGGAGCCCATGATGGAGCGGTGCTGCTGGTGGGAGGCGCCTTGGATGGAGGCCAGGCGCCGTGTATCGGGGTGCTGGGAGAGCGAGGAGCTGGCGGAGGTCAGGGGCTCGTTGTACACCTTCCTGGTATCCAGGAAGTAGGAGAGCAGAGCCAGGAAGACCAGAGCCCACACCAACATGCCCACCAACAACAGCCTCCGCCACATACTGGACTTCATCTCCTCACACTCTCTCACACACCTATACGCACGCCAGGCCAGCTCCAAATCAGCAGTCAGAGGTCGGGTCACAGCACAGAGGACAGCCGGAGGGCCTGCAGAGGTGAGAGGTCAAAGGTGACAGTTAGTCTTCACCTGAAGTGGACCTGAATGTTTGACTTTGATTAAAATTATAAATCCCCAGTCTTTTCAGAGGTTTTGGTATTGGTGTGTGTGTGTGTGTGTGTGTGTGCATCTTATTGTCTTTTCCAAGACTTACCTCACCTGGTGCCCCTATATCACCTGATGCACCTATATATACAATTCTGGTCTCTCAAACCAACGTGGATATTCTGGCTAAATAAGACTTTAGTTTTGGCAAGTCGGTTAGGACATTTTGTGCATGACACAAGTAATTAATCCAACAATTGTTCACAGACAGATTATTTTCCCTTATAATTCACTATATCACAATTCCAGTGAGTCAGAAGTTTACATACAATAAGTTGACTGTACCTTTAAACAGCTTGGAAAATTCCAGAAAATGATGTCATGGCTTTAGAAGCTTCTGATAGGCTAATTGACATAATTTGAGTCAATTGGAGGTGTACCTGTGGATGTATTTCAAGGCCTACCTTCAAACTCAGTGACTCTTTCCTCGACATTGTGGGAAAATCAAAAGAAAATCAGCCAAGACCATGAACATTTTTGTAGACCTCCACAAGTCTGGTTCATCCTTGGGAGCAATTTCCAAACGCCTAAAGGTACCACGTTCATCCGTACAAACAATAGTATGCAAGTATAAACACCATGGGACCACGCAGCCGTCATACTGCTCAGGAAGGAGACGCGTTGTCTCCTAGAGATGAACGTACTTTGGTGCAAAAAGTGCAAATCAATCCCAGAACAACAGCAAAGGACCTTGTGAAGATGCTGGAGGAAACAGGTACAAAAGTATCTATATCCACAGTAAAACGAGTCCTATATCGACATAACCTGAAAGGCCACTCAGCAAGGAAGATGCCACTGCTCCAAAACTGCCATAAAAAAGCAAGACTACGGTTTGCAACTGCACATGGCGACAAAGATCTTACTTTTTGGAGAAATGTCCTTTGATCTGATGAAATAAAAATATAACTTTTTGGCCATAATGACCATCGTTATGTTTGGAGGAAAAAAAAGGGAGGCTTGCAAGCCGAAGAACACCATCACAACCGTGAAACACAGGGGTGGCAGGATCATGTTGTGGGGGTGCTTTGCTGCAGGAGGGACTGGTGCACTTCACAAAATAGATGGCATCATGAGGAAGGAAAATGATGTGGATATATTAAAGCAACATCTCAAGACATCAGTCAGGAAGTTAAAGCTTGGTCGCAAATGGGTCTTCCAAATGGACGATGACCCCAAGCATACTTCCAAAATGGCTTAAGGACAACAAAGTCAAGGTATTGGAGTGGCCATCACAAAGTCCTGACCTCAATCCTATGAAATGAAAAAGCGTGTGCGAGCAAGGAGGCCTACAAACCTGACTCAGTTACACCAGTTCTGTCAGGAGGAATGGGACAAAATTCACCCAACTTATTGTGGGAAGCTTGTGGAAGGCTACCCGAAACATTTGATGTAAAGGCAATACTACCAAATACTAATTGAGTGTATGTAAACTTCTGGCCCACTGGGAATGTGATGAAAGAAATAAATATATATACACACACACACACACACACACACACACACACACACACACTACATGACCAAAAGTATGTGGACTTTGCTGCTATAACAGCCTCCACTCTTCTGGGAAGGCTTTCCTCTAAATGTTGGAACATTGCTGTGGGGACTTGATTCCATTCAGCCACAAGAGCATTAGTGAGGTCGGGAACTGATGTTGGGCGATTAGGCCTGGCTCGCAGTCGGCGTTCCGATTCATCCCAATGGTGTTCGATGGGGCCAGTCAAGTATTTCCTCCTCCACCAAACTTTACAGTTGACATTATGCATTCGGGCAGGTAGCGTTCTCCTGGCATCCGCCAAACCCAGATGGTGAAGCGTGATTCATCACTCCAGAGAACATGTTTCCACTGCTTCAGAGTCAGGGTCCAAAATGAACTTTTTGGCTTACCAGTCAAGGAAAGTTTTAACCAGCCAAACAGATTTTTTTACCAGCCAAGAAAATGCATGGCTTTTTACTATCGCAATTTGCTATTAGTAGTGTTTAGCATGTTATTTTGATCTCGTATGCGATTCTCAATCAATATTATAGTAGTGTGCGGTAATAATAGTAGTAACTTTAACTGTATAAGGAAATATTAAACTGATTCAACACTAAGTGCAACACATTAGAATTTATAAATTCAGCTGTATTCGCCTTTAAGTGCAAGAACAATATTTTTATTAAGGACTTAATATAAAATAATATGAATTTTAAAAAAATATTTTAGAGGAATGAACAATAAGTAAAAAATAAATAACAGTCGTCATTACTACTTGATAGTAATGTTTCCTCAGTCTTCTTCAGACAGTTCCCTCTCAAAGGGTTTTTCTTCCTTGTCTCCTTCCATGAAGTCTGGCCTTCTGCTGCGGATGGTGTCTGTGTGCCACAGGTCAATGGCAGCGGAAGGGTCGTACTTCTTAATCTCTGGCGAGCTAAGCTGTACCATGAGGAGATCTGAGAGGGAGGCATATGTCAGGTTGGATCTCCAATCAGTCTTGACCTGTATTAAAAAAAACAAGGAAAAGTGACATTAGGTGAGTGAATACTTACCTTTTTGGCACTCACAGAGTAAGGATAAAAATGGTAGTCCTTACCTGCTTCATTGTGTTGAAGCCTCGCTCGCAATCTGCAGTTGAAACAGGAATAGATAGGACCAGGTCCACGAGGTGGAGGATATCCAAACAATCTTCTTTGTGCTTTCTGTTGACCTCAGATCAGGACATTCTTTGCACGTTCTCTTGTTCTGCATATATCTTGGCCTTCAAGATAGTCCACTGGTCAGGGATGTTGTCAACACAGACACCAGCCGAGTTCAGGACAGTTCCAAAACGTTGGCAAAGGGTGTCCACTTCTCTGTCTCCAAAATCTGTAAATAGCAGTGAACACATTTCATGAGTCAGAGTATCCATGTTTATCTCACTCAAGGCACCCAACCTATCAAAATAAAAGTTCACATTTCTATAAGCCATTGCGATTCTAACATAACTACCAATTTTGGACACCTACTGTAACTGGCCAATATTGTTAAGAAATTCACATGAATGTTTAATAATTCATTTTGTCTAGTACAATATGTGGTGAACATGGGGTTTCTTATTCAAATATATTCTGACACACTGAACAGACATGCTGCATTTTCTGGATCGGTCCAGTTCCTACAACTAGCCAAATTGGTTGCACACAGGACTCTTGCATCAACGTCTCCAAATCGGTCATTCAATCTCTGTCCTAGTTTTGAGAGCAGTGTCTCCTCTGATGACTTCACTGCCTGCTTGTCATTCTATGCCACTCCTAACTCCACTCCCTCAAACATCATGCCACTGGTGGCCTTCATCATCGGCCCTTCTCTACAATGAAAAATTCTACATGTAATTATTTAAATTAAGTGACTAAATAGTTTCTAGTCACACAATTCACTCACAGTATATTCATGATTACAAAGAGCACAATAATGACATTGACAAACCTGGTTTTGTATTTTTCAAGCACTGCTTGCGTGGCTACCAGAGAGGTGTGTGCCTCTGCTAAAGTGATGGTTGACTTCTGTAGAGACGCGGAGAGGCTGCTTAGGTGACCAAGTGTGTCGTGCAGGAGCCCACAGAACTTGACCACAGCACTGTCCCTGGCAGAGCTGTAGAACTTTTTTGCTTTCGCTTGCTGTTCACCACGGACACCCTGGGCATCAGGCGATTTGAAACAACTGATTAGCAATGAAGCTGTAAATAATTATAATGTCTCGATCTATTAATGTTCATTATTCTATTATATTAATGGATATATGGCAAATACATACAGCATTACATTATCATCATAACCCTACAGTAAGTGTAGGTGTAGGCAAAATATACATTTCTATGGCAATAACCTGTTCAAGATGCAGCACAATGGCCGGGTATCCTCTCAAAAAATGGTCCAGAGCTCGGAGGAGGTGGCTAACCCATCGAGTCCCCCCAATTCCTGTGGGCATGAGGGCTGTTTGGTTGAGAGTATGGTAGCTCTTAACCAGGTTTGCTCTATTGAGTGGACTTGTGTGGTAGAATGTGTAGAGTCCACCCAGTAGTTCTTCCTTCTTCCACTCTGCGGAACAGGGGAGTGACCTTGATGGCATCAGAGAAGACCAGCTCCAGATGGTGAGCCATGCAGTGCACACCCACAACATAAGCCTTGTCTCCTCTCAGTCTGGTCACGACACCACTCTTCTCCCCAGTCATGACTGCAGCCCCGTCTGTGGCACAAGCTATTAGCTTGCCCTTCCACCCCTTGCAAGCGGCATCCATTTGACATTTAATAGCCTGGGCTATGTGGGCAGAGTCAGCCTTCCACAGTTTCAATGCCCACAAACCTCACCTCCACATTCCCCTCCTTACAAAAACGAACATACACCAATTCTGCCTCCTTCACAGCACAATCAGTGGATCAATCAGACATAATTGAACAGAATTTGGTGTCCTCCAAATCTTCTTGGACCTTGCTTCGTTCTGCCTGTGCAATGTACTTTATAAACAATCTGCATGTCGTTTCTGTAGGGGTTCCCCACATCCACCCCTTTCTTCTCATCCAAACTGCAACAAAAAATAGATGATCAATTAACTCAAAAGCATTAACAACACTACACAGTGGTCAACTAGCTAAAACAAATAAAATGAATTAACAATGTGGATAACGTGATCCTTGGTGGGTAGTGGGTAATATTTTATACTATAAAACACAACATATTTAAAAACAACTTACTCGCACATCCATTCAAAGTCCGAATAGGGTCTTGCTTTCTTGGCAATCACGTGTGCGGTTCGGAAAAGGATGGTCATCTTCTGAGCAGTAGCGTCAGACAGTTTTGTGAGGGCCTTTACTGATGGGGTAGCCTGGAGGGGCAGAGACTGTGCCCTGGCGACTGAGGTGCAATCACGGTGACATTGTGAGCTCTCGTGAAATAATATATTTTCCAGTTTCATGACTGTAGTGCCAACAACGGAGTAATTGCCTCGCCGCTTTTCCTTTGCGTTGACACGACACACACTGCAAAACATAACCCCCTCCTTAAACTCCAGCCATGTTCTTGGAACACTTTTATTGTATCGCCATTTTTCACAGAAGTTCATCGTTTACGGTGGATGAGATGACGAAGCGCTCGCATTAGCCATGTTAGAAGTGGTCTCCTCGACCTGAACGGTTTGCTTTTTTTTGATGGGGGCTCCACTCCCGCAATAAACCTAGGCCTAACTTAGGTTTTAGCTACTGTATCACAAAAAAATGCTGTTTGATGACTTACACAATTAACGTTACATACTACGCACGAAACAGAGCGGATGTTGCTTCCAGAGGCAGTTTGGAACTCTGTAGTGAGTGTTGCAACCACGCTAAGCACTACGTGCTTCAGCACTCGCGGTCCCATTCTGTAAGCTTGTGTGGCCTACCACTTCGCGGCTGAGCCGTTGTTGCTCCTAGACGTTTCCACTTCACAATAACAGCACTTACAGTTGACCGGGGCAGCTCTAGCCAGGCAGAAATTTGACAAACTGACTTGATGGAAAGGTGGTATCCTATGACGATGCCACGTTGAAAGTCACTGAGCTCTTCAGTAAGGCCATTCTACTGCCAATGTTTGTCTATGGAGATTGCATGGCTGTGTGCTCAATTTTATACACCTGTCAGCAACGGGTTTGGCTGAAATAGCCAAATCAACTAATTTGAAGGGGTGTCCACATATGTACTTTTGGCCATGTAGTGTATTTACAAGGACACAATCTCCTTCTAAACCCACTCAAGCATGGTCACACACACCAATTTCCACTTCTGCTGTACCACCCCGCCTCATCCTCACCCCAGAGTGGGCCAGAGCCCTAGGGCTGTCCCCTGCTGGGTGTTATGAAGCCACCATGGTGTCCCACCAACGTAACCGCTAGAACTCCACACGTCACAGTCTGGCCTGCCAATACTTCTGCAGCACATCACTGCAGTGGACTGGTTGACTGACCCTAGTAGTCAGGTCAACTTGTTCACACATATACGGAGCAGAACATACTGAGCAGAACATACGGCGCAGAACTCGGTCTCTGCTCTATAAATAAAACAGTTCTGTCTCAATACATTATTTCAGGACGTGTATACCTCCTCCCCTCCTCCCTCCTCCCTCAGAGGATTTTTCACTACAGCTCATAGTACATTTGAGTAATTTAAACATTCACACAATAATGTATAATTCATAAAGCATTACATTTTCTCTCTACATCTCAACTCTGTCCAGTCGGTACAGTAAGAAGGCTTTTAGGAAGGCTCAATGTTATGTTTAACCAGAATCTGTTAAAATGGGCAGCCGTGTTGTGTGTCGAAGAGCATGCCGCTGTAAATTATTCCGTTGGACCTTCCCCTGACATGCAAGGCACACACAAACACAGTTCACTCACCTTTCTCAAACACAAATATACTTTGTTCTTTACTGGATATTTTGTAAATAATTTACAAAATTGGGTCACTCTTCAAATAAACCAAGGTACAATGACTTGAATACCCTACATAGATGTTGCACAATTAATTTATGTGCAAAGTCATCAAGGGTGATATAAAAGGTCCTTATATTTAGTCTTTTCCAAATATTTTGCCAGCCTTTATATAGTATGATGTATGCTATATATTATACGTATGCATGATTTCTGAAGCATCTTTTCTGTATATAAGCATCAACTCAGGCTTCTAAAGGGTTGTCGTTCGTTTGAACTTGGTCCCAAATATTATATGCTGAAAGCATTTGAAAAAAAGTCTAACATGGATTACAGCATCTTTTCTATGAGCACCAACCCTGCCTCAGCAGTGAGTCTATGTATCCTACGCTTATTGAGAGGTGGAAAAGAGATGTGTGGTGGTTTGTAAAGGAGTGCAAAGAGAATCATTGGGTCTCACAAGATTTGGGTTTCTCATTAAAAACACTGACTTCAAGCAGACAGGAAGGCAGGAGAGGGGGAAAGACGACAAGTTGAGAAGAGTATAATGTATGAGTGAGTTCTGTAGTAGAGGGGTAAAGAAAAACCAACGTACTTTCCTGTAGAGTATAATTCCTTCTATATGTACATCAAATGGTACTACACCCACAGGTAAAGCACAAGCTAAGCATTTTGTTCCTAATGCATTATTTGAGTGTTCTAGAGTAGAGGTGTACAGTACATTTTGTTCTGTCCAAAACATCAAGCCCTTCTCCTTGAATCTGTATCTGTCAACAGTCCATGCTGGAAGCATGCTGTTGGATGCTCATCTTCTAATCCACTCCTAGCCCCTATCAGCTAGCCCAGTCTCATTGAGCGGAGACAATCTGATCTGTTTAAACAGAAGGGTAATTTCTTCTCCTTGTCTTCTAATAGGCCCTGTGAAATGTCACTATATTACTTACAATTAAAGTGATGCTCCAAAGCTATTGTATAATTTTCAGCCAGTAGTTATGAAAGTGGTGCTCACGAGCCAAAACGTTTTTTTTGTACTACGTCATCTAATTGTGGACTACGTCATCCATTTCGTATGATATGTTACGAATCCAATATGTTATGAATTTGAGGTGCTAAATAAGATCCCAGACTGCAGCTTTTTCTCCCCAATTTCATGATATCCAATTGGTAGTTACAATCTTGTCTCATCGCTGCAACTCCCCAACAGGCTCGGGAGAAGCGAAGGTCGAGTCACGAGTCCTCCGAAACATAACCCGCCAAGCCACACACTGCCCACTTAATCCAGAAGCCAGCCACACCAATGTGTCGGAGGAAACCCTGTCTAACTGACAATCAAGGTCAGCTTGCAGGCGGCCGGCCCGCCACAAGGAGTCACTAGAGCACAATGAGCCAAACACTCCCCTAACCCAGACGACGCCGGGCCAATTGTGGGCCGCACTATGGGGCTCCCAGTCACGGACGGCTGTGACATAGCCTGGGATCGAACCACAGACTGTAGTGGCGCCGGACCGCTGCACCACTCGGGAGGCCGGACTGCATCTTTAATATCAAATTGTTTCAGATCTACAGAAGCATTCTCACCATTCACACAGTCCCTATATGGCTATACACTCAACACCATATTTTTAATACTCTATAAAATCTCCCATTGAGAAAAAGAGAGAGTTAAGACTTAGTTAGCCTAAGCGTTAGCGGGCCCTTTACCTCAAGGAGGTTCATGGTCATTACTTTACAAAACCACATACTGAAAGAGAGAGATAAACAAAGAGAGACACAATGAGAAAATATTGTACGTAAGAGCGAGCGAGCGAGAAAGAGCGAGAGGCAGCATGACGGGGCGTAACAGACAGACAAACATACAACCAAGATACAACAGATCTATAACTACAAACATACCTGTACAAATCTGTCAAACAGAAGACAGATGGACGAGGCACTCAGTTGATGTGCTGGTTGATTAACCAACATTTTCCAAATGTCATGTAAAGAAACAACAGCCAGAAATAACCCAAGATGGGAGAGATTTAAATGTGAACAGTCTGTATGGAAAATCATTTAGCTCACAGTTCTATTCAAACTACATAGGCGTAGAGGCCCATTATCAGCAACCATCACTCCTGTGTTCCAATGGCACGTTGTGTTAGCTAATCCAAGTTTATCATTTTAAAAGGCTAAGTGATCATTAGAAAACCCTTTTGCAATTATGTTAGCACAGCTGAAAACTGTTGTGCTGATTAAAGAAGCAATACAACTGGCCTTCTTTAGACTAGTCGAGTATCTGGAGCATCAGCATTGGTGGATTAGATTACAGGCTCAAAATGGCCAGAAACAAAGAACTTACTTCTGAAACTCGTCAGTCTATTCTTGTTTTGAGAAATAAAGGCTATTCCATGTGAGAAATTGCCAAGAAACTGAAGATCTCGTACAACGCTGTGTACTACTCCCTTCACAGAACTGCGCAAACTGGCTCTAAGCAGAATAGAAAGAGGAGTGGGAGGCCCCAGGTGCACAACTGAGAAAGAGGACAAGTACATTAGAGTGCCTAGTTTGAGAAACAGACGCCTCACAAGTCCTCAACTGCAAGGCACACAAACACAGTTCACTCACCTTTCTCAAACACAAATATACGTTGTTCTTTACTGGATATGGCTAAATAATTTACAAAATTGGGTCACTCTTCAAATAAACCAAGGTACAATGACTTGAATGCCCTACATAGATGTTGCACAATTAATTTATGTGCAAAGTCAACAAGGGTGATATAAAAGGTCCTTATATTTAGTCTTTTCCAAATATTTTGCCAGCCTTTATATAGTATGATGTATGCTATATATTATACGTATGCATGATTTCTGAAGCATCTTTTCTGTATATAAGCATCAACTCAGGCTTCTAAAGGGTTGTCGTTCGTTTGAACTTGGTCCCAAATATTACATGCTGAAAGCATTTGAAAAAAAGTCTAACATGGATTACAGCATCTTTTCTATGAGCACCAACCCTGCCTCAGCAGTGAGTCTATGTATCCTACGCTTATTGAGAGGTGGAAGAGAGATGTGTGGTGGTTTGTAAAGGAGTGCAAAGAGAATCATTGGGTCTCACAAGATTTGGGTTTCTCATTAAAAACACTGACTTCAAGCAGACAGGAAGGCAGGAGAGGGGGAATGACGACAAGTTGAGAAGAGTATAATGTATGAGTGAGTTCTGTAGTAGAGGGGTAAAGACAAACCAACGTACTTTCCTGTAGAGTATAATTCCTTCTATATGTACATCAAATGGTACTACACCCACAGGTAAAGCACAAGCTAAGCATTTTGTTCCTAATGCATTATTTGAGTGTTCTAGAGTAGAGGTGTACAGTACATTGTGTTCTGTCCAAAACATCAAGCCCTTCTCCTTGAATCTGTATCTGTCAACAGTCCATGCTGGAAGCATGCTGTTGGATGCTCATCTTCTAATCCACTCCTAGCCCCTATCAGCTAGCCCAGTCTCATTGAGCGGAGACAATCTGATCTGTTTAAACAGAAGGGTAATTTCTTCTCCTTGTCTTCTAATAGGCCCTGTGAAATGTCACTATATTACTTACAATTAAAGTGATGCTCCAAAGCTATTGTATAATTTTCAGCCAGTAGTTATGAAAGTGGTGCTCACGAGCCAAAACGTTTTTTTTTGTACTACGTCATCTAATTGTGGACTACGTCATCCATTTCGTATGATATGTTATGAATCCAATTCATACAATATGTTACGAATTTGAGGTGCTAAATAAGATCCCAGACTGAATCTTTTTCTCCCCGATTTCATGATATCCAATTGGTAGTTACGATCTTGTCTCATCGCTGCAACTCCCCAACAGGCTCGGGAGAAGCGAAGGTCGAGTCACGAGTCCTCCGAAACATAACCCGCCCTGCTTCTTAACACACTGCCCACTTAATCCAGAAGCCAGCCACACGAATGTGTCGGAGGAAACCCTGTCTAACTGACAATCAAAGTCAGCTTGCATGCGGCCGGCCCGCCACAAGGAGTCACTAGAGCACAATGAGCCAAACACTCCCCTAACCCAGACGATGCCGGGCCAATTGTGGGCCGCACTATGGGGCTCCCAGTCACGGACGGCTGTGACATAGCCTGGGATCGAACCACAGACTGTAGTGGCGCCGGACCGCTGCACCACTCGGGAGGCCGGACTGCATCTTTAATATCAAATTGTTTCAGATCTACAGAAGCATTCTCACCATTCACACAGTCCCTATATGGCTATACACTCAACACCATATTTTTAATACTCTATAAAATCTCCCATTGAGAAAAAGAGAGAGTTAAGACTTAGTTAGCCTAAGCGTTAGCAGGCCCTTTACCTCAAGGAGGTTCATGGTCATTACTTTACAAAACCACATACTGAAAGAGAGAGAGATAAACAAAGAGAGACACAATGAGAAAATATTGTACGTAAGAGCGAGCGAGCGAGAAAGAGCGAGAGGCAGCATGACGGGGCGTAACAGACAGACAAACATACAACCAAGATACAACAGATCTAGAACTACAAACATACCTGTACAAATCTGTCAAACAGAAGGCAGATGGACGAGGCTCTCAGTTGATGTGCTTGTTGATTAGACTTAACCAACATTTTCCAAATGTCATGTAAAGAAACTACAGCAAGAATGAACCCAAGATGGGAGAGTTTTAAATGTGAACAGTCTGTATGGAAAATCATTTAGCTCACAGTTCTATTCAAACCCCCAAACTGCCAGTTGAGATATACCCAATCAACACATCTGCCCTTGAGCAAGCCAGTTAACCCACACAACAATTGCTCAGACGGGATAGGTTAAAAGACACATTTTGGTTGAATGCATTCAGTTGTGTAACTGACTAGATACACCCTTTCACTTCTCTTCACACATCCTTGACTTTTTCCACATTTTGTTACATTACAGCCTTATTCTAAAATGGATTAAATTGTTTATTTTCCTCATCAAATCTACACACAATACCCCATAATGACAAAAAAAACAATGTTTTTTGACATTTTTGCTAATTTATACAAAAATAAGTATCACATTTCTATAAGAATTCAGACCCTTTACTCAGTACTTTGTTGAAGCACCTTTGGCAGCGATTACTGCATCAAGACTTCTTGGGTATGACACTACAAGTTTAGCACACCTGTATTTGGGGAGTTCCTCCCATTCTTCACCACAGAAGAATGTTCTGGAGTCTTTGACAATTTTTAGGGCCATCCTCTGACACCGCCTGGCATAGAGGTCCTGGATGGCAGGAAGCTTGGCCCCAGTGATGTACTGGGCCGTACGCACTACCCTCTGTAGTTCCTTGCGGTCGGAGGCCGAGCAGTTGCCGTACCAAGCAGTGATGCAACCAGTCAGGATGCTCTCGATGGTGCAGCTGTAGAACCTTTTGAGGATCTAAGGACCCATGCCAAATCATTTCAGTCTGATGGGGAATAAGCTTTGTCGTGCCCTCTTCACGACTGTCTTGGTGTGTTTGGACCATGATAGTTTGTTGGTGATGTGGACACCAAGGAACTTGAAGCTCTCAACCTGCTCCACTACAGCCCTGTCGATGAGAATAGGGGCGTGCTCGGTCCTCCTTTTCCTGTCGTCCACAATTAAATTTTTTAAATAAATTTGCCCAAACCTGTTCTCACTTTGTCATTATGGGGTATTGTGTGAAGATTGATTTAAATAAAACATTTTCCTCATCAATTTTAAAATAAGGCTGTAATGTGGAAAAAGTCAAGGGGTCTGAATACTTTCTGAATGTACTGTGCCTCAGTATTTTTGTCACTTGGATAAGGATGTCAAGACATGAATTGACCCAGTGTGCACTTGACTAAACTCACAGATTTGCACTTTCGGGACTATTCTAGCTGTTCCATTACATCAGGGCCGGCAGGGCTAGATAAAACAGAATACTATTTCTACCCAGGTCTTCCAGTCATCACTTCTGAACAGCCACTGTTATAAGATCGCTATTGAAACCAAATAGTGTTCTATGACCCATCGCAGCCTTGTACTAAAACTATAATGTGATATTGGAATCCATTCACATTAAGAGTTTATATTACAGGAGACTTTCATTAGACCAAAGGCATTTATGTGAGTATCGATTCTCTCACAGTATATGACAGCAGAGCAGACACCCGAGTCGCTCGGATATTAGAACGTTAAAATTAACAAATCACAGCGAGCAAAGGATGGAATGGAATAAATTGAAATAATCCTCTTTAGAGGAGAGAGAAATGAAGAGAGCGCGAGGGGGATAAAGAAAGAGAGGGATGGAGAGAAAGATTTTTTTTAAAAGGGAGGTGGAGAGAGAATAGGCAAAGAAAGAGGAAGCACAGGGAGAACAGAAATCAATGAGGTCATATCCTGCCTCACAGACTACATGAACAGGGCTACTCAGCTACAGGTTCACCCTACTCCACTTGCAGGGGCCAAAGAAGTGATATCCCTCTCATATATCTAATAACTGCTAGCGTTTAAGTTTGTCTTGCTGAAAAGGGCATATTGGATCTCCCAGACCTTGGTAATGAAGGTTGTTATGCTAACCCCCTTAGTTTGGCCTGGAGTCATTCAGGAATATTCCTGAATGAAATATAAAATAACTGAAAGGTAAACAATGTTAAAGAAATCCCACAATCCCCAGGATTGAGGTTGGTCCGAGTTGGCGACCCTGCTAGCTCCTATTACCATCAAGTTGCCTATAGCTGCCACAGGATAGATTAGGACTGCATCAGAGTGCACTGATGTAAAGGGTTATAGTAAAGCAGGACTGTTCCATTGGATTAGGGCTGGATTGAGCAGCAGTATGTTATACAATAGGATTACTCCTAGTAGAGGATAGGATAAGGTAGACTGGTGTAGTGAACCGTTAGGTAAATAAAACGTATGCATGGATCAGATGACCCTTTCAGCAGATCTCCCGATCACGCCCACTCCCTCTCGTTCTCTCTCTGCCTCTCTTTGAGATTATCATCTCAACTTCACCCGAATGCCTAGAGTCGCCTAGAAAACAGACTGCTCAGACAAAAGGAGAGAGAGTTTCAAAAAAAAATATTTAACCTTTATTTAACCAGGTAAGTCAGTTGAGAACAAGTTCTCATTTGCAACTGCGACCTGGCCAAGACAAAGCAAAGCAGTGCGACAAAAAAAATTATTTAAAAAAACAACACAGTTACACAGTAAACAAACAGTCAAAAACACAATAGAAGAAATCTATATACAGAGTGCAAAATGTAGTGCAAAATGCAGTAAGGTTAGGAGGTAGGACAATAAATAGACCGTAGTGGTGATATAAATTACAGATTAGCATTAACACAGGAATGAAGGATGTGCAAATTATTATGTGCAAATAGAGATACTAATCACCATCAAAGACAAATATTACAACAAATATAATGGTTAAATAAAATAAAAAAAGTATATATATATATATATATATATAAATGTTTTTGGATTGTTTTTGTAAACTATATCATAAATAGCACTGGTGGAGTTGTCACACGTGCAGCTAACAAAAATATACAGAAATGTTTGCTCTATCCAAAATTACAACCAACTGATTGCAGCACTACCTCAAAAATGGAAGAGGCAAGTCAAAGGGGGAGAAGGTAAGGAACTTGTCTGTTCTTTTTATAAATGATTATACAAAATTCTTGCAACCAATAGAATGTTATGTATATGGGGGATACAATCATCCCAGCTCTGCAAACTTTGCTGCAAAGAGACAGAATCATTAGATCATTTGATTTGGTACTGCCCATAAGTATTTTGTTTTTATTCACAGGTTCAGGAATGGCTGAAAAAGCTAAACATTTACCTAAAACTAACTCTGCAAATAGCAGTCCTGGGTGGTTTGAAAAGCCAGAGTCAAATCGATCAATACTATAATGATACTCTTAGTAAAAATCTTCATCTTTAATTTAGAGTCTGTAGAAACTATGAGAATAGAAAGGTTCAGATCTTTTGTGAAACATCACAGCACAGTTGAACAATATTGCACTCTGTATTTAGATTTTTCTATTATGTTTTTACCATGTTTGTTTACTGTATAACTCTGTGTTGTTTTTGTCGCACTGCTTTGCTTTGTCTTGGCCAGGTCGCAGTTGCAAATGAGAACTTGTTCTCAACTGACCTACCTGGTTAAATAAAGGTGAAATAAAAAAAATAAAAAAGAATATGGCAAATAGAGGTCAAGACTGGATGGTTTTCAGAGATAGATGGGAGGGGTTGAGGGTGACTGAAGGGTGGGACTAAAGATAAGAGGGATAACTAAGGTCAAATGTACCATGCCCATAATATGCATATGTATAAATTGTAAGGAGAAGTCTAAGTATTGTTGTCCATTAGTTTACTCAAATTAGTGTGGTAGGGTTAGTGGAAAATAATTATCCCCCCCCCCCACACACACAAAAAAAGAGACAAAGACAGGAAGGGATGAGAGAGAGAGAGAGAGAGAGAGAGAGATGTGAGGAGAAAAACATGAAGGAGGAAGAGAGGGATGCTGAGGGATGAAGATGGAGGAAAGCAGAGCATTAGATCTCTGTTGGAGTGAGGGATAATCTGTTGTTCATAGGAAGAGATATGAACTAAACATTGGAGGGTAAATCCTTCCCACACACTCAGCCAAAACCTTAATCCATCGGCCAACAATAACGTTATTTCAAAATAAAAACACCTTCCTTCCTTCCATCTCTCCTTCCTTCCTTACTCCCTTTCCTTATCACTTCCTTATCCCCACCCTTACTTCCCTGATACCTTGTGTGTACAGGTGTGTGTGTGTGTGTGCGCGTGTGTGTGTGTGTCCAAACTGAAGATAGGGAGGTAGCTACAATACTTGCAGCATGAACAATAATATGAACCAGAGACGAGAAGAGCTAATGAATTGCTTGACTGAGACAGTAGAACTCCCACATCTCATCAATGGTTTGAACTAGTGACATTTCTGATGTTTCAGTCAGAAGGGTAGAAAAAAGGGAGACAGGGGGAAAGATATGGGAGTGAGAGGGAAACCCCTTTTAGAAGAAGCCAATAACAGCCAGGCCAGTCCCTGTGTCAGGCTCTGGCCATAGAGAAGCCTATTGCTTCTCTATAATTCTATGGTCAGAGTCTGACAGTTCTATGTGTTCTATTTCTGTGTTGTGTTTTGGGTTGGATCCCTAATTAGAGGCAGCTGCATTGCATTGTCTCTAATTAGGGATCCTACTTAAGTTTGTATGTCCCACACCATTGTGTGATTCATTGTCTTCAGTTCTGTTCATGTAAGTGTATTTACTTTTGTTATATCGTGTTTCTTTTGTATAGTTCGTATGTTTTGAAGAATTACTTTATTAAAGCATGTCGAACTATCGCTGCGCTGCGCCTTGGTCTCTCTACACACCCGATCGTGACACCCTGAAAAAAGCCCTGTGAAACAGGAGAGCTGTAGGCTGTTGGCCCTGCCCTGTCCTGATCACGCCTATTGCCATGCAGTTTTCTAATGCAGGGTTTCCCAAATTCGGTCCTGGGCCACTGGGGTCTTGTGGGATGAAGCGGCTAGGGAGAGTCAATTAGGCTTAGATTTATGCCTTCAACAGTCTCTGTGTGTGTGTTTTTTGGTGTGTGTGTGTACAGTGCCTTCAGAAAGTAAACACACCCCTTAACCTTTTCCACATTTTGTTGTGTTTAGCCTGAATAAAACATTTATTACATTGGAGAAAAAAAATGTGTCACTCACCTACACAATACCCCATAATGTCAAAGTGGAATTATGTTTTTATTTTCTGCTAAATTAACGGAATGGAGCAAAATCTGAGAGGACAACCGGGTTCAGTCTGCTTTCCAGTCTGATTCACCTTTCAGCAGGACAATAACCTAAAACACAAGGCCAAATCTACACTGGAGTTTCTTACCAAGAAGACAGTGAATGTTCCTGAGTGGCCGAGTTACAGTTTTGACTTAAATCTGCTTGAAAATGTATGTCAAGACTTGAAAATGGTTGTCTAGCAATGATCAACAAAATATTTGATAGAGCCTGAATAATTTTAAAACTAATAAATGGGCAAATATTGTACAATCCAGGTGTGCAAAGCTCTTAGAGATTTACCCAGAAATATTCACAGCTGTGATCGCTGCCAAATGCATTGACTCAACGGTGAACACTTACAGTGCATTCGTAAAGTATTCAGACCCCTTAACTTTTTCCAAATTTTGTTATGTCACAGCGTTATTCTAAAATGTATTAAATTGTTTTTTTCCCTCATCAATTTACACACAATAGCCCATAATGACAAAGCAAAAACAGGTTTTTAGACTTTCTTAGCAAAATTATATATATATAAAAAAAGGAACAATTATTATTCAGACCATTTACTCAGTACTTTGTTGAAGCACCTTTGGCAGCTATTACAGCCTCAAGTCTTCTTGGGTATGACACTACAAGCTTGGCACAACTGTATTTGGGGAGTGTCGCTGCACAGCTATTTTCAGGTCTGTTCGATCGGGTTCAAGTCCGGGCTCTGGCTGGGCCACTTTGTTTTGATAAAAAATTCAAAAATGTTTTCACTTATGGGATGTTGTGTGTAAATTGATGAAAAAAAAATAATTCAATTTTGAATTCAGGCTGTAACAACAAAATGTGGAATAAGTAAATGGGTATGAATACATTCTGAAGGCACTGTATGTGCACTAGGCTGTGTGTGTGTGTGTGTGTGTGTGTGTGTGTGTGTGTGTGTGTGTGTGTGTGTGTGTGTGTACACTAGGCTGTGTGTGCTGTGTTTGAGTGGCAGGCGGTGTGATGGCTGGAATGAGCTGTGGGTCTCAGAGGCCTGCATCGTGAGCTCAGCTCCACATGCTAGGTGCCAGCCACAAGGAGCAACACACACAGACACAGCCTAGTGCACATTTTACTCGCCGTCTCTTGCTTTCAAAAACACACACAAGCCCATCCATGTGATTACATAGGCTCTGGTAGGGTCTCATGATGTTTCAGGGAAGCGCTTTGACCTAAGATAATGAGCTGATCTACTACTGTTATTATGTCATTACTGTTATTACTGTTATGGTTATTGTATAAATTATGTTATGTTATGTTATAAATTATTATGGTTGTTATGTTAGTACTGTTATTATTGTTGTTATTACTGTTATTATAGTACTGTTATGGTTATGTTATTGCTGTTATTGTGGTTATTTTGTTAGTATTGTTATTATGGTTATTACTGTTTTCATGGTTATGGGATTATGTTCTCTGTCTAAACATCCTCCCCCTGTAGCATTCTATTATTAAACCAACACATTTTTTGTGGTAAAAAAGGTGAGTTTCCCCATATTCTGTACCATGGAAAGAATTTAAAACATTGAAAGTGTAATTTTAATAATGATAATCTTTATAATGGCAGTGTCTGCATTAGTAGTGCTACATGCTCTCAAACAGGCATTATTGTGCTAGTATTGTATTGTATTATTTTCACATATTTCTAATTGAATGACCTACAATCTAGACAAGATTTACCATAGGGGACCGGAACCCTCTCCAAAAACACACATACACCCCATTCACACATCTGTGATTGTATCACCTTCCATCTGTTCCACAGGATTCACACCTGACCTGTGGCTCAAAACAGGGAGGGCCTGTGCCAGGCCAAAAGCCAGCCAGCCAGCCAGCCAGACCCCCCCCCCACACACACACACACACACACACACACACACACACACACACACACAGAGTGTCAGTGCTCCACCTGGTTGTAAGATCACAAGGCTTATAACAAACAATCCCCAACACCCCTACCGCGCCAAAAGGTGGACGGACACACCCACCCACCCACGCGCACATACTGTACCCACAAGTGCACCATGGGAAGGGTACAGACTTCCTGTAATTATATAATGAGAGTGGCGGACGTTTCATTTATCACATGATCGAGAGAGAGAGATAGGAAAGGAGAAGGAAATAGCATGACAGAAGGGGAGAGATGAGAGATGAAAATAGAGCGAGAGAGAAAGAGAGAGGGAGAGAGAGAGTGACAGAAGGGCAGAGAGAGGAGAGTCATGAAAATAGAGGGAGAGAGAAAGAGAGAGAGAGGGGAGACAGTGATCCCTTCAAAATACATGACCAACGTCTTAATCATGCAGTGTGCATGATCTCTTGCTAAACACCCACCCATTTGTCAGTCAGCAGATTTCCTGTTTGCCAGGTCTGCCAGACAGTCGCTCTGCTGATTCACTGGTTAATACATCGATTGGTTAATATGCTTTGCCCAAGATACAAACTTATCTTAAATGGGCAAGCACAGACGTTACACCCTAGGAGTGTCAATACACACAATACCTTGAAACACAATATCTCAAGTGGCGCAGCGGTCTAAGGCACTGCATCTCAGTGCTAGAGGTGTCATTAGACACCCTGGTTCGATTCCAGGCTGTATCACAAATGGCCGTGATTGGGAGTCCCATAGGGTGGCGCACAATTGGCCCAGTGTCGTCTGAGTTTGGCCGGTGAAGGCCGTCATTGCAAACAAGAATTTGTTCTTAACGGACTTGCCTAGTTAAATAAAAAAATATATACACTACCGTTCAAAAGGTTGGGGTCACTTAGAAAGTTCCTTGTTTTTGAAAGAAAAGCAAAAAAAAAATGTTGTACATTAAAATAGCATCAAATGAATCAGAAATACAGTGTAGACGACATTGTTCATTTTGTAAATGACTATTGTAGCTGGAAACGGCAGCTTTGTTTTGTAAGCATGATGCCTACAGACACTCATTCGTGTTCCGCTCTCCAACAAACTGCCTTCTGCTACAGCCACATTTTTTCAGTACAAAGCACCTGCTGCCATTTTTCTGCACTCCAGTTCCTGTGTTTTCATGCATTTTTCACTTGGCCTTGTTTCTACGTTGGAGGTCTGGCTTTTTGGCCGCAAGTCTTCCATGAAGGCCACTTCTGACCAGACTTCTCCGGTCAGTAGATGGATGTACCAGGGTCCCACTGTTTTCTGCCAATTCTGAGCTGATGGCACTGCTGGACATCTTCCGATTGCGAAGGGAAGTAAGCATGATGTGTCTTTTATCTGCTGCAGTAAGTTTCCTCGGCTGACCACTGCGTCTACGGTCCTCAACGTTGCCCATTTCTTTGGGCTTCTTCAAAAGAGCTTGGACAGCACATCTGGAAATCTGCCTGGGAGAGACCTTGCTGATGCAGTATAACTACCTTGTGTCTTGTTGCTGTGCTCAGTCTTGCCATGGCTTTGACAGGAAACTGTCTTCAGCAACCTCACCTTGTTAGCAGAGTTTGGCTGTGTACCTAGAAGAATTTATGCTGTTTTGAAGGCAAAGGGTGGTCACACCAAATATGGATTTGATTGAGATTTTTCTTCTTCTTTTCACTCACATTGCATTTAGTTTATTGATAAATATAATCTATTAACATGTCTATTTTCAAAAGCATTCTTACTTTACTAATCATGGTAGGATCCACATTAATGTAGAAGTGTTAAGAAAGATATTCTATTCTTATTTAGAATAAAAATGACACAATACATTATACGCAACATTTTCTGTAAGCTCCAAGGCAAAACGTGTAGAATTGCAGAAAATGTGCTTTAAAAATGCTAACATTTCTCTACAAGGCCAAGATGGGGGGGCCTTTAAAATGTTCTCTAAAATTCAGTTGTGCCGACCACGCCCATTGCCGTGCTCCCTACCACACCCACCACCTATGCCCCTTTCTGATCCAGAAAAAAACCTGGAAGAGAAGAGAACAGAACAGAGGACAAAACTCCAGGCAGTGTTTGGCCTCTCGTGTAATTGCGACCTTCGCAGCGCATCCTCTCTCTGATAAATCACACGTCTTTTAATGACAGCCTTTGGGCTGCGGAGACAGACCTCTGAGTGCACTCGAACGCAGCCTGGCCAGGAGCAAGGTCCTGTGAAGGGATCCCAGCTCTACAGCAGCACTACATCTCCCATTATGGCCCATAAATACAGGGGCTGGCAGCGGCACAGCCACTCCATTTGAAGAAGTGGACTGAGTAAACTCACAGGGACACTTAAAGGATACATCCCCTTGGCCACTATACGCCGCTCTCATCGTCCTCTGGAGGTCCAATTGGGAGTAATGACCATAAGGAGGATGACCATACGTAAACACTCTGAGGGACTAGCATATCTCAGGTGACCTCACCCAGGGGACTGTCTGGAGGCGGTATTCAATCTATACCACTAACAGAGTTTGCGACCGACGAGAAAAAATATATTAAAAAAGATGTGCGAACAGTAAGAAAATAATGTTATGCCTCCCAATGTGCACAGCGCTCTAAGGCACTGCATCGCAGCGCTGAAGAGCCACTACAGACCCGGGTTCGATCCCAGGACTCTGTTACAATTGGCGGGTCATGTTTCGGAGGACGCATGTCTTGACCTTCGGCTCTCCCGAGCCCGTTGGGGAGTTGCAGCGATGAGACAAGATTGACAAGATCATAACTAGCAATTGGATATAATGAAATTGGGGAGAAAAATTTGGTAAACAAATAAATAAATAAAATAATAATGTTATATGAGGTTGTATGTTTTGAATAGAAAATGTTTTCAAATTCTGCAACACCGCAGGGCAAGACACCTAAGAAGTAGGCAGGAAACCCAGCCATCTATTTTGATGGACTAGGGCCTGCAAATAAATTACCACTAATCACAGGACAAGAGACCGTCAATTACATAAGGGACTTAGGCTCGGATAACCTCTGATAGCCCCGGAGGTGAAGTGCACACACGCACGCAAACACATACTCAAACATTATGTTCCTGCGAGAAGTTAACAGGATTTGAGCTGATTACATCACAGGCTTTTCACAGGTTAGCAGACTATACAAGGGTGTCTGGTTTCACTAAACTACGGCCACAGAACACGACCGCTGGACTAGGACGCACATCTCTTCTGACAGCTTGACCTCTCTCTGCCATCTAGGTGCATCTAGAAAAATGAGTTTTTCCTGCTCTAGTTGCACAAATTGGTCCTTACGTAAACAGTATACCACAATGACTTACACCTCCTCTCACCTAATAGAAAGACAACAGCTAAACAAATGTCCCACTAAAGCCCCTCTGACGTCTCAGGGTGTTTATAACCAATTATTACTGTCTAATTACCTCTCCCACATGTTTCTCATTGCCCCTCATGTCCTCCTCCTCCTCCACTTCTCTCCTCTCGCAATCAGACAGAGACAGAAAGACAGAGTGAGGGCCACAGCTGGTCTTGATGACTGCAGCCCTCCTCCTTTGAAGGCTGGGCTCATATAACCGCTGCTCTTAAACCATAACCCTTGTTTAAGGACAGATATGTCTGCTCGTGTCCTTCTTCAGGCTCAAATCTTCAGACAACATAGCTGATTCTTTCCTTTCTCCTGTACAACGGCCCTGTAGTAACCGGCCCTGTAGTAACTGCATTACCCTGCTATTCAGAGTGGGTGGGTGAGTAATGATAAGGTACTGTACTGTACTAGGGACAACCTTTGGATCATAATTGAAGCAGGAAATACCTTCTGCGGCAATATTGTAACAAAGCTACACATTTAAACCACAGCCTAATGTAAATATTTGCAATAGTGCAACACAGCACAGTACAACATAGCACGGTAAAACACAGTACAACTCAGTACAGTACAACACAGTACAACACAATACAGTACAACACAATACAGTATAACATAGTACACTGTACTGTGTTGTACTGTACTGTGTTGTACTGTACTGTACTGTGTTGCACTGTACTGTGTTGCACTGTATCGAACTGTGTTGTGCTGAACTGTGTTGTTCTTGGTTGTACTGTACTGCGTTGTACTGTGCTATGTTGTACTATACTGTACTGTGTTGTACTGTATTGTACTGTGTTGTACTGTGCAGTGCTGTGTTGTACTGTGCAGTGCTGTGTTGTACTGAACTGTGCTGTACTGTATTGTACTGTGTTGTACTGTACTGTACTGTGCTGTCCTGCGCTGAATATCCTAGTATCACACATCTAGTTATACCAGGGAGAGGGGGGGATTGTGAAGTGGGGTGTGTGTGCAGTTCTTGGTGTGGGGCTGATATGTGTGCAGGGGAGAGGTAGCACAGCACACCTGTAGGCTTTACACCCGCCCCCCCACCTCCCGCCGGGGAACGTGGCCCAGCCCCTTCACCCTCATAAATAGCCAGCTGCAGAGAGAAAGAGGTGCCAGCCTGCATGCCACTATAATGAGCTAGAAATATGTGAAGTAACACTAATGCAGATGTTCTGTGGTGGAGATCACAGCCCTTCAGGTGAGCTGCTGTGTGTGTGTGTGTGTGTGTGTGAGTGTGTGTGTGTGTGTGTGTTAGGGATAGGCGGTATATCGTATTTTAATATATACACCGGTATTGATGCATGGACCGGTTTGGGTTTTTACTTTACGTTCTATAACAGTATTTCCATGTTTGGTTTGTTAAATGTGCGCAACTCTGGACGTGTAATGTCTGTTTATATCGTTGGTTTGCTACTTGAGTCGTCTTTCTCCCTCTCTTCCAGCTGATAAATACAGCTTACCACACCAAGCCCCACCCCCTGTCACTCATGGAGAGCTGTTGCTCGACCACAGAGTCACAAGCACTTTCCTGCGGTTCACTCTGCATGTAGGGATGGGAAGTCTCTTTTTTCGACTCGTTCAGTCAAAATAAATAATCTTTCGACGCATTTCATTAATTTGAGCCAGTAATGCCCAGAGCACGCAGAAATCTCGAAAGAGTCATTATTCTACCAGCCTCTCGTTCACCACAAGGGACTTATTGGAGCTGTCATCTCTCTCTCTCACTCTCACTCTCTCACTCTCTCACCCTCTCACTCTCTCACCCTCACTCTCACTGGCTGAGAATTGCCAGGGACCTCAAATCCCCAAACCAAAACAAAGAGTCACAGTTACACTCTTTTGAAATGGTGTCCTTCTGCAGCATGGAGAAGGTGAACCCCAAATGGCTTTTACTGATTGTGGCTGCTGATAGTAGTGTGTTCTTTGTAACGATGGGGCAAAAAAATCTATACAGTTCAGTGTCACAATGTTATTAGACAATAATATATTAGGCAACTGAGTATCATGATAATATTGTTTCCGGATTTTATACCATTCAATTTGTGTTTGTATCCATCACACATGACCTTAGAAATGCAGTTGGTTCAAGGACTGTAGGTTGATACAAATATAGATTGGTGTTTGCTGCTGAATATATTACACAGAAGTTGTGTTTCTTTCCTCACCTTGAGTCTTGGTTTTGATTTGTTAGGCGATGGAATAAAAATACCTTGCTGACCACTTCAAAGCCTCTACCACACACACACACTCCCAAACTGTTAGCTTATGGGGCTAATTCCTAAAATTCTTCGTCCTTGGCACTTGTGTCCTTTCATTTCTCATAATTTCTCTCAAATGGCAGAACTACCAGCACTTCAATCAATTTGTCTAACGTAAAGGCAATTTGGCCCATAACACTGTTGGGTGTGATTCAAACAGCTGTTAAAGCCAATAATGATGCGATATAAAATGATCCTAATCAGACATCTCCTGGCACAGACCGCCTGCCAAACGACCATTGAATGTCCACAGGACTGGCATGGCCACTGTGTTGAATGTAACTGAATGAAGGAGATCAAACACAATTTGATTTGAACCAGTCACCTGTAGAGAAAATATATTAGGGGCTCAGACACACCAATAGTGTGTCAGGAAACACTATTTTCACTATAGGTATGATACAATCAAGGCTAGTCAATAGAAGACATGAAGAACAACAACAAAAAATAAACTTTCACAACATTTTACAGCAGGGGCACCTTGAAGGACAGGACACCTCCAATCTCACGTTATAGAAATGCATGGTCCTCCTGAATCAAACGTAATTCTTATGTCACAGACAGGGTTTCACCACACACACACATAACGTTGGTTCATTTGTGGAAATTACTTGTGTTGATCATTTAACAGGCCGTCTAAATAAAGGAAATTGTCTCACTTCATGAGCTACTGTGTTAAACTCAATTGAATGAGTGAAACACGTGAAGGCGTAATGCAATTAGACAGATATGAACAGGCAAATATTTACATAAAGACTCCATACAACGTAGGCTATGATTTAAATGTGTAGCTTGCTACAATGTTGCCGCAGGAGGTATTTCCTGCTTTAATCATGATTCAAATGTTATCCATAGCTTCTAAATCTATCAAGTAATAGGCTAGTGATTGATGATGATAAAAACAATATAACGGTGCAGTAGGATATGGTTCTCTCATCATTCTGACCGTGCCAAGATAAAACAGTTAACGTAAACCGTTCAGGCTATTTATATTATTTTTTAAATATTATCGCCTAAATATGTTTCGTGTATATGTCCATTGTAAAAACTACAACGACCGCTGGTTGAATCTCTTGTAGCCACATCTTTGACCAAGTGACTCCTGGTTACAATGTGGTCTAACGGTGGGCTGTTAACACAAAGCGCTCCGAAGCGTGAGGAGCAACTGCATGCAAATCCTGCGGGAAGCCATTAAAGCCTTACCTAGGAAATGTCATCGTCTTCATCGTTTTAGGAGAAGGTAGGTTATTATCAGTTTCTTCCTCCCGCTAACCGAGATGTGCGGGCAGTGGTCCGGTTTCACAGCGCTGATTCAAATCCGATTCATGAAAGCTGCACATTCGGTGTCGTCCACTTTGTTGTTAGCCTTTTCATGCACCCTCAGCTTGAGTCTGGTGGGCGGAGCCTCGATGTCTCTTTCTCTTGGAGGTTAGATAGATAGGTACTTTATTTATCCCCCTGGGGGGAAATATAGCGTGAAATATAGCGCCTTTGAGTGTTTGGGATCAACCACGAGTTTATTTGAAGCAAACAAATGTTATTCCGCGAGAAGTAAATGGTCAGAAATGTAATTTACAATTTAGCTACGCATTGGACCTACACTGAGTGTACAAAACATTAAGAACACCTTGCCCTCAGAATAGCCTCAATTCGTTGGGGCATGGACTACACAAAGTGTCCAAAGCGTTCCACAGGGATGCTGGCCCATGTTGACTCCAATGCTTCCCACAGTTGTGTAAAGTTGGCTGGATGTCCTTTGAGTGGTGGACCATTCTTGATACACACATGAAACTGTTGAGGGTGAAAAACTCAGCAGTGTTGCAGTTCTTGACACAAACAGGAAACTGTTGAGGGTGAAAAACTCAGCAGTGTTGCAGTTCTTGACACAAACAGGAAACTGTTGAGGGTGAAAAACTCAGCAGTGTTGCAGTTCTTGACACAAACAGGAAACTGTTGAGGGTGAAAAACTCAGCAGTGTTGCAGTTCTTGACACAAACAGGAAACTGTTGAGGGTGAAAAACTCAGCAGTGTTGCAGTTCTTGACACAAACAGGAAACTGTTGAGGGTGAAAAACTCAGCAGTGTTGCAGTTCTTGACACAAACAGGAAACTGTTGAGGGTGAAAAACTCAGCAGTGTTGCAGTTCTTGACACAAACAGGAAACTGTTGAGGGTGAAAAACTCAGCAGTGTTGCAGTTCTTGACACAAACAGGAAACTGTTGAGGGTGAAAAACTCAGCAGTGTTGCAGTTCTTGACACAAACAGGAAACTGTTGAGGGTGAAAAACTCAGCAGCGTTGCAGTTCTTGACACAAACAGGAAACTGTTGAGGGTGAAAAACTCAGCAGCGTTGCAGTTCTTGACACAAACAGGAAACTGTTGAGGGTGAAAAACTCAGCAGCGTTGCAGTTCTTGACACAAACAGGAAACTGTTGAGGGTGAAAAACTCAGCAGTGTTGCAATTCTTGACACAAACAGGAAACTGTTGAGCGTGGAAAAACCCAGCAGTGTTGCAATTCTTGACACAAACAGGAAACTGTTGAGCGTGGAAAAACCCAGCAGTGTTTCAGTTCTTGTCACAAACCAGGGCGCCTGCCACCTACTGCCATACCCCGTTCAAAGGCACTTACATATTTTGTTTTGCCAATTCGCCCTCTGAATGGCACACATACACAATCCATGTCTCAGTTGTCTCTAGGCTTAAAAATCCTTCTTTAACCTGTCTCCTCCCCTTCATCTACACTGGTTGAAGTGGATTTAACAAGTGACATCAATAAGGGATCATACCTTATATCAGTGGTTCCCAACCTTTTTCGATTACTGTACCACCAACTGAAGTTTGCTTTGCCCGGAGTACCCTCTCATAGTGCATTTTACCAGTAGGTCTATGGTCTCATGACTCTTCTCAAGTACCCCCTGTGGATAGGCCAAGTACCCCCCAGGGGTTCTACAGTAGTGCCCCTGTGGCTGGGAAAACACTGGTCTCTGTCATGGAAAGAGCAGGTGTTCTTGATGTTTTGTACACTTAGTGTATAATAATACGTTTTGATGTAGGGAATTGAAACTTAAATATTTCCCTCATTGGCCTGCTTGTGGGGTGACAACTCATAGACTATCATGAAAAACTTGGAGCCTAACTCGCTTGACTGCTAAATCTGTCAAATCATTATGCACACCTACACTTACATGATGAAGGGATATTATCTCTAGGATGTTAAATAGCAAAGTCACATTTATATATAGTCCCATGGAGTGAGGCATGGCCGCTGCATGTGTTTGTGTGTGTGTGTATATATCTTATTGTTTTTTCCAAGACTTACCTCACCTGGTGCCTCTATATGACCTGGTGCTCCTATATTTCCTGGTGCCCCTATATGACCTGGTGCCCCTATATGACCTGGTGCCCGTATATGACCTGGTGCCCCTATATGACCTGGTGCCCCTATATGACCTGGTGCCCCTATATTTCCTGGTGCCACTATATGACCTGGTGCCCCTATATTTCCTGGTGCCCCTATATGACCTGGTGCCCCTATATTTCCTGGTGCCCCTATATGACCTGGTGCCCCTATATGACCTGGTGCCCCTATATGACCTGGTGCCCCTATATTTCCTGGTGCCCCTATATGACCTGGTGCCCGTATATGACCTGGTGCCTCTATATGACCTGGTGCCCCTATATTTCCTGGTGCCCCTATATGACCTGGTGCCCCTATATGACCTGGTGCCCCTATATGACCTGGTGCCCCTATATGACCTGGTGCCCCTATATTTCCTGGTGCCACTATATGACCTGGTGCCCCTATATTTCCTGGTGCCCCTATATGACCTGGTGCCCCTATATGACCTGGTGCCCCTATATTTCCTGGTGCCCCTATATGACCTGGTGCCCCTATATTTCCTGGTGCCCCTATATGACCTGGTGCCCCTATATGACCTGGTGCCCCTATATGACCTGGTGCCCCTATATTTCCTGGTGCCCCTATATGACCTGGTGCCCCTATATGACCTGGTGCCCCTATATGACCTGGTGCCCCTATTTCTTTGAGTCCATGTGTCTTCCAGAATTGAACGGGACCCTAGGGAAATAAAAAGGTAAAAATGATAGTTTGTATTAGTTTGTGTGCATTCATGTGTATGTGCTTTTGTGTCTGTATCATGTGTGTGTTTGTTTGAGCTCCACTATTGGTTTGTGTGTGTTCGTCGTTCATTTCTGCTCAGCGTGTGTGTTTAAATTGTTTGTGGAAGTGTGGGCGTGTGTTTTCCAGCGCCACTGCCTCTGGGTTTGTGCGCTGCTCACTTAATTGTCTCATCAGTAAATGTCAAACGTCCAAATGGCTCAGCCATCCCAATGTATTTATTCATTTGTGCTCCATCAGACGCAGCCACTGCTGTAGCACACTGCAATTACAACAGAACACAGACATATTACCATGAATAATAAATCACTAGACAGAGAGATGCTGGCCAGCCAGATGGCCATGTACTGTCACAGCTACACAGAGAGATGCTGGCCAGCCGGATGGCCATGTACTGTCACAGCTACACAGAGAGATGCTGCCAGCCGGATGGCCATGTACTGTCACAGCTACACAGAGAGATGCTGCCAGCCGGATGGCCATGTACTGTCACAGCTACACCGAGAGAATTTACTTTTTATTTCATTTGACCTTTGTTTTAGCAGCTATAGAGCCTACTAGGTACTGTATACTGGCTGGCAGAGGAGAGATGTCAGTAGATAGAGAAGCAGAGATGACCAATGCAGCTTAGACTAACAGAGGATGTGCAGCACTGAAAGACTGACATACACACAGTCACAGAACAACACCAATACTCACAACCTTTACACAGAAACATCCATTTATACACACACTTACAGATCTATCTACTGAAAATGGATGAGCGATTAGTTGCACACACTGACACGGACTTCACTACTTATTAAAGCCCCCCCCCACACACACACACATGCACGGACAGACGCACACACACACTCAAACACTCATAGATCTCCACAGATAAACACTCACAGACCACTTCAGGGCAGATGACTCACACTGTCACAGTTGAGCTGTCACTGTGTGAATTCTCTCCCCCCTCAAATTACATAATATATAGGGGTTGGGAATGTGTGTGTGTCTGTGTAAATGGTCTGTATGGCCTAAGCAGTTTCAAGATATAAGTTATATTAAGTTGCCTTAGGCCCTAAACTATCCTGAAACCTCTCCGCCTCATTCTCATTTAGATGACTCTCATCCTCACCATTTTAGATTACTCTCCTCCTCCTCACCATTTTAGATAACTCTCATCCTCACCATTTTAGATTACTCTCCTCCTCACCATTTTAGATTACTCTCATCCTCACCATTTTAGATTACTCTCATCCTCACCATTTTAGATTACTCTCATCCTCACCATTTTAGATTACTCTCATCCTCACGATCTTAGATTACTCTCCTCCTCACCATTGTAGATTACTCTCCTCCTCACCATTTTAGATTACTCTCCTCCTCACCTTTGTAAATTACTCTCCTCCTCACCATCTTATATTACTCTCCTCCTCACCATCTTAGATTACTCTCCTCCTTACCATTTTAGATTACTCTCCTCCTCACCATCGTAGATTACTCTCCTCCTCACCATCGTAGATTACTCTCCTCCTCACCATTTTAGATTACTCTCCTACTCACCGTCTTTGATTAATCTCCTCCTCACTGTCTTTGATTACTCTCCTCCTCACCATCTTAGATTACTCTCCTCCTCACCATCTTTGATTACTCTCCTCCTCACCATCTTTGATTACTCTTCCTCATTTTAGACTATGCTCCTCCTCACCATCTTAGATTACTCTCCTCCTCGCCATCTTTGATTACTCTCCTCCTCACCACCTTTGATTACTCTTCCTCATTTTAGACTATGCTCCTCCTCACCATCTTTGATTACTCTCCTTACCATCAAAGACACACTCTCCTCCTTTCAAACCCCCCCCCCCCCCATCCATTTCAGATTAAATCACCTCTCTCATTAGCGTGTGAGCTTCATAACTCTTCCTCTCCCTGACGATGTTGGTACTGTAGTTCGTTAGCTTCCTGTCTGTGGTGTTTTGAAACTGTAGAGCAGTGTTTGGGTGAGCAATGCGGTTTTCCATTTTAGCAATATCATTATCTGCTGTATGTTATCACTGTTACTGTGGTCCTCGTCTTCCTATTCTCTTTCTCAACATCGTCTTCATCATCATCATTTTCTGTTCAGTATTATGGCCATATGCAGTCAGGGAGCGTATAATCTTCTTCATCTTTGGTCTCTAAACATCCTCCGAACATCTGGTCATTGCTCGGATCATCCCAGCGATGCCGTTCCCCGCCACTGTAATCGGGGCCGTTAGCAACGCAAACGAGCATAGCCGTTTCCATAGCGATGGAGCCATCCTACCTCGGCGGTCGTCCTGGTCATTTCGTCCCATCTGTTTCCACTGATTAGCGTGTCACCACTGATTGAGTCAACACGTCACAAAGCAGTGTTGACACAACACCCGTCTAGATACAACTGGTTCGCTCTTACAAGATTGGCTGAAGGCAGAGACACAATTTTATTTGTCACATGCACCGAATACAACAAGTGTAGACCTTACAGTGAAATGCTTACTTACAAGCCCTAACACACAATGCAGTTTCAATAAAAATAAGTGTTAGGTAAACAATAGATAAGTAAAAAATAAATGCAGTAAAATAACAGTAAAAACAGTAGCGAGGCTATATACTGGGGGAACCGGTGCAGAGTCAATGTGCGGGGGCACCGGTTAGTCGAGGTAATTAAGACACACAGGCTTTACTCGAAGCCAGTGGCATGTCGTTAGTTAAGATTGATAAATGTAAGGGGCCTAGACAGCTGCCCTGGGAAATTCCTGATTCTACCTGGATCATGTTGGAGAGGCTTCCATTAAAGAACACCTTCTGTGTTCTGTTAGACAGGTAAAGCCATAACACATACGTTTTTCTAGCAGCAGACTATGATCAAAAATGTCAAAAGCGTTTTGTTTTCAAAAGGTATCGGAATTGTCAACAAAAGTTACACCCATTGAGCTGCAATAATCATGTAGCCAATTGTGAACAGAAAGAATCCTGCTAAAGTGTTCAATGCCACGATTCAGAGAGGGCACAGGGACAGATATGATGGGTCTTTTAGTGTATAGCAGAGAATCAATCAGCTCTTTAAAATCCCGTTTCAACTGTTCAGAGCTGCCCTTCATGTCCTGGCGTAGAACATTCAGGAGCAGCTTAGTAGTTGGTTAGTGGTTGTCGAGAGAGAGAGATATGTTTCCCATGACAAAAAAAACCTTTGTATTGAATTGAGAGAGAGACAGAGACAGAGAGACAGAGAGACAGAGAGACAGAGAGAGAGAGAGAGAGCAGTTCTATTTCTATTGTACAATGTGTCCTCTAGTTAAAAAGAGCCTTTGAACAGTGGCTTGTTGACAGTACAGAAAACAGAACTAAACTAAGGACAAATACGGAACAGCTTGTCAGAATACAGCTCAATGTGATTGAAAAATCAAATCACTTCTGGGAACATTGTAGCACACTAAATAAACAACAACGAATAGCTAACTATCCAAAATGGAGATGTATGGATAAACCACTTCCATACCATATACATGATAATTTACTAAACTTAGAATCAGCTATTAAAGACTACCAGAACCCATTGGATTATCCAATTACATTGGATGAGCTTTAGGACAAAATACCCTCCAACCCAAAAAGGCCTGTGGTGTTGATGGTTTACTAAACAAAATTATAAAATATACAGACCACAAATTCAAATTAGCTATTCTCAAAGTCTTCAACATTATTCTCAGCTCTGGCATCTTCACCAGTATTTGGAACCAAGATCTGGTCACCCCAATCCACAAAGTGGAGATAAATTTGACCACAATAATTACAGTGGCATCTACGTCAACATCAATCGCTGAAAAATTCTCTGCATTATCATCAACAGCAGACTCCAACATTTCCTCAGTTAAAACAATGTCCTGAGCAAATGTCAAATTGGCAAAATGGCAGACCACGTATAGACCCTGCACACCCTTATTGACAAACATGCTTTGTTGATTTAAAACCTGACCTTAATGTGCTTCTTCTTGAGCCACTCCTTTGTTAACTTGGCCGTGTGTTTTGGGTCATTGCCATGCTGGAATACCCATCCACGACCCATTTTCAATGCCTTGGCTGAGGGAAGGAGGTTCTCACCCAAGATTTGACGGTACATGGCCCCATCAATCGTCCCTATGATGCGGTGAAGTTGTCCCGTCCCCTTAGCAGAAAAACACTCCCAAAGCATAATGTTTCCACCTCCATGTTTGACGGTGGGGGTGGTGTTCTTGGGGTCATAGGCAGCATTCCTCCTTCTCCAAATACGGCGAGTTGAGTGGTCTCCAGCGAGTTGAGGTCTCTGGCGAGTTGAGTGGTCTCTGACCACAACACTTTCACCCAGTCCTCCTCTGAATCATTCAGATGTTCATTGGCAAACTTCAGACGGGCCTGTACATGTGCTTTCTTGAGCAGGGGGACCTTGTGGGCGCTGCAGGATTTCAGTCCTTCACAGCGTAGTGTGTTACCAATTGTTTTCCTGGTGACTATGGTCCCAGCTGCCCTGAGATCATTGACAAGATCCTCCCGTGTAGTTCTGGGCTGATTCCTCACTGTTCTCATGATCATTGCAACTCCACGAGGTGAGATCTTGCATGGAGCCCCGGACCGAGGGAGATTGACAGTGCTTTTGTGTTTCTTCCATTTGCGAATAATCGCACCAACTGTTGTCACCTTCTCACCAAGCTGCTTGGCGATGGTCTTGTAGCCCATTCCAGCCTTGTGTAGGTCTACAATCTTGTCCCTGACATCCTTGGACAGCTCTTTGGTCTTGGCCATGGTGGAGAGTTTGGAATCTGATTGATTGATTGCTTCTGTGGACAGGTGTCCTTTATACAGGTAACAAGCTGATATTAGGAGCACACTCTTAAAGGGAGTGCTCCTAATCTCAGCTGGTTACCTGTATAAAAGACACCTGGGAGCCAGAACTCCTTCTGATTGAGAGGGGTCAAATACTTATTTCACTCATTACAATGCAAATCACTTTCTAACATTTTTGACATGCATTTTTATGGAGTTGTTTATTGTTATTCTGTCTCTCACTGTTCAAATAAACCTACCATTAAAATTATGGACTGATAATTTCTTTGTCAGTGGGAAAACCAACAAAATCAGCAGGGGATCAAATAATATTTTCCCTCACTGTATACTTTGTGTACAACGCAAAACCCCAAACAATGCATGCAGAGCAGAATTAGGACTATACCCGCTAGTTATCAAAATCCAGAAAAGAGCTGTTAAATTCTACAGCCACCTAAGGAAGCGATGCCCACAAATTCCACCACAAAACCCTCACCTACAGAGAGATCCTAGAGAAGAGTCCCCTCAGCCAAACAGACCCCACAGAGCCCCATGACAGCAACACAATTAGACCCAGACAAATTATGAGAAAGGAAAATCAACCAAAAAACAGAGCAAATCAGAATGCTATCTGGCCCTAAACAAAGAGAACACAGTGGCGGAATACCTGACCACAGTGACTGACCCAAAATTAAGAAAATCCTATGTACAGACTCAGTGAGCATACAGTAGCCTTGCTATTGAGAGAGGTTGCCATAGGCAGATCTGACTCTCAAGAAAATACAGGATATGTGCCCATCAGACCTGAGCAGAACTTTTTTGTAATTTGTAGTTTATTTGAAAATGCCAACTTTTTAAATACTTGAGGTAGTCGAATATAGAGAATCAACTAAAGGCAATTATTGGCAATTATTTCCTTTGATATTCAAATACAGGTCTCAGAAAAACAAATAATATTTGAAGGTATTTAAATATATATACAAGTTCAGAAAGAAAACATAGAAATATGTTTAATCATTCATTAAGCAATGAATAATGCAAGTCTTGGCATTATAGGCGCTGCTCCTTCCCAAGCTAAGCATCAATATAAAATAGCCTACAGGCAGTGAGCGCCGGTGAACTATACCAATCCCCCCGGCATAAATACAGAACCTAACAGGTGGAGGCTGGGGTGGTGGTGGGAGCAAGAAGCCTGCACATAGTAGCAGTAGCAGAAAGCAGCAGCAGGATGAGTGAGCAGACCTGGTCAGCTTGAATACAGCGCCAATAAGGTAGGCGTGATTGTTACTAGCCTCTAATTGATGCCATCTCAGCTGATATGTCAGCCTGAGGCGGGGCACTCGGGTTTCTGTTCTGAACTTGCTCCGCTTAATCTATTTGCAAACAAAAATATATTTATTTCATGCCTGCCAAATATTTGATGAAGAACCACAAACTAGAACAGTTAGTTTAATTAGTCTAAATATATTATCACATGGTTTCGAGGGCTTTCATATATTAATCTTAATAGCCTACAATGAAATACTTCATAATCGAAGAAAAAAATTCTAACATGCTAAACGTTAACATTTATCGATCGAAATAATGGAAAGCAAAACAAATATAAACCTAACAGATTTTGTTTTATTGTTCATTGGGACCGCTTCATCTGCAGACAGGGTTTCATGGCTCTCTGTATCTGAGGACAGACAACATCACAAAGAAACAGGCTGCATTATACTCAAATTAGACAGCATTGAATATTATGTTGCTATATCTCTCTGTCCTCATATTTTCTTGTTTGGGATTGGATCTGGAGATTATTTTCATAATATCCTCCGACAAATGTACCTGCCCTATCCAGAGTTTCCTACTCTCCCTTCTGACAGCTGGAACCGCTAGCTAATCCCTTCGCCCTCTTCCATGGCTGTTAGTTAGCTAGCTTACCAAGCTACTAAAGCATTTAGAGTTACAACAATAAATACATCAAGATAGGTAGCTAACTAGCAAATACTAAGTTAGCTAGCTGGTGATATTTAATTCACTTGGCTAGCTATAGTATGTAAAGTTAGCTAGCTAGCAAACACATTACATTAGCAGCTCATTTGAGTTAGCCTGCACACAAAGTTCCTGTACCAAGCTAGCTACCTAATAATAACTACATCATTTTTGCTCATTTTCAAAATATATACGCTTACTTGAATAGGTTCTCCCACTGCCGCCATTTTCTGGGTCTTTAGAAAAATGAAATAATGATCAATCTTCCAGAACTTTCCAGTGATAACAAAAGACAGCCAGCCATGTGGACAATTGGAGGACTTCCAACAGACTGACTGGTCTTCCAACATGGCGCCTGGTGCGGTTGCTAGGTGATTTGTGACGCAACTGCAAGCCCTCTATAGCGTCACAACTTGTTTATACTAATCTGTACAAAATATCATTGGTTGATTGGTTTGACTTGATTATTTAGCTACACCCGGGACCTGTTCAGGTGAATGGAAATGTACAGAATCTTCAGATAGAAAGGTATTGTGCAGATCAAATATGATCTACTGTCAGATATATTTAAATATTATAGGACATTGTGTGTGTTCTCCATTAGTTGAAGGCAGCAAATCCTATAGTTTCTGAAAACTAGTCACTTCTGATCTGTATTCAAATATATTTTTTAAAGTAGTTAGTTCTCAGTTCTCAGATCTGTATTCAAATAGTTATATTCACCTCCAACGCAAAAAATAAAGTTACTTTAAACAAAGTGTATTTTAAACTATGTCTGGTGCCCACTGTCCACAAAATGGACAGCTGGAGGAAAAGGGAGCCGTTTTACGGGCGCCTAACCAATTGTGCTATTATGTGGGGATTTTATTGCGTTATTTGTAGCTTATTTTTTCTTCAATAAGCAGGACGCACAGGATGTACTTCAGACACCCGACAAGGCCCAAATCTCTGTCATTAGCAGGAGAAGGAGACGCAGGTATAGAGGATGCAGGTCGGGGTGCCTTGTAAGGATCCGCTGACGGAGAGTGGGATATCTGCCTTTACCATCAGTATTACTAGCCAATGTACAATCATTGGACAATAAATTAGATGAGATACGATCACGAATATCCTACCAACGGGACATCAAAAACTGGGAGGCGGTCTGTGTATATTTGTAAACAACAGCTGGTGCACGAAATCTAAGGAAGTCTCTAAATTTTGCTCGCCTGAAGTAGAGTATCTCATGATAAGCTGTAGACCACACTATTTGCCAAGAGAGTTTGCATCTATTTTTTTCGTGGCTGTTTATTTACCACCACAGACGGATGCTGGCACTAAGACCGCACAGCTGTATAAGGCAATAAGCAAACTGGAAAACGCCCACCCAGAGGAGGTGCTCCTAGTGGCCGGGGACTTTATTGCAGGGAAACTTAAATCAGTTTTACCTAATTTATACCAGCATGTTAAATGTGCAACCAGAGGAAAAACATTTTTAGACCACCTTTACACCACATACAGAGACACATACAAAGCTCTCCCTCACCCTCATTTTGGCAAATCTGACCATAATTCCATGGTCAGATCTGATTCCTGCTTACAAGCAAAAACAAAAGCAGGAAGTACGCTCTCCGTAGCCGACGTGAGTAAGAGCTTTAAACAGGTCAACATTCACAAGGCCAGCGTGCATGCGCTGACCAACTGGCAAGTGTCTTCACTGACATTTTCAACATGTCCCTGGTTGATTCTGTAATACCAACATGTTTCAAGCGGACCACTATAGTCCCTGTGCCCAAGAACACTGAGGTAACCTGCCTAAATGACTACAGACCCGTAGCTCTCATGTCTGTAGCCATGAAGTGCTTTGAAAGGCCGGTCATGGCTCACATTAACACCATTATCCCAGAAACCCTAGACCCACTCCAATTTGCATACCACTCGAACAGATCCACATATGATGCAATCTCTATTGCACTCCACACTGCCCTTTCCCACCTGGACAAAAGGAACACCTACTTGAGAATGCTATTCATTGACTACAGCTCAGCGTTCAACACCATAGTGCCCTCAAAGCTCATCACTAAGCTAAGGATCCTGGACTAAACACCTCCCTCTGCAACTGGATCCTGGACTTCCTGGGCCGCCCCCAGGTGGTAAGGGTTGGTAACAACACATCTGCCACGCTGATCCTAAACACTGGGGCCCCTCAGGGGTGCGTGCTCAGTCCCCTCCTGTACTCCCTGTTCACCCATGACTGCATGGCCAGGCATGACTCCAACACCATCATTAGTTTGCAGATGACACAACAGTGGTAGGGCTGATCACCGACAACGACAAGACAGCCTAGGGAGAAGGTCAGAAACCTGACCATGTGGTGCCAGGATAACAACCTCTTCCTCAACGTAATCAAGACAAAGGAGATCATTGTGGACTACAGGAAAAGGAGGACTGAGCACACCCCCATTCTCATCGACGGGGCTGCAGTGGAGCAGGTTGAGAGCTTCAAGTTCCTTGGTGTCCACATCACCAACAAACTAGAATGGTCCAAACACACCAAGACAGTTGTGAAGAGGGCACAACAAGCCTATTCCCCCTTTGGGAGACGGAAAAGATTTGGGTCCTCAGATCCTCAAAAGGTTCTACAGCCACAACATCGAGAGCACTAGTTGCATCACTGTCTGGTACGGCAACAGCTTGGCCTCCGACCGCAAGGCACTACAGAGAGTAGCGCGTACGGCCCAGTACATCACTGCGGCAAAGCTTCCTGCCATCCAGGACCTCTAAACCAGGCGGTGTCAGAGGAAGGCCCTACAAATTGACAAAGACTCCAGCCACCCCAGTCATAGACTGTATATATTACCTCGACTAACCGGTGCCCCCGCACATTGAATCTGTACCGGTACCACCTGTATAAAGCCTCGCTACTATAATTTATTTACTGTAATTTTACTGTTTTTTTTATTTCTTTACTTATCTATTTTTACTTAAAAACTGCACTGTTGGCTAGGCATTTCACTGTAAGGTCTACACCTGTTGTATTCGGCGCATGTGCCAAATTAACTTTTATTTGATTTGACATATTTCCCACAGATCAGAGAGAGAGAGAGAGAGAGAGAATGAGCCAAATGCTTTTTCGGTCATTACAGAGTGAAAACACATACCTTCAGGCCACCATAGCCATTTGGAGACTAGCTGTGATTGTAAACACAACGCTACACCTCTGTGTATGGCTAGCTCTCTCACCTCTCTCCGAAGGCGAATTAGTACCCCCCCCCCTCCTCCCTTTTTTACTTTCTCTTTCTCTTGACTTCAACTATCTACTCCTTTCCCTGTCTTTGTTTCTCTCCATCCTTTTCACTTTGCATTCTGTTCTCGCTCTCAATTTTAAGTTTGAACACTCTGGTGTTCCCCAGAATCCTTTACACTCAGAATCTGTCTTTTAAATATAACCGCTTCTCAATTCACAGTTTTTTATGGACTTTTGCCACCACATTTACCCTGTCAGCTTCCCCCTTTCCTCCATGATGTTCTCTCTCTCATCTCTCTTTTCTTCACACCCTCTCTTCCTCCGTTCATCTGTCGTTTACACGCTTACTCTTTCTGAGTTAGAACATGGCGTTCCTTGCCAAAGCCCCCTCCAGTATGCATACATATGCACACTGACACAAACACACACACACACACACACACATACTGTAAACACGCACACTAACACACAATCACACGCTCACTCATCATACCCATCCAACAAAACAGTCTCCTCTCCATATCCAACAATGCAAGGTGACAACACAGTTCTGTATTTCAATACGATAAACACATTCTGATCTGAATGTCTTACACAAATGACGTATTATGTCATCACATCATCTGTGGGAAATAGTTATAACAGTTGGCTAAGCTTGGCATGTCTTTGATGTTTTTTCTCTTTTAACACACAAACACACACGCACGCGCATACACACATATACACACATATACACACGCACACATATACGCACACATATACGCACACACACACACACACACACACACACACACACACACACACACACACACACACACACACACACACACACACACACACACACACACACACACACACACACACACACACACACACACACACACACAGTGTGTGTCAGATCTGTCACACACTCTCTCCCTTGTTCCTTCTCAGTAATCTGCTCATTATCAGTCTGGTGGTGAGATGTAAGCTGGGTGTAAATGTCTGTAATGGTTACATGGTGTTTGACAGATAAGGCTCCGGGCTCAGTGTCAGGACTGTCAGAATCAGTCCAATCTGGCAACCAGTGGGGAAAACAGGAAGAGCATATGATGCAGAAGGAAAATATGACGGTGAACTATGAACATCATCAGGTGTATGTACTGTAAATGCATACACCTGCATAATGCGTGCCTACCCAAACTGATTCCTGAAAACACTGGCGCAGACACGATACACACACATACACACATACACGCATTAACCACACGCACACAGGGGCGTGACCACTTCTACACAGACACGAATACACACATACATACACACACACACGCATAAACACACGCACACAGGTCCACTTCTATCTACACAAAACAGGCATGCTCACACACAAGCATAACACCCGTATAGACAGGCACAACAATGGAGAAATAGTTCTAGTTCACTTCTAGTTGTTTCACAGTCACTGGTGTCTCTCTCACATCTCTTTCTCTCCTCCTCCTCACTCCTTTTAACGCAACCAGACATGGTGGGGACGGTAATAACCGCGACACCTTCCCCTGGTAGAGCTCTGTCTCTTCGTCCTCCTGCGACAAGGGGCTCTGTTACGCTCGCCCGCCGCTCGCTGGGAAGTAGGTTGTTGCCATGGTGATGGAGCGCTTGACGGACAGGTCTGTGTATGTGCACTGGCCCTCGATGAAGAACATCTCCATCGGTTGCTAGAGCTCCACCAGCGAGACGCTAAGCAATTAGCAGCTCTGCTACACCACACGACACCCACCCACACATACACAACACACACCTACAGTCATGTGAAAAAGTAAGTACACCCCCTGGAAAGTTATATTTGGACAGATGGATATGTAATCTTCACTTCAACAAGATTGACAGATAAAGGTTACCCAATTTAACAAATCACAAAAAAAATAATTATGCAATTAAAATAAAGAAAATGCATTTTCCTTATGGGGAAAAAGTCAGGACACCCCTACCTTTACCATCACATAAAATGGCTAAAATTAGAATTAGGTGTACCAAAAGAAGTGCAAATTATTAGAAAACATTAGAGAGAAATAGGGTCCAGCCTTCCATAAAGATAAGAAAATTGGTCTGGTTTGGTCTTAACCATATGGGTGTGTGGTAACACATCATTCAAAAGATCTACCCGAGGCCCTCAGAAGAAAGATTATTGATGCCCATGAGTCTGGGAGGGTTACAAATCCATTTCCAAGCAATTCGAAGTGCATCATTCCATTTCCAAGCAATTCGAAGTACATCATTCCACTGTCTGACGAAAATTCCAGACCACTGGCAAACTACCTAGGACAGGTCGTCCCACCAAAGTCAGCCCAAGATGCTCATAGAAGTCTCTAAGAACCCCATGTTAACATCAAGGGAGCTACAGGCCTCTCTTGCCACAATCAATGTCGAATTGCATGGGTACACTGTCGGAAAGAGACTGCACAAACTTGGCCTACATGGGAGGTCAGGAAGGAAGAAGCCTCTGCTCTCAAAAATGAATATCAAGACACAACTGACTTTACCCAGGTGTTGTCTGGCAAAAGTCAGTTGTGTCTTGATATTCCTTTTTGAGAGCAGAGGCTTCTTCCTTTTAGCCATTTTATGTGATGTTAAAGGTAGGGGTGTCCTAACTTTTTCCCCATAAGGAAAATTCATTTTCAACGTTTTTTGTTTTGTGTGTGATTTGTTAAATTGGGTAACCTTTATCTGTCAATGGTATTGAAGTGAAGATTACATATCCATCCGTCCAAATATGTAAAACAAAAAAAACTTTCCGGGGGGTGTACTTACTTTTTCACATGATTGTATATTTCAATAGTCAAGACATAAATACACACATACGCGCAAACACCTCTACTTATACAACATCTACAATGCAGTCACATCCTGTACAAATAGAAGCAGCAACACACCTCACAGACACACACACACACACACACACACACACCGCATATTACACAGTCACACACACTTTTTCTCAGCATATGAGATATTTTCATCTGCTGTACAACAGCAACCACACACCCACACACACGTCCAAATTTCAAACAAACAAACCCAACAGCTAGGCCCTCTCAGATCTCTATATATAACACACTGTGTTCTCTCTGCTGTTGTGACACAGTTGTCATTGCTCTGCAGCCCTAATCTGATGTGCAGGAAGTCTTTATGCACGAAGTCTGCATCATGATTTACACAATAGTTGCATCGTTGGTCCACACTGAGATCATTCATGTCGGCTATATATTATTCAAGAGGGGGGGGGGGGGGGTGTCCATCGTAAAGGAAACATGATGCTGTCAAATGAATCATATAGCATCGCTCATACAGAACTTATAACTTCAAAATCCTCTTATGAAAAAAGGTAAAAGTTAGACCCAAATTGTTTTCTGTCTCATTTTTCATAACACTTCAGTGCACTTTCACTAGTTGTGACAGGAGACGTGACGCTCATGGCAGCCTTTGTGACTTCAAATAAAGTTTAGCAATTCTAAATTAGCCTCCTCCAAGTCAGATTAAATGTTCTGCCAAGTATAATGGTTTTCTAGATGAAAACCTGCTTCAGAGTTAGTTTGAGTGCTTCAAGCTGTTCTATAAAGACGGGAGATAGGAAAATAAAATGATTACAATTTTCATATCCCTCTCTTTTTCTCTCTCTCCCATCCTCTACTTCTAGTCCTTCCTAACATCCTCCACTCCTAGTCCTTCCTAACATCCTCCACTCCTAGTCCTTCCTAACATCCTCCACTCCTAGTCCTTCCTAACATCCTCCACTCCTAGTCCTTCCTAGTATCCTCCACTCCTAGTCCTTCCTAACATCCTCCACTCCTAGTCCTTCCTAACATCCTCCACTCCTAGTCCTTCCTAACATCCTCCACTCCTAGTCCTTCCTAACATCCTCCACTCCTAGTTCTTCCTAACATCCTCCACTCCTAGTCCTTCCTAACATCCTCCACTCCTTCCTAACATCCTCCACTCCTAGTCCTTCCTAGTATCCTCCACTCCTAGTCCTTCCTAGTATCCTCCACTCCTAGTCCTTCCTAACATCCTCCACTCCTAGTTCTTCCTAGTATCCTCCACTCCTAGTCCTTCCTAGTATCCTCCACTCCTAGTCCTTCCTAACATCCTTCACTCCTAGTCCTTCCTAACATCCTCCACTCCTAGTCCTTCCTAACATCCTCCACTCCTAGTCCTTCCTAACATCCTCCACTCCTAGTCCTTCCTAACATCCTCCACTCCTAGTCCTTCCTAGTATCCTCCACTCCTAGTCCTTCCTAACATCCTCCACTCCTAGTCCTTCCTAACATCCTCCACTCCTAGTCCTTCCTAACATCCTCCACTCCTAGTCCTTCCTAACATCCTCCACTCCTAGTCCTTCCTAACATCCTCCACTCCTAGTCCTTCCTAACATCCTCCACTCCTAGTCCTTCCTAACATCCTCCACTCCTAGTCCTTCCTAACATCCTCCACTCCTAGTTCTTCCTAACATCCTCCACTCCTAGTCCTTCCTAACATCCTCCACTCCTAGTCCTTCCTAATATTTCCCTCCTATTGTTTGTATCCCTTTCATTCTTCTGAAGGACACATCAGAGTGTTTGGCAGTGGACTGATGCAAAGCCTTCCTTAGAGGATTACTGTGTGTTGAGCGCATTAAGACCTGATTTCTCGCTCTCTTTTTTCACTCATCCCTCCCTCTTTTTCCTCTTCTCGCCTCAAACAGAAATACCCAGTTGTGTGGACACTGCTGCCCTCTTACATCTTGTTTGACCTTACATCCTTGATGTAATGCAGATAGTTAAAGATGCACTATACGGGGGCATTATCTGTGATAGTTAAAGATGCACTATACGGGGGCATTATCTGTGATAGTTAAAGATGCACTATACGGGGGCATTATCTGTGATAGTTAAAGATGCACTATACAGGGGCATTATCTGTGTCATATTTTGCTGATGATTGTTAAATTGTAAAAAAAAATAAAAAAATAAAAAGGCAATAAATATATTGATAACATTATTATTTTTTTAAATGCACTATGCAGAAATCTCTCTCTATTTTATAATTTAATAAATAATTTAAATATTTTTTTTTATTTCACCTTTATTTAACCAGGTAGGTCAGTTGAGAACAAGTTCTCATTTACAACTGCGACCTGGCCAAGACAAAGCAAAGCAGTGCGACAAAAAACAACACAGAGTTACACATGGGAAATAAACAAACGTACAGTCAATAACACAATAGAAAATCTATATACAGAGTGTGCAAATGTAGTGCAAAATGCAGTAAGGTTAGGAAGGTAGGACAATAAATAGGCCATAGTGGTGAAATAAATTACAGATTAGCATTAACACTGGAATGATGGATGTGCAAATGATGATGTGCAACCACTTCCTGGTTGGTAAAATTATAATAGTTCGCCTAATTTCAGTTTATGTGACAAAAACAAGCAAGTATAGGGTAGAGAATCATTGTACCATTTAACCAAAAATATTGTATATTCAGCTGTTTGAAGCTGGTGTACGAAACCGAAAGTAAAAGATGCAAAAACAAACTTAAGAATGGGAAGCATATAAATTGTGATATTGCGAGGGGTAAAAGTGAGTGTAGAGGCGAAAGACAAGCAGAGAGGAATAGCTGTAGCGATAAACATTTAATTGAGGAACGGCAACACACAAATACAATAACCCGCGAGGGTTGAAACAAAATACATGAGGTTAAATAGTGACCCTGATGACCAATGTGGAACAGGTATGGGTCATCAGGGTGTTGCTACCATCTTCCCCCGACCGCCGGTTAGAACGCCGGCGAGGATGATCGCTGGAGAGGAGGAGGGACCGTCGCTCTGCGCGGGGCATTCGTTACATAAATAACTTCTTAGACTTGCTTTCAATGAGAATGAAACTCTCGAGTGGCGCAGCGGTCTAAGGCACTGCATCTCAGTGCTAGAGGTGTCACTGCAGACCATAACCGGCCATGATCGGGAGTCCCATAGGGTGGCGCACAATTGGCCCAGCGCCGTCCGGGTTAGGGGAGGCCAGGGTAGGCCATCATTGTTAAAAATAATTTGTTCTCAACTGACTTGTCTAGTTAAATAAAGGTTAAATAAAAAATGTTTTTTTTAAAACACAGTCACCAACTCCCTAACCCTCCGGGATGAAATTCACCCTGGTCAGCTCCCAACACAATCGCTACACTCTTACGAAGAAAAAAAAGGTTACATCTAGAACCTTTTGGTTCCAGGTAGAACCATTTCCACAGTGTTCTACATGAAACCCAAAAGGGTCTAAGGTTCGTCAAAGTATTCTCTTATGGGGACAGCTGAAGAACCCTTTTGGAACCCTTTTTTCTAACAGGGTAGCACATAACACATCTGTTACAGTACCACCCAGTGATGTGGACGACACTTCTCTAGCACAACACATCTCACAGAATGGCAGATAGTAATGGAATTGACAGCATTTTGACTTTCAGTCTGATGTTCCGTGGATGAGGGCATCTTGATATCGGTATGCAAAAAGGACAAAGATAAGTTAACAGACATCAACAGAGGGATAGTGAGAATATATTTTGAGAGGACAATAATTCTGCCTCAATCATATGACCTTCAGTTCCACAGAGTGGAAAGCATGGGCCAAGTTATTGGGCCAAGTTATTATACGGAAGGGTGCAGAGGTCTTTCATTAATTACTGTTGATAATGTTAACCAAGGTCAAGGAAATATATCACATTATAGTTACAGTATAATACATTTTAGACGCCTTTCTGGAAACTCAAGGTTACAGCATTCTGATTCACTGCTTGAGTCTGTACAAAATAGGTAAGTTGTAAATAGTATAAATAGTTGTATTTGGAATCAGAGGAGAGCATTATACATCCACCATAACCATCGCAATGCTCTGCAGAATTCAAGGCAACAATACACCTCCACATGCTGTACATTAACATACATACAGTGTATATCAGGACAGTCACACTCGAAACAAATGAAAATGTCCACTACACACACTTCGAAAACAGCAACACCACAACACAGTGGAAGGTATCCGTACAAATACAGTATACACTCAAACACACACATGATAATGTACTCGCACACACACCAAAACACACAAAGGACGCCTGCTCGCACTAGTGTCGGGTGGGTGTATGGTAAGGAACACCACCATGTAATTTGACTTTGTGGCTTCAAACCGCTGTGCTCTGGTGGCTTCAAACCGCTGTGTTTCCCCATTCCAGACTGCCAGGGCTCCCCCTCCTTCAGAAATAATGAGACAAAATGGCCACCAGTCTTACCAAGCTGGGGAAGTAATGACTAGGCGTCCATGCCACTGGGAGATTGGAGAAACTGAAATAGCATGGCAGAATTAGAAAAGAGCAGAAAGGAGTGGGGAATGGACTGGAGCGCATTTAGATCAGGTCATGTATTTAGCTGTGGTGTACTGGGAATTTAGTTATAATATTTATACTACAGGTAGTTAATTCATATTTTAAGCACAATAGTTTCCATTACCCTGGCTACAAGCTTGGAAAACAATGACGTGTAACGTTAAGGTATCACTTTACTTTAAATTACCTGGTATTTGCTATGAAAATACATACGTGTTATGACATAGTTTTGATGTCTTCATCTTTTATTCTACAATGTAAAAAAAATTGTGCAAATAATGAAAAACCCTTGAATTAGTAATATTCCAAACTTTTGACCGGGGGTGTACAGTATGTACACAGCAATAACCTATGAATGACTTACCTGTTTGTTCCTTATCATTCTTAACCAACAATTATCTCTAGCTAAGCAGCTCAGTTCACTGACCCTCCACCGACTGGCTATAAGGGATTACCCTATGAAAGTCCTGCCTACTTCCTGGTGTAAGTCCCATACTGTTTTTGAATGGGCTTCAAGCTTATATCATCAAATTCATGAAAACGTGGTCATTTAAGATATATGTAAAATGATATTCGTATTTGTTGATTAATTTACTTCTACCTGATGCCTTCATGAAGGTTTTCGATTGTGTTTATTTTTTTTCTTAATTTAAAACCTTCATAAAAGGCATTGGCTAAAGTTAGATGACCCCATTTTCATGAATTTGATTATATCATCTTGACGGCATTTGAAAAACAGTACGGGGTTTGCACCAGGACGTAGACAGGACTTTCATAGCGTATAGGCTACATGCTGAATGTCCCCTGCTGTCTGGAAGCACTCACACACACACACACACACTCACACACTCTCACACACACACACACACACACACACACACACACACACACACACACACACACACACACACACACACACACACACACACCTCAGCACTTTCATCAAAATGTACAGCTTCCTACTCTTCATGTGGTCAGAAAGTGTGTGTTCATCGCAGATCCTTTTACACTCTGAGGAGCTATGGGAAAAAGCTGTGTGGACATACAGTATACTGTGGTGTACTGGGATACTGTGTGGACATATACTGTGGTGTACTGGGATACTGTGTGGACATACTGTATACTGTGTTGCACTGGGATACTGTGTGGACAAATACTGCGTTGTACTGGGATACTGTGTGAACATATACTGTTTTGTACTGGGATACTGTGTGGACATATCGTATACTGGGTTGTACTGGGATACTGTGTGGACATATACTGTGATGTATTGGCATACTGTGTGGACATATACTGTGGTGTACTGGGATACTGTGTGGACATATACTGCGGTATACTGGGATACTGTGTGACATATACTGTGTTGTACTGGGATACTGTATGGACATATACTGCGGTGTACTGGGATACTGTGTGAACATATACTGCGGTGTACTGGGATACTGTGTGAACATATACTGCGTTGTACTGGGATACTGTGTGGACATATACTGTGATGTACTGGCATACTGTGTGGACATATCGTATACTGGGTTGTACTGGGATACTGTGTGGACATATACTGTGATGTACTGGCATACTGTGTGGACATATACTGTGGTGTACTGGGATACTGTGTGGACATATACTGCGGTATACTGGGATACTGTGTGACATATACTGTGTTGTACTGGGATACTGTATGGACATATACTGCGGTGTACTGGGATACTGTGTGAACATATACTGCGGTGTACTGGGATACTGTGTGAACATATACTGCGTTGTACTGGGATACTGTGTGGACATATACTGTGATGTACTGGCATACTGTGTGGACATATCGTATACTGGGTTGTACTGGGATACTGTGTGGACATATACTGTGATGTACTGGCATACTGTGTGAACATATACTGTGATGTACTGGGATACTGTGTGAACATATACTGCGGTGTACTGGGATACTGTGTGGACATATACTGTGATGTACTGGCATACTGTGTGGACATTTTGCAACTCCCCATTAGCAGTTGCAAAAGCAGCAGCTATTCTTTCTGGGGTTCACACAAAACATGAAACATGACATAATGCAGAACATTAATAGACAAGAACAGCTCAAGGACAGAACATTTAAAGGCACGCATAGCCTACATGTCAATACATACAGTACACACAAACTATCTAGGTCAAATAGGGAAGAGGCTTTGTGCCGAGAGGTGTGGGTCTACCCATACAGTATGGGCCAACCGTTACAGTATGGGTCTACCCATACAGTATGGGCCTACCTTTACAGTATGGGCATACCTTTACAGTATGGGTCTACCTTTACGGTATGGCCATACCTTTACGGTATGGGCCTACCTTTACGGTATGGGCACACCTTTACGGTATGGCCTACCTTTACGGTATGGGTCTACCTTTACGGTATGGGCCTACCTTTACGGTATGGGCCTACCCTTACGGTATGGGCCTACCCTTACGGTATGGGCCTACCGTTACGGTATGGGCCTACCTTTACGGTATGGGCCTACCTTTACTGTATGGGTCTACCCATACAGTATGGGCCTACCCATACAGTATGGGCCTACCTTTACAGTATGGGTCTACCTTTACAGTATGGGTCTACCTTTACAGTATGGGCCTACCCATACAGTATGGGCCTACCTTTACAGTATGGGTCTACCGTTCTCCGTTCTGCATCACAGAAACTGCTTGGGAGAACTCTGTTGAAGAGTATTCCCCAGTCGAAGGATTTGAAAGTTCTTACAAACTACCTCCACCTTGAACCTCCCTATCCTCTTTGTGTTCCTCCGTGATCTGATCTCTGACCTGGTCTTCTGAACCTCAAAGCCCTCTAGATCAGCCCCCTAATCCAGAACAATGATGATGTCATCATTGGAAATCAGGCCTGATCCCCATAAAACCTTTACAGATCTTAACCCTTTCATCTTTGTGTGGGCGCATGCGTGCGTGCATGCCTTGAAACTGGGAAGGAAGATGGAACCACCATCTCTCTAGATGTAGTACACACACACACACACACACACACACACACACACACACACACACACACACACACACACACACACACACACATACACAGTAACATACAGTCAGAACATAAACCCAAACCACTGAAAACATACCTTCTGCCTTGCTCCTCCTCTCCTCTCGACCCATAGTGCATCTCTGTGAAATGCTGCCTGTGGGCAGCCATTAAGGCTGTGGAATGAGAGGGTCATTCTGCGTGCTCACCCAAGTGTGACGGCAGCGAGAATGGGGGTCAGCACAGACCCATTCAGTGCGGGCAACCATGGTGTTGCCCTGGCAGCATGCCTTTGAAAGACTGGCAGACCTTGAGATAACATTTATACAACCCTCCCCACGGCTGACTGGCCTGCATGGCCCAGATGCATGGGGGAGACTGGGGGAGGATAGCGGGGGGTTAAGGTGATGGGAGAGAGGTGGGGGGGATATGATGGCAGAGGTTCCAGGCCACTTACAGTTAAAAGGAGAGCATTGAGAAAGAAAACAATTAGGCCTCTGAAATGGATGGAATTAGTTTCGGGGCCTTCTATCGTTTATCTAGAAGTGTCCCAGCCTGTAGAGTTCTGGAACTTAATGATTGGCAGCTCGTTAGCCAATGCATAGCAACAAACAAACACATCAACACGTTTGAGTTCGTAAGTATGACCAGGAGATGTTTCTTCTTCGGACACGTGGTCCATGTGTTATGACAGGAAATAGCTAGATGTGTCACAGTGCTGTGCCTCAGAAGACGTTAAGATTAATACACATGAATGACTCATCCTCCTGGCAGACTGAGGTGGAATAACATGTCCGCCAGAAACTCAACTAGACGCTGCCTGCCTGCGACGTGTGCGTGTGTCTCCTCATGTTTATCACACAGAGACATTAATGAGACATCAATTAGATATGCAGAGACACTAGGGACTGACTGGATTAATTGAAGTAGACTATATTAGTGAACTGAACTGACCTGACTCCACACTGAATTTAATTGACTCCACACTGAATTTTGTTTACTTCACACTGAATTGAATTGACTCCACACTGAATTGAATTGACGAGGATGAGCGCTGGAGAGGAGGAGGGACCGCAGCTCTGCACGGGACAGTATCCCCCTCCCTAGGCGCGGCTCCTGACGTCGCCACTTGCCGGCGCCCCGGACGACCCCGAGGGTGAGGAGCTGGTCGATCCGGACGGCGTGCATGGAACTCTGTGGTTAGAGATGGGTCGCAGATGTCCACCGCCCGAACCCAGCTGCGCTCCTCAGGGCCGTATCACGCCCAGTCCACCAGGTACTGGATCCGACCCTGCCGTAGCCGAGAGTCCAGCACCTTCTCCACCCTATACGCCAGACCCCCAGCTACCTCCGTTGGGGGTGGAGGCGCCACTGCAGGACCGTACCCCCCTAGTGGACCAGGAACCACCGGCCTGAGGAGAGAGACATGGAAATAGGGAGATAGGTTAGTGTATGGTGGTGTCAATCTCAACCTATAGGTGACCTCATTCACTCTCCGGAGGACCGTGAATGCCCCCACATACCGGGGCTCAAGCTTATGGCAGGGCAAGAGGAGCTGGAGGTTCCTCGTGGACAGCCAGACCTTATCCCCTGGGTGGAATACCGGAGCCTCACTCCGCCGCCTGTCCGCCTGCGTCTTTTGTCGTTGTACTGCGTCCCGGAGGCGGACGTTAAGTACGGACCAGACCCCCTCAGCCCAATCTGTACAATCTCATATGTACTGTATATACTGTAGTCTATACTATTCTACTGTATCTTAGTCCAATGCCGCTCTGACATCGCTCGTCCATATATCTATATATTCTCAAATCATTCCTTACTTAGATTTATGTGTATTTGGGTATATGTTGTGAAACTGTTAGATATTACTTGTTAGATATTACTGCACTGTCAGACCTAGAAGCACAAGCATTTCACTACACCCACAATAACATCTGCTAAACACGTGTATGTGACCAACATAATTGTATTTTATTTTATTTGATAGGGTTTGATATACTGGGCCTGGTTTGGAGCTCTGTTTTCAACCCGATGTCACACTCTCCCTCTCTCCTACTGAGCGTGGGGGACAGAGGGTTGTAGTGGAGGGGTCAGAGTGCCAGTCATCTATTAGAGAACTACGGCCCCTCTTTCCCATATCTCCCCCTTCTCCACCTCCTTCCCAAGCTTCACACTGTCTCTACCCATCAACACAGAGGCTGGTGGGGCAGCTCTGATCTGATTGAACCAGACAACTCTGGGGACAGAAGACACAACTAGGGCTATTTCAACACACAGCACACACACACGTGCACATGTGCACAGCACACACACACACTCTCACACACACATGCACATACACACACTGGCATATGCACCCACCCACCCCCACACACACACTCACAGAACTTTCACACAAAAATATATACACTCGTAACAGAGTGCAGTGAGTCAGTGAGTCAGTCTGCCAGAGGTAGAGGGGTTTGAATAATGACTGACTGATTCACTGACTGTCTGACTGACTGACTCACTGACTGACTGACTGACTGACTGACTGACTGACTGACTGACTGACTGACTGACTCACTGACTGACTCACTGACTGACTGACTGACTGACTCACTGACTGACTGACTGATTCACTGACTGACTGACTGGCTGACTGACTCACTCACTGACTGACTGACTGACTCACTGACAGAAACAGGGAGATGTCACTGTTCACAGACACAGAGGTCAAACTCAGAGTAGTGAAGGAAATAAGAGAGGGGGGAAGTCAGAGGCCCTCCACTGGGAAAGCAGTCGTAATCAAGGAGCTCAACCCGATGTCACACTCTCCCTCTCTCCTACTGAGCGTGGGGCACAGTGGGTCAGAGACCCTCCGCTGGGAAAGCAGTCGTAATCAAGGATGAGGAGGGAGACTGAGTAAGAGAAGGAGGTTGCAATCAAAAGGAGAGAGGGATGGAGGAGGACTGAGTGGCAGAGACTTAGATGAGTCGATTGTTGAGAAAACCAAAAATAGCAGACTGGAGTAGAGTGGTGATATTTTTTACTTCCTGTAATCAGGCAAAGCACTGTCTCTCATCAGAGGGCCTGAGGTGGATACACCCTCTTCTTTAATCACAGAGTCAGAGAGAGACAACCTATACTTCACTGTTTATTTCTTTTCCCTTTCATTCTTTCAACTACTTGCACATTGTTACAACACTGTTCATAGCCAAATAATATAACATTTGAAATGTCTATATTCTTATAAAACATTTGTGAGTGAAATGTTTACTAATGTTTCCCTTGTTTGTTTCCCTTTTGTTTATTGTCTATTCCATTGGCTTTGGCAATGTAAACATGTTTCCCATGCCAATAAAGCCCCTTTGAATTGAATTGAATTGAATTGAATTGAGAGACAAGAGAAAGAGAGAGTGAGAGAGAAAGAGAGAGGGGGTGGGGGGGACAGATAATTTAGAGACAGAGGTAGAGAGGTTTGTATAACCGACATGGATAGAGAAAGAAACAGAGGAAGAGATGAAGAGAAAAAGAAGGGTCTGAGGGATGTGTTAAGCAAGGTTAGACAAAATGTATCTCTCTTCTCCACCACTCCTTGTGCTTACTCTACTGTCTTTGAATGGGGCACATGGCAGTGACCATGGCAGTGACACATTGTAATGCCAGGTGTAGCTACAACGCGCCCAGATATGATCCTAATCTGGTAATTTGTTGGCGGATCTGTTAATCCCAGTCAGGTATAAACAGGATATGTTCTGATGTCCTGACAGCCCCTCTCTCCATCTCCCGACTCGCCACCCTTTGTTACCTAATCATCCACCTCTCCCAACCGAGCTTCCCAAATAATCCAGCCAGATTAGGAGGGCCATCTCCAATAATCCACCAGAATTGTATCATCTTCAGAACACACCAAAACATCCCTATTCGATGTCATGCCTGTTTGCATTTCCTAGACTGCGGATTTGTTGATACCCCACGGACATACCAAGGTGTATTACATAAATGAAGTAGAACTGCTGTAGAAACTGGATATGTAAAAATAAATGGTGTTTGTCTTACTATGATATCCCTGGTTTAAGCATTGTTGTTTTGAAGTACCATTATGTGGCTGGCTGAGTGGAAGCCTCCCTCTGTTTGTTCATCTGTGAGACTGATCATATTACAGGGCAGCTTATTTACCTAGTTGAATATTCATCTGGATGATTTGAGATGTGAGAGATGCCCCTTTGTGTGTGTGTGTGTGTGTGCGTGTGTGTGTGTGTGTGTGTGTGTGTGCATGCGTGTGTTTGTGTGTGTATTGATGAGCTGAGGGCCTGAAGGCGACTCAAAGCAATCAGGTGTTGTTATGGTCTCCTTGGTCAGCTAATCACTTCCAGACAACCACTCAGGTACCTCACCCCTCCACATTCATTCTGAATCCCAAATTAACCCCTATCCCCTTCCACTACTGTATAAAAGTATTCATTAGGTGTAAGCAATATACAACCAGTTTATCAGTAGGCGAGGTGTAGCAATTACTATATTGCTTAAACTCAATCTTTTGAAGTCTTCATGAGAGCCTAGACTACGCTAGTGGTCTATGTGGAACTCAACAGCGTGGTGACCGTATCTACTGTCGGCTCAAAATGGCTTCTATTCTGCACAACATGGACGAAGTGAGAAACTTTAGAGAAGTTTAGAGAATTTTGAGTCTGAATGAGAAGCTTCATAAACAAGTAATCCACAACTAGAACTAGGTGAGATGGCAACCGTCCAACAGCCTGTGGCAGTCATTTGCAATAACACTGTTCCTGCTAATGAAATCAGATTGGGACGTCTTTTGTGTATTTCGTTCTGGCAATTTGCACCTGCCCTGATTTTTTTCGGTCGGTCAGTCGGTCGGTAGGTAGGTAGGTACTTTATTGATTCCCGAGGGGAAATTTCTTTGTCAAGCAGCTACGAAAAAATACAAGGCAGGTGCAAATTGCCAGAACAAACCATCTCCTTGGTTTTGCTGATGTTGAGCTGAAGGAGGTTCTGCTCACACCACACCACAATGTCATTGATTGTGCTCCTGTACTCCTCCTCCTGCCCACACCTAATGCTCCCAACAATTTCGGAGTCATCCGAGAACTTCTGCCGTTGGCATGTTTCAGAGTTATATCTGAAGTCTGAGGTGTAGAGGGGGAACAGGAAGGGGGACAGGACCGTTCCCTGGGGGGCCCCTGTATTGCTCACTGCCCGTTCTCACACAGCTCTCTAGCCGCACAAATTGTCAGGTAGTCCGTAACCCAGGAGACTAACGGTGCTTCCACTTTCATCCTCCTCTTCTTCTCACCCAGTAGCAGGGGCTGAATGGTGTTGAAGGCACTGGAGAAGTCAAAAAACATAGCCCTCACAGTGCTACCTGCGTTGTCCAGGTGAGAGTAGGCCCTCTGCAGAAGGTAGATGATTGCATCATCCACCCCGATGTTGCGCTGGTATGCGAACTGCAGGGGTCCAGTGATGACTACACCAGGGGTCTGAGGTGAGCGAGGACTAACCTTTCCAGGGTCTTCATGATGTGGGATGTTAGCGCTACAGGTCTGAAGTCATTCAGGACAGTGGGGTGTACCTTCTTGGGCACTGGGACCAGCCAGGATGTTTTCCACAGCACAGGGACCCTTTCCAGGTTGAAGAGGCACTGGAGTATTCCACACAGTTGGTCAGCACAGACCCTAAGCATCAGGGCCCGCCGCTTTCCACTGATGTAGTCTCTCCAGCTCTCTCTTCACTTGGTTGGTGGTGAAAGCCAGCCCAGGTGGGGAGATGGGGGGAACAGGGATGTTGAGGTTCAGTCCAGAGGTGGGGGGAAGGGAGGTGTTGCAGATCAGTCCAGAGGGAGCGGGGGCGGAGGTGGGGAGGGGCTCCCTGATTGTCTCAACAGAGGTGTTGTGAGCAAAGGGGGGGGTGGGCAGGGCCAGTATCGAACCTGTTAAAATATTGGTTAAGCTCATTGGCTCTGTCCTGGGTCCCCTCCGTCTGCCCACACCTCTCTCACCTGGCTCTGCCTCAGCTTGTCCTCCATCTTCTCCTTATACCCTCTCTTCCCCTCAGCAATCCGCAACTTCAGCTCCCTCTGGACGCATTTCAATTTTTCCCTGTCAACCTCCTTGAAGGCCCTCTTCTTCTCATTCAGCAGGGCCTTCATTATCCTGAGTATCATGACAAGAATTAAATATGTCTTGTGAAATTTCACTCTTCCCTCAAGGATACCTCTTCTAATGTTACTCTTACTCTGTCTCTCTCTCTTGCTGTCTCTCCATCCCCTCTATCTCTCTCCTCTCATTTTCTTCCTCACACTCTCGTCTCTCTCAGGGAAATGAGTTAAAAGCACATTACTGGGGCTACTTGAGAGCTGAGGGTTCTTGCTGAATGTTAAACAGTCTTATCAAATGGACTCTGCATAGCATCACAGGGCCCTAGACACCGCTGGTCTGAAGTAGGTATAGGCTGAGTGATTAACCAACATTTTGGTTATTGTTTTTTAACCTCTTAAGGATCGGACCCTTTTTTTCAATTTTCGCCTAAAATTACATACCCAATCTAACTGCCTGTAGCTCAGGACCTGAAGCAAGGATATGCATATTCTTGATACCATTTGAAAGGAAACACTTTGAAATTTGTGGAAATTTGAAGTTAATGTAGGAGAATATAACACATTAGATCTAAAAAAGATGATGCATTGAAAAAAATATGCGTTTTTGGGGGGGGGGGATGGGGGGGGGGGGTTGTCACATCATCTTTGAGAAAGACCATAATATTAATTAGGAGTCCAGGCGCAATTTAGATTTTGGCCACTAGATGGCATCAGTGGATGTGCCTAATTGTACATAACTGCGCACTCTCCTCAAACAATTGCATGGCATTCTTTTACTGTAATAGCTACTGTAAATTGGACAGTGCATTTATATTAACAATAATTTAAGCTTTCTGCCCATATAAGATATGTCTATGTCCTGGGAAACTTTCTTGTTACTTACAACGTCATGCTAATTACATTAGCGCACTTTAGCTCAAACATCCCAAAGGCGGGACACGATCCCATAGATGGTTAAACAACTAATTGCTCGACGTGAATTCCATTTCCTTCGTTTTTTCTTCTGTGACCTCTATGTGCAGTTTCTGTAGAGATGAATCAGATCAAGCCTGAAATGTGAGATAAAGTAGGGAGTTGTAGTTTCCAACAGGCCAATATTCTACATAGTTTAGTGCAAAAAAAGTGGTAATTTACTACAATTTATTTTTTATTTTATTTTACCTTTATTTTACTAGGCAAGTCAGTTAAGAACAAATTCTTATTTTCAATGACGGCCTAGGAACAGGGTTAACTGCCTTGTTCAGGGGCCCAACACTCTAACCACTGGGCTACCTGCCGCCCCACAATGACGATAATCCATTACGCACCTGCTTAAACTTGTCCGGTCTGTGCGGAGCAGACACAGAGAGAGAATGCTCGAGAGGAATAGAAAGCAGTTGCTTTGCCAGCCCGAAAAATATATGAACTAAAATGATTGATAGTTGGCAGTCATAAAAGTATGCCTTATTTACGTCGAAGAACTACTCAAATAGTGATTTTGTCAGACAGCATAGGCAGTAGTTCTATAGAGACTTGGAATTAAATAATAATGTTGGTTAATAAGTAGTAATGGGCAGTCACTACAATCATGGGGCTTTTATTAATTATCTTTGTCACGGATGCAGTTAGACAGGACCCGAAGCGCAGAGCATTAGTGCGAATACATTCCTTTTATTAAGTAGAAATCCCAAAACCAACAGAAGGAGAGACAGCGACCATGAACTGGCGTGCACAAAAAGAACACAAAAACCCACAACGCAGGTGGGAATAACTAATACTTAAATAGCAAAATGTTGCACAATCCAGCTGTGGAAAGCTCATAGAGACTTACCCAGAAAGTCTCACAGGTGTAATCACTACCAAAGGTGCTTTTACAAAGTATTGACTCAGGGGTGTGAATACTTATGTAAATGAGATATTTCTGTATTTCATTTGAAATATATTTGCAAAATGGGGTATTGTGTGTAGATGGGTGAGAAAAAAATCTATGTAATCAATTTTGAATTTAGGCTGTAACACAACGAAATGTGGAAAACGTCAAGGGGTATGAATAATTCTGAAGGCACTGTATACACTGAGTATACCAAACATTAAGAACAACTTTGTGCCCTCATAACATCCTCAATGGTGGTGGACCATTCTTGATACACACGGGAAACTGTTGAATGTGAAAAACCCAGCAGCGTTGCAGTTCTTGACACAAACCTGTGCAACTGCTATCTACTACCATACCCTGTTCAGAAGGCACTTCTGTCTCAATTGTCTCAAGGCTTCTTTAACCTTTCACCCCCTCTTCATCTACACTGATTGAAGTGGATTTAACAAGTGACATCAATAAGGGATCAAAGCTTCCACCTGTATTCACCTGGTCAGTCTATGTCATGGAAAAAGCAGGTGTTCCTTATGTTTTGTACACTCATTGTATATAACAATATATGCAATTTAGCATATGCTTTTATCCAACGTGACTTAAAGTCAGTTGTGTGTAGCACATAGGGATGTGGGAAACGTAGTCCTCAGCCTGTGTATGTAAGATAGCTTTTCGCATGGCCTAACGCTTCAGGAGACGGTCATGTGTGTAAGCAAAGCAGAGGTCCTGGGTTCGAGCCTCGGCATGAGACAAATCAGGAGGAAGTGGTACTAAGCAAGAAGTGTGACATCCTTTACACATGTTTTTTCTCTACGTATGGTTGGCCCCAGGAATCAAACCTACTATCCTGGCACTGCAAGCACCGTGCTCTACCAACTGAGTTATAGAGGACCACTGAATTCTGGACTCTGACAATGGCATGCTAGTTAGTTTGACAATAGCATGCTAGTTAATTTGACAATAGCATGCTAGTTTGTTTGACAATAGCATGCTAGTTAGTTTGTCTTTTACTTTGTAATGACTGTAACGGGACCTTGTTATCCTTTTATGAAGCCTTATGAACATGACCAGGAGTAATAAGGAAAAACAATGTTTTTTTGTTCAATAGGGAACTATGTTATTCTGTCCTCTGACCCATAATGCAGCACTGTTATCCGTGTAGGGTTCAGTTCAGGAGAGTGGAGTATATTTGTATGTGTGTGTGTGTATGTGTGTCTATGTGTGTGTGTGTGTGTGTGTGTGTGTGTGTGTGTGTGTGTGTGTGTGTGTCTGTCTGTCTGTCTGTCTGTCTGTCTGTCTGTCTGTCTGTCTGTCTGTCTGTCTGTCTGTCTGTCTGTCTGTCTGTCTGCGTGCGTGCGTGCGTGCGTGCGTGCGTATGCAAGGTATTTAACGCTGCAGTGCCTTTGAGTCATAACTCCTGCTCCATTGCATCTGATCTGAAAACAGTAACAAACACACACACACACACACACACACACACACACAGCTATGCCTTACTATGCTTGTGAGGACGTTTTGGGGACCAACAATTGATTTCCCCTTTTTCACTTCTCTGACTTTTTGTTTGTTTGCTATTATTGTGAGGACTTCTGGCATGCGCGCGCACATACACACAGAGACACACACACACACACACACACACACAGACACACACACAACTCCCTAGCTGTCGATATGGAGCTCGGCTCACATATTGATTTAAGTGTCCCCAACTTACTAGCTTCACCCATTGCTGGGTCTGGGTACATGAAGTCAATGTCGGATTTGAAATGAAATGCCGTGTGTGAAAGAGTTTAAATCGGAGAGTGCCATGTGCGTGAGAGTATATGATCGGAATTTTAGGTATTAATTAACTTGTGAAGATTATTATGTGAGTTTACTCAGAAAAGCTTTAATTAACTAGTATAGGCCTACAATTTATTTATTTTATCTCATACTTACATATATAACCTACTGGACTCATAGAGCTACTCTATCAAGTTATTTTGTTGGGGCGAGTGACTCTTTGAACTTACAATATTTTTTTCTTGTGCTTTATGCTATTTGCCTCATGACTCCTGCATGCTATGTTGACGATGAACCTTATTGTTTACCCAACCATGGGACAGACTATGTTTGTTCCCATACTCGGGACTCTTGACTCTATTGGTTACACAGACTTTTTTTCTTAACTTCTTAAAGCATTGTTGGTTAAGGTAAGCATTTCTTGTAGGTAAGCATTTCACTTTAAGTTTTACATCTGTTGTATTCGGCGCATTGTGAAAAACCTTTTCAGTGTACAACACATCAGCTGTCTGTGACCAGGTGAGAACCTTTCCAAGCCTAACCTTCATATCATGACTACTAACAGCTACACACAGCCTACATCATTGTCACGTCATAGTCAATATACTAGAACTAACGTGTTAGTAAACTCACTACAATCACGCAGTAGTCATAAGTACTGTTTAAGTCTATGGAAGGGGGTGAGAACCATGAGCCTCCTAGGTTTTGTATTGAAGTCAATGTACCCAGAGGAGTGCTGCTGAGGTTACTGTAGACCATTGCAAAACAGTGTGTTTTATCAATTATTTGGTGACATTTTATTATATTTAGTATAGTTTTATCTAAAAAGGAGATTTAATTTTTTTGTTTCACTATTTTAATTTAGATGAAATTCACTGAGGAGAATGTTCCTCCTCTGAGGATCCTCCACTGATAATTTTCTTTCTCTCCATCTACCAATAGGTGCCCTTTGCAAGGCATTGGAAAACCTCCCTGGTCTTTGTGATGAATACTTATAGACTCAAGCTTTCAGTTCTTCATTTTTTATTAATTTGTAAATTATGTAGAAAAACATAATTCCTATTTGACTTTATGCAGTGTTGTGTGTAGGCCAGTGACAAAACATATTTCATCCATTTTAAATTCAGGCTGTATATTAATAGAAACCAGAACTGAGAAAAGATTCTGATCAAAGCAAAACATATTTACAGTAGTGAAACAGGTGTACAGTAGGGAAACAGTCAAATGGTAAAATTGAAAAACAATGAATATAATGAATTCCCCCACAAGCATAGATGTTAGTGTATTTCATTTACACAGACACACACAGTAGTAGGCCCCTCTCTTGGCAGTGTGAAAGGACTGGCCCATGCATTTTTTATGGAGCTCTGAGGGCCTGTCTTCGTGCAGGGTTTACTTTTTTAATGTTGCCTTTTCTCAGTCTACTACTGTCAGACTGGGAGGAGTGGGACCAGGGCAAAGCCTTGGTGTTAGAGAGCTCTAACTGGATCTATAACCTGAGGTATTAGAGCTATCTGTTCCTTCCCAAAACAGAGTGGCTTAAGACTAGAATCCTTCATTGAAAATACGTTGAGGCAATACAGTGTTTGTTTACATTGAACCTTCTTTACAAACATTGGAGTAAAACAAACTTATATTTTGGGTTCTGATAGGGTACGACTAGGGTTGCAAATGAAAGGTATCCCAGCTAGAACATAACGTTCCATATGAGCTTGGTGAGAGTGTGGTTGTCCTATGCTTATTTTGCATACAAACTTCCCACAATGTTTTGGGAATGGTACAGGATACCCAGCTAGCACATAACATTCTGAGAACCATGTTTCTTAGGTGAGAATTTTTGTACTTCAGAATAATGTTTTCTACAGGTTTCCTCATTGTTCTATTTAAAGTTATGTTCTTAGAACGTTTCGAGAATGTTAAGAAACAACGTTCTTCTTTGGGAATTTCAGTACTACAGCATAATGTTTTCAACAGGTTTCCTCATGGTTCTATTTAAAGTAATGTTGTGTCTTTCCATAAAAGACACAAAAAAAACATTAGTAACGTTCAAAGAACGTTCTAAGAATGTTATTTAAAAACATATACATTCTGTTCTCAGCGTCAACAAAACTCTCTCTATCCTCTATCTTGCTAAGTGTGTTCAGGTGTGTTGGCCGCACCCACTAATTGGCTACACCTGATCTTAATGAGCGCTTGTTTCCTTTGATATGGGTTCTGTTAAAAAATAGACTAAAATGAACAGCTTTGTATTAGTAAAAAAAACATGGCATGGCAACTTCAATGAAGTTGTAGAAACATCTCAAGGATGATCAATGGATCATAGGGCGGCAGGTAGCCTAGTGGTAACCAAAAGGTTGCTGTATCGAATGCCCAAGTTGCCAAGGTGAAATGCTGCCGATGTGTCCTTGAGCAAGGCACTTAACCCTAATTTGCTCCAGGGGCACCGTAATACTATGGCTGTCCCTGTAGGTAGACCGTCATTGTAAAAACTGACTTGCCTGGTTAAATAAAAAACAGGAACAGGATGCACCTGAGCTCAGATTTGATTCTCATAGCAATGGGTCTGAATCCTTATGTAAATAAGGTATTGCTGTTTTTCATTTTTAGTACATTTGCAAAAATTTATAAAAAAACAGTTTTCGCTTTGTCATTATCGGGTATTGTGTGTAGATTGATGAGGATTTTTTATTTATTTAATCAATTTTAGAATAAGGCTGTAATGTGGAAAAAGTCAAGGGGTCTGAATACTTTCCGATTGCACTGTATATGTATGTGAATATCTTTGAGTCTTTGTGTCTGTGTGTGAGTGCATGTGAGTTCTCAACAACAACACTACCAGTTTATTTTAAACATGAAAGTGAAAGATGGAACTGTGACATTTCACTAAGAGGAGTGTGTCATAAGATGTGTGTTGTGACACCTGTTTCAAATGGTTACACACATGCGGCTATCTATAACCTAAAAGGGCTGTTCGGCTGTCCCCATAGGAGAACCCTTTGAAGAACCCTTTTTGGTTCCAGGGGCTGGCGAAATGTAACCACTCTCAAATTAATAGACATAGCTATGGATGCAAGGACTGACCATATATGATATCAAATGTATAGTTTTAACCATGTTTTGAGGCAATACAGTGTTTGTTTACATTGAACCTTCTTTACAAACATTGGAGTAAAACAAACTTATATTTTGGGTTCTGATAGGGTACGACTAGGGTTGCAAATGAAAGGTATCCCAGCTAGAACATAACGTTCCATATGAGCTTGGTGAGAGTGTGGTTGTCCTATGCTTATTTTGCATACAAACTTCCCACAATGTTTTGGGAATGGTACAGGATACCCAGCTAGCACATAACATTCTGAGAACCATGTTTCTTAGGTGAGAATTTTTGTACTTCAGAATAATGTTTTCTACAGGTTTCCTCATTGTTCTATTTAAAGTTATGTTCTTAGAACGTTTCGAGAATGTTAAGAAACAACGTTCTTCTTTGGGAATTTCAGTACTACAGCATAATGTTTTCAACAGGTTTCCTCATGGTTCTATTTAAAGTAATGTTGTGTCTTTCCATAAAAGACACAAAAAAAACATTAGTAACGTTCAAAGAACGTTCTAAGAATGTTATTTAAAAACATATACATTCTGTTCTCAGCGTCAACAAAACTCTCTCTATCCTCTATCTTGCTAAGTGTGTTCAGGTGTGTTGGCCGCACCCACTAATTGGCTACACCTGATCTTAATGAGCGCTTGTTTCCTTTGATATGGGTTCTGTTAAAAAATAGACTAAAATGAACAGCTTTGTATTAGTAAAAAAAACATGGCATGGCAACTTCAATGAAGTTGTAGAAACATCTCAAGGATGATCAATGGATCATAGGGCGGCAGGTAGCCTAGTGGTAACCAAAAGGTTGCTGTATCGAATGCCCAAGTTGCCAAGGTGAAATGCTGCCGATGTGTCCTTGAGCAAGGCACTTAACCCTAATTTGCTCCAGGGGCACCGTAATACTATGGCTGTCCCTGTAGGTAGACCGTCATTGTAAAAACTGACTTGCCTGGTTAAATAAAAAACAGGAACAGGATGCACCTGAGCTCAGATTTGATTCTCATAGCAATGGGTCTGAATCCTTATGTAAATAAGGTATTGCTGTTTTTCATTTTTAGTACATTTGCAAAAATTTATAAAAAAACAGTTTTCGCTTTGTCATTATCGGGTATTGTGTGTAGATTGATGAGGATTTTTTATTTATTTAATCAATTTTAGAATAAGGCTGTAATGTGGAAAAAGTCAAGGGGTCTGAATACTTTCCGATTGCACTGTATATGTATGTGAATATCTTTGAGTCTTTGTGTCTGTGTGTGAGTGCATGTGAGTTCTCAACAACAACACTACCAGTTTATTTTAAACATGAAAGTGAAAGATGGAACTGTGACATTTCACTAAGAGGAGTGTGTCATAAGATGTGTGTTGTGACACCTGTTTCAAATGGTTACACACATGCGGCTATCTATAACCTAAAAGGGCTGTTCGGCTGTCCCCATAGGAGAACCCTTTGAAGAACCCTTTTTGGTTCCAGGGGCTGGCGAAATGTAACCACTCTCAAATTAATAGACATAGCTATGGATGCAAGGACTGACCATATATGATATCAAATGTATAGTTTTAACCATGTTTTGAGGCAATACAGTGTTTGTTTACATTGAACCTTCTTTACAAACATTGGAGTAAAACAAACTTATATTTTGGGTTCTGATAGGGTACGACTAGGGTTGCAAATGAAAGGTATCCCAGCTAGAACATAACGTTCCATATGAGCTTGGTGAGAGTGTGGTTGTCCTATGCTTATTTTGCATACAAACTTCCCACAATGTTTTGGGAATGGTACAGGATACCCAGCTAGCACATAACATTCTGAGAACCATGTTTCTTAGGTGAGAATTTTTGTACTTCAGAATAATGTTTTCTACAGGTTTCCTCATTGTTCTATTTAAAGTTATGTTCTTAGAACGTTTCGAGAATGTTAAGAAACAACGTTCTTCTTTGGGAATTTCAGTACTACAGCATAATGTTTTCAACAGGTTTCCTCATGGTTCTATTTAAAGTAATGTTGTGTCTTTCCATAAAAGACACAAAAAAAACATTAGTAACGTTCAAAGAACGTTCTAAGAATGTTATTTAAAAACATATACATTCTGTTCTCAGCGTCAACAAAACTCTCTCTATCCTCTATCTTGCTAAGTGTGTTCAGGTGTGTTGGCCGCACCCACTAATTGGCTACACCTGATCTTAATGAGCGCTTGTTTCCTTTGATATGGGTTCTGTTAAAAAATAGACTAAAATGAACAGCTTTGTATTAGTAAAAAAAACATGGCATGGCAACTTCAATGAAGTTGTAGAAACATCTCAAGGATGATCAATGGATCATAGGGCGGCAGGTAGCCTAGTGGTAACCAAAAGGTTGCTGTATCGAATGCCCAAGTTGCCAAGGTGAAATGCTGCCGATGTGTCCTTGAGCAAGGCACTTAACCCTAATTTGCTCCAGGGGCACCGTAATACTATGGCTGTCCCTGTAGGTAGACCGTCATTGTAAAAACTGACTTGCCTGGTTAAATAAAAAACAGGAACAGGATGCACCTGAGCTCAGATTTGATTCTCATAGCAATGGGTCTGAATCCTTATGTAAATAAGGTATTGCTGTTTTTCATTTTTAGTACATTTGCAAAAATTTATAAAAAAACAGTTTTCGCTTTGTCATTATCGGGTATTGTGTGTAGATTGATGAGGATTTTTTATTTATTTAATCAATTTTAGAATAAGGCTGTAATGTGGAAAAAGTCAAGGGGTCTGAATACTTTCCGATTGCACTGTATATGTATGTGAATATCTTTGAGTCTTTGTGTCTGTGTGTGAGTGCATGTGAGTTCTCAACAACAACACTACCAGTTTATTTTAAACATGAAAGTGAAAGATGGAACTGTGACATTTCACTAAGAGGAGTGTGTCATAAGATGTGTGTTGTGACACCTGTTTCAAATGGTTACACACATGCGGCTATCTATAACCTAAAAGGGCTGTTCGGCTGTCCCCATAGGAGAACCCTTTGAAGAACCCTTTTTGGTTCCAGGGGCTGGCGAAATGTAACCACTCTCAAATTAATAGACATAGCTATGGATGCAAGGACTGACCATATATGATATCAAATGTATAGTTTTAACCATGTTTTGAGGCAATACAGTGTTTGTTTACATTGAACCTTCTTTACAAACATTGGAGTAAAACAAACTTATATTTTGGGTTCTGATAGGGTACGACTAGGGTTGCAAATGAAAGGTATCCCAGCTAGAACATAACGTTCCATATGAGCTTGGTGAGAGTGTGGTTGTCCTATGCTTATTTTGCATACAAACTTCCCACAATGTTTTGGGAATGGTACAGGATACCCAGCTAGCACATAACATTCTGAGAACCATGTTTCTTAGGTGAGAATTTTTGTACTTCAGAATAATGTTTTCTACAGGTTTCCTCATTGTTCTATTTAAAGTTATGTTCTTAGAACGTTTCGAGAATGTTAAGAAACAACGTTCTTCTTTGGGAATTTCAGTACTACAGCATAATGTTTTCAACAGGTTTCCTCATGGTTCTATTTAAAGTAATGTTGTGTCTTTCCATAAAAGACACAAAAAAAACATTAGTAACGTTCAAAGAACGTTCTAAGAATGTTATTTAAAAACATATACATTCTGTTCTCAGCGTCAACAAAACTCTCTCTATCCTCTATCTTGCTAAGTGTGTTCAGGTGTGTTGGCCGCACCCACTAATTGGCTACACCTGATCTTAATGAGCGCTTGTTTCCTTTGATATGGGTTCTGTTAAAAAATAGACTAAAATGAACAGCTTTGTATTAGTAAAAAAAACATGGCATGGCAACTTCAATGAAGTTGTAGAAACATCTCAAGGATGATCAATGGATCATAGGGCGGCAGGTAGCCTAGTGGTAACCAAAAGGTTGCTGTATCGAATGCCCAAGTTGCCAAGGTGAAATGCTGCCGATGTGTCCTTGAGCAAGGCACTTAACCCTAATTTGCTCCAGGGGCACCGTAATACTATGGCTGTCCCTGTAGGTAGACCGTCATTGTAAAAACTGACTTGCCTGGTTAAATAAAAAACAGGAACAGGATGCACCTGAGCTCAGATTTGATTCTCATAGCAATGGGTCTGAATCCTTATGTAAATAAGGTATTGCTGTTTTTCATTTTTAGTACATTTGCAAAAATTTATAAAAAAACAGTTTTCGCTTTGTCATTATCGGGTATTGTGTGTAGATTGATGAGGATTTTTTATTTATTTAATCAATTTTAGAATAAGGCTGTAATGTGGAAAAAGTCAAGGGGTCTGAATACTTTCCGATTGCACTGTATATGTATGTGAATATCTTTGAGTCTTTGTGTCTGTGTGTGAGTGCATGTGAGTTCTCAACAACAACACTACCAGTTTATTTTAAACATGAAAGTGAAAGATGGAACTGTGACATTTCACTAAGAGGAGTGTGTCATAAGATGTGTGTTGTGACACCTGTTTCAAATGGTTACACACATGCGGCTATCTATAACCTAAAAGGGCTGTTCGGCTGTCCCCATAGGAGAACCCTTTGAAGAACCCTTTTTGGTTCCAGGCAGAACCTTTTTGAGTTCCATGTAGAACCCTTTACTCAGAGGGTTCTACATGGAACCCAAAATAGAACTACAATGACCAGAATCCATTGCGCCTATTCCTTCTGGCACCGCACACAGCATGAGAGAGGAATGTAAACAACACAATGACGAGAGGGATAGAGACAGTTCGTGAGGTAGCTCTAGCGGATTGATAGTTGGAGAAGTCTTGAAAGTATGCCTTCTCTACTCTGAAGAACTACTAAAATATTGATTTCGTCAGACAGCTCTGCAGCATGGGCAGCTGTTGCAACCCTTTTCGCTAGACAAGAGCACAGATATAACGTTAGATGGTTGTCTGGCTGCTACTGCCAGAGAGATGAGATTATGACTTTAAGAAATTAAATAATAAAGTAATCAAATAAAAAAGTAATATGCTATACACAACTTAAATATTTTATTGAATTAAAGTAATGTGAATAAATTATGGTTAATAAGTGATACGCTTATGGGCAGTCACCATCATTTGGCTCTTATTAATTGCTTGGCCTGTATATATATATATATATATATATATATATTTTATATTTATTCAAACCGACCTCAAAAAGCACTAATCACTCAGCACTACCGTTCTCAGTGTTATGTGATGCATGGCTAATGGCTGTTTAGCAGAGGCAGGCACAGAGAGACAGGCCAAGAATACATCTTAGAGGAGAACTTGTTTGAGGCTTAATTTAACATCCAACAACGGGAGGTTCTGGCACAGAATTTGGGTGACAGCCATCACCTCCCTCACACACACTGGCAAGACCTCCTTCCACACACGGTTGCAAGACCACACACACACAGACACGGTGGCAAGACCACACTTACACAGACACGGTGACGACAAGACCACACTCACACACACGGTGTCAAGACCACGCTCACACACGCGCATGTGCACACACACAAGATCACAAGCATATGCACATACACACAAGATCATGCACACACACAAACATTGTTGATAAAACTTAATTGAATTGATGCTCAGAAAAACAACTTATGGCCGAAATGTATAGGTAGCAGAAAAACAATACAACAATAAAATAACTAAATGAACACTAGAGACATTGTTTATGGGCCACTAACAGATACAAGCTAACAATCTTAGCTAAGGTCTCTGTGCAGTGTCTGGTCCCGAGAAATATCCTGCTCTGTAGCACCACCTTGAGGGAACCAACTCAAAGGAAATCTGTGCATGATTGAACTTGAACTTTCAAACATTTTTTAAAAATTTAAACCGACTACTTTTTACCTACCTACCACTTTATTCCTTATAAAAACGTATTATGTGTGGTAAAATATATTAAATGAAAAACAAGATATTCAGATTGTTTAATAGTCACATGTACATAGTCAGTGCATACAGACAGCCGTTCAAACATGACACCTCCTTCATCACAAAACAACACTGTAGGCTACATCCAAAGCCCAAAGCCCAAAACAAATACTAACTATAAGTATACAAACATCTCTGTAAAACAACAATGTTAATATACTTAATTGTTTGTCAGTACAGTCACATAAACAGTATAATTGTCAATACAACACAAAGAGTACAGCAGTGAGCTTAATCCTAGGTTGTGTAAGCTAGCTAAAATATGTATTCTTTTGCGCATTCTCTCCATCCACCCAGTGTGTGTGTGTTTACTATACCCTCAGATCATGAAGGACTGCATGTGTTTGTTCTTGGGCTGCAGAAAGGGAAAGGAGTATCAGTTAACTAGACTGGTTACTATTATCAACAACTCACTTAACAACTCATGCTTATCAACACAGTGGTGTGGTCAACAACTGTTCAAAGAACAGTCCAATTTAAAACAAAACCACTGCTCAACTAAGCTAATACTGACAGTAGAAGGAATAACAGTTCCTGATAAACAACAACTGGGAATGGGAACACATTCGCTTCTCTGGTTGGAGGAGGAGGTGGACAGTAGGAGTTGGTGCAACAAAAAACGAAGAGACAAACACCACAATGAATTACTTTCTTTTTCTGTTTTTTTTTTTCTCTGTAAAGAAGAGTTATGACAGTGAGAGTCTCAGCCATGTAGCCATGTATATCAGTGGAGGCTGCTGAGGGGAGGACTGCTCATAATAATTGCTGGAACGGCGCTAATGGAATGGCATCAAACACCTGGAACCCATGTCTTTGATGTATTTGATGCCATTCCACTAATTCTGCTACAGTCATTACATTCATCCTTCCTTCAATTATGTGAAGTTTGCCAGTACCATTTGCTGAAAAGCAGCCCCACACCATGATGTTCCCACCTCCAAACTTCACTGTTGGTATGGTGTTTTTAGGGTGATGTGCTGTGCCATTTCTCCTCCAAACATGGTGTGTATTATGACATCCAAACAGTTCAATTTTGCTCTCATCTGACCACACTATATTCTCCCAGTGTTTCACTGGCTTTTCCAAATGTTGTGCAGCAAACTTTAAACGAGCTTCAACATGCTTTTTTTCAGCAATGGAGTCTTGCGTGGTGAGCGTGCATACAGGCCATGGCGGTGGAGTGCATTACTTACTGTTTTCTTTGAGACAACAGTACCTGCTAATTGCAGGTCTTTTTGAAGCTCTCCACAAGTGGTCCTTGGCTCTTGGACAACTCTTCTGATTATTCTTTTCACTCCTCTGTCAGAAATCTTGCTAGGAGCACCTGGTCGAGGCAAGTTTATGGTGAAATGATTGTCTTTCCACTTCCGTATTATGGCCCCAACAGTGCTCACTGGAACATTCAGAAGCTTAGAAATGTGCCTATAACCAATGCCTACATTATGTTTTGCAACAATTAGGTTGCGAAGGTCTTGATACAGCTCTTTGCTTTTACCCATCATGTGTCTTGTGTGACACCTTGGCAATGAGACCTTTTTGTAGGCCATCAGTTGGGACTGAACCAGCTGAAGTACTCACTCACCTATAGTCTGTGTAGTGAAGTACTCACTCACCTATAGTCTGTGTAGTGAAGTACTCACTCACCTATAGTCTGTGTAGTGAAGTACTCACTCACCTATAGTCTGTGTAGTGAAGTACTCACTCACCTATAGTCTGTGTAGTGAAGTACTCACTCACCTATAGTCTGTGTAGTGAAGTACTCACTCACTTATAGTCTGTGTAGTGAAGTACTCACTCACTTATAGTCTGTGTAGTGAAATACTCACTCACCTATAGTCTGTGTAGTGAAGTACTCACTCACCTATAGTCTGTGTAGTGAAGTACTCACTCACCTATAGTCTGTGTAGTGAAGTACTCACTCTCTTTGCAGCAGCCCTGTCGATGGGAGACTCACATCCAGGCAGCACATGAGGATGAGCAGGAAGAGGCCTACAGCTCCGGCTATCAGTGTCGTCATACTTAACGGATCAAAAGGAGGGGGAACAGAGGGAGAGAGGGGTGAAGGAAAGATAAGGATGACTGATGATTGGAGAGAAAAGATGACAGAAAAAAGGAAATGAAAATACAGAAACACACACACACACACACACACACACACACACACACACACACACACACACTGGATTGTACATTCTATGACCTTCATGTGATGGGCCACAAAGCTTTTGGACACCCCCACACTATTGGAGACCTCACAGCAGTACTGGCCCGAGTAATCTTCTGCTCCGGAGACACACAGAGGGGAGAGGGGGTGAGGAGAGAGGTGAGAACAGTGGTGAGAGGGATGAGGACAGAGAGAGGAGAGAGGTGAGAACAGCGGAGAGAGGGATGAGGACAGAGAGTGAAGAGACGGGTTGAGGACAGAGGGAGGAGAGACGGGGTGATGACAGAGGGCGGGTGTGTATTGTGATGTTAACATAACTTTGATCAGGCATATGAACCACCTCCATTACGTGTTACTCACCAGTGTTCCCTTGTCAGTGTCCATGCTATAGGAGATGTCAGGTACAGTGGGGAGAACAAGTATTTGTTACACTGCCGATTTTGCAGGTTTTCCTACTTACAAAGCATGTAGAGGTCTGTAATTTTTATCATAGGTACACGTCAACTGTGAGAGACGGAATCTATAACAAAAATACAGAAAATCACATTGTATGATTTTTAAATAATTAATTTGCATTTTATTGCATGACATAAGTATTTGATCACCTACCAACCAGTAAGAATTCCGGCTCTCACAGACCTGTTAGTTTTTCTTTAAGAAGCCCTCCTGTTCTCCACTCATTACCTGTATTAACTGCAACTGTTTGAACTCGTTACCTGTATAAAAGACACCTGTCCACACACTCAATTAAACAGACTCCAACCTCTCCACAATGGCCAAGACCAGAGAGCTGTGTAAGGACATCAGGGATAAAATTGTAGACCTGCACAAGGCTGAGATGGGCTACAGGACAATAGGCAAGCAGCTTGGTGAGAAGGCAACAACTGTTGGCGCAATTATTAGAAAATGGAAGAAGTTCAAGATGACGGTCAATCTCCCTCGGTCTGGGTCACCATGCAAGATCTCACCTCGTGGGGCACCAATGATCATGAGGAAGGTGAGGGATCAGCCCAGAACTACACGGCAGGACCTGGTCAATGACCTGAAGAGAGCTGGGACCACAGTCTCAAAGAAAACCATTAGTAACACACTACGCCGTCATGGATTAAAATCCTGCAGCGCACGCAAGGTCCCCCTGCTCAAGCCAGCGCATGTCCAGGCCCGTCTGAAGTTTGCCAGTGACCATCTGGATGATCCAGAGGAGGAATGGGAGAAGGTCATGTGGTCTGATGAGACAAAAATAGAGCTTTTTGGTCTATACTCCACTCTCCGTGTTTGGAGGAAGAAGGATGAGTACAACCCCAAGAACACCATCCCAACCGTGAAGCATGGAGGTGGAAACATCATTCTTTGGGGATGCTTTTCTGCAAAGGGGACAGGACAACTGCACCGTATTGAGGGGAGGATGGATGGGGCCATGTATCGCGAGATCTTGGCCAACAACCTCCTTCCCTCAGTAAGAGCATTGAAGATGGGTCGTGGCTGGGTCTTCCAGCATGACAACGACCCGAAACACACAGCCAGGGCAACTAAGGAGTGGCTCCATAAGAAGCATCTCAAGGTCCTGGAGTGGCCTAGCCAGTCTCCAGACCTGAACCCAATAGAAAATCTTTGGAGGGAGCTGAAAGTCCGTATTGCCCAGCGACAGCCCCGAAACCTGAAGGATCTGGAGAAGGTCTGTTTTGAGGAGTGGGCCAAAATCCCTGCTGCAGTGTGTGCAAACCTGGTCAAGAACTACAGGAAACATATGATCTCTGTAATTGCAAACAAAGGTTTCTGTACCAAATATTAAGTTCTGCTTTTCTGATGTATCAAATACTTATGTCATGCAATAAAATGCAAATTAATTACTTAAAAATGGGATTTTCTGGATTTTTGTTTTAGATTCCGTCACTCACAGTTGAAGAGTACCTATGATAAAAATTACAGACTTCTACATGCTTTGTAAGTGGAAAAACCTGCAAAATCAGCAGTGTATCAAATACTTGTTCTCCCCACTGTATGTGTGTGGTGCTCAGGGCCTTGTCTTTGTACCAGAGGTAGGTAGGAGGGGGCACACTGAGTTTATCCTTACGGTGGAGCTCTACACCTTCCCCAGACAGCACTGAGCTGGGCACCTCACAGGACAGGGTGTAGGGGGGGCACTGGGGGAGGAGGACAGGATTACCAACACACACACACACACACGCATGCACACACACACACACACACACACACACACACACACACACACACACACACACACACACACACACACACACGTGCACACGTTGAGTAACACGTAATGGATGTGGTTCAGATGCCTGATTAAAGTTATGTTAATTACGTTATATCACACTACACACCCTCCTTCTGTCATCACCCTGTCTCTCCTCCCTCTGTCATCACCCCGTCTCTCCTCCCTCTGTCCTTACCCCGTCTCTGCTCGCTCTGCGCTCACCTCCTCTCTCTGTCCTCACCCCGTCTCTCCTCCCTCTGTCATCACCCCGTCTCTCCTCCCTGTCATCACCCCGTCTCTCCTCTCTCTGTCCTCGACCTGGCTCTCCTCCCTCTGTCCTCACCCCGTCTCTGCTTGCTCTGCGCTCACCTCTTCTCTCTGTCCTCGACCTGGCTCTCCTCTCTCTGTCACTTTAATAATGGAACACTAGTTACTTTAATAATGTTTACATACTGTTTTATTCATTTCATGTGTATATACTGTATTCTACTGTATTTTAGTGCCAGTCCAACATTGCTCGTCCTAATATTTATATATTTCTTAATTCCATTCTTTTACTTTTAGATTTGTGTGTATTGTTGTGAATTGTTAGATACTACTGCACTGTTGGAGCTAGGAACACAAGCCTTTTGCTAAACCCGCGATAACATCTGCTAAATATGTGTATGATTTGATTTGATAACACACAAGACAACTGTGTGGCTCAGTTAGTAGAGCATGGCGCTTGCAAAGCCAGGGTTATGGGTTTGATTCCTACAGTGGAACAGTACGAGTAAGTTGCTCTGGATATGAGTGTCTGTTAAATCACTAAAATGTAAAGGCACAGGGTGGGTGGAGGACATTGTTACTAACACACACCCAGTCCGTTGAGGGTGACGTTAACCTCTCCCAGGTTGGTGTGGTCTGCTTGTGCGCTGACCTCACAGCGGTACAACCCAGAGTCCTTCTGGGTAACGGCATGCAGCGTCACCGTTGCCCCCTCAATCTTGTCTAAAACAGCCTCAAACACTACAACCATCCCAGATAGCAACTGATTGATTGATCTCCGGCCAATTAGCAGCAGGGTCATGGCGGTTCAATCGACAACATTAAACAGGGAGATCAGCCTGCCTGCGCTGGGCATCAGAGAGGTTGACTCTCCAGAGCCGTGGAGCCCCTTAGAGGTCTGGCCTTTCATCAGCCTCTGGATCTCTGGGTGTCTGGGCTTGGACAGCATCATAGCGTTTAATGTACATTTATGATCTGTATGATCCCAGTCCTCCCAACCCAAACGCACGCCCAACCCCTAAACACATTACACACACACTTAACCAAACCAAACTGTTTAAAGTGTGCTCAGAAACGTACAATACATACATACACACACACATACATACAGACGCATGTGCGCACACACACACACAGTTTGAGAGGCTCTGATGCAGTGCATGATGGGAATACTAGAAAAATTATCAATATTTAGCCTGACGTGCAAACTGCCTCTTAACTTATTGTCATTACACACATCTATTTTGCAATAAAAAAATAAAACGTCTAAAATCATCACACATCAACACTATGGCATATATGGTCCTATTGAATACTACTATCCTGCATTAGTCATGTTTGATGGCTACAGTATGTATGACTGTTCATTGACTCCCCTTGGGAGATATCTCCCATTATCGTGCGGTGGAAGAGGGCTGGTGTCCGGAGCAGAGGCGCCGAAGACGGAGGAAACGTCAACGGGCAAAGGCGAAGGACCAGCCTGGAGCCCAGGAAAACCCTCAAACTCTTTTTGGAGGGGGGGCTATGGGGGTGGTCGGGATCGATGGAGAAGAGCCCCGACCACTGCACTCGTGGGGGTTCCAGGAGAAGCCCCTACAGCAATGGGAGCAGGAGTACATAGAGGAGTCGGAGGAAGATGACGACGTGCTTCTGTTCCCTCACTCGTGGGGGTTCCCGGAGGAACCCTCACAGGATGGGGATTGGCGGTGGAGAGTGGACGACAGGAACAGTCGAACTCCAGCGTCAATTCCCAATCCGGTGCCTCCAGCGCCGGTCCAGAGTTCGACACGGAAGATGCCGACTCCGCACACCACACCATCGGTGCGCAGCCACAACTCGGGACGGCCCGTGTCGACTCCGCGCACCACACCATCGGTGCGCATCCACAGCCCGGTGAGACCCGCGCCGGACCACAGCGTGGAGTCGCCAGCTACGGTCTACAGCCTGGAGTCTCTGTGGTTGGAGCCCAACTCTGCGCCGGTGCCCAGGAGGGGTACAGCGTATAACATCGCTTTGGAGCGGGAGCCTGCACCGCTCCAGTGCAGGGGCAGTCCGCTCCAATGATGCCTGGTCTGGGTCCGGCCGTCTGCTCCGCTCCAGTGATGGAGCAGTCCACTCCACCGATGCCCAGTCCAGCTCCGGTCATCTACTCCACTCCAGAGTCGGAGCAGTCCGCTCCACCGGTGCCCAGTCCAGCTCCGGTCAGCTGCTCCACTCTAGTGCCGGAGCAGTCCGCCCCACCAGTGTCCAGTCCAGCTCCGGTCATCTGCTCCACCCCAGAGCCGGGGCAGTCCACTCCACGGGTGCCCAGTCCGGGTCCGGTTGTCTACTCCGCCCCCATGCTGGAGCCGTCTGCTCCACCGGGGTCCGAGCCGGGACCAGAAGTCAGCCCCTCTCCAGGGTCGGGGGCTCCCACACCAGGGTCCAGAAAGGGCTTGGTGCATCGTGGGAGTACTGAGGGGGGAAGCATCGCACCGGGGTCCGGACCGGACCGAGCGTGCAACGGGGAGGCAGGAATGGAGAAGCCATCACTGCCTACGTCACACCCGAAGCCACCCCAGTACTCCGCCTTCTCCCCCCTAGTATTGTCTCTATTTTTTTTGGGGGGGGGGGGAGGAGTACATCTCATAAAATAAAAGGAATGACTCTGCACGAACGCTCCGTATATCGTCCCTTTACTACGCAACGTGACAAAATGCTGCACACTGCTGCTCATACTCCCAGGTGATAGTGATTTATAACAACGTTTCGACCCTCATCAGGATGTGGGTATGTTCTTCAGCTTTGTGATTTTACTTTTGTGGAGTTAACTATTTCTAAGTTGAGGTTTTGTCATAAAGTTTTGTGTTTTTGCTCATTGTAAGATCTACAATCTATTTTTGATATTTGTATTTTGATACTTTTTGTTGTAAGTTATAGTTTAATAAGATAGATAGATAGATAGATAGATAGATAGATAGATAGATAGATAGATAGATAGATAGATAGATAGATAGATAGATAGATAGATAGATAGATAGATAGATAGATAGATAGATAGATAGATAGATAGATAGATAGATACTTTATTGAAATTTCAGTGTCAAGCAGCTACAACAAAAACACAGGGCAGGTGCAAAATGCCACAACAAAAGTACACAAAAGACAGATACACGGTACATGATACATAGAGCGGCAGTATGAAAAAGTATAGAAATACAAGATATCTGGAGTGCAAAAAAATAAAAGCTATAAAAGAGACATTGCATAGTATGGGTGGTTGGCTGAATATGTACACTATACATTGGTGGATGTTGGATGGTTAACTATACTATACAGGTCGATGGCAGAGAAATACTTCAGTAGCTAAAAATGCATATGATATGAGCGAGGGTAATAATAGTTTACTTAATAGACAGACAGGGTAAATGAACAGGTAAGTGAAAATGTTGCATGGTTAAATTAGCTGTACAGTTAAGTATACAGTTATATTTACAGATAAGTGAATACTTGCATGGTTACACAAACTGTACGGTAAATGACAGAAAGAGATACTTTAATATCGGACGGACCAGAGTTACTTACGGATGGATGCATAATTGTTCAAAATAACACTTACTTTGATAGTTAGTAAGTTGATTTATAAATTCAGAATGCCTGTTTCCAACAGTTTGACCTGTCTTGTTTAGTTACATACATGTAAGTACATCACTGGGGCCGAGCTCCCTCCCATCCAGGACCTCTATACCAGGCGGTGTCAGAGGAAGGCCCTAAAAATTGTCAACGACTCCAGCCACCTGTTATATACTGTTCTCTCAGCTACCGCACGGGAAGTGGTACCGATGCACCATGTCTGGAACCAACAAGACCCTGAACAGCTTCTATCCCAAGCTATAAGACTGCTAAATAGTTAGTTAAATAGTTGACCAATAGCTACCCGGACTACCTGCATTGACCCTTTTTGCACTAACTCTTTTGACTAATCACATAGGCTGCTGCTACTGTTTATTATCTATCCTATTGCCTAGTCACTTTATACCATATGTACATAGAGTGCCTTCATAAAGTATTCACAGCCCTTGTAATTTTCCAAATGTTACTGTGTTATATACTCTGTATTACTCTCTAATGAGTACATTTTAAGAAAAATCTCCCCCCACGCACACACACTACCGTGTCTCAGCTCCCCTACATCATTCGGTATTTTGTGTCTCGCCACTCATACAGACAAGTAAAGTCATACTTTTAACATTCACACACACACACACACACTGTTCCTAAGTTACTGTCTGTGTAGCTGCTGTGTTGAGAGAGAGCCCCACTGCTGTTACCTCAACACACACACACACACACTTGCACATGATGGAGGGGTTGTCATGAAACCCTATTGCCATTACCCACAACCATTCCCTCTGACTACACACTCACTGCACATGACCACAGGGCAAAATTCATCAGTATTACTACCATATTTACTACCTTTTCTTGTCAGGCCACTAAAATCAATAAGATTACAAACTGTAAAGCTGCAATAAATAAAGCAGCGGGTCAAAGTTCACAAAACAAAGCATGAGTGATAGATTAATGACAGGCTGGCTTTCAATGTGTTGTGTATGGTAATAAAAACATTTACTTATTCCTCTGTGTCTGACTGTTGACATTCTTTAGCCCAGTCCAAAATGAAAAACCACCCACCGGTCTAGTCTTGTACCTTCCCGATGGGTGGTAGCTATTAGGGGATTGTTCAACCTATCCTTCCAATAGCAATTAGGTGATGGTTCAACCTAACCTTCCAATAGCTATTAGGTGATGGATCAACCTAACCTTCCAATAGCTATTAGGTGATGGTTCAACCTAATAGGCTTAGAGGAGTTTCAGCCAGTGCCATTACACCTATCCCTTTCTTTAGCTCTAGAAACAGACATTCAGCATAATTTATTGTTTTAGATAGCAATTGTTTAAGAACTTTGAGCTGAATGATCAGTAAACTAAATCAATAAATGATGAAGGGAAGGGGCTTTTGGATTGTTTTAAGACAGGACCTCAGTCTCTTGTCCTGCGTGGCTCAGTTGGTAGAGCATGGCGCTTGCAATGTCATGGGTTTGATTCCCGCTGGGGCCACCCATACCAAAAAGTGTATGCACGCATGACTGTTAATTGCTTTGGATGAAAGTGTCTGCTAAATGGAATATATTATAAATACAATCCTGTCCTGTCAAACTTCTCTGTTCTGTAGTGACCACTGAATCAGGAGGTTGCCCCCTAGTGGGATAGGAACATACTGCCATACTTTCGACCCCATGTCCCAAACCAGGAAACAAACTGGTTGAATTAATGTTGTTTCCACGTTATTTAAACAAAACATTTAGACATTGAACTGACGTCTGTGTCCAGCGAGTAGTCATGACTTAGATTTGCAGTTCAGAAAACATGACAGGTTTGGGCAAGTCCATTGTCATAGTATCTTTAATCACATTCAAAATATACAACAGAAAGAGCAGGATTATTAAAAAAGGACCACTTTACAGTTCAATAGCCATTCTGTAAACTGATGTTATACATCTGGCCCTGTGAGAAGTTGGAGCTACATTCACTATTTAATTTTATATTCATTGTAGATTAGACACATTCTGCAAGGCCTCACACACGTGACCAAAACATGCTGTAGCAAAGTCTGCAAGCGACTGTTGTCGATTATTGCTATATGGTTTTTACATTATATTGTTTTTCTTCTGTAACAGGAAGTTATCAGAGTGTTGTGCACTTTGGGCCCAATTAATGACTGGCGAACCGGGAAGCATAGGGAGAAAAATAAAGGGCTGTTAAAGAGATACTGGGGGCGGGGAACAGACGTGCTGATGCACTAACCTGCATGTGATGAGAGTGGAGGGGGGTTTTAGGGGAGTGGGGATTATAAAGAGTGACGGGCCAGCTCTTTATAGGGTCAGGAGGGCTCATAACAATCTTTTACAGAGACAGGCACCACAAAGAAGACAGTTGGAGCCGTTACCTTGACTACATTCACAGGTAAGGCAATAACAGCAAAGCATAGAATTGTTTATTTGTATTATTCACAAAGAGCAAGGTTGGTGATTAGTAGACAGTTGTGTCTTGAGTATTCAGTGTTTTGAGCAGTCATTTCTCTCCCTCTCTAGATGAAGATGAAGACTCTGGTCTTACTGTCATTGAGCCTAACAGGTAAGGTGTCTCAGTGAGTGTTCTAGAAGGTTTTCTAAGTTCTCTCCCAAAGTGCTCTTATTTTCCTAAAGAATGGTAGGCTGAAGGGTTGTACATGTAGCCTAATCCATGATACAGCAATCACCAAAATATATATTTCAAAGATGTATTTGACCTACTACATTTGTTTACTGGTGTAGCACACAACCCCGCAGCACCAGCAAGGCAGGGAGACCCATAAGCTTTTTTTAAATGTATTTTTGGGGAGGTCGGGCCTCCTAGATAGCATGAGAGCACGTCATAAGCCATGATTATTATTATTTTTGAATGACAGGAAATTAGCTTTAAAACTGGGTATTCTTGAAAGTCGGGACAGTCCTTGTCCGGCAGCGAAAGTCTATTTTATTAGAAAACAAATTATGATGATTTTCTTGCATTATTTGAGCTTAAAGTTTACATTTAGGGGATTTTTTAAGGGAAAAGATTTGTTTTGGGAATTTTCTAAATACTTTCAATGTCGGCTCTATGCCTAGCAAAGATTTTTTTTTAAATTGCAAAAATTGATATTCACTGAAAAGTTATTGTATGTACAGTACCAGTCAAAAGATTAGGCACACCTACTCATTCAAGGGTTTTTCTTTATTTTGACTATTTTCTACATTGTAGAATAATAGTGAAGACATCAAAACTATGAAATAAACACATATGGAATCATGTAGTAACCATAAAAGTTAAACAAATCATAATATATTTTATATTATTCAAAGTAGCCACCCTTTGCCTTGATGACAGCTTTGCACACTCTTGGAATTCTCTCAACCAGCTTAACCTGGTGTGATAGCTGATACTTTGGTCTATCAAAATCTATATTTAAGATGTTGTTAATATTAAGGCAAATATTTGAGATAGTCCCATCTTTGAAGAATCCCTGAGCTCTAAAACAGCAACATTTTCTCTCATCCACATGGCAAAATAGCATGAGATTAGCTCGGACCTTGCGGGGGCCCCGCAAAACTGCACTATGCCACTGCCTTTGTTCCTTGATTTTTTTATAGCTCTTCTGTTGCTTGGCCCCTCTGCACCAGTGCATATTGTTGTGTGCATTTTGTTTGCAATACCAGTACAGTTCATTTTTGTGATATACAGTACTTAATAATTAATAATATTAATATTCCTCTTTTCAAATCGTTTTTTTGTAAGTCTAAAGTGAAAGTGCCACTGTTCTCTGTGACTCTGATTATGACTCTGTTGTCTAGGCTCATATGAGCGTCACTTATCAATGTCCCCTTATCAATACCTGATTATCCTTTAACATTTAGTTCTCTCTGTGATGTGGTGTTATGATTCAATACTGATATGGAGTACTGTATACCTGGGATCAGAGTTAGTAAATTCCTGAATCTCAAATCATTCCATGTTTTCTACAAAGTGGATTATTTTTGTCCAGGGCCATTTAAAAAACTTTGCACCTATTGCACTGGTTACAATGGGTAACAATGGATTAAAATGGGTAATTATAAATAAAAAAAACGTGTGATTTTTCTCTATTTCACAGTGGCTATGGGGAGACCCCATGGAGTCATGGATGAATGGAAACCAGCTTTGCCCCAGAGAGAGATCTACCCAGCCCTGAGAGACCAGGAAAAACCCGCTGGCTGGAACACTGAGGCGATTGTTAAACAAACCCATTTTAGTTCTGTGGTGGGGGAGAAACCTGATAAACTAAGTCCTCTAGTGCAGGAGAAACCAGAAGAGCTGAGCCCCCTGGTGCGGGAGAATCTAGTGGAACCCAGCCTGGATGTGCAGGTGATTCCAGTAAGACATGAAAATCCAGCTGAATGGATGCCAGTGGTTCAGGAGAAACCAGAGACAGAAGACACTGTGGAGCAGGAGAAACCAGAAGAGAAAGCCCAGGAGAAACTAGAAGCACTGAGCCCTCCAGGTCAGGCGAAACGAGAAGAACTGAGCCCTCCAGTGCAGGAGAAACTAGAAGAACTGATCACTCCAGTGCAGGCGAAACGAGAAGAACTGAGCCCTCCAGTGCAGGCGAAACGAGAAGAACTGAGCCCTCCAGTGCAGGAGAAACTAGAAGAACTGAGCCCTCCAGTGCAGGCGAAACGAGAAGAACTGAGCCCTTCAGTGCAGGAGAAACTAGAAGAACTGAGCCCTCCAGTGCAGGAGAAACTAGAAGAACTAAGCCCTCCAGTGCAGGAGAAACTACAAGAACTGAGCCCTCCAGTGCAGGAGAAACTAGAAGAACTGATCACTCCAGAGCAGGCGAAACGAGAAGAACTGAGCCCTCCAGTGCAGGAGAAACAAGAAGAACTGAGCCCTCCAGTGCAGGAGAAACGAGAAGAACTGAGCCCTCCAGTGCAGGACAAAACAGATGAACTGAGCCCTGTCGATCAGAAGAAACCAGAAGAACTGAGCCCTGTCGATCAGGAGAAACCAGAAGAACTGAGCCCTGTCGAGCAGGAGAAACCAGAAGAACTGAGCCCTGTCGAGCAGGAGAAACCAGAAGAACTGAGCCCTATCGAGCATAAGAAACCAGGGGAAGATGTGGCCCCTGTGGTGGAAGAGGCTGAGATGGAGGAGGATCTACTGAGGATGGAAGATCCCGAGATGGGGAAACCAGAGATGGAAGAACTAGCAATGGGGAAAAAAGAGATGGAAGAACCAAAGATGGAGGAGCCAGAAATGGAGGAACCAGAAGTACAGATGGAACCAAGGGTAAAAATGGAACCTGAAGTAGAAATAGAGCCAGAGGTGGAGATGACGCTTGCAATGGACGAGGGGCTCTCACACCAAGAGGAGGGCCCTCTTATGGAGGGTGAATATTTGATGGCTGAAGAACCGATCATGGAGTTGGAACCACTACCAGAGGACAGTTTGATTGAACAGTATTGGAGAGGAGGCAATACTATGGATGGCAACAAGATGGCTCAAGAAATTATGTATCAGTTTGATCTGGAAGAGGAGCCAATGACAGAACTGGAGCCGTTGTTTAGGGAGGGGCCTGGCCTGGAGGAAGACGATGAGTATGTCATGGCGGAACAACCAATAATGGAGCTGGAGCCTGAAATGAGGGATATGCTTTTTGGAGAGAATCCAATTATGACAGATTATGCCTTCAAGGGGGAGGAGCCAGTGAGGGAACTGATGGAAGACACGGGGCCTATAATGGAGGGGGAGTACTTCCTGGCTGAGGAACCAATCATGGAGCTGGAACCTAAAATGAGGGAGGGGCTGTACACTGGACATTATCCAATGACAGACTCAGCTGTAATTGTAGAGGAGCCAATGATGGAGTTGGAACCTCTAGAAGGGGAGAGGCGTCTTACGGAAGAGCGTTTGCAATTGGAGGAGGGGGTTCAAGTAAGGGAGAGGCCTCTCATGGAGCAGCCAATGATGGACGAGGGCCCCATGATGGATGGAGCGGCGAACATGTGGGTGGAGACAGAGAGGGAGAGGCGGTCTTTAAATATGGAGGAGGTGAGGCTAATGGAGAACATGCCCCAACGTGAACCTACAGGTGAGAGGAATGGAGGGAGGTCCCCACACACACACACACACACACACACACACACACACTTCACAGGAGGTTTGTGGCACCTTAATTGGAGAGGACAGGCTTGTGATAATGGCTGCCTCCTGTGACACACACACACATACAAACGTGTTACATATGGAATGATGTTGCAATGCTGATTTCTACCACAGGGAGGGGCTCCTCCAGTGGTGTGGTCCTGGATGGGAAACGCTATCAGTTCTTCAGAGGCCCAAAGATTGCTTCAGATGCTGAGGTGAGTGGGAAGAAAATACCATTGTCCATGTTTTAATGTTTTCTCTGTTCCTTACCTGTTTAGTCTCTCAGTGAATCATTCGTCTCTAATTCAACAAACATGTAAACATTTAATCAGTGTTTTCTCTGCTCCTCTGAAGTTCTACTGCCAGGCTAATTTCCCTCGTGGCCACCTGGCATCCATCACCAGTCAGACCATCCACAGACAGGTCATGAACCTCATACTGCAACAGATCGGAGGATACACACGCACCTGGGTCGGAGGACTACGCTACCTGGACGTAAGTGTGCGAATGTGTGTCACTATCCTGTTTATTTTCATATTTGTTTACACATTTTCTCCTCTACACGGTCAGACTGGTCGCTTCCTCTGGTTGGACGGTGCCCACTGGTCCTATGAGGATTGGCTGCCTGGCGAGCCCAATCACACAGCAGGGGTGGAGAACTGTCTGGAGCTACTGGCAGTCGGTACGTACGACTGAAAGCTAACTAATCGTGTAATGTATTCTTGAAAATACATCCATACTGCCATGGAAAGTATGGAAGGATAACTATGGATAATATAATGACTGATGACTTACACAATTGAATAACACTTTGTTGTTCTGTTATATGGGCTATTATGCATTTGTTTGTTTTCTGCTTTTCAGGAGATGGGAAGTTCAATGACATGCCGTGCTGGGATCGGCGAGCATTCGTCTGCTCTCACCCTGTCTAGGGAACAGTAGGATAAAGGTGACTCTAGACCAGTGGAGGCTCATAATACTGTCTGGAATGGAGTATACTGGATGGAATAGTGTCAAACCCATGAAAACCATGTTTTTGATACCATTCCATTAACGCCATTCCAGACATTATTAACAAGCTGTTCTGATACTGATCTAAATTCAGATTACATTCTTCACCCCAGTGTGGAAGATTTGGGGGGAAGCTGATCCTAGAGCTGTACCTATTAGTGCATCCTCTATCCTGAGCTCACAGCTGTCTCAGATTTTGTGAATTTTGCACTTTGAACCTATGGTCTCTTTTGAACCTATGGCCTCAAAACTATCAGGTCCACTCAATCTCAGGAGGTTTCAAGTCTCAGCCATGGGGGATTCAGGTACCTGGCTTCAGTGGTGAAAGACATTCTTAAACATGTAACTGCATTACCACTGTAAGATATTATTTATCAATGATAAAAATCTATTTTAGAGCTATAGGAAAACACTTGTTATATTTTGAAGATAGAACTATGTTCATATGTTTGTGTAAAAGTTCTGTAAATGTAAATAACTGTAATGGGGGAGAGGTTTGACTATATCATTTCATCCATCCTAGCCAAATGTCCTAATCTGCTTGCATGCGCCTCCCCTATATCAAGGTGTTTTGTTACTTCCCTTATGCACACTACGCTTTTACACACACTCTACCACAGGTCAATATAGTCTAACAGTCTATCCTGTCCTCTATCCACCATTCCAAGTTACAATATCTGCAGTACTGAATCTTGTTTCTCATGGTCTAAGATTCCTTTAGGGGCCTTTTGGCAAACTCTAAGCGGGCTTTCCGTCTGGCCACTACCATAAAGGCCTGATTGGTGGAGTGCGGCAGAGACGGTTGTCCTTCTGGAAAGTTTCCCCATCTCCACAGAGGAACTCTGGAGCTCTTTCAGAGTGACCATCTGGTTCTTGGTCATCTACATGACCAAGGCCCTTCTCCCCCGATTGCTCAGTTTGGCCGGGCGGCCAGCTATAGACAGATAGCTAGCTGTATAGTATAGTTAACCATGCAAACATTCCTTATTTATCTATATAAACTTGAAATATATATATATTTCACCTAACACTCTGTAACAATGTATAGTGTACATATTTAGGCATTCACCCATACTATGCAATGTAGTTTTCATACTGCCGCACTATGTATCGTGTATCTATCTTTTGTGTATTTTCGTTCTGGCATTTTGCACCTGCCCTGTGTTTTTTCGTAGCTGCTTGACCAAGAAATTTCCCCTCGGGATCTGTCAAGTACCTATAGACAGATAGTAAGATACTTTATTGGTGGTTTCAAACTTCTTCCATTTAAGAATGATGGAGGCCACTGTGTTTTTGGGGACCTTCAATGCTGCAGACAGTTTTTGGTACCCTTACCCAGATCTGTGTCTCGACCCAATCCTGCCTTGGAGCTCTACGGACAATTCCTTCTACCTAATGGCTTGGTTTTTGTTCTGACATGCACTGTCAACTGTGGGACCTTCTATAGACCAGTGTGCCTTTCCAAATGTCCAATCAATTGAATGTGCCACAGGTGGAGTCCAATCAAGTTGTAAAAACATCTCAAGGATGATCAATGGAAACAGGATGCACCTGAGCTCAATTTCGAGTCTCATAGCAAAGGTTCTGAATACTTATGTAAATAAAATATTTGTTAATTTTTTAATTGAATTTGAAAATATTTCTAAAAACCTGTTTTCACTTTGTCATTAAGGGGTACTGTGTGTAGATTGATGAGGAATTGTTATGCATTTAATCCATTTTAAAATTAGGCGGCACCTTAACAAAATGCAGATAAAGTGAAGGGGTCTGAATACTTTCAAAATGCACTGTATAGCTTCTTAGCAAAGATACATTCCTCAAGCAAGGGCTGTCTGGGAGTTGCCTGAATGGAGAAAATGGATAACTAGCTTTTATTGGCAGAAAGTTTTGGAACTCGTTCACCAGGCAGGCCAAAATTAAATCCCTCCAAAAACAGGCATGGTCTTTTCAAACAGCTTACACTAAAATAGTATTATCTAATCCTGTGTAGATGGTATTATCAACCAGCAACTACCAGGAAATAACACTGATTAAATGTTTTCACACGTTTACAGTCTTAGTTTCATCAGCTGTTGTGCGATATGATATAAAACACAGGAAAAAACTGAATTACACACAATGACTGCACTGGGTCTTTAATTCATATTGATTGATTGATCTGGGTTGCTCTAACTATCATTGTGTGTAGATATTGATGGTGATCGTAGTGTTGATGATAATGATGTTGCCGCTGATGTGTTTGTGCGTGTGTAGGCGGTGGGTCTGAGTCAGTTCCTCAGTTCCTGGAGAATAACCTGCAGCAGGTGAATCTCCTGGATAAAGCGGTATTGGAGATCAGGGCAGGAACAGGTTTACTGTCTATTGTGGCTAGTCTACTGGGTGAGTCTGTCCATCTGTCTCTTTGTCAGTCTGGCTAACTGTATAATGGCCACTGGCCAGTCTACTAGGTGAGTCTGTCAGTTGGTGATTCAATTTGACAGACTGATTAATTTCCCAAACTGACTGTTCCCCTTGTGTCCTGTTTTCCAGGTGCCTGGGTAACAGCCACCGACCTGCCCAAAATCCTTCCCAAACTGACCTTTAACCTCTCTCGGAACTCCAAGGGCCGCTGCCGCTACACGTCCCAGGTGACTGCCCTCACCTTGGGTCACGACCTCGAGAAAAACTTCCCCTGCACTTCCTGTCGCTATGATTACGTGCTGGCAGCCGATGTGGTGTATCACCACGACTACCTGGAGGAGCTGCTGGCGACCATGCACCACTTTTGCAAACCAGGAAGTGGCACCACGCTGACCTGAAGTTCACAGAGAGCTTTAAGAGTTGTTCTGATACAACTCTGATGACAGAGCTAAAGGAGGGGTACGTGATGATCTACAAGGCCACTGCACGAGAGTGAGGAGGAGAGAAGGGAGGAGAGTAGAGAAGAGGATAGAATGGAGAGGCCAGGAAGTAGAGTGCTAGCGTCAGAGGAAAGGTGTTGAGAAAGAAGAGGAAGAGGTTGTTCTCCACTGTGGATGGATGAAACAGGAGCTCACTACACACTGCCTGGAGCCCATTTTGTGGGTACATTCACCTCACCAACATACACTATTATAAGACAGACAACAAAAGCTGATTGTGGGTTTCAATTATATACCTGTGATCTACATTATATTTACAACCAGTGTCCTGCAAAAACCCCAAAACCAAAATGACTCAAAGTCATGTGACTTTTCGAAATGCAATTTTATCTACCAGTATTTTTTCATACATTGACAAATGTTTTGTAAATAAATGTGCTTTGCACTACAGTGTGAAGAACGTTTGTTTAATTCTCCCTACTTACGCATAGTCTGCATTGGCATCAACACAGATATCCTTAAAGTTATTATATATACTCAGATATCTACTAGAGACAGTATCACCTGCATTTACGACAATGGTTAACAAGCCCTTTTCCACTATACATGAAAACAGACTAGTTCAAGAAGGAAAGCTCTTACACTGAGTATACAAAACATTAACTCCTGCTCTTTCCATGACAGACTGACCAGGTTGAATCCAGGTGAAAGTTATAATCCCTTATTGATATAACTTGTTAAATCCACTTCAAATCAGTGTAGATGAAGGGGAGGAGACAGGTTAAAGAAGGATTTTTAAGCCTAGAGACAATTGAGACATGGATTGTGTGCCATTCAGAGGGCGAATTGGCAAAACAAAAAATGTAAGTGCCTTTGAACGGGGTATTGTAGTAGGTGGCAGGTGCCCTGGTTTGTGACAAGAACTGCAACGCTGCTGGGTTTTTCCACGCTCAACAGTTTCCCGTATGTAACAAGAATGGTCCTCCCACCCAAAGGACATCCAGCCAACTTGACACAATTGTGGGAAGCATTGGAGTCTATGCCCCGATGAATTGGGGCTGATCTGACGTACTTTGCAAGATTTCATGTTTCTTATCACATTTCACTAGTGCTACAGTGAGCAGGATCAGAAAGCATCTAATTTTCTCTCTCATACACACACACACTTATGTCTTCACAATGCTAAATTATCTGTCGATGCTAAATTATCTGTCAGTATGCATTGACAATACAGAATATCTATTGCTGGGCCCAACTGAAGCACAACGGTCTAAAGTCCATCTAACAGTTTCACTCTAGGAGCAGCGGAACAGTCTCTCAATCTTAAACAATGAGCAGTCAGTACACAGTGTCACTCAAGAGTTCCATCTCCATGGCAACATTATTGTGTAGAACCTGATTTGCTGTTCTGGAATGTCTGAGTGTTTGTCTGGGTCCAGGTGTCATTATCACAATGGTGACGCATTTCCCCATCAATGCCATTTGAGGTGTGTTTTTCTCATTGTTCTACTCTAAACGTCAAGTGTTTAAAAAAAGATTCAGTTGGCAGCGCTTTGTGATATCAGTTGGATTGTTCCATTCCAAGTGTACTAAACACAACATCACCTCAAAGAGCTACGGTTGGTCTGATCCGGAACGTCTGAGCTCCATTCTTCCAAAGAGACAGTCACGCCAAGCAGCAGGTGGATGACTTGGGCTGTTCCAAGATGGACTCCCTGCGCAGGTCGTTGGGTATGGTGCCTGCGGGTCCCCACATGTTGAGCTCACCATAGATCCCTGTCTCAATCATCTCCTCCTGCCAGGGGATGGCAATGTTCCCAGAGGAGAACTCGTCAAAGAACACGCGGTCAGGGTCGTCCAGCCCCACCCCCTTTACCGAGGAGAACTCACCCACGTCATCCAGGTCTTTGGCGTAGACCACCTTGGAGTCAGGGACAAACGGAGGGGGCAGGATGCCTGTAGGACAGAGGGAGGGGGTTAGAGAGACTGAGTGAACTTCAGAGGGAGGGTTGGTGTGCTTCTGATGTAAAGTCTCTTTGTGGCAGCTGTAGAGTGTGACACAGCAAAATAATTTTTTTGCCCAAATACAGTCCACATATACAACTTAACATTTGTTTCAGTTAGCACTTAGAAATAGCATTCGTACCTGCTTCCAGTCTCCTCCAGTGGATGGCACTGAAGAAGGCGTGTGTCCTGATATCGTCACAGGTCCCGTTCTTGAAACCTAGTCTCTGGTCCACCTGTTTCTCCAGCAGCGCAGAGCAGATGGACTTGGCGTTCTCACTGAATGTCGCTGGGTAGACGACAGTCCCGTTCATGATGCGCTCCTTCAGTTCTTCTTTTTCAACCTGACCAAAAGACGACCGCAGGTTAGCAACAGCACATCAAAGCCATAGACCAACTGGGTGTGCAGGCTTTGGTTTCAGCCCTGCACAAACACACCTGACTCAAATAATGATGGCCTTTGAAGAATCAAAGACAGATGTGTAAGTGCTGGGATGGAACGAAAGCCTTCAGACTCCAGAGGCTCTACACGACCAGAATTGACAACCTACACTTATCCGGTGTGCACTTTTCAGTGAGAAGAGTGTAGTGATGAAAGGAAGGAGGGCTAGAGCAGGTTACCTTCTCTCCACGTTCCCTGAAGGGGTTCTTGGCGGCCATAAATTCAAACAGTGTGACCCCCAGGGTGAAATAGTCCACTGAAGTATCATACTTCTCCCCCTTCAGGAGTTCAGGGGCCATAAACCCTGGGGGCAGATAGCAAAGGTCAGTCACAAGAGCCAGAATGAAACCTCTTGAGACAAACTAAAAGTGAAACCCCATTGTGAGATAAGGTCAGGCAGCAGAGACTGACCTGGAGTTCCGGCATAGCCTTTGATCTTTGTCTGGTTCTCCTTCAGCTCCACTGCCAGACCCAGGTCAGAGATACGCACGTTACCTAAGGACAACATTTGGACTGCGTCACATCACACAAGCATCACATCCGTGTTTGTATGTACATGCACACATCTCATTGTGTACCTTCATTGTCCAGCAGCACGTTCTCAGGTTTGAGGTCTCTGTAGATAATTCTCTTCTGGTGAAGGTGCTCCATGCCCTGGATGATCTGAGCTGCATAGAAACAGGCTCTGGGCTCCTCAAACCCTGGGTTGTTCTCATCCACCAGATAGATGTGGTACCTGAGGTGACAGGTAGCCTAGTGGTTAAAAGCATTGGGCCAATAACAGAAAGGTTGCTGGTTCGAATTCCCAAGCTGACTAGGCAAAAATATCTGTTGATGTGCCCTTGAGCAAGGCACGTCACCCCAATTGTTCCAGTAAGTTGCTCTGGATAAGTGTCTGCTAAAGGACTAAAATGTAAATGTATCTGGGGAAGTATGGGAACAAATCTATCATAAAGAGGTGTGTGTGCGTGTTTTTTATTACTTCAGGTCTCCTCCATTCATGATGGTCATAACCAGACAGAGCTCATCCTTGGTCTGGAAAGCGTAGGCCAGTGACACGATGAAGCGACTATGAACCCTGGCAAGGATCCTCTTCTCCACCATCGCCCCCTAGAGAAGAGGAGGGGGCAAACATGACAATAGCAACCATCACTCACAAATTCAAAGCGGTAGGCAGCGAGGAAGAGGCAAAGCGAGAGGGTCCACTCCCGTCAAAATCTGTCCGCCAGGGGAATACAGCAATAAGCAGACCGATAAGCTCCCAAGACCCCCATTGTTAGGGAGACCAAGACCATTTCGTCGTTATATACAGTATCTCAGCGGTAGGCCCTGCTTGATTACTTTTCAAATGCATCCTTCCTTGAAGTAAATCACTGATCTAACACCTAGATAGGTGAAAGACATTAAGTGGAATCCTTGCTTTCACCTACTGTATGTTATGTTATATCAGTGATTGACATGAGCAAGGAGGAATTTTCAAACAGGGCCTTGGACTAGCTGTAAAGGACATGAACTAACCTTCCCCAGCAGTTCCATTGAGAACAGCTTTTCCCTAAACCTCTCCGTAATCGCTCTATCCCTGTGCCGTGTTTAATAGAGAGGGCTAAGACAGAGGCAAACTTGATTAACAAAATTATTCTCTCATCGCTTACAGGAAAACAGGCACTGTAGCCTACTTCAAAACTGCAGCAAACTATGTCATTAGTCATTGTGACTCAGCTTGATCTAGCATTAGTAGTCTACAGAAGCATACTGTATTCTAATGAACTGATTTCCTCTTGGGATAGAATCTTTTATCTCTCATATCATACAAGAAATGTCACGACTAGAGATGGTGGACCACACCAAAGACCCTCAGAAACTACCTCCCTCCCCATCATTTCACCTCATAGCCCTTCCTCTTCTTCAGCCTCTTCTTGTTGAGCTTCTTGCAGGCGTACAGTTTCCCCGTGGCCTTCATCTGGCAGGCAAACACCTCTCCGAACCCCCCCTTCCCTAGCACACGGAAGTCCTGGAACCAGTCTTGGTCCATGGGCTGCATCTCCAGCCACTTCCACTGCAGGAACCTCTTCAAATACATGCTCTCCATGAAGAAGGTGTAGGGAACTTCCTGGAGGTAACCAAGCACCGAGGCCAGTGTCTGGGCAAAGAGGGTGTCCCCGGCCCCCTGCTGGGCCTCCTTCACCTGAGTCACGGTCTCCAGGGTCAGGAAGGGGCAGTAGAGCTTGGCTGAGGACTCCAGGTAACGTTGCACGATCCTGGACGCCTTCTGGGCCCGGTCGGTGTCTTCAGCTAAGTCGTACTCTTCGATGTCCCGCCACAAGTGGCAAGGACCGTGGTATTCGGGCACCGTCTCCAGGAACTCGCGGAACAGGCGTTTGCCAATGGGCTGATCCACACAGACTGACTGAAAGGCTAGGTCCAGGGTTTCCTGGAGGCCCTCGCACACGGTGATGTGGGGCAGCTTGAGGCGAGCGTGGTACTTCTTGTCACGCGAGGCCGCCGGGTTGGAGCCATCGAAGCTGCCGCGGGCGCTTATGTAGGCCGAGTTGGCAACCACTGTGGTCAGGCTGCCCAAATCCATGGCAACGGAGGGAGAGGGGCTGTCGAAGACAGCGAGGACACTCAGAGGGAGAGCATGGTGAAGGAGGGATATTGTGAGAAAAGAGATGGAAAATAAGTTGAAGTGTAAGTAAAAGGTGGTGGAGAAGAAAGAGAGTGAAACAGTAAAAAGGGAAGATTAGAGAGGAAGGCTAAAAGGAAAGATGAACAGAGGGAGTGAAAGCAAAAGAATGGAGAGCAGTGCCAGCAGCAGGACAGAGGACACAAAGAAGATCCTCCTCCTGACCCGAGCGCTTTACCCGTCTCCCTCACACACACCTGGCTCAGCACCTTTCAGACAGTAATGTCTTTATCCACTAACTCCCTAATACCTCAGGCTGAGAGTGAGAGCCCAAGCTGAGACTGATGTATTCAGACTAACTGTGTCACGGAGGCCTGAGCAGCACCTGTTCTCTAAAGAACAAGACACAATGGCGCAGCACAGTAGAAAAGAGGAGAGGGAGTAAGGCTCAGAGACTAAAATTGACACCTTTCGACCCTTCATAGATATGTAAGGATCAGAAAGATGAAAGCAAAAGGGTTATAGCTCCCTCTAGCCCGCAGTTCTTCTATTATATTGCTTACTCTGAGCACCATTATCACAATGCCGAGCTTAATGCTCAAATCAGTTTTGTTTTGGAACACTGACTGTCCAAAACTGCAAGGTGCAAGTGACCAAATCGGATGTGTGCGATTAGAGCAGTCATTGGCTGACATGGCTTTGCTAGTTGTCATAGTAATGACAGGTGTGTGTGTGCAGTGTAGGCTGGTTGGTGGTGGTGCTCCCTATCAATTAAAAGTTAATTAGCAAGGTGACATGAATGTCAGCCATAGACGTTTCCCAGTTGCTTCAACTGTTATAAAATCATAGGGTAAGAACACCTTTTAAAGCCTCAAAGGATAAGATTATGATCCAACCCTCAAAACGAGTCCTTTTTTTCTAGCCACAGCAGTCAACTAGCTAGCTAAGCAGCTGTTTAGCTTTCTAGCACACTTGATTGTAAACAATTAACAAGCTAGTTAGCTACTACACGTTCTTGTCAAAACTGTCAAAGCAGCTAGCGAGCAACAAGATATGCTGAACTGTCTAAAACCCTACAAAGGCGGCTTGAAATATCTAATGCCATGTGCTTTTTGGCTGTTCAGACTGCAGGAAAAGCATTTGAGTCACTTCAATGCCAATGTGAACAAGGCTTTAGAGACTAGTCAACACATTGGATTTTGGAAAATCCCCAAAGGATTTCATATGTTTGACCCATTTTAGGTTTTTACGGTCCTATTTCAGCTATTGAAGCCGATTGAGGAGTGCGAAATATCATAACACTGATTTTCTGATTTTAAAACGGCACAAAAACACTAACTGAAGTAAATTTGTTAAAACATTCTCTATATTTAATTGGCAAAATTATATTAGATTACAGAAAAGGTATTTTGGAAGAGTCAGTACATGTTGTTCAGTTTTTAAAAAGGAGATCTTCGAAGGGAGTCCATAGAGACAGACCTATACAACTCACATTTTAGATACATCAACAATGTCCAGGTCTTCCTTCCACCACAGACCTGTAAAGGAAGTTATTAACTACAATCTTCATAGTTTACATCATTCACACACAAAACTTAACATTTTCCTATAGGGAGCGTGGGTAAGAGAGTTCTTTTCCTCGCTGGTGCCTGTCACATGTAAAGACTACCATGGTGTGACAGGGCGGTCTGAGGGAAAGAGTCGCCACTACAACTCTCCAAAACATAAACAAATAAGGACCAGAAAAGCAGCTGCCTACAGAATGAGAGGAAGCTAGCCCAACATCAGCCTAAATCTCTGCTTGAAATAAATGCCACAAAATGGAGGGATAACAAAACAGCGTCCACACTTCCAAAAGGGCAGTCCCAAACTTTCTTAGGGTGTTGTGGCGACTAAACCGGACAATTTGGATCCAGTGAGTGTCTCTGAGCCAGCGGTCTGGGGACAGTTGCACTGGCAGCCATCTTGAAACAGTGGTTCACCATTGAGTCTGTCCAACGTAATCAAAACATAACAAAGATAACCATTTCACACACAAGGAACACTATACATTCTCCAACAGTAGTGGGTTGTCTGGAAGATGTTTTTATCCTCTTTATTCTCCAGCGGGATGGCTTGCCAAGAAGAGGGTGCTAATAGACAGAGAAATGCTGCAGCACAGTGCCAAAGACATAGACTACACTTCCCAGAGAGCCATTGGGCATCATGTGATTCAGGATCCCCCCCCCGTCCATCTGAGGAGAAGAGGGCTGCACACACCCGTCAAACCCCAAAAAACATTCTTCAACACCCCTTACAGAGAGAGAGAGATACTCAGAGAGAGACACTCCGAGAGAGACGAGAGATAGAGGGTGAGAAAGAAAGAGACTGCTTGTTCGAGAGGCTTGGCACGGCAGAAGGTTAATCTTCATCGTCGTTCTCATCGTAGTCGTCCTCTTCCTCGTCATCATCTCCCATGTACGACACAGGGGTCTCAACACGGGAGCCGCTGTAGTGAGAGTCATTAGAGCTGGAGGCCAGGGTACCATCTGCACCACTGTCACTACAGAGAGAGAGATACAGAGGGGGAAGAAGAGAGCAGTGGAGTTAGTAGGGACGTGCATCTTTCCCTTTCAAGACGAAAAGTAAAAGTAATGAGACCCCTTGACTTTTTCCACATTTTGTTAAGTTACAGCCTTATTCTAAAATGTATTAAATAGTTTATCCCCTATCATCAATCTACACACAATACCCCATAATGACAAAATTAATTTTTTTTTTTTTTTTTTTTTACGGAAATATCACATTTACATAAGTATTCAAACCCTTCACTCAGTACTTTGTTGAAGCACCTTTGGCAGCCTCAAGTCTTCTTGTGTATGACGGTACAAGCTTGGCACACCTTTATTTGTGGAGTTTCTCCCATTCGTCTATGCAGATCCTCTCAAGCTCTGTCAGGTTGGATGGGGAGCGTTACTACACAGCTATTTTTAGGTCTCTCCAGAGATGTTCGATCAGGCTCAAGTCTGGGCTCTGGCTGGGCCACTTAAGGACATTGAGACTTGTCTTGAAGCTACTCCTGCTTTGTCTTGGCTGTGTGCTTAGGGTCATTGTCCTGTTGGAAGGTGAACCTTTGCCCCAGTCAGAGGTCCTGAGCGCTCTGGAGCAGGTTTTCATCAAGGATCTTTCTGTACTTTGCTTCGTTCATCTTTGCCTTGTTCCTGACTAGTCTCCCAGCCTCCACTCCAATCAAGTTTTAGAAACATCTCAAGGATGACCAATGGAAACAGTATGCATCTGAGCTCAATTTTGAGTCGCATAGCAAAGGGTCTAAATACTTATGTACATTTCTAAAAACCTGTTTTTCGCTTTGTCATTATGGGGTATTGTGTGTAGATTACATTTTAGATTAAGGCTGTAACGTAACAAAATGTGAAAGAATGTAATATGGGCAAAACACATTTGTGAACCAGTGATTTGTAACGTTTTAATAGATTTTCTGACCGATGCATGCTACATTTGGTTCAAGTTGGGGTATGCAGACTGATGCACTTGTATTTTAAACATTTGAATCGGGGACCGATGGTTATCGGTGAATTGTTACATCCCTAAGAGTTACCATATACAGTTGAAGTCGGAAGTTTACATACACTTAGGTTGAAGTCATTAAAACTCATTTTTTAACCACTCCACAGAATTCATGTTAACAAACTATAGTTTTGGCAAGTCGGTTAGGACATCTACTTTGTGCATGACAAGTAATTCCTCCAACAATTGTTTACAGACGGATTATTTCACTTATAATTCGCTATAATATTCCAGTGGGTCATAAGTTTACATACATTAAGTTGACTGTGTCTTTAAACAGCTTGGAAAATTCCAGAAAATGATGTCATGGCTTTAGAAACTTCTGATAGGCTAATTGACATCATTTGAGTCAATTGGAGGTGTACCTGTGGATGTATTTCAATGCCTACAAAAATGGTAGACCTCCACAAGTCTGGTTCGTCCTTGGGAGCAATTTCCAAATGCCTGAAGGTACCACGTTCATCTGTACAAACAATTGTACGCAAGGATAAACACCATGGGACCACGCAGACGTCATACCGCTCAGGAAGGAGACGCGTTCTGTCTCCTAGAGATTAACGTACTTTGGTGCGGAAAGTGCAAATCCATCCCAGCACAACAGCAAAGGACCATGTGAAGATGGAGGAAACAGGTACAAAAGTATCTATATCCACAGTAAAACGAGTCCTATATCGACATAACCTGAATGGTCGCTCAGCAAGGAAGAAGCCACTGCTCCACAACCGCCATAAAAAAGCCAGACTACGGTTTGTAACTGCACATGGGGACAAAGATCGTACTTTTTGGAGAAATGTCCTCTGGTCTGATGAAACAAAATTAGAACTGTTTGGCCATAATGACCACCGAAGAACACCATCCCAACTGTGAAGCAGCATCATGTTGTGGGGGTGCTTTGCTGCAGGAGGGACTGGTGCACTTCACAAAAAAGATGGCATCATGAGGAAGGAAAATTATGTGGATAATTGGAAGCAACATCTCAAGACAAGTTAAAGCTAGGTCGCAAATGGGTCTCCCAAATGGACAATGACCCCAAGCATACTTCCAAAGTTGGCAAAATGGCTTAAGGACAACAAAGTCAAGGAGGCCATCACAAAGCCCTGACCTCAGTCCTATAAAGAATTTGTGGGCAGAACTGAAAAAGCATGTGCGAATAAGGAGGCCTACAAACCTGACTCAGTTACACCAGTTCTGACAGGAGGAATGGGCCAAAATTCACCCAACTTATTGTGGGAAGCTTGTGGAAGGCTACCTGAAACATTTGACCCAAGTTAAACAATTTAAAGGCAATGCTACCAAATACTAATTGAGTGTATGTAAACTTCTGACCCACTGGGAATGTGATGAAAGAAATAAAAGCTTAAATAAATAATCCTCTACTATTATTCTGACATTTCACATTCTTAAAATAAAGTGGTGATCCTAACTTACCTAAGACAAGGGATTTTTACTAGGATTAAATGTCAGGAATTGTGAAAAACTGAGTTAAAATGTATTTGGCTAAGGTGTATGTAAACTAGGGCTGGGCGATATGACGATATATATTGTGTGACGATAAAAAAATGTCTATCGTTTCATATTATGCTCTATCGTTTATTTCGTCGCAAATCACACTCTTTACGGCAATATTTTTTGTCAATTGGACGACGCTTTGCGTTCGCAACACAAGCAAACATGGAGGAGAATGACCGTGACATCGCACAGAGACACGGAGCTCCTAACTAAAATAAGGGCTACTTCGGGCGCATAGACGTGGTTTGCCACGCACCAGAAAACCGTCCTCTGCAAAATATGCGGCAGGCCGGTCCCGACAACAGGCTCAAACACCACTAACCTCTTTCACCACCTACACAAGAATCATGTGAAACAATACGGAGAGAGTCTACGGATGAGACCTAAAAAGTACAGTTGAGTGCTCAAAACAAACCGCAGACTCTGACGTTGCAAGAGGCATTGTTGCCAAATATATTGTTTGCGGCACTTTGGTTGTTGTCATATAATGCTATAATTCAAACTTGAAGTGTTTTTGTTTACTTGTTACATATTTATTTGTGAGCCTTATTTTGCTGCTATAGTTTAAACTTGAAAGTTTTCCATGTTTACATTTGGTGTTTTATATACCAATATTTGTCAGGCCTGTATTAATTTGTTTGCTGCTACAATTCAAACAGTTCTACTGTTAGAGTATTATATGTTTGGTTTTGATATTTTTGACCATATTCACATTTTAGCCCTATATTTATTTTGTTTGCAACTATAGTTTAAGTGTTTTCTATTTACCTTTTTAGATTTTATACATTATTTTATATTTTGTTACATGCTTAATTGAACATTTGCACAAAGGTTCTAAATAAAAGGAGAAATAATCAAATTTGAGTAAGTACCTTTTATTCCAAATGTAATAAGAAATAGGCCTTTACATGGTCATTTTATTTAAACTATTTATTCATTGAATTTACAGAAAATGTGCTATATCGTGATATGTATCGTTATATGAAATTACCTATATCGGGATATGAGATTTTGGTCATATCGCCCAGCCCTAATGTAAACTTCAACTGTATTTCTACGTGAATGGGCTGATGGCAGGCCTGACTAGGCCAACAATTGAGGAGAGAGACTCACCTGCCCTGGCCATGATGGCGCCGCCCGTTGGTGGAGGATCCTCCAGTGATGTAGACGTTACTGATGGGGCCCTGGGCCATCTCTATGCGAGAGACAGTAGTACACACATTCACATATATACCTTGGAGCGAACCACACAGGCCCGTTTTAACGTTTCACAATTAATGCCCAATTCACTTACTTTAATAGGGATTAACTCAAGCTATGATAGATGATTTGGGCATGAAGTTTAAGCATGCACTATGACCCCTGATCCCTACGACCTCTGACCTGTGACGTAGGGCTCCAGGGCTTTGGGCACCAGGCTGCGTGCCACTTTCAGGTCCTCCGGGGAACACTTGCCCACCTCCAGGCCACAGGCCATGCCCATGCGCTTCAGCACCTCAATGTCGTCGTGGATCTCAAACATGTTGTCAAAGTTAAACAGGTACTCAAACCTGAAGAGAGTAGAAAGGGAGAGGAAGAGGTGAAGACTATAATGGTATGGTTTGAACATTAATAAATTAATTGAAAACATTCAACCATGAAAAGCTCAACCGGTGTGTTGCCATGGCCTCAATGTGGGACAAAATAAAAATACTTTAGATTGATCAATTTGCACTGACATACTCCACACACACACACACACACACACAGTCACTCACTTGTCATTTGAGATGCTGCAGTCGATGACAGTCTTCTTGCTGGTGTTGATGATGATGAAGGGGAGGTGGATGAGAGAGTTGGGGGGTGGAGGTCTGTTGGCCTGCTGTTCCGTCTGTCTGTTCCGCTGCACCAGGTTCTTAAAGGCTATTTGCTGCAGGAGAGGAACATCACGGAGAGAACGTTAGAATAACATTAAGTCAACCTGTGGTCTTGTATTTAATGCTTCCCTTAATCATTGATCGTATTGTTGTCTATGGGGCAGGCTTGTCCTTTGATCACCTGTAATATGAGCTCTTGGAGTTGTGACTGCTTCTGCTTGATTCTCTCCAGTCGCCTTAGTCTCTCCACCTACAGAGGAAGAGCAGAACACAGACAGGGTGTCAGAGTATACGAGTAAAGGGGGAGTGAGGAAGGAGGAGAGTTCATGGTTGGCCAGGTATGTGTGTGTGCATAGACTCTTACCTCTAGGTTCTGGCACTCCTGGGCTGAGTTGGTGGGCAGACCGATCCACTTGATCTCTTACCTCTAGGTTCTGTCACTCCTGGGCTGAGTTGGTGGGCAGACCGATCCACTTGATCTCTTACCTCTAGGTTCTGGCACTCCTGGGCTGAGTTGGTGGGCAGACCGATCCACTTAATCTCCTTCTTCTCTTTAGAGATGATGTTCATGGCCATGAGCACGTTGAGCGCGTCATACACACGCCGTCGGATGTTCTTCTGGTCATACACGTGCTACAACGAGAGGGGAAAGGGGTTTATCAACTTTTATTCCTGTGTGTGCAGAGACCTTCCAATGGGTTTGTGAGGTGATTTCGTAAGAAAACCAGTGTCCTAAAGCCTAATTTACAACTTCCACGCCGTCCGCTTGAGCTAAATTATGCAATATGGAACGTTCGCTCCTGTCCGCACATGGATTTTCGAAATCGCCGCAGAACTTTTCAAGGAGGTGAATGTGGACGCAAAACCCTATGCGGATGAGAGTGGACGTTCGATGTCCGAACACCGAAGCGGTAGTAGCGCAAGTAAATTAGGCTTGAGGAAGACCATGTCAGAGAATCTTCATTTCTTTCACAGGTTTGTTGTGTCTGAAATTGTGACGTCATAAAGAGGTTTGTTTTGTCTGAGTGATGCCACAATGATGTGTTCTGAGAGAAAGTGATAGAAGAGTTCTGTCAGAAAGAGTGATGTCATAATTGTTTTTATTTATTTAACTAGGCAAGTCAGTTAAGAAACAATTCTTATTTACAATGACGGCCTACACCGGCCAAACTCTGACGACGTTGGAACAGTGGGTTAACTGCCTCGTTCAGGGGCAGAACAACATATTATTTACCTTGTCAGCTCGGGGATTCGATCAAGCAAGCTTTCGGTTAGTGGCCCAACACCCTAACCACTAGGCTACCTGCCGCCCCGAGGAGTTCTGTCACAGAGAGTGATGTCATAATGAGGAGTTCTGTCAGAGAGAGGTGTGTATTTTTCTGTGTTTAATCACGATTGCTGCTGACAGACATGACAGGCTACATTGATGGACAACGTCAAATTGGCTAGCTAGCTAATAACATCAATATCAAGCTAACTTTCAGGGGATAAACTAGATGGCCATATTTGCTTGCCATCTATAGTGGTGATGACAGTAGTCCAACTGACAACTTTACCAGGTCGAGGACTTGCCAATGTCAAGCTCTTTCCAAAAACCTAATCTCTGATGAAGCAAGTTAAATGACACGTTGTTTGCTTAGCTAGCTAGCTACATGCCAAATGGATAGGCTACCCTCACGTATCTGGAAACACATGACAATTGGAAGTTTACTGATCATGAAATGCATGATGTTACTTGCTGTATAAGTGATGATAAAAATAAATGTGGAATAATCCGAAATGTGTAGTTCAGACTATGCTTTTCAATAGATTATATTCAAAACAAATAGTTATAACATTTATTTAACAATCCCTTGAAAAATGGCACGTCGCTGTCAATGGTTTTAGCAGAGCTATGGGTATTCTTGCCCCTCCAACCCACCAGAAGCACAATCGAACGATCTGCACCGTATTGTGACATTTCAGGAATAACAACCTATTCAGTCAGACATAATGTGCAATGTCATAATGAAGAATTCTACCAGAGAAAAGGTGATGTCATAAAGACCTCCAATGCCTGTTCTGAGGTAGAGCCCTGTGCAGTGTGTGCACACAGCTGCAGAACTCACCGAGTCGTTGGGGGAGATGTGGTTGTCTGCAGCGCTGAACTCTGCCACCAGCTCGTCTGCCACCTCATTGTAGGTGGTCACCCCTTTCTTCTGCACCTTCTCACACACCTTCATGGAGAAATGCCTCAGGCCCTTCCCATTCTTCTCTCCCTTCTTACCACGCTTCCTGTGGACAAATAAGTTGTCAAACAGCTGTTTACTTCTAGATTACACTTGTAACCCGCACACAATACATTTATTAAATATCTAAAACCAGCTAAGTGCTCAAATAGCTTCCCTATCAATGAACAGAGAGAGGAGGGGGTGCCTCCTAAGTGACCTGCCTGGATATAGGGTAGAATGTTTTTTTTGAGGGGGCGGTAGTGACTCACCCCGAGGACCATGGCGACGCGTCGGCCGGCTGGCTCTGTGTGAGGAACTGGGAGCTGGGTGTGTGAGGGCTGTTCACAAGTATGGCACTGGAAACACTGGGTCTCTGGGGCGTACCAATCACCTACAGGGAATGGGGGGGACAACCGTTTTAGAGTAAGATAGAAAATCTTTATAAATCCCCCATAGAGCAACTTGCTTTAAACCAAGCAAGCAAAATACATGAGATATATCTACAACACAGCAATCTGAACTGTCTCAACAACATTAACGTGGCAAGTGTGTCTCCCACAAGACCAGCAGGAGAAATGGAAAGAGCAGTATGCAGCTGACTCATAATGTACCAAGTGCCTGTTGTGGAGTGAACCTTCTCTGGCGTGATAAGGTGAAGAGAACTTCCTGTTTAAAGTAGTTATGGGACACAGGACAGGTAGGTGATGTATTCCACTGTCTACGGGCTGGTCATCAGGTGATGCCTAAGCTGATTCACATTATATATATATATATTACCATGTATGTAATGGGATGATGGGAGTAATCCTGCTGACTGCAGAGGTTGATCAGCTTAGGCTCACCCCCCGGTCACGTCACAATGATAATGGATGGGGCTTAGAGACAATGGAGTGTGTGTGTGGTTATAAACTGTGTAGAGATTTCTGCAAGTGTATTTAAGTGGTGAGCTTGCAGTTAAGTCTGTGGTTAAGATATTGCTGTATTTCTGGGCATTGCCTGTCCATTCAGGTAAATGGTGCAGGTAGATGGCATATACATTAAAACCAGTAGATAGTGATAGCGCTGACATCATCCACGTATTCCTAAGGAAAACCCCCGATGGCGCATGAAGCCGGAAGTATTTGAATTTGAAGCACGCCATATTGCTGAATGGGACTGATTGGCACCACAAATTTTTTTGTGTGCTAAGGATCATGGTGAAAGTGCCCGTGAATAGCGAAGGATCATGGTCGATGTAGTCCTTTTCATCCTGCCTGAGTGTCAGCCTTAATGTCTATGGCATGAGGGCGCAAGCCTCCTCGTAGCCTGCCGGCCAGTGATTGGTCAATGTCAGCACGTGGTCCTGTGTGACGACAAATGTAGTAGTCAGAATGGATAACTATTTAATTAAATATCTCCATTTGTAGCAAACTTTAAAGTAATTCACCATGGGGATCGAACTGCAGAGCTCGTGACTTCACACTCCAGACCGAACATTGGGGTCTAGTAGATGGACACACTCACCATGTGTGGAGCAATGTTGACATTGGAGGGCCCCAGGGTTTTAGGCAGTAGTTGTTTGGCCATGGGGATGGATGCAGGATGGACAGCAACCAGAGACAGGACACCTGAGAGGGGACAATCAACACTAGGGTCAAAGGGGTCATCTGAAATCACTTAATATTCAGTTCTCACTTAGATGGCTTCAGGGGACAGGAGGCCCTTTAAGATGCATACTTAGTGACCCAATGGAAATTATGAGTGTACACAGATCTTTAGAACACCTGTCTGATATTGAAGCCCATGATTAGATGAGCAGAATTCTGGGAAGGGAGTAAAACGAGATGAGCCTGCATTGCCCCCTGCTGTTGAGTTGAGACATACCTGACAGGCACCGGCATTGAATGACACTGATCTGGAACACAACACTGTTTTTCTCACCTTTACTGGGACTCCGATTCTGGTCGATGAAAACCTTCAGTTCTCCATTGGTTTCCATCAGACCAACCTGTGGGGAAGACACCATCATCAACATCTACTCCGGTAAAAACTCAACAGCTGGTCTCTGTATTGAATCTCTCAAAGACTCCTGTGAGGCCCCTAGGACCAGGATGGAAGAACACTGCGCCTGGTTGTCTCTGATCCGACTCACATCTTTGGCCATGATCCTGTCGGACCGGAGAAGTAGGGCTCTGTCTGAAGAAAGGGAACCTCCTCTGAGTCACCAATTACTTCCCTGAAACATACAGCTACCATAGTAGAGCAGGGGAGTGTCTAATGCAGTGGTTAAAACTCTGGATTTTTAGCTGTCTGAAGTATACACTGCAGAAACCACCTATTTAAAGTTGGGGTTAACCTGCTTAAACTTAGTTCAAGGTGGTTTGGTATGGGGATCAACTAAAGATCGTGTTTTGCTTCTTTTTTAAAAAACATTAAATTCGTCCCCTCCCGTGTGTCAGTTGTATAGGCCTAGGGGTGTTATGAGAGTTCACAATCCCGGATAAAACCATTTATCTTCACACAGACAAACAGTTGCACATTTATACGAATTGCAAATTCTACATTAAATGTTTGCAGAGGTAGGCAGCAGATTGCGTTATTGATAAAGAAGCAAAGCCTGCCTGTTTGCAAGCAGCATAGCTATTGCACAAAAGCACCACTAGCTGGCTAGAGTACCTCGCTATTGCCAGAACAAAAACATTGCTAGTCGATTAAATTATCTTTGCAAGGCAACTTCGATTGCATATTCCAAAGTTCTGAGACTGGTCAGCTGTGATGAGTATCAGACATCCGTGTTTTAATATTTATGATATCTTGTAACTTTCATAATTTCATCAAACTGTAAGGCCTAACGTTAGTAGGTGTCGACCACGTCCTAGACCCGAGATTCCCCACGAAGTTTACAAGCAGAGCAGACATTTCTAGCCAGCTACAACAATAAAAGGTCCTGTGTGACTGATTAGTTGTTTGTAATGAGAATTTGTTTCCATTTAACATTATGCGATGACTAGCTAGCTCGCACAAGGGACTAACTGATGCTAGCTAGCTACCAAACATAAGTGATATTACAGGCTAGCTAACATTAGCGAATTCATAGACACGTTTTGAGACGATTCCGAGTGCAAAACGATTGTGTATATGAAAACTGATCCAACTTGATCTTCTGTGGTTATGCTAATAAAATCTAACATGCATTTGCAAGCAGGAATGACCGAACAATTAAAAGGTTTAACTTGAAGTGCACTTACAAGTGCACTCTATTCTTCTGCTTCTCCGACGGCTGTTTTTTTTTGTGGCATCGAGGACAGAGGAAGAGGAGGTCTAAATCCCTATCGCCAAACAGGAAACAAAACTAGACGTCAAATTACCATGATTCTGAAATAATAGCTCAAATATTTAGGTTTCTAAGCAATTCAATCACCCACGCCTCAGACAGATGTATTTTTTATTGGGGAGTATATTTACAAATTACAGTTAGTCAGCGTTCTGGTCAATCATGTCTCAATCTCAAAATGGATGCTTTTCAAAGTAACCTAGCTAGTCAGCTGGCGTGCTAATAACTATGAAAAAATATTACTCACGCTTAAAGGCCACGGGCGACTAAATTAAAAGTTAAAATGTGTAGCTAGCTATAATAAAGTTAAAATAAATCGTGCCATTAATAAGTGGTCGAAAAGCGAAGACTAAGGTTAACTAGCGCAAACCACTGCCTGAGGATATTGTAACTGTAAAGTTACTTTGGGAATAAATCTGCAACCATCACAAATAGAAAATGAAATAAATTAGTTAGGTAGCTATATTTACAATTCTTAACACATACGTGTGAGCCGAAGATAAAACTATATAACTGTCTAGTTAGAAGAACGCGACTAATATTTTGATGATCAGCTGATGGGTAAATTAGCCAACGTTAGCAAAGTAGCTAGTTGGTATAAACAACGGGACTTAACATGCGAGCATACTCAGTCAATTCACTAGTTAGCAGTAGCAAGTGGTTAGCTTACTTGCTAACAAACAGGATACCTCCAAATTTTAAAGCAGGTAGGCTATTCTTTCGATAAATTGCTAGATAGACAAAACCTCCTTTAGAATGTCAATTTTATAAATGCCCCCTTTCAATCGATAACGACCAAAGTCTATTGACTTTGTTAGCCGTAAACTCGAAATTCCTCTTCAGCAGTTACCGTCCTTTCTCTCAAACCAATCTTGGCGGTGTCTAACATCTGAGGTTTCGGATTGGATAGTTTTAAAATGACGCAAGCAATCCGTGCTACTAAAGCCACGCCTTTAGGGCTTTCTGTTTGCTTGGCGCGCTAGGACCTCCATTCCCGCGCTCTTCCATTGGTCTCCAGCCTTTAAGTATTTTAGGATCTTTTTCCGGGATTTGAAGCGGCCAACAAAATACATCATATTTGTTACTGGTAAAAATATAAAAGAAACAACTTGTAACCGCAAGGAACCATTTGAAAACATCGCAGCACTGACTTCAGGTCAGAGGAAACATCCATCAGCGTCAGTGTCCTGACCCCTTATACCCCAATCCTTTAATTTGTTATTGTTGAACTGTGTAGACTGGGGAGTCAACCGTACTCAATACATGTAGTGGAGAGAATTGCACTGTATAGAGAAATACAAAAAAACAAAAACAAGCATATGGTGTTTGTGCGTGCCCGAATGATGAGAAATATGCACCTTTATATGCTCCATACATTACATTTAGATCTGAATGCCATGTTGAGACCAGTTGAATATATTCTCATGATTACTGTGTGAGTGTTGTACCTGGGTGATTCTCATGAAACCCCCCCCCAAAAAAAATAAATCTGTATCAAATCGAGTTACAAAACCATGATGCATCTGCTAAAATCAACTATCATTCTCAGGACTAAGATGCTAAGTTTTTGGAAAAGCTGTGGACACTAAGTTCCTGTAAAAAACAATTTATATATATATATACAGGACACTGACGCTGATGGATCGTCAAGAAGCCACGAAAAAACACAGGGCAGGTGCAAAATGCCAGAACGAAAATACACAAAAGACAGAAACACTATACATGATACATAGTGCGGCAGTATGAAAAAGTATACAAATACAAGAAGTCTGGAGTGCAAAAAGCTATAAAAAGACATTGCATAGTATGGGTGAATGGCTGAATATGTACACTATAAATTGTTACTGAAAAAAATTATACAAATATTGCAAGTTGATATAGATAAATAAGGAATATTTGCATGGTTAACTATACTATACAGGTCGATGGCAGAGAAATACTTAAATAGTTAAATGTGCGTATGATATAAGTGAGGGTAATAATAATAATTCCCTTAAAATACAGTCATTAGTGCAGGGTTTGATTACAGATAAATGCACGTATTGCACATTCGATATACTAAAAGCAATGAAAAAAGATAACTGACAGGATACTAATATGCATTCCTGAGTAAATTACTACGTAAAGTTCAGTCAAGAATTACTTACAATATTGCACGTGATATTTAAATAAAGTTTTATTCACCCATGATCCATCATCTAGAGAAGTAGTCCTTAGATGAGTACAAAGTTAATGTACAGTCGTGGCCAAAAGTATTGAGAATGACACAAGTATTGGTCTCCACAAAGTTTGCTGCTTCAGTGTTCTTAGATCTTTATGTCAGTAGTTACTATGGTACACTGAAGTATAATTACAAGTATTCCATAAGTGTCAAAGGCTTTCATTGACAATGACATTCAGTTTATGCAAAGAGTCAATATTTGCAGTGTTGACCCTTCTTTTTCAAGACCTCTGCAATCTGACCTGGCATGCTGTCAATTAACTTCTGGGCCACATCCTTATTGTTGGCAGGCCATTCTTGCATAATCAATGCTTGGAGTGGTTTTTGTTTGTCCAACCGCCTCTTAAGGATCGACCACTTGGCAAGGTGCTCCATCATGCTGGAAAAGGCATTGGTCGTCACCAAACTGTTCTTGGATGGTTGGGAGAAGTTGCTCTCGGAGGATGTGTTGGTACCATTGTTTATTCTTGGCTGTGTTCTTAGGCAAAATTGTGAGTGAGCACACTCCCTTGGCTGAGAAGCAACCCCACACATGAATGGTCTGAGGATGCTTTACTGTTGGCATGACACAGGACTGATGGTAGCACTCACCTTGTCTTCTCCGGACAAGCTGTTTTCCGGATAGCCCAAACAATCGGAAAGGGGATTCATCAGAGAAAATGACTCTACCCCAGTCCTCAGCAGTCCAATCCCTGTACCTTTTGTAGAATATCAGTCTGTCCCTGGAGAGAAGTGGCTTCTTTGCTGCCCTTCTTGACACCAGGCCATCCTCCAAAAGTCTTCGCCTCACTGTGCGTGCAGATGCACTCACACCTGCCTGCTGCCATTACTGAGCAAGCTCTGCACTGGTGGTGCCCCGATCCCACAGCTGAATCAACTTTAGGAGACGGTCCTGGCACTTGCTGGACTTTCATGGGCGCCCTGACGCCTTCTTCACAACAATTGAACCTCTCTCCTTGAAGTTCTTGATGATCCGATAAATGGTTGAATTAGGTGCAATCTTACCAGCAGCAATATCCTTTCCTGTGAAGCCCTTTTTGTGCAAAGCAAGGATGACGGCACGTGTTTCCTTGCAGGTAACCATGGTCGACAGAGGAAGAACAATGATTTCAAGCACCACCCTCATTTTAAAGCTTCCAGTCTGTTATTCTGACTCAATCAGCATGACAGAGTGATCTCCAGCCTTGTCCTTGTTAACACTCTCACCTGTGTTAACGATACAATCACTGACATGATGGCAGCTGGTCCTTTTGTGGCAGGGCTGAAATGCAGTGGAAATGTTTATTTGGGATTAAGTTAAATTCATTTTCATGGCAAAGAGGGACTTTGCAATTAATTGCAATTCATCTGATCACTCTTCATGACATTCTGGAGTATATGCAAATTGCCATCATGAAACTTTGTGGAGACCAATACTTGTGTCATTCTCAAAACTTTTGGCCACGACTGTAGACGCAGGGAGTCAGGAAGCAGATGGAGTTTAATATAAACGAACACGTAACGATACAAAAACAAGGAATGCGTCTGAACATGGAAACAGACAATAACGCCTGATGGGAAATAACAACGGAGTGCTATATACTGTATAGAGGGGGAGTAATCAGGGAAGTGATAAGGTCCAGGTGTGCGTAATGAAGGGTTGCCAGGACCTGTGGTTAGTAAACCGGCGACGTACAAGGGCAGGCATTTATATGGTCTCCAAAGAAAGGACGGTAGACCAAGATTCAAAGGACAGATTAGGAAGGAAGAGGTGGTGTTTGCTCGATTGCAATTAGGACATTGAATTCATCATTACAATTGGTTGGCAAGCATGTGAATGGTTTGTGTGTGGAGTGTATGGTCAATGAAATGGTGGAACATGTGTTGTTATATTGTTGAATGTTGAAGAGAGGGAAAGATTGAAGTGTAGGGTCATTGAGGTTGGAAGGGATTTTGGGGATGGGGGAGGGTTCATTAGAAGTTAGTAGGGCTCTTTTTTGTTTTCTCAGATGAACTGAGTTAGGTAGGAGGATTTCAAAATGTTGTAAACCGTGATTGATCACACACTCCAGCGCAGTAGGTGGCGGCATGCACCTTTAAAGTTTTGCGGACCCGGGTTAGGGGAGGGTTTGGCTGGGGTAGGCCATCATTGTAAAATAAGAATTTGTTCTTAACTGACTTGCCTAGTTAAATAAAATAAAAGTCCCTGTGTGTCTTAGTGTGCATCTCGGTGTGTGTGTGTGTGTGTGTGTGTATCCTGGGGTGCGTCTCGGAGTGTGTATCCTGTTGTCAGTGCTGCCTTGCCTGTCTGTATCTGACAGCCCGTATCCTGTCTCCGTGCAGCATAAGCTGAAGTCTTCATAGAGGGACAAGGTCCGGCAGTTCATATCCTTCACGCAGGAGGGGGAGAAGACTGCTTCTTACTGCCTGACCCAGAATGACTGGAAACTGGAGGTGGCCACAGACAACTACTTCCAGAACCCAGACCTCTACTACAAGGAATCCATGAAAACTCCTGTGGAGAAGAAACTGGAGCAGCTCTACAACCACTACAAAGGCAAGCGGGGGAAGTTCTAGAGGAATAGAGCATGTGCAGATTGTGTGTGTCAAAGATTGTGTGTCTGTTGTGGGTTAGTAAGTGTGTGTGTATTATTTATTTGTGGTGTTATGCATTTTATTGCTTATCTTGTTCACCAGAAGAGGACATTTGTTTTTGTGAGTCTCTCAGATCCCTAAGATATTGATTGCTGGACTGTGTGTGTTTATTAAGCGTTTACATACACATATCATTCCACAGATCCCCAGGATGAGAATAAGATTGGCATCGACGGCATCCAGCAGTTCTGCGATGACCTCAGCCTGGACCCGGCCAGCATCAGAGTCCTGGTGGTGGCGTGGATGTTCCGGGCCGCCACCCAGTGCGGGTTCATCAAGGAGTTCCTGGACGGCATGTCTGAACTGAGGTGAGCGAGTGGTGATGTCATCACTCTGCGACGGGGCTCCGTTTGGGGGCATCACAGTGTAATATTGGTTATAGCCGGAGCATGTTATTGTGGTGTTTGTTGTTAGTGTGTGTTCCCATAGTGGGGAGAAGTGCTATATTTAGACTCAGTCAACGTTTGGCATTAATACTGTGTGTCTTCATGTTTGGTGTGAAGCCAAGTCAGCATAGGTTAGCTGTGGGTCATACAGGAACTTGTTTGTTGTTTTCTACAAAAGGTTATCCTGTTTGTGCCCACCGAGTGGCGCAGTGGTCTAAGGCACTGCATCTCAGTGCAAGAGGCGTCACTACAGTCCCTGGCTTGAATTCCAGGCTGTATCACGTCCGGCCGTGATTGGGAGTCCCATAGGGCGGCGCACAATTGGCCCAGCGTCGTCCGGGTTTGGCAGGGGTAAGCCGTCATTGTAAATAAGAATTTGTTCTTAACTGACTTGCCTAGTTAAATTAATTAAAACAAATAATTAATTAAAACATGGCCCTGGGGAACCAGAATGATGGGTTGCAGATCATAGCACAAGAACCGTTTAGGAACCTCTGGATTAGATGAGGTGTATGTTGTGCTTTTGATTAAGATATCCACCGACTTTCCCAATCTGTTTCTCTTCTCTCAAGGTGCGACAGCCCAGAGAAGCTGAAGGCTCTTCTTTCCAGATTAGAGATGAGTCGGTTGCATCAGTGTTCACAAGAGTTACTGAACTGTAGTTGCATCAGTGTTCACAAGAATTACTGAACTGTAGTTGCATCAGTGTTCACAAGAGTTACTGAACTGTAGTTGCATCAGTGTTCACAAGAATTACTGTACTGTAGTTGCATCAGTGTTCACAAGAGTTACTGTACTGTAGTTGCATCAGTGTTCACAAGAGTTACTGTACTGTAGTTGCATCAGTGTTTCTCAACTCCGGTCCTGAGGACACACAAGGGTGGTGTCCAGGCTTTTGTTTCAACCAAGTGAGAACATACCTGATTCAACTACAGTGAGATAACAAGGCGTTATTCTTGCGGTGTTTCAGATCTATAGATGGCTGTGGCCTACTGGAACCTGGTACTGACAGACCGCTTTTCCCACTTTCGTGTTTTACGTAGGAACACCACAAACGGTCGATTCCCAAAGACACGTGGAACTTACTCTTGGATTTTGGCAACATAATCGCAGACGACATGTCAAATTACGACGAGGAGGGTGAGTTTAAAACCCTTGGTTACCTGGAGTGTATTCGGTTGGCCTCAGAGTAGTCATGGTTCATTGCTGTCTGCAAAAGTGCATTGCACCAAACGTTGCTCTCAACTGAATATACACAATGGCAGAATGCAGTAGTCATCAACCCTGGACCTGGAAAGCTACTGAGTGGGCAGGCTTTTGTTCTAGCTCAGCACCAACACACTGGATTCAGCTAATCAAGGTTCTGATGAGCTGTAAATGAGATGAATCAGGTGATTCAGTGCTGGGCCTAAACAAAAGCCTGCAGACCCTGGACCAGGTTTGCTGACCACTGCTCTATATGAGGAGTTGATCCGGAATTCAATTGCTCCTAGACACTGATTTTAAGGTCAGTTTTGCCTTTTCCCCCAATGCCTGCAGTTAGGGTGTAGAGAGAGTCTGCTGTTCTCAGATCTGTGCTTAGGGCAACTTCTACCTGGAGCAAGGGAATGGAGTTAGACAGTCAGTGCAATTACCGCTAATCATATGTTTCCTTCCTGTCAGGGGAGTGGCCAGTTCTCATAGACGAATTTGTGGAATTTGCCCGGCCGATCACAATGGGATCCAGACTCTAAATCCACTAATAACAACCCAGCTCTTGGAAGAGGGGTAGAACTTTGGTTCTTCGTCATCAACTTTGTATGATTTTTTTAATAGGCGAAACACTTGAAACCGTGACACTGCACAATTATCAGGTAACCACCTATCAGGGAGGAGTGAGAGGAAAACACAGGAAGCAATTCTGAGTTCTATTTCTGTCCTAGTTTGATGGGAGTCGCCGTGTGCACATTGCCAGCTGTGGCAGGGCTAGCCGGGAAGAGGCCTTGGGAATATCAGTGTTCCAGACAACGCTCCCTTTGGAATCTTAGTATTACAGGAAAGAAGAAGAGAAAAGGACAGAGCTACGTCCCCTGGCACAGCCACGATCTCTCGCTCGTTCTCTTGCTCGCTCGCTCTCTCTCTTGCTCTAGCTCTCTCTCGCTCTAGCGCTCTCTCTTTCTCTCTTTCTCTCTCTCGCTCTCACTCTCGCTCGGAGGAATTACAAAACATTGAGAGCAGGGGACCAGCTCTGGGAATTCAGATTTAAAAGACAGAGACTGCTGTTTGGGGTAGATTGTTGTTAGTTTGCCTTTTGTGACAAGCAAGGCTCTGCAAAGACCATTCAGAACAGGCTTGTTTCTAACACAAACACTTTGGGACAGACAGTGCAAGCTAGCAAAATTTGCTCACGACACAAGCGCCAACAAAACTTTTACAGTTGTTATAAACTGTCTTCTAAAAAGTATATACTGAAAATTCTAATATAAATATGGTACATTTGTAAATATGAGAGATGTTTGTGTAAATTAATAAAACATTCAGCTATATGATGCCTCAATATAATTGGATTGATTTAGATTTTTAGGTCTGGTGTGTACCAAGTTATCATTTTATTGGACAGTTTTGGTTTGAAAATCAACATTCTGTGTTTTCAATTGTTTTTTTGTTCACTAGTGTATTTTGTTCACTACGTTTTAGCCATTGAAGTAAAATGGACCATGCCTTCTCTAACTGCTAGTCACATATGATGTGTACGTTGGGGCATGGCTGCTCAAACTTGTTTTCTACCTGGTCTTGTTAGGGGGATTATATAACATACAAATCAGGTCTTCAAGGGCTGCAATGTCTGCAGCCAATGAATGACACAAATTGGTCAAATGTTAAATGCAAGGTATAAATGAAAAGCAGGACTGTGGCTCAGCCACGGGAAGTAGGAGTGCTGAGTGTGCTGCAGCACCCCATGAAAAATCTGAATACCATTTTTTTTTTTTAAATAAAGTATATTTAAAAAATAAATGTTAAAAAAGTAGTGCACTGGGCCTTTGCTACTACTACTACTTATTAGTGGACCGATATCTGTTGCACGGGGAATAACGTTTTTTCAGCATCTCTACTTTGGCAAAAAGGTAGTTGTATAATTATGAACAGTATCTTGCAGGATTCAATAGTTGAAATTGTAAGAGTTGTTGCTCTGTCCCTTTCTCTGTGATTGTAATTCTAATGGAATCCAGAAAGAACAAAACATTTACATCAAAAGGTGCAAAGTTATGGGGAAAGACACAAAACATCCACATAACATTAAATATTACTTTCTTGATCAAATAACATTGGAAACAATCAGTTTTTTTTGCTGTATTAATTTACCATCAATACAAACCACTTAATGTAAATGTACATTACTGTATTGTGCATAGGCTAGTCATCTCTACTTGTAGACTTTCATCACCATTAATAAAAACTGCACAATACAGCAACAGAGTACATTGAGACATCAAGTGTTTTGGAGAGCATGGCGCTTGCAATACTAGGGTTGTGGGTTGGATTCCCACAGGGGACCAGTACAAAAAAATATGAAAATGTATGCACTCACTACTGTAAGTTGCTCTGGATAAGAGCGGACCGATCTAGAAGTCTTCTGCGGGGGCAATGGACTGTGGCCTTCAATGCACAGGACCGAGTTTGGGAAACCCTGGTATAGAGTACCACCGTAGGGGTCATAATACCCATAAAACCTAGTGGTCAAACAGGGAAATGGTTCCAATCGTTTTCCACCATTCATTTTTCCCATCTGGGATTTTAGAAACACTGAAAATAAGGGCTGTGTTTCGTGTAGGTTTACCCTGGCGTGACGTTTTGATAACCGTGTGAATTACTCTAGGACAAGGCGACTTGTAACCAGGTTGTGGAATACTAACCAGGTTGTGGAATACTGCCAGGGACTGGGCCTTATAGATACTATAAACCAGGGTTCTCCAACCCTGTTCCTGGAGAGCTACCCTCCTGTAGGTTTTATCTACAACCCTGTTCTTGGAGAGCTACCCTCCTGTAGGTTTTATCTACAACCCTGTTCCTGGAGAGCTACCCTCCTGTAGGTTTTATCTACAACCCTGTTCCTGGAGAGCTACCCTCCTGTAGGTTTTAACTACAACCCTGTTCCTGGAGAGCTACCCTCCTGTAGGTTTTAACTACAACCCTGTTCCTTGAGAGCTACCATCCTGTAGGATTTAACTACAACCCTGTTCCTGGAGAGCTACCATCCTGTAGGATTTTGCTCCAACCCCAGTTGTAACTAACCTAATTTGGCTTATCAACCAGCTAATTATTAGAATCAGGTGCACTCGATTAGGGTTGGAGTGAACCTACAGTAGGGTAGTTCTCCAGGAACAGGGTTGGAGTGAAAACCTACAGGACGGTAGCTCTCCAGGAACAGGGTTGGAGAGCCCTGGTATAAATCATCTGTTAACTGAGTGGATCTCACTTGTCTCCTGTGTCTGACTTACCTTGTGTGTACAGTACGTCTACTGTCGCCTCTTATGTTTGTACCTGTTCTGTCCCCAGCCATAACTGCCTATTACTCATCTGTCCTTTATAGTGTGTGTGTTGTGTGCATACCATGTGTGCACAGGTTTGCGTGTGTGAAGGGAGTTCTAGTTTCTCTCTCTATTCTAGGGTATGAACTTCATTGCAGGCTACCTCATCATCATTACTAAGGATGAAGAGAAGTCCTTCTGGCTGATGGACGCTTTATTGGGAAGAATACTCCCCGGTTAGTCCCACACACTCCTGTTGTGTCTGTCTGCTTGTCTGCTCGATTGTGTTTGTATGCGTGTGTGCATGTGTGGTTGTGTGAGAGGATGTGCACTCCAGTATCTCTATTTGCACATCATAATTTGCACATCCATCATTCCAGTGTTAATGCTAATCTGTAATTTATCTCACCACTATGGGCTATTTATTGTCCTACCTTCCTAACCTTACTGCATTTTTGCACTACATTTGCACTCTGTATATAGATCTTCTATTGTGTCATTGACTGTACGTTTGTTTACTGTGTAACTCTGTGTTGTTGTTTTTTGTCGCACTGCTTTGCTTTGTCTTGGCCAGGTCGCAGTTGCAAATGAGAACTTGTTCTCAACTGACCTACGTGGTTAAATAAAGGTGAAATAAAAATAAAAAATATGTGTGTGGTGAGGTGTGCCTTCAAAGTATTCACCCATCTACACACAATACCCCATAATGACAAAGTGAAAACATTTATTTAGACTTTTTTTTTTCAAATTTATTGAAAGTAAAATACAGATATCAAATTTTCACACCCCAGAGACAATACTTTGTAAAAGCACCTTTGGTGGCGATTACAGCTTTGAGTCATCTTGGGTATGTCTGTATCAGCTTTGAATATCTGGATTTGGGGATTTTCTCCCATTCTACCTTGCTGATTTTCTCAAGCTCTGTTAAGTTAGATGGGGAGTGGCGGTGAACAGCAATCTTCAAGTCTTTCCACAGACTTTCAATTGGATTCAAGTCTGGGCTTTGCCTGGGCCACTAAAGGACTTTCACATTCTTGTTCTGAATTAATTCCAGTGTTGCTTTGGCTGTATGCTTGGGGTCATTGTCCTGTTGGAACATTAATCTTCGCCCCCAGTCTAAGGTTGTTTGCACTCTGAAGCAGGTTCTCATCAAGGATTTGCCTGTATTTGGCTCCATTCATTGTTTCCTTTATCCTTACCAGTCTCCCAGTCCCTGCCGCTGAAAAGCATCCCCATAGCATGTTGCTGCCACCACCATGCTTCACGGTAGGGATGGTGTTAGACGGGTGAGCTGTGCATGGTTTTTGCACTCTGCATTCAGGCCAAAGAGTAACGTTTTTATCTCAGACCACAGAATCTTTTGAATTATGATCTGTCTTTCATGTGCCTTTTTGCAAACTCCAGGTGTGCTTTTTCTAAGGAGTGGCTTCCGTCTGGCCACTCTCCCATAAAGCCCAGATTGGTGAAGTGCTGTAGAGGCTGTTGTCCTTCTGGAAGGTTCTCCCATCTCAGCCAAGGAACTCTGTAGTGGTCAATGGGTTCTTGGTCACCTCCCTGACCAGTGCCTTCAGAAAGTATTTATACCCCTTGACGTATTCCATATTTTGTTAATATATATTTTTTATCACCCATCTATGCACAATACACAATAATTGCGTAAGTGAAAACATATTTGACATTTTTGTGAATGTATTGAAAATTAAATACAGAAATATCTAATTTACAGTTGAAGTCAGAAGTTTACATACACAAGTAATTCTTCCAGCAATTGCTTAGACAGATTATTTCACTTATAATTCACTATATCAATTCCAGTGGGTCAGAAGTTTACATATACTAAGTTGACTGTGCCTTCTTTAGAAGCTTCTGATAGGCTAATTGACATCATTTGAGTCAATTGGAGGTGTACCTGTGGATGTATTTCAAGGCCTACCTTCAAACTCAGTGCCTCTTTGCTCGACATCATGGGGAAAATCAAAATAAATCAGCAAAGACCTCAGAAAAATATGTGTGGAGTTCCACAAGTCTGGTTCATCTTTGGGAGCAATTTCTAAACGCCTGAAGGTACCACTTTCATCTGTACAAGCGATAGTACGCAAGTATAAACACCATGAGACCACGCAGCCGTCATACCGCTCAGGAAGGAGACTCGTTCTGTCACTTAGAGATTACTGTACTTTGGTGCGAAAAGTGCAAATCAATCCCAGAACAACAGCAAAGGACCTTGTGAAGATGCTGGAGGAAACCGGTACAAAAGTATCTATATCCACAGTAAAACGAGTCCTATATTGACATAACCTGAAAGGCCGCTCAGCAAGGAAGAAGCCACTGCTCCAAAACTGCTTTACAAAAAGCCAGACTTTGCAACTGCACATGGGGACAAATATTGTACTTTTTGGAGAAATGTCCTCTGGTCTGATGAAACAAAAATAGAACTGTTTGGTCATAATGACCATCATTAGTTAAACAATTTAAAGGCAATGCTACCAAATACTAATTGAGTGTATGTAAACTTCTGACCCACTGGGAATGTGATGAAAGAAATAAAAGCTGAAATAAATAATTCTCTCTACTATTATTCTGACATTTCACATTCTTAAAATAAAGTGGTGATCCTAACTGATCTAAGACAGGGAATTGAACCTGAATCCTAACTTGATCTGTGCATGTATGTTTCTGCGCTAATCTTCCTTTGAATGCATGATTTACACAGCTGTTTGAGTTAAGCTTGTGCAATCATACCTGGTTAGGATTTGACTCCTTAGGGTACAAGGTTTTGGAACTGGACCTTTCGACTCTGTTTTTGACACAAAGGACTGTTCTGCTCTCTGTAGTTGAATTTAGTTACTGTCCATTTAAACGTGAGGATTGAAACAATAGTTTTTCTTTGTTCTCCAATCATTGCGAACGGTTCCCAAATACAAGTCCTCTAGAATAGAGCCAAAGGTTTTGACAAAAGCCAGACAACTACACAGAGCTCATTCCTTCAGCTTATTTTTTTTATTGACCACTACACTTAAAACAATTAAAACATTCGTAACCTTATTAAATCACTACCAACGGATGTTAACAGATTAGATAAGAGTGGAACAAAACAATTCACTTTTTATTTTAACTTCCTACATTCTCTCCAAACAATGCATCCCCTGATCGTTCAACAGGCCAGGCAAATCTAAGAAACAAGAAGATTGTCCCTAACAAGTTAACGCTGTGTAGAGAAAAAAGGCTATGTCCCAAATGAAACCCAACTAAGATGTGTACTACATGGGGAATAGGGTGTCATGAGACAAATCTAGAACATTAGCATAGATCCCATTCTTCTTGTAAGTGGGGAGGCACAGACTCCATTTGGCATAGGCATTTAACATTCATTTTGGGGTGGAGAAATTATGTCCTCCCTAAAATGGTGCTGTTCTATTGACAGTAACTCCAACTATATAATATCTGGAATCCTAACTTGTCCCAAGTTACACAGGTGTATTGCTAGTGTTCAGCCATCTGTAAGCAACATGTAATTCTACTGTAATTCCCCTTAGTGTATCATTGAAAGTACTGTCAGTGCAACAAAAATCACCCTCTCTTAAAGCTAATTTCCGAAAATGTGATCGGAGGCTTCGTATGGAGGGGTGACTCAATTGTGGAGCCTCTGGAGGTATGCAGACCGTGCCACTCAAATCTTGTAACAATGCAGAGGGTCCGTATAGCTCCGCATTGACATTGGTTAACTGTAGGTGAGGGCGGGAGGGCCTGTATAAACAAACAAACTTCCTTGACAAGAGCTCTGCTTTGCTCCATGAAGCACAAAAAGTATGAATGCCCAACTTCTGCAGTGGCTGTATCATGTTAAATACTGCACTGCCAATGCAGACGTTGGATTGACCATGCAGGGCCGTTTAATAATGTAACTATAAGCGGTGGTATGCAGACCTCAACTGCTTCACCATCAAATGACCTTTACCCTTGTTCCTCAAGCCAGTCCAAGAGAAACCCAAGAAGGTGCACAAAAATGCCCACCTAGGGGACCCCTAAGAGATGGATTAAACAAACACCACCATTCTTAAACTGCAGCTGGTACCTAGTTTAGCCCCTAACCACAGATCTAGGATCAGATTACCCAGCCCCAAATTATAGCCGTAACCATGAGGATGCAAAAATATCTGACCCTGGAACATGGGTTAGGGGCAACTTCCAACTCCATATTATATTCATAACTTCATTATGTTCAATGATGTTGAAAACCTTATGCAACAAGTCTTAACTTCTATTGGTTGAGAGGAGGGGATTGGTTGGAGCAGCCAGCGACTAATAATATTCCCTTTACCCAGGAGTAACAACGGCCTCCTATTATGTGACTGACAAAATGGCCACCGATCAAAACAGAAGTAGCCATTAAACAGCAGCAGCGATGCTTGTACACAACAATCCCTCAGAATTCCTTTGTCAGACACCAGTAAAATGTAAGCATGATATGAGACCCTAGGCTACAAATAGCTGAGTGAGTGTGGATTGTTATTCAGCATATGGTTATATTAGCGCCCCCCCCCCTGCAATGTCGAGTGACTGTGTCTGTGTCTCTCAAGTAAAGGTCTTCACAGCTCCAAAAAGTTGTACCCGTTCCGAAATGGACCTGGGGCTTTCCCACTCGGACCCGATATGTATAATTACATTTTTAAAATAGTCAGAGACCCGTTCCAAACAGACCCGGGGACAGCTGGACCCGTTCCGTATAGACCTAGCCAGATCCAGTCCGAGTGAGGGAAGCAACAGAAAATATATATATATTTTAAAGCCACTCCATTAACTGGAGCTGTTAAAGCGCGAGAGGGAGGTGCCGCTCCAGCAGGTGGGTGAAGGGCCGTACTGTGAGCGAGTGACACTGGGAGGAGGGAGAGATGAGACCGCAACGAACCAAGCAGACTTGTGCTATAGTCGATTATTTATCATCAAATATGATTATGTGGAACCGGTCTTGACTGGATCAAACCGGGAGAAACCAGTTAAGCTAGCCAACGTTAGCGAGCTAGGCTAATTGAGGCTGCAGTGCATGCGCGTTCTCATCCTACACTTACAAATAACTCCATTCAGAATATGGTCGTTGTAGCCTGTCCTCCTTTAACTCCATTAATTATATATATCTAACATTTGCCACACACGGAGGCTCTATGACTAGCCTATTGCAGCTTTGATAACTTATGATTGGCCAACAACAACAAGCGCCACTCTCCAATCGTGAAATGCAAGAGCAGCAGCATGAATTATTACATTTCTCTACTGTAGCAGTCGCGTTCGGACATGATTTTTTATTTAACTAGGCAAGTCAGTTAAGAACAAATTCTTATCTACCGTGATAATCAGTTCAGATCCGACCTGTGACATTATTTAGAATGGATCGGATCTCGGGTACAAGTGGATCTGTGAAGAGCTCTACTGTCAATAGTGTGTTATGTAAATACAATCTCAGCAGATTCACTTTTTTTTTTTTTTCATACAAAAGGAGCAGTTCAGTCCTGAAAGCTCATATCAACCCCATGGATACCCAACGTGGGGCTAGTGAGTGAGTTCGAAGGGGAGGATGGAGCAGCAAGGATTCTAGGAGGAGACCAACTGAATGGGGGTGGAAGTTCAGTCAATCCATGTGATGGTTAGTAGCTGGGGGGCTGAGATGGTGCGGGGTTGCGCTCTCTGGCTCTTGAGGGAGGGAGGGAGGGAGGGGGGGGGGGTCAGTTGACAGGAAGTGATCTTAGATGGTCTGGTAGCCGGCATGGCTCCTCTTCCTGCCGATGAGGTAGGCCACGAGGACAACAAGGACCAGGCCAGCCAGTGCAGCGCCCACGATGATGGGGATCAACATGTCATCCTCATCCAGCTGACATTCCTCCGCTGAAGAGGGAGAGAAACAGACAAGGGGAGAGATACAGAGGGGTAATTAGAGAGACCAATAGAGAGAAGAGCAGGCGGGGGAAAAGTGGAGAAAAATGAGAAAATAGACAAAATAAATCAAACAGTGATCATCATCATAATAATAATCTATTATTACAATCTCAGAAATGTGGATAACAATCCCCTTCTGAAACATGAACACATTGAATAGTAGCCCCCACTTAAACACTACCACATGAAATGGTAACCCACAATATCCTACTGAAACACTACCACTTAAAGTGCTAACCCAAAGAAACAGTACCTGCTCCAAACTGGTTCCCGGTGAGGCCGAAGGGCTGCACCTGCAGCTGGAAGGTGTTGAGAGAGAAGTTCACAGTCACAGCCAGATTCTGCTCCTCACGACACATGTAGCTACGCCCCAGGGTGCCACGCAGGTAGTCCAGACTACTGTTACTGGCTGAGAAGGGCTCTGGAGGGACAACGGGGGGAGAGAGATAATGAAGGGAAGAACGAAGAGGGGGCAGATAAAAAGGAGGGAAGGGGGGATACTAGTCAGTTGTACAACCGAATGCATTCAACTGAAACGTGTCTTCCGCATTTAACCCAACCCCTCTGAATCAGAGAGGTGTGGGAGGCCCGGGGAACAGTGGGTTAACTGCCTTGCTCAGGGGCAGAACGACAGAATTGTACCTTGTCAGCTCGGGGTTGGGGGTGTAAAGGTTGGGATGTGAAACAGAATAACGGATGAGAGAGGGGGATGAAGAAAGAAGACGTTACAGTAATGCGGGGAACGGAAAAGCGTGGGAAAAGAGGATTGCAGAGGGGTTTCAACCCTGGAGAAACTGCATACATGGTAGATTGGGGTTTGTAAGAGGATAGATAGTAGATTAATAATGTGCATGTATTATTCACTAGATCTACTGATTGTTGAATTATGGATCCAGACTCACCACTCATGTCCGGCCAGGCTACCGACAGGGTCACTCCACTGAGGTGGTACTTACTGGACGTGGCATTCTGCAGACAGAAGAGAACCAGTGACGCCACACAGTATGTACGCCACACACAGGACTGAAACAATAGGTCACCAATGCCTGTCCTCTGCTTGTTCAAGAGGCAGTCAGGTGTTAGTGCCAAAAGCCTTCTACTACTGATACAGAAGAAAACCTTACTGCATGTACTAATGGATGCAAGCATAAATAAAGATGAGAGAGAGAGAGAGAGAGAGAGAGAGAGAGAGAGAGAGAGAGAGAGAGAGAGAGAGAGAGACGAGAGAACTAAGTGAAGAGGCAGACACTGCCAAAGAAAGAGGCAAAGAAAAAAAGAGAAGAGTTCAAACGAGAGTTCTGACCAGGGAGAAGACTAGGGTGATGTTGGTTCTCTCCTCGTCAGCCTTCAGCAGCAGGGTGGCGCTGTCCGAGTCACATGACCCTGAGCTCTTAGTCAAGTTGGGCTGCAGGTTCACCACGTCCAGCACAGTCTGCACACACAGGACAAGACACGGCAGTGTGTGAGAGAGTGTGTGTGTGTGTGTGTGTGGACATGTTTAACCATACTTGTGGGGACCTGAAGTTCCACAACATTAGCGAATAAACAAATACAGTGGGGAGAACAAGTATTTGATACACTGCCGATTTTGCAGGTTTTCCCACTTACAAAGCATGTAGAAGTCTAATTTTTATCATAGGTACTCTTCAACTGTGAGTGACGGAATCTAAAACAAAAATTCAGAAAATCACATTGTATGATTTTTAAGTAATTAATTTGCATTTTATTGCATGACATAAGTATTTGATACATCAGAAAAGCAGAACTTAATATTTGGTACAGAAACCTTCGTTTGCAATTACAGAGATCATACGTTTCCTATAGTTCTTGACCAGGTTTGCACACACTGCAGCAGGGATTTTGGCCCACTCCTCCATACAGACCTTCTCCAGATACTTCAGGTTTCGGGGCTGTCGCTGGGCAATACGGACTTTCAGCTCCCTCCAAAGATTTTCTATTGGGTTCAGGTCTGGAAACTGGCTAGGCCACTCCAGGACCTTGAGATGCTTCTTACGGAGCCACTCCTTAGTTGCCCTGGCTGTGTGTTTCGGGTCGTTGTCATGCTGGAAGACCCAGCCACGACCCATCTTCAATGCTCTTACTGAGGGAAGGAGGTTATTGGCCAAGATCTCACGATACATGGCCCCATCCATCCTCCCCTCAATACGGTGCAGTCGTCCTGTCCCCTTTGCAGAAAAGCATCCCCAAAGAATGATGTTTCCACCTCCATGCTTCACGGTTGGGATGGTGTTCTTGGGGTTGTACTCATCCTTCTTCTTCCTCCAAACACGGCGAGTGGAGTTTAGACCAAAAAGCTCTATTTTTGTCTCATCATTAATCCATGACGGCGTAGTGTGTTACTAATGGTTTTCTTTGAGACTGTGGTCCCAGCTCTCTTCAGGTCATTGACAAGGTCCTGCCGTGTAGTTCTGGGCTGATCCCTCACCTTCCTCATGATCATTGATGCCCCACGAGGTGAGATCTTGCATGGTGCCCCAGACCGAGGGAGATTGACCGTCATCTTGAACTTCTTCCATTTTCTAATAATTGCGCCAACAGTTGTTGCCTTCTCACCAAGCTGCTTGCCTATTGTCCTGTAGCCCATCCCAGCCTTGTGCAGGTCTACAATTTTATCCCTGATGTCCTTACACAGCTCTCTGGTCTTGGCCATTGTGGAGAGGTTGGAGTCTGTTTGATTGAGTGTGTGGACAGGTGTCTTTTATACAGGTAATGAGTTCAAACAGGTGCAGTTAATACAGGTAATGAGTGGAGAACAGGAGGGCTTCTTAAAGAAAAACTAACAGGTCTGTGAGAGCCGGAATTCTTACTGGTTGGTAGGTGATCAAATACTTATGTCATGCAATAAAATGCAAATTAATTATTTAAAAATCATACAATGTGATTTTCTGGATTTTTGTTTTAGATTCCGTCTCTCACAGTTGAAGTGTACCTATGATAAAAAATTACCGACCTCTACATGCTTTGTAAGTAGGAAAACCTGCAAAATCGGCAGTGTATCAAATACTTGTTCTCCCCACTGTATTTGACCAACTGGGGACATTTTGCCAGTCCCCACGAGAAAAAGGGCCATTCCTAGGGGGTTTAAGGTTAGAATTAGGCTTAAAAGGTTATGGTTTAGGGTTGGGTTTTGGGGTTAAGGAAAATAGGTCTTTGAATGGGAATCAATTGTGTCCTCACAAGGTTAGTAAAACAAGACTGTGAGAGAGGTGCTGGGATTCAAGTATGTGCAAGTCTGTGTGTGTGCGTACCTTATTGAGAGAGGCAGAGCTGAAGGTGATGTTGAGCTGCAGTCCCATGCGGGCCATCAGACAAGCGGTCCCATTGCCGTTGGTTATCGTGTAGTTGCCCCTCTCGGGCCGGGCCGGGGGTGCAGGAGACGTGGGCGGGGCATCAGTGGCAGCAAAGCTCTGATGCAACGTGACCGCTGTAATGGTGTAACAAGTCAATGCCAGTCCTCAACCACAGATGGATAGACAGCACTGTCCAATCCTTAGCTGGCGGTTGGTAAGGTCTCACAGGGTGCATCTCAATAGACCTAAGTGGCCTCCTCTCCTCACCTCCTTTCCCTTATCTGCACAAATGTGAAAGAAGTTGAAAAGCAACCTCTGTAAGCATTCACCAACGTAATGTTGCTTTCACCCATCATGTGTTATTAGATAAGTGCAGAGGAAGGAGAAGAGATGGAGTGGAGGAGCCATTTGAGACAACCACTGAGTAGGTCAGTAACCTTGGGGTAATGTTGTTGTCAATTCCTTTCATGTGGTGGGAGACTGGGTTGTGCCAACAAAGAAATGCTGATTCCATTGATGTAGCAGTCACATGAACATTTCAAAAGCTTTAGTGTTTCACACCACAAAAAGTTTTAAGAACCATTGGAATGAAGAAGCATGTCTGCTACTTGGTTCATTTCTACAATATTGTCACTTCTATCAATACTAGTTTCATGTGGCTTCCGATTACACATCACTACTGATGTCATCAATCACATTGTCTTTAGCTGATGTCCATCTCATCGGTCTGTGCAGAGGAAAATACCTTTGACGAAACAACAGTGGTAGTCCTGATCACCGACAGCGATGAGAGGAGGTCAGACACTTGGCAGTGTGGTGCGAGGACAACAACCCCTCCCTCAATGTCAGCAAGACCAAGGACTACATGTGAAAGAGGGGAGAGCACGCCCCCATCCACAGGCCTGTAGTGGAGCGGGTCGAGAGCTTCAAGGTCCTTGGCGTCCACATCACCAAGTACTTAACATGGTCCACACACACCCAGACAGTCGTAAAGAGAGCATGACAGCGCCTTTTCCCTCTCAGGAGGCTGAAAAGATTTGCTATGAGACAGATCTGCAAAAAGTTCTACAGCTGCACCATCGAGAGCATCTTGACTGGCTGCATCACCGCATGGTATGGCAAATGCACCTCCCTCGACTGCAAAGCACTACAGAGGGTGGTGTGAACAGCCAAGTACATCACTGGGGGGGAGGGGGTCGAGCTCCCTGCCTCCAGGACCTCTATATCTGAGGGTGTCAGATGAAGGCCCGAAAAATGTCCAAAAGACAACAGCCACCTAAGTCAAAGATTTCACTCTGCTACCGTCTGGCAAACGGTACCGGAGCATCAGCTCAGGGACCAACATGCTCCGAGACTGTTTCTACCCCCAAGCCATAAGAATGCTAAATAGCCATAACACTTTTATACTCTTCTTTATTTCACTACTACCATTCTTATTAATGTTGTGGCTTCCAAGCAGGCTGTCATGTGCCTTTTACTGAGGAGTGGCTTACGTCTGGCCACTCTACCATAAAGGCCTGATTGGTGGAGTGCTACAGAGATGGTTGTGGCACTCTTGCGTGGCTGACTGAAGCTTTGCTCGGCAGGTCAAGAGGTGCAGGTGGGCTGTTGTGCAATGGGCCCCTCACGTGATATCAAAAGCGCTGTGCCTAGTGATAAAAAACAGCAGGTTATTGTTTCTGTCTATCATTTATTGAGGTCATTGTACTCATAGTTGTTCTGTTTGCATTCTCTGCTTCTTTCTTGGCAAGTAACCTATTTTGTTGTGTGCTTTGGGCTAGAAGATGGTGGTCATGTACTGAGTAGGCCAGTACATGGTAAAATAAAAAATAAAATATATATAGTATTGGGTTGCAACAGACTGCTGCAACCTGATTGGCTGCACACAAAATGCAATATCCGGGTATAGCCCTTGGCTAATCTAACATGGTGGTGAAAAATTGTGTTTTATAAAACACATTTTTTTACCTTCTCAACATTAAATCAAGTTGAGGAAATCAACATCTTATCAGCCTGAATGGAGAATGTTATGTATGAACCGGTCCATGGGGATACGAGTGTATAGCCGGCTGCATGGATTCCCATTGGACGGTAAAATAAAACGACTCAATATCGCCATCTGCTGGCCTTTGTGCTAGCCTTAGCCTACTCAGTACATGATCACCAGCTTCAAGCCCAAAGCTAAATAGGTTACTTGCCAAGAAACAAGCAGAGAATGTAAACAGAACAACTATGAGTACAATGACATCAATAAGTGATAGACAAAAACAATAACCTGTTGAGTTTTTTTTATCACTAGACACAGCGCTTTTGATATCACGAAAGGGGCCCATTGCACAACAGCCCACCTGCACCTCTTGACCTGCCGATCGATCTTCAGCCAGTCAAGCAAGAGTGCCACTAAGCAAGAAAAACAACTCGGTCTGGTCTCGCATCGACCTGTACAATATATAATCTATGGCATAAATGTAAGTCATCTGTAAAACGTAGAACCATGTTTATATAACCATCACGCGAGGTAAAAATAGGTTGAGGGCCGAATTCTGGTGTATGACCAACTCTTTCTAGATTTATGGCGTTATATTTATTGCGTCCATCCAGCATCAACATACTCACCTAAAAGCGCGATGAATGTCATGGACAAATGTTGTTTAAGGCTATGTTGTTGTGTCATATTTCTGTTCGGTTGTTTGCCAAGGCAAGGGGCGAATCACAACAACATGCACACGACCCAGCGATAGGAACGAAGGACGGTCAGCGAGCTGGCTTTACTAGAGCAAACTCACTGCTCTCTCTGCTGTCTCTGCTGCCTCGAACCAGAATCCTCTCGAAACAAATCTTCAGAAATGTGTCCTTTTCCTTTAGTGTTGTTTGCTCTTTTTTTATTTAGTTGGTGCTGTTTAAATTGGTATTCGTTGAGTGTCTGGATCGGTTCATACCATGGATGACTTCGACTCTCTGCACCAGGAAGAAGTGACAACGGTCATGTGATCGAGAGTTTAAGAACCGCCTAGAATAATCACGTGTGTGGGGATTCGTTGACGTTGAACAGCTGCGGGGTTACACATAACAGCAAGTTAACATTAACTGTACTTTTTGTGATGAGCATCCAGAAACAGTTTTGCATTTTTTTTAAAACATTTTCTGCATGTAAAGAGATTATGGCAAGATATTTGTATGTTTATTATTGATGAATATTATTGATGACATTTGTTTATTATGGGAGAAAGTACTGCTGGGTTTTTTATTTTTTTATATTTTTTTATTTAACCTTTATTTAACTAGGCAAGTCAGTTAAGAACAAAGATCCATGACAAATACAATAACAAATGCTAGTTAACAACTTCCTTCAACCTGCGTGAAGAGACCTAAAAATGGTGTCCATGAATTCGTCTGACTGGGGAAGTAGATAAAGGGCTTCGTTGCCAAAATCCTGAAGTATCCCTTTAAGGCCTTTGTATCATCAGTAATTTGTTGTACCCCCTAGCATATAGCGTTTATGTTTTTTTGTTTTTGTTTGTGTACATCCTGTATGTATACTGGTGTTTTGTGTAAGAAAAAATGATATGTATATATACTTTTTTTAAGATAACAGCTGTGGAGTTACAGTAAAGTTGGATACAATATTGCACTGAAGATTACAAGTGGCACATTCTGTATTTGGTATTTTTGGTCGAGGAAGTAGCCTTGTAATAATAATGGTACAGTTTTCTCGATATACAAAAAGTAAAGAAGAAATAACATCTTATTCATTTTGAAAGCAGATGTATGCAAAACTGTGGCCCCAGACCTACTTCGTCACTCTCTGTCTCTCTCTCTCTCTCTCTCTTCACTATCATCATGTCGCTTTTGAAGAGCATTTTCCCTCATCGTTCAGACCACTAGTGATCCACCTTCCATAGTCAGTTGATACCAGGCGGGCATTTCACACAGGGATGTCAAAAGGCTTTCTCGTCCCCTTGCTATTTACCCCCTCCTTCACCTTAATTAGGACTATTGACGAGTCCATCTGCAACCACAAACCTCCATTCTGGTCTATAATATTTAAAAACAGGGATGAGGAAAGACTGAAATACTCCGGTCACACACAGGTTAAGATTGCCAGAGTCAAAGGTCAAGATAGTGTTGTCTTGTGGTAATGGAGCGTTTCACAGGGTCATCATTGCACCACAACCACCATAACATATAGGCAACTTGGAAACTCAGAAATGTCCGACTTGGAAACTCATTGTAGAAAGAGGAGCTCCAAATGAGTAAAAAGGCATATAACTAAAGAGTAAAGAGGCATAACTACTAAGATAATGTCACCTGTTGATATCAACGGTACATCCTAGAGAGTTTAACTTATTCTGTACCATAGCTTTGAAACTTGATGATACTGTAATTTGATATCCTTGATCACTGTCCACAATACTGGAGCTGGCACTTTGCCGTGGTGGTGGAGATTACGTGTCTTTCTGACATGACCCTAGGGGCTGTAACAACTCTAGGCTCCTGCAGGTCTAACCATCAGGTTGTGCCAATAATTACAGTAACACTTACCCTCTTGTTTACTATTGCTGGAGGAAGCACACAGTTTCTTTAGAAAATGTATATTTTCGAATTAATCATGACACCGTAAAAGAGCAGAGACCATGGCCTTTGAACTAGCGTCATTTCTATTCTCTGATTTTAGATTCACAGACAGTCTGTTGTTAAAGCATGGAAACTGTACAAATGGGGAGACAGCCTACTGAACCTATACTGTGGATAAACAAATCCTAAGAGATAAGGGGATAGATAATGTACATTTACATTTCAGTCTTTTATTAGACTCTCTTATTAGACTCACTTACGGTTAAGTTCCTTGCTCAAGGGCACAGATAGATTTTTCCACCTAGTTGGCTCCGGGATTCAAACCAGCAACCTTTCGGTGGCAGGCCCAACGCTCATAACCGCTAGGCTACCTGCGAGAGAATGATGGTTAGAGCGAGGAAGTGACACTGAGATAAAGAGAGGGGAAAACTGAGAAAGAAAAAGACAAGTAGATATGCTTAGGAAGGAAGAAGATGCTTAGAGAGATGGAGAGAATGAAGGAAAGAGAAGGGGGGCAGAGACATTAGTCTCAGTGCAGCCCCTTCCTTTCATCAGCGAGAGAGAGAGTGTGCAAGAGAGAGAGGGAGGGAGGGAGGAAGAGATAGAAAGAGATAACCCAAGAGAGCCCTCTAGAGCCACCACCATCATTCACCCCAGGACAGAAAGAGAGGGATCATCACCGGAAGGTAAGTACCAACCCAGCTGTACTATGGGAGTCACTTAATAGCCAGGGTGGAACGGACAGAAATGGCGATGCCATCAAAACTGAGATGCTTAATCTGAATATAGTGTCAGGGTTAAGGTTAGGGCAATGGTTCGTTAAAGTGCCTATTTGGTTAGGTTTTGACTTGCGTGCTTTCCAGTGTGGCCAGATAGTACGTTTCCTGTACTAGATGTACTTCTGTGTATTACTTTCTGTCCAATGCCCTAGATTTCTACTCTCACACCATCACAGTCTTCACCTCGTTTCCTACCCAGAACACAGGTGGCTAGTGGCACCTTCACTTGGGAGGACTGGCTCATAGTAATGGCTGGAACGGCATAAATGGAATCAGTGGTGTGTATTCATGGATGCCAAGGGAAGCCAGGCTACCCCCAAAAATTGACATAAAAAAAAGAAATAATAATTTCATAATAAGTGTTTCATAATTTTCCTTCAATTCGCAAGAGGCTGAATGTATCTCACCAGAGAAGGCATCTGAGCGAGCAAAACAGCGCCTGTTTGTCTCTGTCTCAATCTCTTCATTCAAAGACTCAATCATGGACACTCTTACTGACAGCTGTGGCTGCTTTTGCGTGATGTATTGTCATCTCATCCCTTTGTGCTGTTGTCTGTGCACAATAATATTTGTACCATGTTTAGTGCTGCCAACATGTTGTGTTGCTACCATGTTGTTGTCATGTTACGTTGCTACCATAGATAGATAGATAGATAGATAGATAGATAGATAGATAGATAGATAGATAGATAGATAGATAGATAGATAGATAGATAGATAGATAGATAGATAGATAGATAGATAGATAGATAGATAGATAGATAGATAGATAGATAGATAGATACTTTATTGATCCCCGAGGGGGACATTTCTTTGTCAAGCAGCTACAACAAAACACAGGGCAGGTGCAAAATGCCACAATGAAGGTACACAAAAGACAGATACACGATACATGATACATAGAGCGGCAGTATGAAAAAGTATAGAAATACAATATATCTGGAGTGCAAAAAAAGCTATAAAAAGACATAACATAGTATGGGTGGTTGGCTGAATATGTACACTATACATTGGTGGATGTTGGATGGTTAACTATACTATACGGTCGATGGCAGAGAAATACTTCAGTAACTAAAAATGCATATGATATGAGCGAGGGTAATAATAGTTTACTTAATAGACAGACGGGCCAAATGAACAGGTAAGTGAAAATGTTGCCTGGTTAAATTAGCTGTTCAGGTAAATATACAGTTATATTTACAGATAAGTGAATACTTGCATGGTTACATAAACTGTACAGGTAAATGACAGGAAGAGAAACTTAAATAGCTAAATGTGTGTATGATATAATTTGGGGTAATAATAGTAATTCCCTTAAAATACAGTCTTTAGTGCGCAGAGTTGAATTACAGATATCTGCACGTATTGCACATTCGATATACTAAAAGCAATGAGAAAAGGTGCAACGGACAGGATACTAATATGCATTCCTGAGTGAATGACTACTTAAGTTATGTCCAAGAATTACTTAAAATATTGCATGTGATATGATATAACAACTGTACATGAGTATGTATATACAGACCTGCATGAATAAATAGGTCCTGAGTGAATGAGTGATTACGGACCAGAGTTACTCACGGATGGATGCATAATTGTTAAACTAGGGCCTAGCACCCCAACAGTTCCAGATCTATGTTGCCGGCACCCCGGTGAGGCATTATATAGTCTCATAGCCGCTGCCAGGAAGGACCTCCTGTAGCGCTCTCTGGCACACCGTGGTGGGATCAGTCTGTGACTGAAGGTGCTCCTCTGCGTCATAACCATGGCATGCAGAGGGTGTGTGACGTTGTCCATGATGGCCAGCAATTTGGCCAGGATCCGTCTCTCCGCCACCTCCTCTAGAGTGTCAAGGCTCATCCCTAGGACAGAGCTAGCCTTCCTGATCCGCTTATTTACCCGAGAAGCATCACCAGCTTTAATGTTGGCTCCCCAGCACACCACTGCAAAAAAGATGGCACTGGCCACCACAGACTGGTAGAAGGTATGCAGTAGTTTGCTGCACACGTTGAAGGACCTGAGCCTCCTCAGAAAGTAGTGTCGGCTCTGGCCCTTTTTGTACAGGGCCCCGGTGTTACCAGCCCATTCCAGCCTGTTGTCCAAATGGACTCCCAGGAACTTGTACAACCATTTCCACATCCATCCCCTGTATAGGGACTGCAGTCAGTTGGGCCTTGGTCCACCACTATCTCCTTTGTTTTGCTGAGCTGAAGGTGGTTCTGCTCACACCACAACACAAAGTCACTGATTGTGCTCCTGTACTCCTCCTCCTGCCCACCCCTGATGCACCCTACAATTGCGGAGTCATCCGAGAACTTCTGTAGGTGGTATGTTTCAGAGTTATATCTGAAGTCTGAGGTGTATAGGGTGAACAGGAAGGGAGACAGGACCGTTCCCTGGGGGGCCCCTGTGTTGCTCACTGCCAGTTCTGACACACAGCTCTGTAGTCGCATGCTGTGTTATCATGTGTTGCAGCCTTGCTATGTTGTTGTCTGTCTCTCTTGTCGTGATGAGAGAGAGAGAGAGAGAGAGAGAGAGAGAGAGAGAGAGAGAGAGAGAGAGAGAGAGCTCTATGCTACCTGGAAGCTTTGTTCGTTTCAACGTTACCAGAAAGACAGATGGACACAAATGAGAGGGGGTAACACCTGTTGGTGAATGAGAATTTAAGTGGTGAGTGATTATTATGAGACAATGTTGCTGCTGAGTAGTGTTAGGGGACTCAATAGTGAATTTGTCCTACTTGATGCAGATGTGTAGATGACATCACCAGCTGACAAATTGCTGGTGTTCACCAGCTGTCTACCAGCTGTCCATGTAATTAGAGCAGTAAAAATAAATGCTTTGACATACCCATGGTATACGGTCTGATATAGCACGGCTGTTAGCCAATCAGCATTCAGGGCTTGAACCACACAGTTTATATATTTACAGTCATGTAAAAAGTAAGTACACCCCCTGGAAAGTTCTCTCATTGTTTTACATATTTGGACAGATGCCTATGTAATCTTCACTTCAACACTATTGACAGATAAAGGTTACCCAATTTAACAAATCACACACACACAAAAAATACAATTAAAATGAACTAAAATGCCTTTTCCTTATGGGGAAAAAGTTAGTACACACCTACCTTTACCATCACATAAAATGGCTAAAATTAGAATTAGGTGTACCAAAACAAGTGAAAATGATGGGTCCAGCCATCCATAAAGATAAGGAAATTGGTCTTGTTTGGTCTTTACCATATGGGTGTGTGGTATATTCAGATCATTCAAAGATCAAAAGATCAAAAGACCTACCTGAGGCCCTCAGAAGAAAGATTATTGATGGCCATGAGTCTGGGAGGGATTACATATCCATTTCCAAGCAATTCGAAGAACATCATTCCATTTCCAAGCAATTCGAAGTACATAATTCCACTGTCCAACAAAAATTCCAGATCACTAGCAAACTACCAAGGACAGGTCGTCCCACCAAAGTCAGCCCAAGAGCTGACTGAAAGATGCTCATAGAAGTCTATAAGAACCCCATGGTAACATCAAGGGATCTACAGGCCTCTCTTGCCACAATCAATGTCGAATTGCATGGGTACACTGTCAGAAAGAGACTGCACAAACTTGGCCCACATGGGAGGTCAGGAAGGAAGAAGCCAATTTTCTTATCTTTATGGAAGGCTGGACCCTATTTCTCTCTTATGTTTTCTATTCATTTGCAATTGTTTTGGTACACCTAATTCTAATTTTAGCCATTTTATGTGATGGTAAAGGTAGGGGTGTACTAACTTTTCCCCCATAAGGAAAAGGCATTTTTGTTTATTTGAATTGCATAACATTTCCCTTTTCTTTTGTGTGTGTGTGTGATTTGTTAAATTGGGTAATCTTTATCTGTCAATAGTGTTGAAGTGAAGATTACATATCCATCTGTCCAAATATGTAAAAAATAAATAGAACTTTCCAGGGGGTGTACTTACTTTTACGACTGTACATATTATACCCCACTCTTCCTCTGCACTAGTCTTGTATTTGAATGACTGACTCTGTGCTCGTCTTTGTGCCCTGTATGTGTTTTAATGACTCTTCGTCTTCTGTGTGGCCTGTATAGGCTTCAATGACAGAACCAGTCAACTGCTACATACTGGACGGAATCCTGCTCCTCTACTGCATCATCACCACCTTGCTCTTCTTCACAGCCAAGGTGGGTCACAATACAGATTGTCTACCACTGGTCAGGTACTAGTTATTCAAGCATATACAGTGGGGGTGAGTTTGTAAATGGGTAATTACAGAGGTGTGTTCTCGTACAATTAAATACGGTGAGAGGATGTATTATAGATACTGTACATGGATATAGAAGAGTATCATTATCTCCCTGTCTCTGCTTTCCCCTCTCTCAATATCTCTCTCTCATTATCTCTCTCATTATCTCCCTCTTACAGAGGATGTATTATAGATACTGTACATGGATATAGAAGTGTCATTATCTCTCTCTCTGTCGTTTTCTGTAGCGGTACAAGTCTTCACCTGAACCCAAAGAGGACTCCACCCATTCAGTGAGTTCCCTACAACGTCCCATACCTTTCATGTGTGTGTGTGTGTGTGTCTGCAGCTACTAGACGGGTGAGTGAGTGAGTGAGTGAGTGGACTAATATGGCTGGTGTGTGAGAGAGGCCTTGTTCTAATTCCGCATACAGATATCTGTGATCCGCAGTCTTGCTAATGTGTTTGTTTGTGGTTGTCCCTCTCAGAAGCGCAAACAGGAAGCTAGTAGCGACACATACCAGGTAAGGACTTCTCTTTATACCACAAGCTTATTAGCGTGCTTAGGCGTTGCAGAACACTAACCCTGAATGCAGCCAGTGTTTTCGATAGGTTCATCCACTTCTGCAAGCCTTCCAGGACCTCTTAATATATTCAATGACCAATACCATTAAACTTGTATTTTGTTCTCTAGGCCCTCCAGATAAAAGATGGGAGTGATGCCTACCAGGTGATAATGTCCAAGGGGAGGGTAAGGATCCGTCAGGTCACTCACATGGAACATGACATTCAGGAAATAACTGCCCCGAGTCATGTCAACTATGTATCAACACGTGACATAGAAGATTCAAATAGTCAGGGGAGTGTATGTATAAGTTATTTATATACATTTGAGATATGGAAAGATGAAATCTCCACTCAGTGGTGTCAACTGTCATCAGGGTGTCATTACACTGCTATCAAACCTACATGAGAAAAGGAAGACAAAACTAGGGCTACTCAAGTGAAATGTTGTCCAACATCTGTAGAATAGCTCGGAAGGATATTAACCTACCTACACTTTCTTCCCTCCTCACATGCTCGCAAAAAGAAGAAAAAGATGGAGCAAGTCGCCCAGCCTCTCAGTGCAGAGACCCAGACCCGGCCCACTGCCCCGCCACACTGATCTGACCTAGTCAAGCGCTGGGCAGAGGCAGCTCTGCCCTGCACTGATCCCATGTCTGAAGAGTACCTTCTAGACAATTTTCTGACTTCTATGTGTATTATAAGTTTTCTATTCCTGAGCTCAACTCCCTGGCCTGTTATTGCATGTTACAACTCAGCAGAAATGTGTGCATGTCTTGTCAATGTGTATTATCATGTCATTTGTTAAGTTCCTTGATGGCTTTTTGTGCCTTCTATGGTTGTATGTGGTAATGTCATTACATTCTGACTTTAATAAAAGACATTGCATGTTCCAATGTTAAAACACTTGGAAAATGGTTTAATGACGTTTACAACAAAAGAGAACTGTACAGTTACAGTAAAAGATCTTTATATATATAAAAACTAAAACAAAAATACAGCAGACAAATGCATCAAATCTACCATGTATCCTGATTCACATACTTAAAATGTTCTACACAATCTTTCAGTTCTATATGCTGCCATCCGCCATGTCTGGAGGGTGGAGGAGGGGGTTCGTAGTCAGATATGAGGCATGTGTCCCCGTGGCAACAGTAAGCAGTGTTCTAGTCCATAATGTAACGGTGGAACCACGCATCACAACAACTGCATGGCTCCCAGAGTTCTAGAGTGACAGACGGAGTATTCAGAGGACAAACTACAGAGTCAGAGGATACAGGGGACACATTCCTTTAGTTTAGTCCAAGCTTGGTTTACAGAGAGAGAATTATCAATGATTTTACAGAATGCATTTCTCAAAAATCCACAAACAGGAGTAATATTTACCTTTTGTTTTTATTGTATTTTTTTGTTTTTAAAACCATGGTCACTTGGGCTGTGTTAACTGATATAATCACACACCAAACTTTTTACACACCCCAAAACATATAAAAATACTATATATTTAATCTACCAAGAGTAAAACAGTTCTGAAATTAGTTCCATGCTGTGACAGAAAGACGATACACCAAACAGACAATACTTTTTTCCCCATTTAGGTTTCTCAGAAATATACCAAAATATACATCTAAGCTTTGGAATTACTGAGGCTAGGGCTAAAGCCAGTGCTGGGTTTGTCTCTTAATACACAAGCTGCAGGGTGAGAGAAAGAGGAAGAGAGAGAGTGACAGGACAGAGAGAGTTTTCTTTGGTATCTGTGTTTGTCAAACGTTTAATATTTGGATATTTTTGCTTTGGGATAGCGCTTGTGAGATCCTACAACTCCCCACTTGGAATAAAGCATCAAACAAAGTTTTCCTGGGACTCCATTGACCAAAGGGCTTAGCCAATCGGACACAGGCCATGTAGAGTGAAGGACCATGATGCATAGTGTCACAGCAGGAGAGAGAATCGAGAGGGAGACAGAGAATAAAAAAGAGGGAGGGAAAGTAAAAAAGAAAACAGTGGTGAGACAGACAGAACCAGATAATTTGTATCCTAGAGACAATGTATCCTGGCAACAACAATACACAGACGCAGAAACAGTGTATTTTTGTGCGACTGTCTTTGAGATGAAAAAGGTGTCCTAGCAACAGTCCCGGAGACAGACAGACAAAGGGACAGAAACAGTGACTCCTGAGCATTTACAGTGTGCACAGGATCCACCCTCAATGTGTATTAACAAACATCACCCAGCCACCACGGGATTGGATAATTTATCTGTCCATCAGAGAACCCCACTTTGTCCCTCCACACTCTACCTATCCTCACCCACAGGCCCTGCTACAGGTGCCAGTTGTGCCCACGGAGCACAAACACTCACAGCTCTGCCATACAGGCGTGTCGACATTACAGGTGCTCAGGGAAGGGCGTGTGAGTGCACAGCTGCATGTCTGTCTCGTGGGACGATGAGACAGAGAGGGGTGAAAGATTGTGAAGTCCATATACAATCACTTTAGAAGTCTTTGGTTAACATTACCACAGGAAAGAGAGTGCAGCGAGCCAGAGCACCACCAGGTGAGTAGACACACACCAACATCTAAATTAAGAATTTAAAATTAGAAAAGAATAGGACAGGATTGTCAAATCATAGAAAACCGAATAGGGTGGGATAAATCAAGTACATACTTTCAGAATTATAAAATGAATTATTTGGAGGTGTGAGAGGCCACTGTGTGTTTGGTGTGAGAGATGATGATGATGCTCTTCTTGTAAAAAAGAAAGAAAAGCAGACAGAGTGCCAGCGTGTGTCATGTCTCCCCCCGGTGGCAGCAGCTGTCATGACACTGTACTCTAAAAACACGACACCTGCGGGCTTCTCTGATAGGACCATGTGTTGTTTATGTTTTTAGTGTTTGTTTTTTTCTTAAGTTTGAAATTGTTATTTTTGAAAGTAGATTAAAGCAAGTTTCACTCAGTCTCGAGCTAGAAATGAGGTATACAGCAGCTCCCTTAACCAAGCTATTTTTACCCCAGACTTACTGGTGTCCCGCTGCACTCTCCCTTTACCAAAACTTTACACACACACCACACAGAACCACAGTGGAGGGTAGACCTACTGCGCCACATGCATCAACACAGATCCCCTTCTAGAGCAGACAAACCTGAGAGACATCCAGATCCACAACTGCACCAAACACAATGAAACTGTATCAAGGGGATCCCCCTATAGCACAAAGACCCTGTATGTTTGAAGGATCCACTGACTGAACCATCACAACAGGATCAAATTAAATATAGCAAACCAGAGGATCCACTGGTGCACCATCGCATACCAACAAAGATCCTGTATCAGCCTCCATCACAGGCAACGGATTCATTGCGACACTTCAGTTACCATATTCTCATTTCCTTCTTATCGTTGTACTTTATCTTTTAGCTGAGAACAAATGCACCATCGTGTTCTGCAGTCAGCTCTCCCTTTTCTCTCTCACACACACACACCTCTGCTGGAGTTCAGTTATTAGTAAAGCTTTTCCTACGGATATTCGCACCTGTCGGAGTCACCCTTAAAGTCATAGGTAGCAACATAACCATGCCAGAGCAGCAGACGCCCAATGCCCAAAGCACACTGCATCATTTCAGCAAAGAACTATGCACCGAGTGAGCTAGCTAAACACAAACGCTAGCGAGGAGTAGCCTCTCACTAATTTACTCTCACACACTTTCACACAAACACATGCTACAATGCTATTGTCTTCTAAATAACGATAAGGCATAAATTATAATGTAAATATTTTGTCAAACAAAGGAAGCCAGTGATCTTGCCCTCGTGCTATACAAAACAATTAAAGGCATACGTAATAAAAAACAAATCTAACTACTGTTAAAAACAGCACAGCAAATCAAGTCCATAGTAAACCAAGACACACAGACAAAAAAAAAGACAACAACGAAAGATTAAGATCAGGTGCTTCAGAGCCCGTTCCCCTAGCAACAGCACAAACAGGGACTGTCCAATAGCAGCACCACAGCAAGCCCCTCCCACTCAACAGATCCCACCCACACGTGACGGACACTGGTGTCTGCGACTCAAGCACTAAGGGTCTACGTTTTTGGTCTTGACAAAGTTTTTCAAAATTGCTTTCATTAATAAAAATATTTTTTTTTTTTGTGTCTTTTGAGTATAAGCATGACAAAACACTACATTCAGTATTGATAACATACTATTTCAAATAGAAAATAGGAATATCTTACATGTGTTGTGTATATATATAGAGAATAAAAAAAAAAAGTTTTTTTCTCTTATCCTTTAGTCGTTCCTCAGATAAATATTTCAATAACTTCCAATGGTGCCGACTGGCACTTCACGACTGGTGAGTGACTACAAACAGGACTACAAATAGAACTACAAGTCCCATTCGGACAGAAAACCAGCCAAGTGAGCAGCATGGAGACGTCAACCCAGCCGCAGAGAGAAAGGCTTTCGCTTTGGCAAGAAGGATCACAAAATAATGTAAAACTGTTAAAACCTGGAAATACCCCCATAAGTAGTAGCACTAGAAAATAGCAGTAGTAGTTTGTCCTAGTTTGATATAACGATTGCTTTTTTCCCCATCTTGTACAATTCAGCCATACAGTTATTGTACATTCTACAATATTCAGCGGTTGTGAGATTTCTTAAAGATAACCTAATGATTAAGTGCTGCTGAGGTATTTAGTCAAAGTAATTCAAGGGTAAAAAAGATGCACATAAAAACGGATTAGCGTGGAGAGATGTGTCTGCTTTCAAACTAGGTAATCATTAATCTGGTTATGTTAGGGCCAATAGAACAACACTATTGTGGAGGTGTTACGAAAGGGGCAGTTCGATAAGGGTAGCACAAAGGCTACGCTGCTTGGGTACAGGTCAGGATCTCGGCAGGTCCGAAGCGTCTTTACAGGTGCTGCCAGTTGATGAGCCTCCATTGTAAAGCTAGTTGGGCGTTAAGAGGAAGGAGAGAAGTAATCAACAACAGGACCTGGGACCTGCTAACAGGAAAAACACGTAGGTCTCTCAAAACGTTTGCCTCCATTGTAAAATAAAGCAGCTGGTCATTAAAAGCTTAAATATCCTTGTTCCTTAGAAGCGGGTTAGAGGTGGGGGATGCACATAGGTGGGTATAAGAGAAAACTTGTCAGTAGTAGTATTGTGTAGGATAGTGATCGTGTGAACAGCAACTTGCTGGCTCACACAGGCACAGCAGCTAGTGAGAAAACAACTTTGGTTCAAGCTTTTTATTTCATGGCTGATTAGTAAAAAAAACTAAAATGGACAGCCCCTACCCTACTATTGAAAGCCTGACTACAGTCCAACCTGTTGCCAGTCTAGAAAGGCTCAGGACATAGTCTGCCATATCATCATAGAGGGAAACATGTAGAGAAACAGGACAGAGCCTTGACGACAAGCACTCATTGATATCATATAACCACTACCACTCAAACACCACTCAAATATATTAACTTTATACAGGGGGCCACTACCCCTGACCTCCTGTCTTCCCATATCTTTCTTTTTCGTTATTTGCCCTGCTACTTTAAAGCTGAGCAGGGAGAGCCATAGTCAAATTTAAAATAAGTCTGTCTTTGGAAAGTGATCATCAACATATTGCATTTCCATCTCCTGTTGTGTAGAGAGAGAGAGAGCTTATACTCATAAATATTAGAACTATGCTAAGCTACACTGACAATAAACAGCACTAGTTTTAACAATTATTTTTGGTATATCTTGAAGTAAGCCAGTCGAAAGACTGCAGAAACAAAGGACCATAAAAAATACAAACAAACGTGACAGAATGTTTCAAAACGGGGAGACTGCAGTTCATTGGTGTGGATACTGTGCACAAGTAGATATAATGGCATTAAAAACTTTTTAAAAAATTGCTCAAAATCAGAGAACGACCCCATCTACCACACACCAACATCATCCAGTTGGCATGGCAACCATACAGACAGACCTCAGAGAACACTCAGCCACAGAACTCCATGTATCATACAGCTAACTGAGGCATCTGTATTTGCCTGAGCTGTAAAGGTCACAAGAAAACCACTTAGCCCCTATACTGCATGACCCCTGAACAGTGAACCCTGAACCCCCCTGCCATGACCCCCCCCCCCCCCCATGTAACCCGGTTAAAGCTCTAAGTGTTATCATTTCAGTAATTTCTTATATCAGTGTCTATGGTCCGCACCTAGACTACCATTTACAAATGCTCCATGGCCACTGGGTTGCTGCTGCGAAATGTCAAACTCAGTGTTACCAGACAGAGAGGACCAGAGACCACGCAGCCAACCCTGTTCCTTAAAGCAATGATAACCGTTATATCAGCCACTTATTATTACTAGGTTTTTAAAGCCTTATAACCACGATAAAACTAATTATATATATATATATATATATTTAAAAAAAGAGTTAAAGCTTAACTTAATGTTAGATGTACAAAGTTCTGAAAATGTCCACTCACATAAAAATAAGAGAAAACAAACGAAAACGCCTCTAAAATAAAACTTAGATATGATATGATTCGTGCTGAGGCCTGTCCAACAGAGCCTCTGACACTAAATAAACTTAACCTAGACAGGGGAGACGCATAAACCCTGCTTTTAGTGATGATGTAGATTGTGAACTTAGTAGTAAATCATTTTTGTTAGAATATAAAGAAAAAAAGTTATATCACACATTTTTGGTTAGAAGTATTTCAGAAGATCTCTACTTATGAAAAAGGTGAAGGAGGAGAAAGGGAAAGCTAGGTGGTCCCTCCGTTATTTTCTCACCCCAGATGTGGGTTAGGGGTCACACAAGGAGCACAGACCATAGAGTTCAAGATGATCCTGCCTCAGAAAATGGCCGCCCCAGTCCTCCTGTGTGACCTGCCGCGTCCAACGACAAAAACATCCGGTGAGTCGCACATAATTTTTGGAATACAAGGGAAAAGAGAGACTGAAAAAAGACCGAAAAACTTTAAAAACATAAATTCCAACCCGCTTCACAGAGAGTTTCTTTTTGGTGGCAGCAAAATAATTAAATAATGATAGATGACAGAGAGAAGGAAGAGGAGGAGGAGCCATAAGCCTAAGGCCAAATACCAAACAGCCCTATTCCCCCATATAGTGTCCTAATATGGCCAGAGCCAGACATATCGTATGCTACATTTAACCAAGAGTAGTGCACTAAATAGGGAATAGGGTGCCATTTGAGGCCTTCAGCTTCACTGGGCCTTGGAGGCAGTGGTAATGGTAGAGGCGGGAACTGGGACATTCGCCGTGGTGACCTGGTGGTCGGCTGAGACCTGCAGGGCCCCTCCCCCAGCGGCTCCGGCCGACACCAGATTGACAGGGTTGCTGGTCAGCAGGGACAGGTTCTGGGGGTTCAGAAAGAGGGGTTGCATCAGGTTGGGGGTGCTGCCGGCGGAGGTGTTGGTGAACAGCAGGTTACCACTCCCGTCCAGCGAGGTGATGGGGAGAGTGCCGCCTGATGCCAGAGCTGTTGGGGGAGGAGAGGAGCGACAGAGGGGGTTACCTAGATATCTAGACATCCTCAGTTGGAGGACAGTTACAGCTAACTGTGGATGGACATGAATGGGTAATGTAGCTAGCTAGCTGATGGAGCTGTGAGGTGTTCTCAGTACGTCTTGTACACAATGGTGTGACGTGTAGTGAAGACCAGGAGGACAGGTGCACTAGTGTCAAGTACAGACTAGTTCCACACCACAGGAGGTTGGTGGCACTTTAATTGTGAAGAACGGGCTTGTGGTAATGACTGGAGCGGAATGGTATCAAATACATCAAACACATGGGTTCCAGGTGTTGGATGCCATTCCATTTGCTCCGTTCCAGACATTATTATGAGCCGCTCTCCCCTCAGCGGCTTCCACTGTTCTACCGGTGTATAAGTGGAAGGTTCAGAGCAGTGAGAAAGGTAGTCTTAAATATATTGAGGTTGGACAAACAGTAGAAAACTACACTGAACAAAAATATAAACGCAACATGCAAAGTGTTGGTCCCATGATTCATGAGCTGAAATAAAATAAATGTTCCATACACAAAAAAGGCGTATTTCTCTCAAATTCTGTGCACAAATTTGTTTATATCCCTATTAGTGAGCATTTCTCCTTTACCAATATTATTAATCCACCTGAGAGGTGTGGCATATCAAGAAGCTGATTAAACAGCGTGATCAGATGATGGAGTGTGCAATTGGCATGCTGACTGCAGAATGTCCACCAGAGCTGTTGCCAGAGAATCAAATGTTAATTTCTCTACCATAAGCTGCCTCCTACGTTGTTTTAGAGAATTTGGCAGTATGTCCAACCGGCCTCACAGCCGCAGACCACGTGTAACCACGCCAGCCCAGGACTTACACATCCAGCTTCTTCACCTGCGGGATCGTCTGAGGGGGGTGTGAGGGGGTGCTGATGACTTTTTCTGTCTGTAATGAAGCTCTTTTGTGGGGAAAAACTAATTCTGATTGGCTGGGCTCTGGCTCCCCAGTGGGTAGGCCTATGCCCTCCCAGGCCCAACATGGCTGCGCCCCTGCCCAGTCACGTGAAATCCATATATTAGTGCCTAAATAATTTGTCAATTGACCGATTTCCTTATATGAACTGTAACTCAGTAAAAACTTTTAAATTGTTGCATGTTGCGTTTCTATTTTTATTCAGAATTATATGAAAACAGAGTATGTATGTAAATGGGTGAGGTGCAGAGTAATTTAATTAAACAGGTGTACTTGCCGCTCCACAGACCTTGGATGGTGGCCAGGGTGCTGTTGCTCAACATGGCAGGGTTCAGAGCCCCTCCCAGCCCCCCTGGAGCCAAGCTCAGCAAGGCCCCCCTACACACAGAGTGAGAAAGCAGTAGAGATTAAACTGAATTCAGTGAGAGGTGTAAGAAATCATCCTGATTCCTCCTTCAATGATCACACCAATGCTACTATTACTACTATGATTATTGAAAATGTTTTGACTATTCAAAAATACTATTGAAACATTATATTATATTACATTATAAACTGGGTGGTTCGAGCTCTGAATGCTGATTGCCTGACATCTGTGGTATATGAGACCGTATACCATGGGTATGACAAAACGTATTTTTACTGCTCTAATTACTTTAGTAACCAGTTTATAATAGCAATAAGGCACCTCAGCGGTTTTTGGTATATGGCCAATATACCACGGCTAATGGCTGTATCTAAGAACAGCCCTCGGCCGTGGTATATTGGCCATATACCACACCCCCTCGTGACTTATTGCTTAATTATATTATTATGTATTCCAGATATAGCATGTGGACAGCTCTTCATGTAGTTTCATGTGTGCTGTGATCAGACCCTGCTCCGATACCCCCTCCCCATCCTACTCACCCAGGAGTGAACTGCGAGGACGCCATAAGTCCTTGGTTAAGCCCGGCCATGGCAGCGAAACTAGCGCTGGTTGGTAACTGGGCGGCGCCTTGCAGGGCGGCCGACAGCCCCAGCCCAGCCACCATCACCTGACCCGTGCCCAGAGTGGTCGCTAGGGACGACGGTGCCTGCGTGACCACCGTGTGCTCCTGGGTACCGCCCGTTTCCGTCGCTGTGGCCTGCAGGGCCGTGGGGGAGGGGCTTAGTGACGGGGAGCTGGTCACCGCAGTAACCATGGGTGACGTGGAGATGACGGATGCCGTGTTTGTAGTCGCTCCTATGGTCGTGCCTGGGACAGAACGGGAGGCTTATGTTTAGTTTTTTTTTAATTGAACGAGCACATTTCCTGATTCCTAACTTTTTCTTTCTATTAAATAGGATCCTGTGTACCTGTGAAGGTCATGCCAGACACGCTGGTGCTGTTGAGAGGCAACACTGGGTTTACAGTCAGTGTGGTCGGTGTGTTACTGGTCACAAGGCTGGCCGTACTGGCCACCTGCAACAGGGAAGGAGAAGGAGGGGTTGGACACGGAATAGAAAAAAACACTTTGCTTGTGTGTGTGTGTGTGTGTGTGTGTGTCTATGTGTGCAAGTGCAAGTGTGTGTTGTCCATACCAGGGGGTTAGTGGGGGTGAAGATGGTTTTGATGGGGCTGTTGCCTGTCCCTGTGTTACTGTATCCGCCGCTGGGGGGGTTGATCCTCTTCTCTTTCTGCCGGCGGTTACAGAACCAAACCCGGATCACCTCCTTCTCCATGTTGAGCTGGTCGGCGATCATGGTAATCTCCTCAGAGGTAGGTTTTTGGTTCTGCTTGAAGAGGGCAAAACACCAGGGATTCCCTTTCAGTATGGGGCAGTTACTTTCAGTAGGGGGCAGTTACTTCCAGTAGGGGGCAGTTACTTCCAGTAGGGGGCAGTTACTTCCAGTAGGGGGCAGTTCCTTGCTGATTGATGAGGTAAATCAGTAAAGAAAGGTGACAGGTAATCTAGAATATAAAATGTCGCTCACCTCCAGAAATCTTTTTTCTAAGGCCAAGCGGATGTTAGTCTCGATGCTGGTCCTCTTCTTGCGTCGGCGGTTCAGCCCCTCCATACCCAGGCCGGGGGAACCTAGGGCGTTGGGGCTGGACAGGCCCTGGTCAGACGACATGTTCTCTGCATAAACAGCACCGCGACAAAGGACAGGGACAGAGGTAAAGACCAGGTACACTAAAACACACAATACAGTACAGAATCTAGTACACACACACACACACACACACACAGTCAGCTCAGGGACAAACCTGCATCGTTGAGCCACTTCTCCAGCAGTGGCTTCAGCTTGCACATGTTCTTAAAGCTAAGGTTCAAGGCCTCGAAGCGAGAGATGGTGGTCTGGCTGAAGTCGTTACCGTACAGCTTGCCCATGGCCAGGCCAACGTCCCCCTGAGGGAGAACAAGAGACGGTAAGGGAAAGCTCTGCTGTTATCATACAAACCCACACACACACACACCTTCCTACAGCTCCCTGACAACCCCAACCACACACACACACCTTCCTACAGCTCCCTGACAACCACACACACCTGTGTGAAACCCAGTTTGATGCGTCTCTGTTTGAAGGTCTTGGCGAACTGTTCCAGCTCCTCCAGGTCACTGGGCTCCTCCAGACTGGGCGTGGCCAGGCGTTTAGGGGGCGAGGTCTGGCTGTGGGACAGAGGCTGGACGGGCGTGGCTGCTATCGTGCGGGTCGGCGTCGCTGGCTACAGGACGGGAGATGGGTTGAGTAATGGGGTTAGGTACGAAAGGAAATGACAATCTAAACATGGTTTAAACTTTAAAGGTTTGAAACATGATAAGTTGTAGTTAAAGTGTCTGACCTGTGTGGCGAGGGTGATGCTTGGATGAGTCTGCAGAAGGTTGGCTTGGCTTTGAGGTAGTTGAGTTACAAGACTCTGGCCTTGCAGGATACCTGTTGAGGGAATAATGGAGAACATTTAGGAGGTATGAAGTGTGTGTGTGTGTGTGCGTGCGTGCGTAGAACATACCCTGCTGTCCCTGCGGCGTCTGTGAGATGATGAACTGGCCAGGCTGAAGCTGGGTGGCGATGTGGTGGCCAGGCTGAACCAGGACAAACTGGGGCATGGTCAGGTTCTGCTGCTGCAGTTGCTGTAACTGCTGAAAGTCCTCACACACACACACACACACACACACACGGGGAGAGAGGAGCACACATTACTACAGGTACACAGAATCACTTACAGTCATACACACACTCATGATGCGGTTGTTCATCTCACACAAACACGGAGCCCTCGTATCTAGAGGTAAAACAGTATTAACAAGTAGGCTATAGTCCTACAGGTAAGAGTGGTAGAGCAACTCCTCTTTATTCAATCTTCATGCTACAGATATACTCATTCATACAACAGAGATAAACAAAGGAAGGTTCTCATCAAGCGTCCACAAGGAGAGCAGGTTCTGATGTACTACAGGTAAAACCACACTCCTTCCTACTACAGGGTTACACAGATGTACCACTGCATTATACAGGTCCAGTCATTCATGTAACAGTGATTTAAAGGTGTACTACAGGTAGGTAACTGCTGAAGGTCGTCATCTCATAGGGGTATCCCAGCTGGCTTAGCTGGCCTGGAAGGTGGGTAGAACCAGAGGGAATCTGAAGGGGGAACGATGTTAACATTACCTCCACAGCTTGGTTGTTATATGATATATTGTGGCAGTATTGGGTTTGACATCATTCCACAGGATACTCTGCCCCCTGCAGATTCCGTCTAGCCCTAGTGATGGATGTGGTGTGTGTGAGTGTGTGTGTGAGTGTGTGTGTCTCTTACAGAGGTGATCTGGATGGGCTGGGACAGGGGTAGCTGTGTGATAGGGGTGGCTGCAGAGGCAGAGATGCTGGCCCCCGTGGTGCTGCTCTGCTGGATGGCTGACTGCTGCTGCTGCATGGCTGCTGCTAGGAGCTGGGCCTGGGCCTGCTGCAACAACAACTGCTGCTGTGCTGGAGACAGGGTCAACTAGAGAGAGGAGGGGGAGAGGAGAGGAGAGAGATGAGAGAGGGGGGGAGAGGGGGAGAGAGGGAAGGGGAGAGAGAGGAGGAGGCAGAGAGAAAGAGGGAGATAGAAAGGGAGCGATGACAGATATTGTGGAGAGAGGGTAGAGTGGTGTGAGAAATAAACAGAGAGAGTGGGGAAGAGAAACAGTAGTTTGACCTTACTATTCTTTTCAAAAGGTCAAAGGATTTTCAAGTTTCAAATTAATACAAAATCTAGAAATACATGATGCAGTGACAGAGGGCCCAGGGGCCAACAGATGGAGAGAGGAGAGGGCTCATGCTTTTGGACAGAAGATGACTTTGCTGTGAAGCGCATCCAGGAGCCTCACATGTACTGCCACACACACACACACACACACACACAGTTGGAATGATCTGCATCCACAAGCACACACAGGTTACATCCCAATACTCTTAAAACAGTTCCTCCCATCCACACTGATCATAGCAGGAATAGATGGAATGCATATGGTAGGTAGATCAATTCCCCTCCAATCTTTTTATGAATCACTGGTCACTAAGGGGAGGAAACAAGGAAATTTGTATTTGGACGTCCACCTACAGAGAGGGTGGGGTTCTCTCAATATTCTCAAATAGTCTTCTCTTTATCTGCCCTGATCTAAGAACAGTGAAAGCAACATGGTGGACGTTGCCTACTGGGTATTTGCTGTTCTTTCAGATCAGTGCAGATGAGGAAGAGGAGACCATAGAGATCCATCACATTACAGACAGACAGATGAACCGACAGGAAGGCAGGCAGGCAGACAGCATGCCACTTACTCCAGCTATCTGTCCCCCAGCCAGCATGAGCTGGGCCTGAGGCAGCACACCCTGCTGGACGGAGGTCGGAATTGCACCCGAGTCTTCTGATTTGGACTAGAAGCAGAGTACATAGGATAACCTCATATAGGATAACCTCATATAGGATAACCTCATATAGGATACTCTTTGCAGAGACATCATATAGAACTCCTGATAAATGTAAACTGAGTGTAAACCCAGTGTGCAATACAGCTTTTCAGTCCCAGTTCAGCTGCATGTTGCGGTTTAGTCGATTCTCGAGACGTTGCATTTATCAGGAGTCGTCTGTACACCATGTTGGTCTGTTTTTAAATATATAATGATGTTGACTGCTACTTATTGTATACAGAAGCCAAATACCTAGTTGTCAGATTCTTGATTAGAGAAAGAGCAACAGCCCATACTTTACTTTTCAATCTTGGAGTGAAGAAGTGGGAAAACATCTAGACACCAAGACTAAACACACTCCCACAAACAGATATCCACAAACACAGGGTTTCAATACTAGGTAGGCTATTGAAGGTATGGTATTAACAGAAAATAATCTACATGAGAAGAACAGGAGGGGAGGTGGGTGTTTGAAATGTACTGCATCCCACAGAGAACAGAGCAAAGAGAGAGGGGAGGAAGAAAGGAGGGGGGGGGGGGGGTGAGTGAAGAAGTTCATAAAAAATAAACTTTTATGCAGCGCATGTGAATTCTGCATTGATTTGCATATTCTCCGCCATCTGTTTCTGAGCAACTGCTGAGCAGCTAATTAGCATACAGGGTTGATTAATCTGCCTTGTTCCTAGCCGATACAGAGAGCGCCTAGCTCATTTAAATGTACTGTTCCTGTGTGTGAGTGTGTGTGTCTGTGCCACAAGTACACCGACATTATACTAAATAAGATCAGTTCAAATACAACAGTCACACCCAGACACACTCTTCTGGTGTTTTGGTCTGAGTTAGCGTGTTACCTGTTGGAGGAGAGCCTGTGTGTGTGCGTTGGTGATTGCACTTGTGGCCTGCACCGTCTGCCTCTGAAAGTCCAGTCCATTCGTTTGGATGTCTGAGAACAGAATAGCAATCAAGTCATCAGAAGAAAAATAAATAAATAAATAAAACCCCCAGTTTCACATAGCACACACAAATCAACATGTGTGAAAATAATTCACACACTGACATAACACAAACACTGAAATAGCCTCGAATTACAGCACAACTAGGGTTGCACATTTTGGGGAATATTCAGAGGTGGAAACTTTCCATGGGATTTATCGGGAATATATGGGAATTAACGAAAATATATGCAAATTAATATTAAAACTATTTAAAATGTAGATGTTTTTTGCATTTGATATATTTACCATTTCATATGGAGACAGAAACATAAACATTTTACCTTATCATAAGTAGACAATTGCAAATGATTAAATCCTTCCAATATAAAAAAAAAAAAAGTAGTTACAAATTTAACTTTAATTAAATGAAGAGTTGACTCTTCACATGGGATGATTTCACTGAACAACAAAAGGGAATATTGAATGATCTCCAATGATCCATCGCATCTCCCAAAAACATTTTCAACATACATCTAGAAACTAAAGCTTTGGTTGTCTTCCTCTCAGGCTTCTATGTCTTCTCCATGGACCTCCTCAATGTCCACCTCTTGAACATTAGATTCTGAGGCCTCATCTTCACTGTCACTTTCCAACCCTGTTGAGGAGGGTTCATTGTCAGGCTCAAAAAGCCTTCTAATCTGCCCGGATGGCCACCAATTTTTCAACCCTTGTATTGGTCAGCCTGTTGCGTGCTTTGGTGTGTGTGTTCCCAAACAAGGACCAGTTGCGCTCTGAGGTGGCTGATGTTGGAGGGATTTGGAGGTTGATGGAGGCAACAGGGGAAAGAGCCTCAGATCCACAAAGTCCCTTCCACCAGGTGGCTGATGAGATATGTTGGCACGACTGCCATATTGCATCTCCATCCCAAAGCCCTTGCTTGGAAGTGTACTTCGCCAGACTGCCAATAACCTTGCCCTCATCCAGGCCAAAATGGCGAGACACAGTAGTGATGACAACATAGGACTTGTTGATCTCTGCACCAGACAGGATGCTCTTGCCAGCATGCTTGGGGTCCAACATGTACGCTGTAGCGTGTATGGGCTTCAGGCAGAAGTCTTCACGCTTTTTGATGCATTTCAGAACTGCAGTTTCCTTTGCTTGGAGCAACAGTGAAGTAGGCAGGGCAGTACATATTTCTTCTCTTACATCTGCAAGCAGAGTCTGAACATCAGACAGGATGGCATAGTCTCCCTCAATCCGTGCAATGGCTACTACTATAGGTTTCAGGAGTTTCAGTCTGCTTACCACTCTCTCCCAAAATACATCATCCAGGAGGATCCTCTTGATGGGGCTGTCCATATAGGCAGATATGGCCATTTCTTGGAGAGACTCCTTCCCCTCCAGGAGAATGTCAAACATGATGACAACACCCCCCCAATGGGTGTTGCTGGGCAGATTCAATGTGGTGCAGATTCAATGTGGTGCTCTTATTCTTCTCACTTTGCTTGGTGAGGTAGATTGCTGCTATAACTTGATGACCCTTCACATACCTAACCATTTCCTTGGCTCTCTTGTAGAGTGAATTCATTGTTTTCAGTGTCATAATGTCCTTGAGGAGCATATGCATGAGCAGCACAGCCAATTGGTGTGATGTGAGGGTAGGACTCCTCCACTTTAGACCAAGCAGTTTTCATGTTCGCAGCATTGTCTGTCACCAGTGCAAATACCTTATGTGGTCCAAGGTCATTGATGACTGCCTTCAGCTCATCTGCAATGTAGAGACCGGAGTGTCTGTTGTCCCTTGTGTCCTTGTGTCTGTGCTCTTGTAGAATACTGGTTGAGGGGTGGAGATGATGTAGTTAATTATTCCTTGCCCACGAACATTCGACCACCCATCAGAGATGATTGCAATACAGTCTGCTTTCTCTATGATTTGCTTGACCTTCACTTGAACTCTGTTGATCTCTGCATCCAGCAAATGAGTAGATGGTTGGAGGGGTGTATGCTGGGCGAAGAACATTCAGAATTCTCTTCAAATACACATTGCCTGTGAGCATCAGAGGTGAACCAGTTGCATAGACAGCTCGACAAGACATTCTTTAACATGTCTCTGACTACGTTCCTCCATTGAGTCAAAAAAACTTCTGATTCCAGGAGGACCATAAGCTGTTGCTATCGATAAGGTGTCTGATTCATCCTTTTCACCTCGAATAGAAATAGAGGGACTTTTGTCAGAGGTTGCTTGTTGTGAGCCCTGAGGGAACTTTATGCACTTGGATTCTGCATCTTTGTTGCATTCTCACATATGATTTGGCACAGTATTTGCAAATGCACACAGCATTTCCTTCTACATTAGCTGCAGTAAAATGTCTCCACATATCAGATAGTGCCCGTGGCATTTTCCTGTAAAGATTAGAAAATAATTAGTAAAATAAACCCAAATACAATTCCATGTACGGATAAATAGTTAAGCAGTTCGATTAAACAACTCCTTTGTAAGATAAATGTTTTTAAATGAAACATGTATGGAAACAGGTGAGTTCACACTACCCAGTTAGCAAGCTAAAACCCACATGGTAGCAAAAACTAACTAGGATACATTTTTTAATTAGAAATGATTTAAATACACTTTGCTGTAGGCTACTATTTACCAGTTAACAAAAAATCATGTATGTCATATAAAATATATTCACCCCACCCAGTATTGTAATCAAAACTTACCAGAAAGCATGTAGTCCTTGGCTCAGACAGTGTAGTAGTATGGGCTCAATAGCATCTCATTAGTGTGCAAGATCTTGAGAATCAGCTGTACATGTGATGGAAGAGTGCACTGCACATGTGATAGAAGAATGCACTGTGCATGCACAGGGTTGCAATTCCATTGAATTGGGGATAGTTTAACCAAAATATGCCACAAGACCTAGAATTTCCTTATGTGTATCCCACAAAAAAAATTCACTGTTATAAGCTAACTTTTTTGATGAATTTAAGCAAAATTCCAGGGTTTAACTGCCCATGGACAATTTCCGGAAGAATTACGGAAATTTACCAGAAAGTTTCCAACCCTTTGCAACCCTAAGCACAACAACTCACTCAACCTCGCTCTCACACCATTAGGTTTCTCAATCAACACCACAAACAAACACACAGTGGGACAGGCATAGCAATGTGCAGACCCCGGCGCGTGTTCAGAGGGCAACAAAAAGGACCAAAGGTTTTCAAACAGAAGACCATTACCTGAACTTAAAGTCTAATGACCAAGGTCCTTTTCATCATCCGTTTGTGACCAGTTGAAAGAGTTTGAAACAGTTGGTGCCTCCTGAACACACCCCAGGTACAGACAGACAGGCAGGGAAAAGCAGCAGCAGGTCACAACAGGTAACTCACCTCTGTTTCCGTCCCCACTCTGACTCTCCATTGCACATTTACTAGTTTCTGACGCACTACTCATTTTAGAATCTGGAAGAGGCAGACAGAGATTATTTTACTCAACGGTCATTGACCCTCTAAAAGCAACGCCCCACCACTCCATCCCAAAACAGCCCCTAAAGCCCACATCTTATAAGGATTGGATGTCTTCTGCCCTACTATATGAAACTAGACACCTCCATCTCCTTCTCTTTCAACAGAGCATGATAGTATGTTTTATAATAGGCTACACACACTGTAGCAGGGCTCTACAGTGGCGTCGTTTTTACTCGCATATGCACCTAAATATTTAGCTGTGCGACCTGGAACTTTTAATTTAGGAACACCAAGTGCTCCTTGAAAAATTTGGGATTCTAGATTTAATACCTCAAATATGTCATTGTGCTCATAAATTTCTTTGTGTACACCTACATTTTCCAACTTATTAGAAAGTCCCATTAAATACATTGATAATCGAAATCATCAACCAAGCAAATGGTAAATAAAAGAGACCCTGGAGCATGTGTTTACATCCATAAAAGCCCAGCAGGAGTCCATTTTGTCCCCCTTTGACTTGGTACTTGATGATCTCTCTCACACACACACACACACACACACTCGCACACAAACTACATCGGACCCCACGACTCACCCACTTCTGGTGCCCCTTTATTTTCCAACATGGTTGCAAAAGCTAGCGGTGGCAGATAAGCTTGGTTCAACCGGACAGACCCTCCATCAGGCTGTCCGGTCGGCACACTGCCCGCTCCTCCCTATCCACTGGTCAGCGAGCAGAGTCCAGTACCACTACAGCCACACACAGAGACAGACAGACTGGCACAGACTGTTCCACAACACTGAGAGACAACCTCAGTTCTCCACGAAACCCAACAGGGTTTAGAGTAACAGCTCTCACTCTCTTTCTCTACCTCTCTCCTTTCTTTCCAACTGTCTCCCTCTTTTTCTCCCACTCTCTCTCTCTCTCGCTCGCTCGCTCCTGTGCGCGCCAGGATTGTCACGACTACTGGAAAAGTTCTCTCTCTGGAAGGAAACAGAAACGAGTGCAGCTGGCAGCTCTCTCCCCCTCTCCTCCTCTCCACTCTATAATGAAGTATAATCAGTATTCAGCTGATTAAAGCAGTATGCAAATCAGGCCCTGCCTCGTTAGCGATGCAAGGCTTTGAAGTTAGAGCGACTCGTTTCACACCGGGCTCTGAAAGCTTTCTGCATAATTGAAAAGCACCATAAATATGTATTATCTCATTAGCATATTAATTGGATGGCTTTTGGGATGATAAAAACGGGAATAGAAGGAGGAGAAGAAAGAAGAAAAAAAAGAGATAGATGGGCTCAAAAATGGCAAACAGGGCAGCGTAGGCGGGAGGGGGAGGGGAACAGAACAAACCCAATTACCTGCAGAATGCAAGCAGCAGAGTAATTAGCTAAGAGGGCCAGGTAAAATGGACGGGAAACATCTTCCCAGAATTCAGTTGTGAGGCCTTTCGACGGTGGTCGGGGCACATCGGCATGGAGAGCGCTAATAGAACGTCTCGGACTACTGGTCCCAAACTCCACCAGGAGACACAGAGGCCATGCCTGGCTATTAATGGGAGGGGGGGGGGGGGTGTAGGAGGCACTCAATCGTAAATAAATAACTCCACATTAATCCACCAAGAGCCCTTCATTACTGTTGGCTATGGCATTCCACTCATAGACAGAGACAGAAGGGGGGGGCAGCGGATACTATCGGCTGTTTATGAAGCGTGTGAAGATTAGCATATTTAGATTAGCTTTAGATTCCATTAGGTTAGTTTTCGTGTTCAGCTGGCTTTCACTCCCTCTCTTTTTAATTCAGCGTAGAAGAACATGCCTTGGAACTTAATGTGGCGGGCAGGCAGGCGCCCAACTGACAGTGGGGTGTCAAAGCAAATGTTAGAATTACATCTCTTACTGTTTTGGGGGGATAGAGCTCAAAAAAAAAATGTGTGGCATTGCTTTGCTCAGAGAATCCTAAACAGAAAACCACTCCTTCTCTTTTCTTGGCTCCCCAACTACAACTCTTCCAACCACTCCTTCACAAAAGACTGATATTTATCACACCATTGACCAGGACAAACAGAGACTGAAGAAAGGGCATGACAAAGCAGACCTGAGGACAGTAGACTAACCAAACAGTAGCAATGCTGGGGCTGGCCAGGACTGAGTCAAACAATAGCCAGTGGGGCATTAACCTAGTTTGTTTGAGTACTTTTTCAGCCAAGGAAACCTTTCTTCAGAAGGCCGATTTAGGCCAGGTTACGACACTTTCCCTCTTTCTCAAAGCCACAGCAAGTATGTCTCAACCACAAACTCTCTCAATCAAAAAGGCCATATCAGGTTGTTGTTGCTAATGACTTAAAAATGTCAAGTATGGGTTCTCAGAAACTGGTTAAATTAAAATACTGGTTAAATTAAATATTGGTGCTTTGCCTCTGAATAAGCAGGCCTTGCAGAACATAATATAATACTACCAATCAATCAACATGTAGGCCTACATTTGTTGATGGAAAAAATATCATAAAGATCCCCCTCCCCTGAAACAAAGACAGAGATCCAAACTACAGCAGCCCAATCTTCCTTCTTCCAAACCACTACCATCCACTACTCTACCCCTCTTAAAGCCAAACAAAAAGAGAAAACAGAAGGGCTCAGAAACAGAGGGAAATATAAGGACATGCATTAGCAGTAAGGTGCTTTATTTAAACCACAGTTGCTAGTCTCTCGCAAAACCCAAATGTGGAGCGCAAATCATGCATTATGCAAATATTTTAGCGGACATCATTATAAATAGGTAACTCATTAGCACTGTTTTATTGAGAGTGAATATAACGGAACAGTTAATGTGAACGGAGACATTCAACGTGACATGACGTATAGCGAGAGCAGAATAAATGTAAAATTCCACTGATTTAACTTCCCCCATGGTTTGGAAGTCACTGCAACACTTCAAACTAAGTTCTCATTAATACCATAGCCAAGTTGAACATATAGGCCCAAACTACTTTGTTAACACAGTCCTTAGCATGTTACAGTGTCTGCATTAAGGCATTTCACTGTTCTACAACTACAGTGAATTTTTCTCCATTTTTCACAGGTAGGCTAGCTCTTGGTAGGCTAGCTGTTGGTAGACTAACGTAACTCACAAGTAACGAGAGTTGTTGACCCAAAAAATAAAACAGAGGAGAAGGGGGGCTATAGAATGTGTGGAAAAAGCAGAGGCCTGAGTAAGGATGTGTCTGATCCTATCTATCAAGTCAGTTAAGAACAAATTCTTATTTACAATGACAGCCTACCTACAGGGTCAGCCCCTGGAACAAATTAGGGTTAAGTGCCTTGCTCAAGGACACTTCGACAGGTTTTTCACCTTGTTGTCTTGGGTATTCTAACCAGAAACCTTCCGGTTACTGGCCCAACGCTCTAACCGCTAGGGTACCTGTAAGTAGCCTACCTCATTTCAAGCTGGGCTATTGGCAACCCTGGTTATACAAAATTTCAAAAAATATACTTAAACTAGGCTAAATATTTTCTCTTATTTGTTCAAAAACGAATTCAGTGGTTTAGTAGGTTTTAATACGACCACGTTGTTAAATATTTGCTCTGAATTAATATTCAAAGATGTCTGCAGAAAGAATGGGGTGTCAGCTATGACATAGGACCTTGAGTTTGAAAAAATCTATTTTGGTTATTGAACTACAGTAAGTGAAGTGGATTTACAACCGGTAATGGAATTACGGTAACAGAATTACATTGTAATTCTGATCTGTACTACACAGAAATGCATAATTATGGATTTGAATGTCATTCTCCTCATGTTTCACAAGTTGGACAGCACAGTACAGTACAGCACAGCACAGCAGAGTAGAGTACAGTGGAGTACAGCACAGCAGAGCACAGTGGAGTTCACTAAAGCAGAGTATAGTTCAGTACAGTACAATCTACTCTACTCAACTACTGTATTGTATTGGACTGTACTCTACTCACTGTACAGTACTGTACTATCCAAACTTGTGAAACAAGTCTATGATAGGTTCAGATTTGGTCCAATCCAGTCTGTCTGGACAATAACATCAAGGCCAGGGTGGACTGACCAAATTTCAACTACTTTTTAACGTCCATCGACGTCCGGTGTCGGTCGGTGCTCAGTATACTGGTTACAGTAAATGGAAAGAGAGGGGTCTCATGGGTAGGTGTCAGTAAGAGCTGGGAGAGGTGACATTAGCTGGAGAGAAAGAGAGAGAGAGAAAGAGATTGTGCAGACAGACACTCTTGGTTTGACCACCAGATGACAGAAACAAAGAAACAGTTATGAGCTGAAAATAACTTATCTTCAAAACAGTATAATGCTTTTAAAACTGACCACATTGTGATCGATCAATTTGACAGTTGAAACTGAGTGGAAAACATGGCCATTGTGGATGTTGTTTCAAAGCCTAACAACGAAATGGACAGCGCTTTCTAAAGTGATGATTAACTCAAAACACCCATACCCATATTAGAGCTTATGCATATGCATATATGTATGAGCCCAAGCCCGAAACAAACCCCTGAAATAAAATAATAATTGTGCCGTTATACAATAAATAGCCTAATAGCCTACCACATATTACGCACAGCAAAAAAAACATTTAAAAAATTAAGATTAAAATATTTAAGATGTCTTTGGTACATAATTGGTCTAGCTAGTCATACTCCAAAATTAAACACATTCTAGTAATTACCTTTCTGAGAGTTTGGACTCAGTATTATGCATACTGAATGGACTGTTTAACTTATGCTACGCACCAAACTTTCTATCCATGAGTCTGGGAGAGAACGTATAGGCCTAGGCGATGATGTTGGTTCATAGATTGTGCAGGGCGGCTTACAGAGTTAGTCTACAATTATAGTGAATTTGTATTTGATTTTGAATAGCCTAGTTATAGGGCATTTTTTATATATGTTATAATTAATAGGCTGACATTACCTTTAGCTACATAATATCTCACCACTGTGCATTTCCATCTCCTCCTCTCTCTCTCCTTTCTTGAGCGCGCAGAGAGGGGCTGTCAAATTAAGCACTGGGTAGCTGCAGGAACAGGGTTGTAGAGCCCATGGCATACAGAGTTTGGGCGGAATATCACCTGTTTCGCAGCGAGAGGCTGCATGCTCCTCAAACAGTGGTTGGTGCGTGGAGTGAAAGTGTTCCTATAAGCCCTGACATTTCTATATGCAATGTGAAAGCAGAGTTTTGATGGTTGCCACTAAAAAGAGGAGGATCCCAGCTGCTACTATATTTATTTCTCAGCTGCTCATATTAAGCATATGCTTCGCTATACTTGAGTATGATTGAAAAACTAACTGCGGGACAGAGGTCTCCATTTGTTATTGGAGTGCATAGAGATTACTATTTTTTCCCCTGTTCCTCCCCGTTTGATAATGGGCCAATCAAAATCGAAACTATTTTTACATATTAGTAAAGACCAGATTAAATTGAGAATAGTCAGATGGGTGAAAATATGATCACTTGATGAGAGAAAAGCTTCAATCATCAACAGCCTATAGTTGCATCATGCAGCCCATATACGTTCTGACTTCTAAGACATTCTAAGGTTTGTATCATTCACAACTAAAGTTGCCAAATAACTCTAAATCTAGTGTTTGGACCTATTTCAAATGATCACTTTTACGCTCAACATAACCACTTTATAATAGCACTCGCTGTGGAATGGGAAAAATATCCTTTCTATTTTATTCAGCTAAGTTCAATTATATTCTTCTTACTAAAAAATCGAATAATATAAAATAATGGCACTGCACTGCTAAATGAACTAAACTACAGCCTATATGGCATGGCGCATAGCCAGATAACATACAGTAGGTCAACTCATATTCTATTCTTCTGAAAGACATTTTCTTCACATCATGTTTCTTTAGACCTGACTAAAATAAATCATGGATTTAATGTGATGGTGTTTATTAGACTTTATTTAAATGTAGAAGTTCCAAAGGTGTGCATCAGCAGCTTGTTTGTGGCTTGTTTGGAGGCCTGGAGATGCTAAATGTGTTTATGTTAATACACGGGTCAATTACGTTGAGACCGGCAGTTATTTGCATGACTATTACTGGCAGACAAAATGTCATGACCAACACAGTTCTATTTGTTACTGTTATGATTTCCCATTGTCCCAATTCTGTCTGACATTTTGTAATGCTCTTACCAATTTGGTATATGTGGGTCACAAGGCAATATTTCTTAAACTTACAGAAGGTAAACAATTTCTCCAAAACTAAATATAAGTACTAGTTGGCAGGGGTCTTTACGTCAACATTATTGGTGTTTTGATGTATTTCTGATACCTTTTAAGACTTTTTCTGGTAGATGTTTTCTAAGAACCCTGTTTATCCAGAAATCAAAGCCTTTACTTATTCCTAATTTTTAAGATGGAAAATGGTTGAAAAATGTATACATGCCTTAATTTCCCAATAATATAGACTCTTAGCTTCATTTGACACCCAATTTAATATGCACCTATGAACTTCACATGTTGGTGCTCATGGGTCCTTTTCAATGGAAATGCCCTTTACTATCCATCTAATTGTAGTCATATACAGAACATCTCTATGTGCACATGAAATGCCCCTCTCCAACTTCCACTCTAGAACAGCTTGTCTGTATGTACTTCACGCACACCTTTCTGATGCCTTGCATCTATTACTGAACATAATGCATTATTCACGATTACTATGTTTACATTCATGAATATTCATGTTCAGAACTCTCGGGATGGAATAGGGGTAGTGGAGATTTAAAACTGGGAGGAGGTAAGGGAGGGTGAATGTGAAAATAAAAAGTAGCTTAGTTCATATTTAACCAAATTTTGTTCTAAAAGCCCCTTTTTACAACGGACTTAGAATGCTTCCCAAGGAACAACATAATGGACAGTTAGAAATGTATTGAACACATGAAGAAAGGGAGGTGCAAAAAGGCATGGAAAGCCAAGACAACAGCTGAAAACTATCAGTAATTAAAAAGCAATCCAGCCCCCTGTCACTGCAAATTAATATCAGCTGGTTCAGTCCCAACTGATGGCCTACAAAAAGGTCTCATTGCCAAGGTGTCACACAAGACATCACATGATGGGTAAAAGCAAAGCCGTCTCAAGACCTTCGCAACCTAATTGTTGCAAAACATAATGATGGCATGGGTTATAGGCGCATTTCTAAGCTTCTGAATGTTCCAGTGAGCACTGTTGGGGCTATAATACGGAAGTGGAAAGACAATCATTTCACCATAAATTTGCCTCGACCAGGTGCTCCTCACAAGATTTGACAGAGGAGTGAAAAGAATAATCAGAAGAGTTATACTGGGAGAATATAGTGTGGTCAGATGAGAGCAGAATTGAACTGTTTGGATGTCATAATACACACCATGTTTGGAGGAGAAATGGCACTGCACATCACCCTAAAAACACCATACCAACAGTGAAGTTTGGAGGTGGGAACATCATGGTGTGGGGCTGCTTTTCAGCAAATGGTACTGGCAAACTTCACATAATTGTAGGAAGGATGAATGGGCAAATTTACTGAGACATTCTTGACAAAACTCTGCTGCCATCTACCAGGATGATGAAGATGAAATGAGGGTGGACATTTCAGCAAGACAATGATCCCAAACACACAGCCAAGGAAACTCTCAATTGGTTTCAAAGAAAGAAAATAAAGCTGCTAGAATGGCCCAGCCAATCACCTGACTTAAATCCCATTGGAAATCTAAGGAAAGAACTGAAGATCAAGATTCATAGAAGAGGCCCACGGAACCTTCAAGATTTGAAGACTGTTTGTGTGGAAGAATGGGCCAAAATCACACCAGAGCAATGCATGCGACTAGTTTCTCCATACAGGAGGCGTCTTGAAGCGGTCATTACCAACAAAGGCTTTTGTACAAAGTATTAAATAAATATCAGTAAGTGTGTTCAATACGTTTTCCCTGTGTCATTTCACATTATTACACAACTTAATTGTTTTGGTTTCTTTGTATGTATGGATTACTTGGGTTGTTACCAACATCTGGTGAAAATGTCATGTGAATAGCACCTTTGGAAATATATTTACTGAGAAAAATGGTGACGTGTTCAATACTTATCTCACCCGCTGTACTACAAAGAGAGAGACCGGGATAGCACAATAAAGTGTGGACTTAATTCCATTGTGGTCCCTATTTTTTACATAAATACATATACAATTACATAGATACAGACACATTACAGAGATACAGCCAGCGTTTTACATTTTTTTAAAGTGGTTATGGTTGGTATGGCTTTGAGTTGCTATGGTAGTTTGTTTCATTCAACATGCCAGTATATAAAAATGTGTTCTTACCAGATAGACTCTTATATTTAAAACAGGGAATATTAGAGTCTTTGGCTCCGGTATCATGCTGCTAGACATCTCTAACAAAGGAAAAATAGTTGGATAGTTACCTGGGGACTGAGAATCTGTGATAATTCTGTGGACTAGACCAAGATAAATTAATACTAATCTTTTTTCCACAGATAGCCAGCCTAGCTGCTTAAAATGCTGGATCTCCAGATGAGTATGAGGTGGGAGTTTAAGTACAATTCTTACAAGCTTGACCCTAATGGTCCAAATGTGGAATCTGTATGCTTACCGATATCATCGACAGTAATGGTTTGAGAACATTCAAAGATCTTAAAGATACATACACATTACCAGGCAACTCCTTTTTTCTATATGTACAACTTAGATCAGCCATGCTGGCCTGTGGAGTCCCTTGAGAAACCCAACTACCGAACCATGCAATTATGGAACTTATTAAAAAAATTATCTGGTCTCCTGAAAGGACTGATCTCTATAATATATAAACAACTTTTGGAAAGCTCATATTCTGAGCTAGCCATTAAAAAAGTATGGTCCACAGGGCGGCAGGTAGCCTAGTGGTCAGAGCGTTGGGTCAGTAACATTGCAAAATGTATTTTGAAGTGCATGTAAATATTCAATGCTTTGTATCTATTACGATGATAGCTCTGCAAATCTCTCAATCGATCAGAGACAATTACTGCTGGCAGGCAGCACTGCCGCAAAAAAGAAAATTGGCTCACCTCACTCTCTCCCAATTCTCCAGTGGATACAGTTACTATTAGAAGTTATAACATTAGAATTATTTACAGCGTATATGAATGGTGCTAGTCAAAGAACAATTGAGGCCTGGACAAATACAGTTGAAGTCGGAAGTTTACATACACCTTAACCAAATACATTTAAACTCAGTTTTTCACAATTCCTGACATTTAATCCTAGTAAAAATGTCCTGTCTTAGGTCAGTTAGGATCACCACTTTATTTTAAGAATGTGAAATGTCAGAATACTAGAAGAGAGAATTATTTATTTCAACTTTTATTTCATCACATTCCCAGTGGGTCAGAAGTCAGGGCTTTGTGATGGCCACTTGACTTTGTTGTCCTTAAGCCATTTTGCCACAACTTTGGAAGAATGCTTGGGGTCATTGTCCATTTGGAAGACCCATTTGCGACCAAGCTTTAACTTCCTGACTGATGTCTTGAGATGTTGCTTCAATATATCCACATCATTTCCCTTCCTCATGATGTCATCTATTTTGTGAAGTACACCAGTCCCTCCTGCATCAAAGCACCTCCACAACATGATGCTGCCACCCCTGTGCTTCACGGTTGGGATGGTGTTCTTCAGCTTGCAAGCATCCCCCTTTTTCCTCCAACATAAATGGTTATTATGGCAAAACAGTTATACAGTGGGGAGAACAAGTATTTGATACACTGCCGATTTTGCAGGTTTTCCTACTTACAAAGCATGTAGAGGTCTGTAATTTTTATCATAGGTACACTTCAACTGTGAGAGACGGAATCTAAAACAAAAATCCAGAAAATCACATTGTATGATTTTTAAATAATTAATTTGCATTTTATTGCATGACCTAAGTATTTGATCACCTACCAACCAGTAAGAATTCCGGCTCTCACAGACCTGTTAGTTTTTCTTTAAGAAGCCCTCCTGTTCTCCACTCATTACCTGTATTAACTGCACCTGTTTGAACTCGTTACCTGTATAAAAGACACCTGTCCACACACTCAATCAAACGGACTCCACACACTCAATCAAACAGCTGTGTAAGGACATCAGGGATAAAATTGTAGACCTGCACAAGGCTGGGATGGGCTACAGGACAATAGGCAAGCAGCTTAGTGAGAAGGCAACAACTGTTGGCGCAATTATTAGAAAATGGAAGAAGTTCAAGATGACGGTCAATCTCCCTCGGTCTGGGGCACCATGCAAATTCTCACCTCGTGGGGCATCAATGATCATGAGGAAGGTGAGGGATCAGCCCAGAACTACACGGCAGGACCTGGTCAATGACCTGAAGAGAGCTGGGACCACAGTCTCAAAGAAAACCATTAGTAACACACTACGCCGTCATGGATTAAAATCCTGCAACGCACGCAAGGTCCCCCTGCTCAAGCCAGCGCATGTCCAGGCCCGTCTGAAGTTTGCCAATGACCATCTGGACGATCCTGAGGAGGAATGGGAGAAGGTCATGTGGTCTGATGAGACAAAAGTTGAGCTTTTTGGTCTAAACTCCACTCGCCGTGTTTGGAGGAAGAAGAAGGATGAGTACAACCCCAAGAACACCATCCCAACCGTGAAGCATGGAGGTGGAAACATCATTCTTTGGGGATGCTTTTCTGCAAAGGGGACAGGACGACTGCACCGTATTGAGGGGAGGATGGATGGGGCCATGTATTGCGAGATCTTGGCCAACAACCTCCTTCCCTCAGTAAGAGCATTGAAGATGGGTCGTGGCTGGGTCTTCCAGCATGACAACGACCCTTTAAAACACAGCCAGGGAAACTAAGGAGTGGCTCCATAAGAAGCATCAAGGTCCTGGAGTGGCCTAGCCAGTCTCCAGACCTGAACCCAACAGAAAATCTTTGGAGGGAGCTGAAAGTCCGTATTGCCCAGAGACAGCCCCGAAACCTGAAGGATCTGGATGGAGGAGTGGGCCAAAATCCCTGCTGCAGTGTGTGCAAACCTGGTCAAGAACTACAGGAAACGTATGATCTCTGTAATTGCAAACAAAGATTTCTGTACCAAATATTAGGTTCTGCTTTTCTGATGTATCAAATACTTATGTCATGCAATAAAATGCAAATTAATTACTTAAAAATCATACAATGTGATTTTCTGGATTTTTGTTTTAGATTCCGTCACTCACAGTTGAAGAGTACCTATGATAAAAATGACAGACTTCTACATGCTTTGTAAGTGGGAAAACCTGCAAAATCGGCTGTGTATCAAATACTTGTTCTCCCCACGGTATATTTGTTTCATCAGACCAGAGGACATTTCTCCAATGTCCCCATGTGCAGTTGCAAACCGTAGTCTGGCTTTTTTATGGCGGTTTTGGAGCATTGGCTTCTTCCTTGCTGAGAGGCCTTTCAGGTTATGTCGATATAAGACTCGTTTTATTGTGGACATAGATACTTTTGTACCTGTTTATTCCAGCATCTTCACAAGGTCCTTTGCTGTTGTTCTGGGATTGAGTTGCACTTTTCGCACCAAAGTACGTTTATCTCGAGGAGACAGAACGAATCTCCTTCCTTAGCGGTATGACGGCTGCGTGGTCCCATGGTGTTTATACTTGCGTACTATTGTTTGTACAGATGAACGTGGTACCTTCAAGCATTTGGAAATTTCTCCCAAGGATGAACCAGACTTGTGGAGGTCTACAATTCTTTTTCTGAGGTCTTGGCTGATTTCTTTTGATTTTCCCATGATGTAACGCAAAGAGGCACTGAGTTTGAAGGTAGGCCTTGAAATACATACACAGGTACACCTCCAATTGACTCAAATTATGTCAATTAGACAGGCACAGTCAACTTAGTGTATGTAAACTTCTGACCCACTGGAATTGAGATATAGTGAATTATAAGTGAAATAATCTGTCTGTAAACAATTGTTGAAAGAATTACTTGTGTCATGCACAAAGTAGATGTCCTAACCGACTTGCCAAAACTATAGTTTGTTAACATGAATCATGTGGAATGGTTGAAAAATGAGTTAATGACTTCAACCTAAGTGTATGTAAATTTCCGACTTCAACTATATACTTGACTCTAAAGAATAATCTCAGCTAAAGCCCAACACATACAAATAAACAATCCATAACCCAACATATACAGCACAAAATATGTATATCTATATTAATCTTTGGATGGAGAAATGTTGGCTGGGTGGGGTTGGGGGAATTGGGAGGTTGGGGGAATTGGGAGGTTGGGGGAATTGGGAGGTTGGGGGAATTGGGAGGTTGGGGGAATTGGGAGGTTGGGGGTGGAGGCCCAGTTGTTTTTATTTTTCTGTTTATACTGACATTTATTTATCTTACTTAAACTGTGTATGCAATTCATAGTTTTTTCATCTTCTTTCGAGTGGGAGCCTATGAGTACGTTTTATAAACTTAAACATTTAAAAATGGATAACGTACCTGTAACCCACCCAACAAAAAATTACAAAACAAATAAAGAGTTGTGTTTCCATCAAATTAACTTGTTGAGGATAAAAGTCAGTGCGTAAATAAATAGCACACATAAAAATAACTTTTGCTATTAAATTCCCATGTACCAAATAAATAATACAAGTTAAAAGGGTTTCCATTGCATCTTCAACTCTAGGCCTACTGATCATTTTGTCACAGAAAATGTGCCCACTCTGGTACGTACGCTCTAGTCAACAGCTCGCAGATACAGTACAGGTATAGCCTACAAGATTAAATAATTTTGGACAAAAGTGTGAGAATATTTGTATTTATCAAAAAGTTAAATAACAAATATTTAGGATATATTGAAGCATAAGGTTCTAGGTGCGTGAGGAATAGCCTCTCAGATTGGAGAGGAGGCAGAGAGAGCATTAAGCTTTCCTGAATAACTGGGTCTACTGGAAGCATGTGGTCACATTAATATAGGATGACTTGGGAGAATGAGTATCTGCAACAGACAGCGCATCTCAGTATCAGAAGTAAAAAATACAGCCAGACTGGCCTCCTACTGTTCCTTTCTAGACCCCATAAAATGTCGAGAGTAGACCCACAACTGATCCAAATGGAATGAAACATTCAAATCACAGGGCTTTGCGCCGTTATTCAATTACATTTTCTTTTTTAATGCAGCTTAGAGTAGAATTTTGTACTCACTTGAAAACAATAATGCAATTATTCATTGCATTGTGTTGTATGCTAGCCTAGGAAGGATAATTATATTGTCCCTAAACAAGATCAATAGGAAAGCTTCTTTAATTATTTAATGCGCAATGATGCACCTGGCCTCTCCACTACCTATCAGCTATTCATATTTGTTTTTGTGGATTCATATTGACAGTTGATGCAGCTTTGAATGTTTTTATGTGTGGTATGACTGCTATCTGGACACTGTAAAGTCCATGGAGAATAAGAGCATCTCCTCCCAGTTGCCCACTGCATTGAGGCTCGGAAACACTGTCACCACCGATAAATCCACGATTATCGAAAATGTCAATAAGCATTTTGCTACGGCTGGCCATGCTTTCCACCTGGCTACTCCTACCCCGGCCAACAGCTCTGTGCCCGCGGCAGCTACTTGCCCAAGCCCCCACCCCCCCGCTTCTCCTTCACCCAAATCCAGACGGCTGATGTTCTGAAAGAGCTGCTAAATCTGGACCCCTACAAATCTTCTGGGCTAGACAATCTGGACCCTCTCTTTCTGAAATTATCAGCCAAAATTGTTGCAACACCTATCACTAGCCTATTCAACCTCTCTTTCATATCGTCTGAGATCCCTAGAGATTGGAAAGCTGCCGCGGTCATCCCCCTCTTCAAAGGGGGAGACACTCTAGACCCAAACTGTTATAGACCTATATCCATCCTGCCCTGCCTTTCTAAAGTCTTCAAAAGCCAAGTTAACAAACAGATAACTGACCACTTCGAATCCCACCATACCTTCTCTGCTATGCAATCTGGTTTCCGAGCTGGTCATGGGTGCACCTCAGCTACGCTCAAGGTACTGAACGATATCATAACCGCCATCGATAAAAGACAGTACTGTGCAGCCGTCTTCATCGACCTGGCCAAGGCTTTCGATTCTGTCAATCACTGCATTCTTATTGGCAGACTCAACAGCCTTGGTTTCTCAAGTGACTGCCTTGCCTGGTTCTCCAACTACTTCGCAGACAGAGTTCAGTGTGTCAAATCGGAGGGCCTATTATCCGATCCTCTGGCAGTTTCTATGGGGGTGCCACAGGGTTCAATTCTTGGGCCAACCCTATTCTCTATATACATCAACGATGTTGCTCTCGCTGCTGGTGACTCTCTGATCCATCTCTACGCAGACGACACCATTCTGTATACATCTGGCCCCTCTTTGGACACTGTGTTTACTAACCTTCAAACAAGCTTCAATGCCATACAACACTCCTTCCGTGGCCTCCAACTGCTCTTAAACGCTAGTAAAACTAAATGCATGCTTTTCTATCGAACGCTGCCCGCACCCGCCCACCGGACTATCATCACTACTCTCGACGGGTCCGACTTAGAATACGTGGACTCCTACAAATACCTAGGCGTCTGGTTAGACTGTAAACTCAACTTCCAGACTCACATCAACCATCTCCAATCCAAAATTAAATCCAGAATTGGCTTCCTATTTCACAACAAAGCCTCCTTCACTCATGCTGCCAAACATGCCCTTGTAAAACTGACTATCCTACCGATCCTTGATTTCGGCGATGTCATTTACAAATTAGCCTCAAACACTCTACTTAGCAAATTGGATGTAGTTTATCACAGTGCCATCCGTTTTGTTACCAAAGCCCCATACACTACCCACCACTGCGACCTGTATGCTCTCGTTGGCTGGCCTTCATTATATATTCGTTGCAAAACCCACTGGCTCCAGGTCATCTATAAGTCTTTATTAGGTAAATCCCCGCCCTATCTCAGCTCACTGGTCACCATAGCAACACCCACCCGTAGCATGCGCTCCAGCAGGTATATCTCACTGGTCACCCCCAAAGCAAACACCTCCTTTGGCCGCCATTCCTTCCAGTTCGCTGTTGCCAATGACTGGAACGAATTGCAAAAATCATTGAAGCTAGAGGTTCCTATCTCCCTCACTAACTTTAAGCATCAGCTGTCAAAGCTGCTTATCGATCACTGCACCTGTAAATAGCCCACACTACTACCTCATCCCCATATTTATTTTTATTATTTTCGCTAATCTTGTACTCCAGTATCTCTATTTGCACATCATAATTTGCACATCCTTCATTCCTGTGTTAATGATGATAATCTGTAATTTATTTCACCACTATGGTCTATTTATTGTCCTATCTCCTAACCTTACTACATTTTGCACTCTGTATATAGATTTTCTATTGTGTTTTTGACTGTTTGTTTACTGTGTAACTCTGTGTTGTTTTTGTCGCACTGCTTTGCTTTGTCTTGGCCAGGTCGCAGTTGCAAATGAGAACTTGTTCTTAACTGACCTACCTGGTAAAATAAAGGTGAAATAAATAAAAAATAAAAAAACAATCCACCCACCACTATTGTCACCCTGAATGGTGGATAGAGGGTAGGATAGGCAGAGTACCAAAACACCTTGATATAGGGGTGGAATAACTTATATAGTCAAACCTGCTAAAGAGTGAATGTAAACCAGGGGGGAAAAATGACTATCCTGCCCAAAAAAAATAAAATAAAGTTAGACCCCCCTCCCTAAGTGTTACAGTAACAAGGATAGCCTGATTTCACAACACATCAATATGAGTAAGCTTATCTTTAATATGAGGGATGTAGCCAACAACTAAAATGTTGACACACAAACATTTTTTTTTTTCACTACAGACTTCTTGTATTTCTATACTTTTTCATACTGCCGCTCCATGTATCGTGCATCTGTCTTGTGTATTTTAGTTCTGGCATTTTGCACCTGCCCTATGTTTTGTTGTAGCTGCTTGACAAAGAAATTTCCCCTCTGGGATCAATAAAGTACCTACCTACCTACCTACCTACCTACCTATTAGCCTAAGCAGCAAATAGCCTAGTTCACAAATGTTTCGGGAAAATGTGTTTGCTGGCTATATTCATAAAAGTGTATCAAAGATATCATAAAATACATCACATCGAGAGCAAAACTGTTGTAGGTTACTTGTACTACATCTGAAGTGTTTATTATCACGGTGAAACAGTGGAATGTGAAAATAAAATGGGTGGGAACCGTTGGCTGCCCTTTCATCAAAATGAGACAGAGAACATGAATGGGTTGTGCCTCTTGTGCCCCTCACGGTCACGGAAGTGGGCCTCGCTACCTCTCCCCCGAAAACAAATGCACAGGTAGGCTAGGCCTTTTGGACATGGATTGATAAAAAACGGCTTTCAAAACATACTGAAGACGGGAATCATTCTAAACGAGAGAAGCGGCGAGATCGACGGCACCGTTTTTAAATATAGGAAACCTCCCCGAATTAGGCATTCTAATGAATCTTTTAATATATTCAGACTGCGTAAACAAACGCCACCCATACATACGCGCATACAAGACAAGACAAGTCAAGACAAGACAAGGACTCGGGCGATTGGGTCGAAACTTCAAATCTTTCATTCAAACTCAGTAAACCACATAGCGAAAGGCGAGCCAATGGCGGCAACAAAAGATACAATTGTATCAGTTGTTCTCGGTTATTTGGAGTAGGGCAGGCCCCCTGATCCAATTCTCTCATGTTGACCATGGATGTTATTAGTTGGATTTATGGTGGCAGGAACAGCCTTTATATAACTTTTATAGTTAGGTATATTTTTGGGATGTTTTCAGTTACATTTTGACAAAATATATAGTGAAACTTTGTATTCATCACTAAAGCCAAAACACACAGGAGGTAGGCAGCACAGCAAATACGTTCTGAAAACGACTATATATGCTAAACAATACTAAACATTTCCTAAAGCGTTTGGCCTTTTATGCTAAAGACAAATAGTGCTGTTGTTCACGCGCTAGGTCCTGGAAATGGGCAGATTATAGCTCCCTACCATGGATGGAAAAAATATAGTTTACCCTACTTTTAATCTAAAAACATGAATATGTCTATCAACCTAGACATAATGGCGACATTTGGCATTGTCTATGACCAGCCAAATAAAAATGTTGACATATTTTGTGATATGATGTCGAATAGTTGATGGAATATGCTGAACTCCGCCGCATTCTCTCTATGGTCGGACAGGCCCACATGAATAACACAACAGCTACAACGCCTGCATCGAACACAAAGGCTGGGGAGAATAGGCATATAAAAACCGACATCAAGCAAGTTAGCTTCTCGGCTTTCTGTTATGTTACTGTAATGTGTAGTATGCGCAGCCGCTGACCGTTGGTAGAAAAATGAATATGCAAACATCCTCCAAGAAGGTTCACGCCACAATAATAAGCATGCACACAAAGCCGAACCCCTAGCTATAGCAGCCAAGCTAACCACCTTATCAAACTAGCACAGTTACAGTATCGTATGAGCAATATCGGAATATGGCATGTATAAAAACAGTCACGTCGCCTATTACTAATAAAATATGCTAAATCGTATTTGTAGACAGGGATATGAATATGTAGCGGCGTACAGCGGTCTAATCACACAAAGGTAGGCATGTATTTTTTATATATATATATATTTATTTTTTTTGCCGTCGCACTGCAATAGCCTGTTTCCCACTGTCAAACATCCGCTTGCTGTGAATTAACTGAAATGATGCGGACAACAGCAACATTGTGCCAACTTATTTTGTTGTCGCTTTTGTTCTGTGCTAAACGGTTTCAGAGAAATTGTTTTTGAATATAAGTATGAATATGTAAAATGCTGTAATGATTACCTGGTCCTGAACCCTCATCTTGACTCGCTGCTCCTCCGTCCGCCATTTTGAATATTTAACCCGAAATCCCAGCCCTGGTAGGAAAGGGATTTATAATCCACACACCCCGCACTACTCATGTGCAAGTGCACTGTATTTAGGCCTACTTTAAAAATACATTAGAAAAAGTATGCAAATATAACATGGGTTGGAAAAATGTATATGCATACTTAGTAATATTCTAAATAGTATCAATAGTATCAAAATGCATTATTTGTGTTTGTTAGTGTATGTGAATTGGCATACATGTGTAACAGGTGTAGTAAACAATGTGTGCGAATGTGTATATCTATTTGTCATTGTAAATAAGAATATGTTCTTAACTGACTTGCCTTGTTAAATAAAGGTTAAATAAAAACAAAAGGTATTTGTGTGCTGGTACAATAGTAGCCTAAATACAGTAGAACATATAGTCTAGCCTATAAGTGTTCAGCCTCAGTTAAAAAAAAAAAAAAAAAAATTCAGAATAAAAGCAAGGGTCGTCTCCTGAGGTTTTCCTCTAAACCCGATGTATGTACCCTTTGAATTTTCTTTTGATCTTCAGGCAAGTTGAAACATCTATGGATCCTAATGACAAATCTCTGTGATGATGAATTGAAGTTCAGTGACATAGTCATTTCTCACAGTAGGTTTTATGTTATAAGCGGCAGACTCCACATGTGTCAGAAGAAGGACCCCAAAGAGTAGAAAGGAGATGGATGGGGGAAACCTGTTGATTATCCATCAACACCGTGACTTGCGATTTAATTAGCAAATAGGCATTTTATTTTACTATAATAGATTTTCAGGAGAACTGATAGAAAACAACAAACCTCAACCATAAAGAACCTTTACACATTTCTTGGTGTATTTTGTATAAGGGTGTGTGATAGACGCGGATCAATGCTGAGCACAACTGTCTGATCCCTGGTTTCTCTGTCTATTGGAAATTATTGTTTTTCCCACTGTATCATTATGGGTTTTCATGGAAAGCTTCAGTGCACTTGTCTAGGGTGTACACATCCTGACCAGAACAATGCAATCAATTTGACTCTACTTTTGTCAAAGGGATAGGAGTACAGAGCAGAGACACATGGGGCTGTTTATGTGAGAGAAAAATGCATGATAACACTGCCTAAAAGTTGTCAGAGGCATCCTTGCGTCTCCATAATATAATCTATAGAATAATTTGTCCCATGGCCTCATTGTCTTCTTCCATTCATGACCACTGAAAGGATTAGATGGGTTTCTATTGTATTACTTTCTGCACTCACCTGTAGTCTTCTCAAACCAGAGCTTATTAAGGTTGTTGAGACAATGAAAGGTGTGGTCCCACTATACACTAAGTGGTCTAAAACCTATGTAGTAATATGGTTACAGAAGTTGGAACAATGTAGTCACAGTGGGTAGCCTATATATTGTTGCATTGATAGTACTACCTTTTTGCAGTTTGTGTAATGGAGTTAAGAACGTGCTGTTAGCCCACTCCACAGCTAAAGCTTGAAATGTTGCAAATGCAGGGCTGGTCCTTGCCCTTCTGCTGCCCAAAGCAAGATCAAAAAATGGTGCCCCTCACAAAACTAGAATATTCCCAGTAAGCAAAAATGACGTTGAAAAGACACGTGAATTACATATTTTCCAGACAAAGTTAGGTTCGATTTAGGTTCTGAATGAAAGGTGAAAATACATATTTTCTGTATGTTTAAAATGCATATTTTCAAGGATGTTGAAAAGGCATATTTTCCGGACGTTGAAATCAGGTACATTTTTTGTTCTGAATTAAAGTTGAAAATACTTATTTTACGGATGTTGAAAATATGTATTTCCAGACGTAAAAAAATATATATTTTCCCAATGTTGAAATCAAGCTCATTTTTGGTTCTAAATGACAGTTGAAAATACATAATTTATAAACGTCTGTTTGAACCAAATCAAGGCAGGTCCAGAATGGACAAAATGCTTACTGAAGTATAGCCTACAGTGTTGCCTGCAATGGAATTATATGAATGCCTATCCATGTGGTAGGCCCACCATTTGTAAAACAGGCTGTTGCATTGGCTTTATTAGTCCTGATTCCTGTGACTAATCAATCTGGCTATTTAAATTCTGAATATCAGCTACCCATCTTTATCAGGAGCCTATTTGCAATGTGTTTACACAGCTGGAAATGCAGAAGTATTATGATCAGCTTGTCAAAAATGTACTTATACAAACTTGAAACAACTGATCATGACAATGGGGTTAAACTCCTGGACAACAGTTGTGATTGTCCGTTCCATATTGTCCATTTTACTTTGACCTGTCCTGTTTTCAGGATTTGTTGTTTGTTAACATGACAGCGCATTTTTTAAAATTTTGGTTAGGCTGTTTGATCAGAGAAACCTGCATGATGTAAAAAGTGTCTGTGTCATTATATTGTCATACATTTTATCTCCAGCCTGCAGACTACAGAAAAGGCTACATACTCTTTCTACCATATCCCATATCTGCTACATGAATCATGTTAGATCTTTTTTTTTGACAGAACTTTGGTGGAGCGCTGCAGCGGTGGTCTCTCCAACACCACCTTGGAGAGGCAAGCTGGGAATGGACAAGCAAAATATTTTGTGCCCCTGCATTTGACAAAGTGGCCAGTGTTTATAACAGGGCGGCATCAACTGTCACCTAAAAAAAAACCATATGCATATACACTGGTTGAGAGAAATTATCATTGTTTTGGGGCAGAATCATGTGAGGTAGTATGTGTTGTTATTGAAAAAACATGTATGCATACTTTTTCTAATGTATTTTTAAAGTAGGCCTAAATACAGGAGTCGTGCGGGGTGTGCGGATTATAAATCCCTTTCCTACCAGGGCTGGGATTTCGGGTTAAATATTCAAAATGGCGGACGGAGGAGCAGCGAGTCAAGATGAGGGTTCAGGACCAGGTAATCATTACAGCATTTTACATATTCATACTGATATTCGGCAGATTGACGAGTGTGGAATTTTCTGGGCTAAACTGATTAAACACAGAAAATGCCACCCTCGTCAATTTGCCGCTTTAGGGTCGGCAGGTAGCGGAGTGGATAGAGCGTTTGGGCCCGTAACCGAAAGGTTGTCGGATCGAATCCCCGAGCTGACGAGGTAAACATCGGTCGTTCTGCCCCTGAACAAGGTAGTTAACCCACTGTTCCTATGCCGTCATTGTAAATAGACATGTGTCCTTAATTGACTTGCATGTATCCTTAAATCTTCCTGCCTAATGAGCGGGTCGGCGGTGCACGGATGTAGCCATCCAATTGGTACCTTTTAGGTGGCTCAAACCATTTGAACTTTGTCAAGGAGGGCGGACACGTGTGTTAGCAAAACAGAGGTCCCGAGTTGGGAGTCGGTTTCAACTAAATTATATACCCACAGTCAAAATTGGCAATATCGTAAAAATTCATGAAAACAAAAATAAGCTTTTTGATTTAAGGTTAGCAGTGTGGTTATGGTTAGGATTAAGGTTAGGCATAAAGTTAGCAGTGTGGTTATGGTTAAGATTAAGTTTAGATTTACAATCACATTTTAAAAAGAGACATTTTAGAAATAGGTGGGTTTAGACATAATTATGACTTGGTGGCTGTGTTAACTAGTGACTATTGTTCGAGCCAGGCATGAGCCGAATAGGGGGAAGTGGTACTTGCTAAGCAATCAACGTGACGTCGTAACACTTGCACAACTTTTAAGAATGTGTAAATAAACTAGCAGGCAACATGTAATGGTATAAATAAGATGAGGTAAGCGTTTAGATAAAAGGTCAAATAGACATGGCTGGATATAGGAGCCAACCTACAACCAGGGCGGCAGGTAGCCTAGCGGTTAGAGTGTTGGGCCGGTAAACGTAAGGTCGCTGTTTCGAATACCCGAGCCGACAAGGTGAAAAATCTGTCGATATGTACTTGAGCAAGGCCGTCATTGTAAATAAGAAGTTGTTCTTAATTGACTTGCCTAGTTAAATACATATAGGAGTGCAGGTATATTCAGCCTTCCGTTTCCAGTCTAACACTGCCATATGCAGGCTGTGTATAAACACGACGACTGCCGTGAACGGTTGGCCTCATTTACCTCTATTTTTCACACAACAACTTATTTCACAAGCGTAGAATATGGGCTGCTTCATACTTCCAACCAAACAGTATGTATAAAACAGGTGCATAGGTCTACTTTATGAAACAACAAAACTGGTGCAGGGAATTTGATGTAGGCTATCTGCCCAGTTTGCACATAACGTTCTTAAAACCACACGTTTCTCCCAATAGCGTCCAGCTGCAGCCCCGCAGACTCCTCTGGCTGAAACTCCTCCACTGGCTGAAAGACATAAGTCATTTCCGTTTCGTAATTTCCTTTCTACAAACTGCTGTCTAAAAGTCATACTTTGTTTTATTATTTCTTAGCTAGTGAACTTTTATAACATTGAACCATAATCCATGTCAGGTTTGGATGAAAGAGAGTGGTATTTTAGAAAATACTTACACTCCAGCCAGCCAAAGTGGGCCCGCTTCCATCTTCTTCTCCGATGAGTGATGTTCCAGCCTCTTTCCTGGTTAGTGATGTTAGGGCTTCTCCGGGCAGTAATGTTTGAAACTCTTCTCCGGGTGATGTCCTATGGCTTTTACTCAAATGATGGAGGAACTGATTCTTATTTAAAAACAAAGACTTGCAAAAACAATGATAGTGAGCCTGTGCCCTGCAACAAAGGTTGCACTTGTAAATGCAATAGCCTGTGTAAACAAACACAAAATACATGAACTACAGATCAAAATAATGTCGAAATATTGTCATATTTGATCAGATTTACGCACCTTTGTATTTTATGGCTCTCCCAAGGTGAGCCTTTAAATGAAGGTTTAATCGGTGTCTGTCTGTGGGTTTAAAAATGTTTGAGGTGCACAGAGGGCAGTGATACAGGCTGCAGCACTCTGTGCATTTCTGTATCGGTGGTAGCTTTCCGCACACTAATGTGATTTGACTAAAAGAAGAGGGTAGTATAGAAAACATTGGTTAAGTGTTAACTATAGCAACACAAATATGAAACAGTACATTATAATTCCTATGGACTAAATGGACATTATAGAGTTTACAATAATACAATGAATAACGTTCCAAGTTACCAGGTGGTGAACTGAACATAATGTGGATAAAATTCAGTAAAGTTATGCACTACCTATCATGTTTGTGTATAATAAACTGGTTAATATCTGTAGTAACTCATCTAGAGTCCATAGACTGAGCACACCGGCGTTGTCCATGGAGACTCTTTAAATAGGTTGATATATTCTAAAAACACATGACACTTGGACAGTGTAATTCACAACCATCCTGATTTTTTTAAAATAATAACTGTAAGGCCTCAATTAAGTAAAGATGCCATTAATAGTTCCCTAGTGACAATCCCATGATTTATAGTATTGTGTATAGAGTACTTTTGGGATAGGCAATGCTGTCCGGCTATTTAAAATGTGAAATCACTAAGGCAATAATTTTGCTGTAAGCAAACGTAAACCTGTAACTACCTAAATAACTATCATTATAAAACAATGTGTAGCTACTGTACTATAGCTGACTACAGTAGCTAGCTATACAGTTGAAGTTGGAAGTTTACATACACTTAGGTTGAAGTCATTAACTCATTTTTCAACCACTCCACAGATTTCATGTTAACAAACTACAGTTTTGGCAAGTCAGTTAGGACATCAACTTTGTGCATGACACAAGTAATTCTTCCAACAATTGTTTACAGACAGATTATTTCACTTATAATTCACTATACCACAATTCCAGTGGGTCAGAATTTTACATAAACTAAGTTGACTGTGCCTTTAAACAGCTTGGAAAATTCCAGAAAATGATGTCATGGCTTTAGAAGCTTCTGATAGGCTAATTTACATAATTTGAGTCAATTGGAGGTGTACCTGTGGTTGTATTTCAAGGCCTACCTTCAAACTCAGTGCCTCTTTGCTCGACATCATGGGAAAATCAAAAGAAATCAGCCAAGACCTTAGACAAAAAATTGGTTCATCCTTAGGAGCAATGTCCAAACGCCTGAAGGTACCACATTCATCTGTACAAACAATAGTATGCAAGTATAAACACCATGGGACCACGTAGCCGTCATACCGCTGAGAAAGGAGACGCATTCTGTCTCCTAGAGATTAACGTACTTTGGTGCAAAAAGTGCAAATCAATCCCAGAACAACAGCAAAGGACCTTGTGAAGATGCTGAAGGAAACCGGTACAAACTTATCTATATCCACAGTAAAACAAGACCTATATCGACATAACCTGAAAGGCCGCTCACCAAGGAAGAAGCTACTGCTCCAAAACCACTATAAAAAAGCCAGACTACGGTTTGCGACTGCACATGGGGACAAAGATCGTACTTTTTGGAGAAATGTCCTCTGGTCTGATGAAACACAAATAGAACTGTTTGGCCATAATGACCATCGTTATGTTTGGAGGAAAAAGAGGGAGGGTTGCAAGCCGAAGAACACCATCCCAACCGTGAAGCACGGGGGTGGCAGCATCATGTTGTGGGGGTGCTTTGCTGCAGGAGGGACTGGTGCACACAAAATATATGGCACCATGAGGAAGGAAAATTATGTGGATATATTGAAGCAACATCTCAAGACGTCAGTCAGGAAGTTAAAGCTTGGTCGCAAATGGGTCTTCCAAATGGACAATGACCCCAAGCATACTTCCAAAGTTGTGGCAAAATGGCTTAAGGACAACAAAGTCAAGGTATTGGAGTGGAAATCACAAAGCCCTGACCTCAATCCTATAGAACATTTGTGGGCAGAACTGAAAAAGTGAGTGCGAGCAAGGAGGCCTACAAACCTGACCCAGTTACACCAGTTCTGTCAGGAGGAATGGGCCAAAATTCACCCAACTTATTGTGGGAAGCTTGTGGAAGGCTACCCGAAACGTTTGACCCAAGTTAAACAATTTAAAGAAAATGCTACCAAATACTAATTGAGTGTATGTAAACTTCTGACCCACAGGGAATGTGATGAAAGAAATAAAAGCTGAAATAAATCACTATCTACTGTTATTCTGACATTTCACATTCTTAAAATAAAGTGGTTATTCTAACTGACCTTAGACAGGAAATATTTACTAGAATTTAATGTCAGGAATTGTGAAAAACTGAGTTTAAATGTATTTGGCTAAGGTGTATGCAAACCTCCGACTTCAACTGTATAGCTACAGTGGCAAACTTGATACAGTGGCCAACTTTACAAGTGACCTGACACAGTACCTTAAAAACAAACAATGTTATTAACTAGCTAGCTATTTTGACAGATATAAAATGTGTGTATTTGAATGATGACCATTATCTATAAATCATCTACAGTTTAATAATTGTCTGACCACTGATGTGTTTTTTTAACATTCTAGACTGAAAAGGAGATGACGAAACCGAAGTGACGAAACGAAAGTATGACTTGAGTTTTATGGCTGCAGCTGGATGCCTCTCCGTTTCTTGGAGCTTGGTGAGAGCGTGGTTGTCCTCTGATTATTTTGCATACAACCTTCCCACAACTTTCTGGGAATGGTGCAGCATAGTTGCTTGGCTTTGGAAAAATTCTCAGCACATTTAAGGAACTTGACATTAAAATTGTTTATATTTCATTACTTTTACAGAAAGTTTCCTAAAAGGTCAAACATGATTACATTTAATTACATTTTTGTTAAAGTTCCAGGAATGTTTTCAAATTGGTTTTACATTATAATTGTACTCAAATAGTTCAGAGAACATTAAGAAACAATGTTCTTCTGTGGGAATTTCAGTACTTCAGCATAATGTTTTCTGCAGGTTTCCTCATGGTTCTATTTAAAGTCATGTTCTCAGAACATTAGGAAATCTTTCCATAAAAACCACAAGAAACCATTAGTAACGTTCTAAGACTGTTATTTCAAAACAAATACATTCCGTTCTCAGAGTCAACAAAACTCTTATGGAGTGGTTTCAGTGCCAACAAAAATTGTATTTGAATTTCATAATTTTTAATTTGTATTAGGATATTGAATTTGAATGTAGTACATTTGAATTTGTAATGCACAAATTGAATTAATAAATTAAACTCATGATTTGAAACTGAATTGGTTTAATATTTTATTCAGTTAAAAAAATATATTTAAATTTAATTGAATCGTCAAATTCAATATATTATATATTCACTTGATACACAAACATGAATATGGTAGATTTGCATTCATTGCTTGTGTATCAAGTTTACAAACTATAATTTCAAGTTGATAAAAGTTTCCTGTATTAAACTTCTCAGATTCAGTTTTCAAATTCAGTTCTCTAAATTCAGATTCAAAACCATTGAGTTATAATTAAGGTACGAGGGAGTGTGGTATATGGCGATTACGCATGGTATACGGTCTGATATACCACGGCTGTCAGCCAATCAGCATTCAGGGCTCGAACCACCCAGTTTATAATAAGAACTAGGCAGCCTCAAAGATTGGAGGGGAAATCTGCAGGCACAAAGCACCACCTACACAACTTTGACACAACCACTGGAAACATGAAGAACATTTTGTGAATTCATGTAAGTTATTCAGGACTGTGCTCTAGTTTGCTCTATTTGTGCACGTCAGGAGACCATTGTATGATATTTTCTGTTTAACACAACGCAATCACGATATTGAAAACATTACTAAACACTTATGCAGTTATGATATCTATTAACAAACCAAGCTCATAATTTGAACAGTGTCCCAATTAATCAGTCTAGCAATCAGTACAGTCACCTTGTATAACATAATTAGCAAAAATATAGACATATAAAGTATTTGTTAAAAGCTTTTTGTACTATTGGTTTCTCAACTCCAACAGCTTTCTATAAGACGGTCACAACATTATGTGTAGCCACTGACATTGTGAGTTATGTGAAACCAATATTAGGAGCGATGTCTGATATATGGTTTTCCGCAACTACAGGGGGACCTTCCTCTCTAAGCCCCACCAGATCTCTTCAACCTGTCTCTTCAATGTGAGAACAGCATGAGGTACTTTATGTCCTGCTATTCAAAACAATCAACAATGGCTTAATCAAAGTAGGAATAGTTCAAATAATATTAATGTGAAAAGCAATCTTTTAACTAAGAAACAACTATGTAATCAATGTAATTCAATTAAATGGAGGGGGGAAAATCCTCAGATAAAACATATAGCCCTTGTCTATGATGTGCTTCGCTCTCCATTAACTCTTTAAGGCTATGGTGGATGGCATCTAAAAAATATATAATTGCCCCAAAAGGGGTGAAATAAACTCTGTCACACAGAAATAGGCTAAGGCTATTATGAGTGGCGCAGTGGTCTAAGGCACTGCATCTGAGTGCAAGAGGTGTCACTGCAGTCCCTGGTTCGAATCCAGGCTGCATCACAGCCGGCTGTGATTGGGAGTCCCATAGGGCGGTGCACAATTGGTCCAGGTTTGGCCGGGGTAGGCCGTCATTGTAAATACAAATGTGTTCTTAACTGACTTGCCTAGTTAAATAAAGGTTCAATAAAAAATATATATAATGCTTTATGTGAGGATGGCTTACCCAGTGCTCCCCCAAACCCTGAACAAATATGATAAGCACATTGCTTTGTCTATTTCCCCTCCACCGGCACCCTGGGGTGATGCAGTAGAAGACAAGTGGGCTTCGGGCGGCAGGTAGCCTAGGGGTTAGAGCTTTGGGCCAGTAACCGAAAAGTCGCTGGTTTGACTACCTGAGCAGACAATGTGAAGAACCTGTCGATGTGTCCTTGAGCAAGGCACTTAACCCTAATTTGCTCCAGGGGCTGACCCTGTAGGTAGGCTGTCATTGTAAATAAGAGTTTGTTCTTAACTGACTTGCCTAGTTAAATAAAGGTAAAAAAAAAAAATCTGTGGGCCCTCCTGATGTATATACAGGAGGTGTGGTATGGGGTTGAGGGAGAAGAAGTCTGGAGTGAAAAACATTTTATTGCAAGTTGATATAGGTAAATAAGGAGCATTTGCATGGTTAACTATACTATACAGGTCGATGGCAGAGAAATGCTTAAATAGCTAAAAGTGCGTATGATATTAGTGAGGGTAATAATAGTTGCCTTAATATACAGACTGGTTAAGTGAACAGGTAAGTGAATATTTTGCATTGTTAAATTAACTGTACTGGTAAATATACAGTTGAATTTACAGGTAAGTGAATATTTGCATGGTTACATTAACTGTACAGGTAAATGACAGGAAGAGATACTTAAATAGCTAAATGTGTGTATGATATAATTTAGGGTAATGATAATTCCCTTAAAATACAGTCCTTAGTGCGCAGGGTTTCTGTCTGATCTACTGTTCATGTTGCTGTAAACTATAGGCTGATCCACTCCTACTTCTATGTATTATTTTATATATGTTATCTGTAAATAGTTCACTTCTTGTTTTGTTTCTTGTTGTACACAAATACCATCAAGACCTCCAGTGGTGTCATGTTAACATACTGATTGCTGCTGGTCCACTGTCCATTAGTTCACCTCCAGTGGTGTCAGGTAACATACTGATTGCTGCTGGTCCACTGTCCATTAGTTCACCTCCAGTGGTGTCAGGTAACATACTGATTGCTGCTGGTCCACTGTCCATTAGTTCACCTCCAGTGGTGTCAGGTAACATACTGATTGCTGCTGGTCCACTGTCCATTAGTTCACCTCCAGTGGTGTCAGGTAACGTACTGATTATAAGAAAATTGAGTTTGACCTATAACATTGTAGCCCTGAGGGACACGATTACAGGATAAGATTACAGATTTGTCTGAGAGTTACAAAGCAATAATATAACAACCTGCAAGCTTGTATGAAATACACACATTGTTAAAATACAATAGCTAACGGATTGATGCATTAGTCTGTTAGGCTAGGTGGCACATGGGCCGAATCCTGCGCAGATTAAGCAATGTCTTTTGCCCCCTCCAGAGATTTGGACAGTTTTGATGAGCTGAGCTGGTGTCACAGCGTATGTATTTTGTATACGTTGTCTATGTCTGTGTAAAATCTTATGGCAAACTGTACAGCATGTAAAACGTCTTCAGAGGCCTGATGTAATCTTTGCAGTGACTCACCCCGTATGAGGCTGCGTTGTGCAGGGACATGAGGCCTCCTTTGACCTGAACTTTGTCTTCAGCCCCGTGCTTTAGGAGGGCAGCATCTCCTTCCAGCAGGACCTGGATGCCTGTGTCCAAAGACATGTTACCATCATAGTTCTTCATGGTAGGGATACACACAGACAGATAGATGTGGCAATTAAAATGTATGAGAAGCATTTTACGTAAAACGTTATCGTTACACATATTGCATCGTATTGACTATGAAAAAAAAAAAATGCATCCTAGTAGCCTTCAGTCAATCAAACGCAATTATTTTTTAAGAGCTAATATGAAAGGCACAGGAAGGAAGAATAACCTTAAGCATTAGCAGATCTCTTGGCTATTTGCCCTTGGCTGCAGCCTCAAAGAGAGGGTTGAAATTCCACAGGTCAGCCGCGTTGACCAATGCCCGGTATCTCACCAGCAGCTCAGTGACCTCATAGTGACAGTAGGAGCAGAGACACTAGAACACTGAACATTTCATTTACTAGATGTATTTAGTGCAAAACTACATTTGGTTATAAAGATGTATTCAATCAATGCAGAACTAAAGCCAACTCAAAGACACTAGCAACATTCAGCTAGTAGGGTGTCCTAGTCAGACAACACCTACACACATGTAGATATATTAATATTTTACTATCTTTGTATTTAACCAGCCTAGCTCAGTGCTTTATGTGGTGGTGGGGCAGCCAGCGGAAAATACAGAGCGTAGGGGTTGGTAATGTTCTTTAGTTGCGCTGTGATTGGCTCAGTGTTCTGTCACTGACGGGGACACTACGTCACTGCAAAATCTATGGGGACAGCTTGAAAATTCAAGCCCCTTGGATGCTGCCATAGATTTACATCCATCCAAGAAGGCTCAAGGTCATTGGCCACAGATAAAATCACATATCTATCGTAGCATGTCAACATCATATTTTAAAAATCTTAGCTAGCAAGCAGTCATGAATCAAGTCGACAATCTACTGTCAAATCCTTTTCAATCCTTGTCATATGAAGAGAAATTATAGATAAAACTTATCGTTGCTCATCGGCCGATGGACATTACACGACAAGTTGGAAATCGCAAATTCAACAATCAGTGGTTTGGAAGGAATCAGTGGCTAGCTGCAAGCTTTGCAAAGCAATCACTAGCCTGCTATTCAGTGGAGAGTGTGTGTGGTCCAAGTCTGGGTTTAAGGGTCTCTTTTCCAAGCTTAAAAGGATAAACATTCACTCGCAACACACCATGGGCCAGAAAAGGTTGAATAAATTGGCCATGCTGTCAATCCAGCATGACTTCTACTGTGTTCAAAATAACTGGAAACTCGGAACTGGGAAATCTCAGACTTCAGTGATTTCAAGACAACTGGGAACTCTTTCTAGAGCGCCGACCTGGAGATCACGGACGTAATGATTCAACCTTGTTTTTTTTCCATTCAGAGTTCCCAGTTGTCTTGAAAGCACCATAAATCCAGAGAATGCCAAATTTGCCCACAAGAAGGTCCGCCAAGCCAGAACAACAAGGTGAGTCCAAAAATGTCTTGTATGCTGCTGCATAAATTATGTAATATGCCAGGGAGATATGTATACTGTAGCTAAGACAGTAATACTAAGTGTATGTTGTGTAGTAAGCTGTTAGTAGCCCATGTGCCTCACCCTAATAATTTGGGCCCTTTCCCCTTCTTAACTTAGCCTACTGTTCTGACTTGGTGTTGCACATGTGTACAGGCGCGTGTTTTCCCAACACGCAAACCACGCAATTACAATAATTTAATTTACGTACACTTGCTTTTGCACATAATTTCAAAGATTTATTAGACCACACCCACCATGCCTGCGCATCACAGGGTCTTAATTAAACACACTTCGTGACACTTCTGAGCTGCAAGCTCTTTGAAATAGGAACATATACACTGAGCAGCAATGGCTTTCGATTGTGGATGAATATTCATAGCCACTTGAAAGAGCACGAGAAGGGCAGATCGAATCGTGCCAATATGGAACAATGGCGTGAATTTAAAAAAGACTTACAACAGGCAAAACCATTGACAGTAAGGTAAGAAAACTGTCTTTCACTGTCCTATTTTAACTGACAAGAGAACACTTTAGTTCAAGGAAAATTATAATACTAGCTAATCAAAAGTATAATGACAGGATTTTGGCATTGGTGTGTGCTATCAAAGAAATTGTCATGATATACAAGGGGCCCCTAAAGCAAGCTTTGAATGGGGCCACAAAATTGGCAAACACGCCCCTGGCTGTGTAGTGGCTTTGCTGGCATGCATCTAAAACATTTTTGGAGAGTTTGCCCCACAAAGACTTACATGCTAAAATCGCCACTGGTTATATAGCAAATGTGCCCACTGGTCTTGGCATGTTTGCTCTAGCCAACAGTTCGCAAATACAGTGCGGGTAGGCTACCTATTATGGATAAGGACGATATTATTTGTATTTGTCAAACGGCAGCCAAGCATCGGTCATCATGTCACCATAATAAGACTCTTGATATTTATTGGAAAGGAGCAGCAAGCTAATCACCTTACACATTACTAGTTATGTGAAGTTCATCATAATTTATTTAGTCTGTAGCCTAATAAACTTTAAGCTTTCCCGAGTCGTAGTGGGAGGACCACACAACATATAATCGCGTGACTCCAAGTTTACTTCGATATGATGTTTATTATATATCAATATTTGCGCATAATAAATTTTACAGAAACAAAAAGATCCCACCATGCTGAACGAACAAATTGTCCGTCTGCATTTATAAAAATGTACCGCCATTTCATGTTTCCATTAGCCCAGTCGTGACTTTTTTTCATGCGTCAGGTAATTCATCCGCATGAAATTGTTGGATGGAAGCGTGGTTACTAAGTGTAATGAATTCACATTCCAGAACAGTAGGCGAGCTAGATAAGATAAATAGATGAAGGCCTCATATTCCAGTACAGTAGTTGGCAGTGTATGCACTGAAAGTTGCTTGCGATCCGCCAGTACAAATTTAAAGAAGAAGAAGAAGAGGCTTGAAACCTGGTTGGTTTTCCTCCTGTCACTCAGTGTGCGTCGCAGACCAGGTGGTGCGGAAGCAGATAGGGTCAAAGTAATGGAATGGGATAGTGAGTTTTGGTGGTGGTGTCTAGGGCTATATTTCACTTTCCTATAGAGGAACAGGACTAATGAAGATACTTTTTTGTATGTACAGTCGTGGCCAAAAGTATTGGTCTCCACAAAGTTTGCTGCTTCAGTGTTCTTAGATCTTTATGTCAGTAGTTACTATGGTACACTGAAGTATAATTACAAGTATTCCATAAATGTCAAAGGCTTTCATTGACAATGACATTCAGTTTATGCAGAGAGTCAATATTTGCAGTGTTGACCCTTCTTTTTCAAGACCTCTGCAATCTGCCTTGGCATGCTGTCAATTAACTTCTGGGCCACATCCTGACTGATGGCAGGCCATTCTTGCATAATCAATGCTTGGAGTTTGTCAGAAGTTGTGGGTTTTTGTTTGTCCACCCGCCTCTTGAGGATCGACCACAAGTTCTCAATGGGATTAAGGTCTGGGGAGTTTCCTGGCCACGGACCCAAAATGTAGATGTTTTGTTCCCCGAGCCACTTAGTTATCACTTTTGCCTTATGGCAAGGTGCTCCATCATGCTGGAAAAGGCATTGGTTGTCACCAAACTGTTCTTGGATGGTTGGGAGAAGTTGCTCTCGGAGGATGTGTTGGTACCATTCTTTATTCATGGCTGTGTTCTTAGGCAAAATTGTTAGTGAGCCCACTCCCTTGGCTGAGAAGCAACCCCACACATGAATGGTCTGAGGATGCTTTACTGTTGGCATGACACAGGACTGATGGTAGCGCTCAACTTGTCTTCTCCGGACAAGGTGTTTTCCGGATGGGCCAAACAATAGGAAAGGGGATTCATCAGAGAAAATGACTCTACCCCAGTCCTCAGCAGTCCAATCCCTGTACCTTTTGCAGAATATCAATCTGTCCCTGATGTTTTTCCTGGAGAGAAGTGGCTTCATTGCTGACCTTCTTGACACCAGGCCATCCTCAAAGTCTTCGCCTCACTGTGCGTGCAGATGCACTCACACCTGCCTGCTGCCATTCCTGATCGGGGCACCACCAGTGCCCCGATCCCGCAGCTGAATCAACTTTAGGAGACGGTCCTGGCGCTTGCTGGACCTTCTTGGGCGCCCTGACACCTTCTTTACAAAAATTGAACCTCTCTCCTTGAAGTTCTTGATGATCCGGTAAATGGTTGATTTAGGTGCAATCTTACCAGCAGCAATATCCTTGCCTGTGAAGCCCTTTTTGTGCAAAGCAATGATGACGGCACGTGTTTCCTTGCAGGTAACCATGGTTGACAGAGGAAGAACAATGATTTCAAGCACCACCCTCATTTTAAAGCTTCCAGTCTGTTATTCTGACTCAATCAGCATGACAGAGTGATCTCCAGCCTTGTCCTCGTCAACACTCTCACCTGTGTTAACGAGACAATCACTGACATGATGGCAGCTGGTCCTTTTGTGGCAGGGCTGAAATGCAGTGGGAATGTTTTGGGGGGATTAAGTTAATTTTCATGGCAAAGATGGATTTTGCAATTAATTGCAATTCATCTGATCACTCATGACATTCTGGAGTATATGCAAATAGCCATCATCAACACTGAGGAAGCAAACTTTGTGGAGACCAATACTTGTGTCATTCTCATCTTTTGACCACGACCGTAGGCCATGACTGGCCTCACACTCCAGTACAGTAGGTGGCGTTGTATGCACCTAAAACCTGGATGCGATCCGCCAACCAAATCCCAAAGAAGAAGAACACGGACGAATACGAGGAAGTATATTTACAGTCGCGATAACAAGAAATTGCCATGTAGCGTACTGCTATTGTAGTTTATTTTCAGGTGAACGTTAAAAACAGTTTATGGATTGGCATTTGGCACGAATGAAGGTTTCAGCTCGACTCATGGAAGCAGTCGTTTTGTTGGCCATTGTTGTGGGGCTAGCTATCTTTTCTAAAGACGCAGGTAGGCTAATACTGATACGCCCATGCAAGAGGGTACACTGTTCTTCATTGTCCGTGCATAAAAAGGATTACGTGGGTATCAAGAGTCCTATTGTAGTAGCTGATCTCGTGAAGATATTATTTATTGGATTACCCCAAAATGCAATCAACTAGGCTGCAATATCTCAGAGCTAATTGTGTGATATTTGACTAATCAGCCAATTATTGATCTATAACAAATGAATCAACATCTGCTTATTTTATGATAATGTAATTTCAAATGTTGTGGATATTGCGAATATTTAATAAATCATAGGCCTTATTCCTTGTTATGAGGCAGTTTTCAATATGTCCTTTAGGCTATGCTATATCACAGGAGGCTGCTGAGGGGAGGACAGCTCACAATAATTTCCGGAACAGAGCGAATGGAATGGCATCAAACATGTATTTGGTATTATTCCACTCCAGCCATTACTACGAGCCGGTCCTCCCCAATTAAGGTGCCACCAACCTCCTATGAATAGGGCTACTGATTTTAATTTTTTTTTTATTTAACCTTTATTTAAATGATAGTCAAGGCCTTTTCCTAGCACAGGTATTAAATAGACATAGCTTACACAAACTTTATACTTTAACCTTCAACCCATGTTGCAGTCATTGCAGATGTATGCCATTGGCTTTTCAATTTCTATTTTCTAACGACCACTGATTTCCTCATAATGATTTATCTGGACACAGATAGCCTACCTGCCGGAGGAATTAGATTTGAATCAAATGAAAAGAGATTTGAATCAACTGCTTTCAATGTAAAGAAATGCATTGGAGCTTAGCTGCATAGCCTAATTCAAAAATATTGATTGGTTAATCATGTCCCTTCCGTTTCCTCTTCCCTTACCTCTAGGATCATGTCATCCAAGGAGGGGGGTAAAGGCGAAACTGCTAAATCCGGAGCTATGGCAACACAGAGTTCAATGGCCGTCAACAGTGGCAGGGACAACAACCACAAGAACCATCATGATGAAGTAGGGAGGTTGCACGCGGAACCAAGCGACGAAACAGGCAGTACGGCAGACACCAGCACAGCAGCCAAGAACTTGGCTTTGCTCAAAACCCACTCCCTGGATGTGAATTTTGAGGTTGGCGAGGAGTATGACGTCATAGAGACCATCGGCACAGGGGCCTATGGTGTCGTGTCCTCCGCCAGGAGGCGGGACAATGGTGAGAGGCTGCTTTGATGTTTTGGGCTGTGACTGAAAACATTACTAGTTGTAAAATCCTTGCTTGCTCCTTCCTTGTTATAAAAAAACCTTGCAAAGCTTGTTGTAGGAGCAGGTCCAAGGGAGGGAGGGACTTTGGATCCTCTCCTCCCATCGGCTTCTGGGCACTTGAGCCTAGGGGGCCTGGGCCCATCCACTTTTCTTACAGGCCTACCTTAAAATATTGCCAGCCCAATTTTTATTAAATGTTTTTAGATTGAAATTACCCACAAAATAAAGAAATTAAGGGGACATTTCACAATTTTTCTACTTCATATTCATCATATCCAGCACCACTCCAACATACAGTTGAAGTCAGAAGTTTACATACACTTAGGTTGAAGTCATTTAAAACTCATTTTTCAACCACTCCACAGATTTCATGTTAACAAACTACAGTTTTGGCAAGTCAGTTAGGACATGTACTTTGTGCATGACACAAGTAATTCTTCTAACAATTGTTTACAGACAGATTATTTCACTTATAATTCACTATATCACAATTCCAGTGGGTCAGAATTTTACATACACTAAGTTGACTATGCCTTTAAACAACTTGGAAAATTCCAGAAAATGATGTCATGGCTTCTGATAGGCTAATTTACATAATTTGAGTCAATTGGAGGTGTACCTGTGGATGTATTTCAAGGCCTACCTTCAAACTCAGTGCCTCTTTGCTCAACATCATGGGAAAATCAAAAGAAATCAGCCAAGACCTCAGAAAAATAATTGTAGACCTCCACAAGTCTGGTTCATCCTTGGGAGCAATTTCCAAACGCCTGAAGGTACCAATTTTATCTGTACAAACAATAGTACGCAAGTATAAACACCATGGGATTCGTTCTGTCTCCTAGAGATGAACGTACTTTGGTACGAAAAGTGCATATAAATCCCAGAACAACAGCAAAGGACCATGTGAAGATGCTGGAGTAAACAGGTACACAAGTATCTATATCCACAGTAAAACTAGTCCTATATCGACATAACCTGAAAGGCCGCTCAGCAAGGAAGAAGCCACTGCTCCAAAAAGCCGGACTACGGTTTGCAACTGCACGTGGGGACAAAGATTGTACTTTTTGGAGGAATGTCCTCTAGTCTGATGAAACAAAAATAGAACTCTTTGGCAATAATGACCATCGTTATGTTTGGAGGAAAAAGGGGGAGGCTTGCAAGCTGAAGAACACCATCCCATCCGTGAAGCACGGGGGTGACAGCATCATGTTGTGGGGGTGCTTTGCCTCATGAGGGACTGGTGCACTTCACAAAATAGATGGCATCATGAGGAAGGAAAATTATGTCGATATATTGAAGCAAGATCTCAAGACGTCAGTCAGGAAGTTAAAGCTTGGTCGCAAATGGGTCTTCCAAATGGACAATAACCCCAAGCATACTTCCAAAGTTGTGGCAAAATGGCTTAAGGACAACATAGCAGAACTGAAAAAGTGTGTGCGAGCAAGGAGAACACCAGTTCTGTCAGGAGGAATGGGCCAAAATTCACCCAGTTTATTGTGGGAAGCTTGTGGAAGGCAACCCAAAACGTTTGACCCAAGTTAAACAATTTAAAGGCAGTGCTACCAAATACTAATTGAGTGTATGTAAACTTCTGACCCACTTGGAATGTGATGAAAGAAATAAAAGCTTAAATAAATAATTCTCTCTACTATTATTCTGACATTTCACATAAAGTGGTGATCCTAACTGACCTAAGACAGGGGATTGTTACTAGGATTAAATGTCAGGAATTGTGAAAAACTGAGTTTAAATGTATTTGGCTAAGGTGTATGTAAACTTCCGACTTGAACTGTATGTGAAAATAGCATGTTTCTATTAGGGCTGGGAATTGCCAGTGAGCTCATGATACAATATTATCATGATACTTATCACCATGTATTGCGATTCTCAGGATTCCATATGTGTTGTGATTCAATACTGGGATTTTATTGTCATTCGATGTTCCAAACATAACATACTGCTCACCATATGTCTGCTACAGAGGGACAAGAGAGAGACATAAGAAAATGAGTTTGTCAGTCATGTAAATAAAATGTATGAAAACAAATTTGCTCCCTCTTAAAAAGATGTAGAACAAGCTATGAAAGAAAACTAGTGGAGTTTTGGTGCAGGTACAGCAAACCTAGCTAAAACAATTTATATTTCGATATTGTCAAAACAATACGATATATCGTCAAAAATAACATCAATTCCATCGCCCGCTCTCGCTCACCTCCCAACATTTTTCCTGCAATGTATTTGCATTATCCTACAGATGTGTTAAGATATTTTGCTAAATCTTTATAAAACAGTATGTAGGCCTACTGCAGCAAAATGTCCTGTCACCGTGCAAGACCCCAGCTTGAAAAGCTCCCCTATTGATAATGTTTTTAGGGAAATTACCATTCCTACATCACAATGCAATTAATAATTGTGTTATTGTTAACAGGGGAGTTCAGAACTTTGGTCGAGGCTGGAGTCTATAAACGGGTAGTGAAAAGGCATTTGAATATCCACTCCAAAGCCCAGTGTTTTCGAATGCATGTTTCATTCTAAAATAATGGCATCTAGCCTTGGCCCGATTTGGCAACCATTTGGGTCAGTTAATGGTCTACTCTCAACAGTTTACGAAGTCCATAAAGGCACATTAGCAGGCCAGTCATAGGGTGTATTTTTTCAGGATGTTTCGACATTAACAGATGCCATCAGAATATGGGCTTCTAGCCAAGCAGACTCAAACCTCCATCGTTAGCTAGTTTCGGTTCATTGACAATACGGCGATACTTCCTTGATTTGGAAGGCATCTTTGTCTTACAAACGCCTGTTTCAAGTTGCAGGTGGAACCCCAAAAACCAGAGAATATTCAAAAAAATATGAAATCCACTTTTTGCGGAAGTTCCCTTTCCATTTTAGCTGCCGGACATCTCGCATTTATCAACATCTTTGCTGGAAGTAGTAATTTCTAAGTGACATGGCCACGGCCAATAGAAGAAGAGGAAAGCTCGCCACACAGCGCGACCCAAACAAAACACTAAGATTTGAACACATACGAGAGGCCATTTCTCCCTAGATACAAGAAGTGAACTTAATATATTTCTGAATATTTCCTGGTGATTGTTGTTCCATCTGCAACTGGAAACAGGTGTGTATAAGACACTGATGCCTTCTAAATCGAGACAATGGCAATGTTGAATACATTTTTTCCCTTTATATTTGTATTTCTTTTTTTACCAGGTATAAACTGGGTGGTTTGAGCACTGAATGCTGATTGGCTGACAAAACATTTCTTTTTGCTGCTCTAATATACGTTGGTAACCAGTTTATAATAGCAAAAAGGCACCTCTGGAGTTTGTGGTATATGGCCAATATACCACGGCTAAGGGCTGTATCCAGGCACTCTGTGTTGCGTCGTGCATAAGAACAGCCCTTAGATGTGGTATATTGGCCATATACCACAAACCCCCGAGGTGTGTGGTATATGGCCAATATACCACGGCTAAGGGCTGTATCCAGGCACTCTGTGTTGCGTCGTGCATAAGAACAGCCCTTAGACGTGGTATATTGGCCATATACCACAAACCCCCGAGGTGCCTTATTGCTTAAATAACGCACATTGTATTTGCAAGGTAGAATTTAATGGCTATAGTTACTTCTTACGTGTTCTATGTTTGAGCTGCTTTTGAAAGCATTTTTTAAAGTCTAGAATAGCAAGCTAGGACTGATGGTTTGGTTAGCTAAACTAGCAAGTCTATTTATGTTTACCAAGGTTACAGTGCATTCGGAAAGTATTCGTACCCCTTTACGTATCCCTTCCACATTTTGTTACGTTCCAGCCTTATTCTAAAATTGATTAAATTGTCCCCCTCCCCTCAATCTATACACAATACCCTATAATGACAAAGCAAAAATTAGTTAAGAATTTTTTGCACAGGTATTACAAAAAAAATACTGATATCGCATTTACATAAGCATTCAGACCCTTTACTCAGTACTTTGTTGAAACACCTTTGGCAGTGATTACAGCCTTGAGTCTTCTTGGGTATGACGATACAAGCTTGGCACACCTGTATTTGGGTATGACTATACAAGCTTGGCACACCTGTCTCTCCAGAGATGTTCCATCGGGTTCAAGTCCGGGCACTGGCTGGGGCACTCAAGGACATTCAGAGACTTGTCCCGAAGCCACTCCTGTGTTGTATTGGCTGTGTGTTTAGGGTCGTTGTCCTGTTTGGAAGGTGAACCTTCGCCCCAGTCTGAGGTCGCTCTGCAGCAAGTTTTCATCAAGGATCCGTTCATCTTTCCCTCAATCCTGAATAGTCTCCCAGTCCTTGCCGCTGAAAAACATCCCCACAGCATAGTGCTGCCACCACCATTCTTTACCGTAGGGATGGTATTGGCCAGGTGATGAGCGGTGCCTGGTTTCCTCCAGACGTGACGCATGGCATTCAGGCCAAAGAGTTCCATCTTCGTTTCATCAGACCAGAGAATCTTGTTTCTCATGGTCTGAGTCCTTTAGTCCTTTTGGCAAACTTTACTGAGAAGTGGCTTCCCTCTGGCAACTTAACAATAAAGTCCTGATTGGTGGAGTGCTGCAGAGATGGTTGTCCTTCTGGAAGGTTCTCCCATCTACACAGAGGAACTCTGGAGCTGTCAGTGACCATTTGGTCATTGGTCACCTCCCTGACCAAGGCCCTTCTCCCCCGATTGCTCAGTTTGGCCAAGCGGCCAGCTCTAGGAAGAGTCTTGGTGGTTCCAAACGTCTTCCATTTAAGAATGGAGGCCACTGTGTTCATGGGGACCTTCAATGCTGCAGACATTTTTTGGTATCCTTCCCTGGAGCTCTACAAACAATTCCTACGACCTCAGGGCATGGTTTTTGCTCTGACATGCACTGTCAACCGTGGGACCTTTTTATATAGACAGGTGTGTGTGCCTTTCCAAATCATGTCCAATCAATTGAATTTACCACAGGTGGACTCCAATCAAGTTGTAGAATGCATCTGAGCTCAATTTCAAGTCTCATAGCAAGGGATCTGAATATTTATGTAAATAAGATATTTCTGTTTATTTTATAATACATTTGCAACATTTCTAAAAACCTGTTTTCGATTTGTTATTATGGGGTATTGGGTAGATTGACGAGGATTCGTATTTATTTAATCAATTTTAGAATAAGACTGTAACTAACAAAATGTGTGAAAAAATGAAAGAGTCTGTATATTTTCCGAATGCAATGTATGCCCTCCCAGGCCCACCCATGGCTGTGCCCCTGCCCAGTCATGTGAAATCCATAGATTAGGACCTAATGAATTTATTTCAATTGACTGATTTCCTTATATGAACTGTAACTCAGTAAACTCTTTTGAAATTGTTGCATGTTGAATTTATATTTTTGTTCAGTATATATTTTTTAATCTGGGTAATTTATCTACAGGTCAACAAGTGGCAATTAAGAAGATTCCCAATGCTTTTGAGGTGGTGCAAAACGCTAAGCGTACATTGCGAGAGCTGAAGATTCTCAAGCATTTCAAACATGACAACATTATTGCCATCAAAGACATCCTCCAGCCTAGCCTCCCTCACTTCAAGTCTGTGTAAGTAACTCTTGTTCTTCATTATATTTCTGGACGCCCCTTATTTGAAAGTACATATTTTAAGTCAAGGAAAAAAAAAGAACAAATTACTGGATACAACAAGGAGTTAATTTATCTTACTATCCCTTTCTCCATCTAATCTTATTTTCTGTCTTGTCATTTTCCCCTCTTTCAGATATGTGGTTTTGGACCTGATGGAGAGTGACCTCCACCAGATCATCCACTCCCGGCAGCCGCTGACTCCAGAGCACACACGCTACTTCCTGTACCAGCTCCTTCGCGGTCTCAAGTATGTGCACTCGGCCAATGTCATCCACCGCGACCTCAAGCCCTCCAACCTGCTGGTCAACGAAAACTGCGAGCTGAAGATCGGCGACTTCGGCATGGCCCGGGGCCTTAGCTCACATCCCGAGGAGTCCCACTCCTTCATGACAGAGTACGTGGCCACGCGCTGGTACCGCGCCCCTGAACTAATGCTCTCGCTGCACCACTACAGCCTGGCCATCGACCTGTGGTCCGTGGGCTGCATCTTTGCCGAGATGCTGGGCCGCAAGCAGCTGTTTCCCGGGAAGCACTATGTCCACCAGCTGCAGCTTATCTTGTCTGTGTTGGGCACACCACCAGAGGGCGTGATCGGGGCCATCGGGGCCGACCGGGTGCGCTCGTATGTGCGGAGCCTGCCTTCACGCACACCCGTGCCCCTGGCCAAGTTGTACCCGCAGGCCGAGCCTGCTGCCCTGGACCTGCTCGCCACCATGCTGCGCTTCGATCCTCGCGAGCGGACTGATGTGAGCCAGGCACTGGAGCACCCCTACCTGTCCAAGTACCACGACCAGGACGACGAGCCCATCTGCGTGCCCGCCTTCGACTTTGAGTTTGACAAGGCGCCCATGACCCGGGAGCAGATCAAAGAGGCCATCCTGGTGGAGATCCAGGACTTCCACCGGCGGAAGCAGAACAACCGCCAGAAGATCCAGTTCAGGCCCTTACAGAGGCAGGGTGGTGGTGGTGGCAGCAATGACCAACGGACTGCTCAAACCTCCATTGTCAACCTGACCAAAAACTCATTGGCTTCCATTTCACGACTGTCGCAAGTATCGCAGATGCAGTCGCAACCAGTGTCAGAGACTCAAGTCAATCAGCATCATAAAACGACAGGAGGGAGCCAGACTTTCGCCAATCAGCTGCCGTCCTTTAGTAAACAGGCCCCTCCCCTTTTAGAGGTGACCCCGTCCCAACATCTAACCCACTCGTTGCCTTCCCTGACCCAGACAGAGAGTTGCCAGGACGTGGACATGCCCAGCGCTAACTCGGACAGTGGGCAGCCTGAGATCATAGACCTGATCACACCAGTCTCTTCCCAGGGCCCCTCACCGTCTGAAGCTCTGAGGGAAAGATCGAAAGTGGAGGAGATGGTACCCACCAGCCAGGGGGGGCCTCTGACCCAAGTCACCCAGAGTCAGCCAATGTCTCAGGACCAGGCTGAGTCTTCCCTGTCCTCTACTTCAGCACACGACACCATGGCCCCTCTGCCCAACTCTGTGCCTTCTCTCACGCTTTCCCAGGCCCAAGCTCAGTCGCTTTCGCAGTCCCTCACTCAGTCACTGTCCAAGGGGTCGAGGGGAACAGCGGGGGAAGGGACCAGGAAAGATGGCGCCATTTCGGAGGACACTAAAGCAGCACTCAAGGAGGCCTTGCGGAAGTCGGCTCTCAGAAACAAAGCCAGAGGTAAATTGTGCCAGTCTACACTCTCCTCTTAAAAAGGTCTGACGTGCTTGCGTCTTACTGTGTTCCTTTTAAAGGGATAGTTCAGTATGGGCATGACATTTTAAGCATGCAAACTGGTGGACATTGACTTACATTGGGTTTTGGTTAGAAAACCAAAGCAGTCTCTCCTTGTCCCTTGACTACTTTCAATGTAAGGAAACAAATATATCAATTGTCTGCACTACCCTTTAACCAGAATATTTCTGTGTCCTCTCTTCAGATGGAGGTCCTACAGCGCTGAGTATGGATACATGTGGAGCAGGTCTGTCATCCTCTTCATCTTCCTCCCTCTCTCTTCCGGAGCTACGGCGGCCCGTCACAGCCCAGGAGCGCCAAAGAGAAAGGGAGGAGAAGAGGCGGAGGAGGCAGGAGCGAGCTAAGGAACGGGAGAGGAAGATGAAAGCGAAGGAGAGAAGAGAAGGGGACTCATTGGGCGGGGTTCTCCTGAGTGACAACGACAAGAGCCTATTGGAACGCTGGAAGAGGATGATGGACAGCCGCCCAGACAAATCACAGACCCCCGATGTCGACGAAGCCAAAACTAAGGGCTGCAAAGTAAATTCCCACCTAAGCGGGAAGTCGAGCGATAACACCCAGGCGGCAATGGCTGTAAACCACAGGAAATCAGATAAGAAAGCAGGGGAGATTCAGACTCACAAACAGACGGTACCCCAAGGAGAGCCCAATCTGTCAGGCATGTTCCAGCCACTAAATACCCAGGGCTCACTGCCTTTCTCTCTAGGCCAGACAAAGGGAGGGGAGATGGGGCTGGTGGCTGTGAGTGGAGGGATGGACATGGTGGATGGAGCCTCCTGTAGCTTAATTAAAAACAACACGCTCAAACCGACGCTGGGTGAGTATGGAGGGCAGAGGAGCTTCAACTGCCTGGGGAATTGGACCGGGCAGCAGCAGGTAGGGGCCGGTACTTCCCAGCAACAGCAGCTAACCCTTAACAGATCACCTCAAGCCTGCCAGACAAGCTTCCCTCAGCCTCAGCTGCACCCCGTGGAGACTTTCTTGACGAAAGCCCCAGCACTGCCACGGAGAGAAACCAATGGCAACATGAGAACAGGGGGAGGCCAGAACAACATCAACTGTCACCCTATCTCAGTCACTAGTGGTACCGGGCCCATGGAGAAGCTGTGCTTGTCTCTGAGAGAGAAGCCCGGGTCCCACACGCAGAGCTCTCTCTCTCAGCCCAGCTTAGGGTTCACAGACACCGGACAGCCGGGGCACACTGTGGCCCCTGACATCCACACGGTCACACTGCAGCTCTCAAAGTCACAGGTGGGTCCCTGGTTTTCCTTTCTTCTTAATCTCGCGCTCTTTTAGAGCCTCCTGTTATTATTTTTTTGCAGTATTGTAGTTGTGTATTTTTCATAATTTTATTCCAGTCAATATTGACCATATCTTGTCTTGTAATCTAACATTTGTTTCGGGGGTTATAAAAGCAAATTAACTAAACCACTAATTTAGAAAAGCTAGAGGGCGGACTTGGGACAAAAAACTGACTGTCAACTGGGTGGGACTTGCTATGAGGTAAAGCTATTAATGATACAAAGAATATACATGAATTTATAATTGGCTGGTAAGATGGCCGACTGAACACAGCAGTGTAGATCACCAAGATAAAACGTAATATTCAAAATCGGTAAGTTAGACTAAATATTAGCACTTCAAACTGGTAGGTAATAACCTTCAATCTGGATGAGTAGTTTGAACGTGTACACCGTTTCGGACAGAGAGGGCAGAAGTATCAACGCCCAATCGTTGCCAAATGTGCCTTTTAAAGATCAAATAATAGTTAAAAGCCTCTGTAAAAGACTTGCTGGCACAAAAATAGGCATGAACGATCAGTTACAGAAGGAAATTGCAGAACGGCACAGAGTTCTGTATCCAATCTTCAAGGAAAATAGATTGAAAGGGAAACTCGTAGCTCTCGTGGTAGATAAACTATGTTGATAACCAGATGTTCAGAGACACAAAGACTACTCCATGGCTATTCTAAAAATGCTCATAGAGGAGGCGAATAATGGAACACACAATACTTGTCATGGTAGGGAATGTAATAATGCAAAAATATAGATAGAAAAGCAATCTTCAAATATAACTAATTTGACCACAAAAGTACTAATTCAACATGGTGGAGATAAAAACACAGACAAGAAGGCACAGTATGTAGGTATGTGTGGATGTATTGTGATGGAAGACAGACAGAAGGCACAGTATGTTGGTATGAGTGGATGTATTGTGATGGAAGACAGACAGAAGGCACAGTATGTGGGTATGTGTGGATGTATTGTGATGGAAGACAGACAGAAGGCACAGTATGTTGGTATGTGTGGATGTATTGTGCCATGGATTGTGATGGAAGACAGACAGAAGGCACAGTTTGTTGGTGTGTGTGGATGTATTGTGATGGAAGACGGACAGAAGGCACAGTATGTGGGTATGTGTGGATGTATTGTGATGGAAGACGGACAGAAGGCACAGTATGTTGGTGTGTGGATGTATTGTGATGGAAGACAGACAGAAGGCACAGTATGTAGGTATGTGTGGATGTATTGTGATGGAAGACAGACAGAAGGCACAGTATGTTGGTATGTGTGGATGTATTGTGATGGAAGACAGACAGAAGGCACAGTATGTTGGTGTGTGTGGATGTATTGTGATGGAAGACAGACAGAAGGCACAGTATGTGGGTATGTGTGGATGTATGCCTGCCTGGCAGGGTTGGTCCTGCAAAGCCAGAGCCGCCTGATGGGAGAGCATAATATACAAGGAAAATCTCAAAGCTGCTAAGGAGAACCTTGACGACCTTGTACCTAGCCGGTGGGGATTCCGGTGGGGTGCCCCCACCCAGGTAGTGGCAGTGCTGGCAACACTGGCTGCAGTAACCCATGGGGAGGGGGTCACACTTGGACAATCAGAGAGGGGGAATAATATTGTGGCCCTGGTGGCACAAAATAATTAAAGGCCTGACTGCACAGAGAGGCTTGGGAATATGCTACTACTGTCTGCATATCTGGTCACAATGGGGGACCAGCTTGTGTGTGTTTCAGGGGGAGGTGTGTGTGTGTATGTATTTATCCCACAACTGTTGCGAGAGAGTAAAGATGTTAGGGACAATAGGAGGGAGGGGGCGGGGGGGGGTCTGCCGGTCATTGGGATGACAGCCCAACTCGGGATGAGGAGGGGTTTTAGCGGCCATGCAAGGCCATGCAATTCAGTACTCATCTATAATACAAAAGCAATTCAGGTCAAAAGAGTCTATATCAACAAAAGAAATTGAAGGACTAATAGTACAGATCGATAGCAATAAAAAATGTACCATAGAGGTTCAGAGTAAGTTAGAGGAAAAACAAAAAGAAATGGAGGAACTTATTCAAGAAAGATCCCGTGCAATATATTATAAAATAAAGCGAACTGGATGGAATATGGAGAAAAATAGACCAACTTTTTTTTCAATCTTCAACATAGAAATGCTACCAAAAATGTTTTTATGAAACTTGTTACATATGATGGAGTCACTCATGACTCACCGAACAAGATTTTCAAAGAGGAAGTAAAGTACTTTAAGCATATGTTCTCGTTTCAGTCTCCTCCATCTCCACTAACCAAAACTAATTGTATGCTTTTTTTTCCTATTGATAATGTAAAATTAATACCTGTACAGAAAGATTCATGTGAAGGCCAAATTACAGAGGAGGAACGTCTTGATGCTATTAAAGTCCGGGAAAACTCCAGGGCTGGATGGCATACAAGTGGATATACTCAGAGGACATACTCAGAGGACCACTATTATCATGTTTTAACCACTCTTATATAAATGGTAGATTATCGGACACACAACAGGGTATGATTTTATTATTACTGAAACAGGATCCAAGCAGTATATATAAAGATCCAGTCCATTTAAAAAATTGGAGGCCTCTTACACTTCAGTGTTGTGATGCTAAATTCTTAGCGCATAGAATTAAAAAGGTTTTGTCTGATATTATTCATCCCAATCAGACAGGTTTTTTACACGGACGATACATTGGAGATAATATAAGGCAAGTATTGTAAATAATAGAACACTATGAAATATCTGGGAAACCAGGCCTGGATTTCATAGCTAACTTTGAAAAGGCTTTTGATAAAGTACGACTGGAGTTTATATATAAATGCCTTGAATATTTCAATTTTGGAGAATCTCTTATAACATGGGTTAAAGTTATGTATAGTAACCATAGGTGTAAAATAGTAAATAATGGCTACATCTCAGAAAGTTTTAAACTGTCAAGAGGAGTAAAATGGCATAAAAAATCCATGGCATAAAAACAAAGGTGTCATTGTACGCTGATGACTCGTGTTTTCTTTTAAATCCACAATTGGAATCCCTCAGCCTCATAGAGGATCTAGATACCTTTTCTAACCTCTGGATTAAAACCAAATTATGATAGTGTACTATATTACGTATTGGATCACTAAAAAAATTCAACTTTTACATTACCGTGTAGTTTACCAATAGAATGGTCTGACGTGTATGTGGACAAACTTGGTATACATATGATCTGATTTTCCCTTTTCGCAAAAAAGTATGTTCATCTCTAGGACACAGAACGCGTCTCCTTCCTGAGCGGTATGACGGCTGCATGGTCCCATGGTGTTTATACTTGCGTACTATTGTTTGTACAGATGAATGGCAGGTTGCCTAGCGGTTAGAGCGTTGGGCCAGTAACCGAAAGGTCGCTGGTTAGAATACACAAGCCGATAAGGTGAAGAAAAAAAAAACCTGTCGAAGTGTCCTTGAGCAATGCACTTAACCCTAATTTGCTCCAGGGGCTGACCCTGTAGGTAGGCCGTCATTGTAAATAAGAATTTGTTCTTAACTGACTTGCCTAGTTAAATAAAGAAAACAAAAATAATTTAAACGTGATACCTTCAGGCGTTTGGAAATTTCTCCCAAGGATGAACCAGACTTGTGGAGGTCTACAATTGTTTTCCCCCATGATGTCGAGCAAAGAGGCACTGAGTTTGAAGGTAGGCCTTGAAATACATCCACAGGTACGCCTCCAATTGACTCAAATTATGTCAATTAGCCTATCAGAAGCTTCTAAAGCCATGACATCATTTTCTGGAACTTTCCAAGCTGTTTAAAGGCACAGTCAACTTAGTGTATGTAAACGTCTGACTCACTGGAATTGTGATATAGTGAATTATAAGTTAAATAATCTGTCTGTTAACAATTGTTGGAAGAATTACTTGTCATGCACAAAATAGATGTTCTAACCGACTTGCCAAAACTGAAATCGGTGGAGTGGTTGAAAAATGTGTTTTAACGACTTCAACCTAAGTGTATGTAAACTTCCGACTTCAACTGTATATGGAGTATACAATCCTTCCAGCTCTGCAGATTTTGCTGCGAGGAGGCAGTCATTCGATCATTTATTTTGGTATTGTCCATATGTAGCTCGTTTTTGGTCACAGGTCCAGGAATGGCTGAAGAATTGCAACATTTACCTAGAGCTAACACTGCAGATAGCAATACTGTGTGACTTGAATAGTCATAGTCAATCGATCAATAATATAATAATTATTTTAGCAAAAATCTTTAATTTACAATTGGTGGAAACTATGAGAATAGAAAGGTTTCGCACTTTTGTGAAGCATCACAGCACAGTTGAAAAATATATGGCAAATAGAAATCCAATATGGATGGTGTTAAGAGATAGAATGGAGGGGTTGAATGGAGCTGAAGGCTGGGACTAATAAAAACTGTAGAATGTATATAGGTTCAGAGCCTTTGTGAAATAGCACAGTTACAAATATATGGCAAATCAAACTGGATGGACATTAGAAATAGAGGAAGGCCAGGACTAAAAACAAACAAATATAACTATTGTAAAACAGATTGTGTCTGTAAAATTTATATAGCATGTAGAAGCTAAAATGTTATTGTTTATAAGTTTACTCCAATTGGGCGAGCGGTGGTAGGGTTTGGGGAATAATAAAGGAAGGTGTATAGGATTAAATGTCAAGAATTGTGAAACTGAGTTTAAATGTATTTGGCTAAGGTGTATTTAAACTTCTGACTTAAACTGTATATTTACCCCAAAAATATATGGGGGATTGGAAATAAATTACATTAATGGAAGCAACAATCTATCTGCAATATTAACGCTGATCCATCCCTTAGAAATAAAATAATATACATTTGAATGTCTTATGAACTAAATTGTCGAACCCTGTTTTTACCTCAGTTTGTAAACAATGGAATTGTAAACCCTGTTTGCTTGAAAAAGTTAAAAGTGTAATTCTGATCTCATGGATGGTGAGTCTTTGCATCTACAGTGGAGAAGAACATTTTACTACTTCGCAATATACATTCACTGGGCACATCATTAGGTACACCTTGCTAGTACCAGGCTGGACCCCCTTTTGCCTTCAAAACTGCCTTAATTCTTTGTGGCATAGATTCAACAAGGTGATGGAAACATTCTTCCCGTTCCACCACATCCCAAAGGTGCTCTATTGGATTGAGATCTGCTGACTGTGGAGGCCATTTGAGTACAGTGAACTCATTTTCATGTTCAAGAAACCAGTTTGAGATGTGAACTTTGTGAAATGGCGTGTTATCCTGCTGGAAATAGCCATTAGAAGATGGGTACACTGTGGTCATAAAGGGACGGATATGGTCAGCAACAATACTCCGGTAGGCTGTGGCGTTTTAAACAATGCTCAATTGGTACTAAGGGGCCCAAAGTTTGCCAAGAAAATATCTCCCACACCATTACACCACCACCAGCCGTTGATACAATGCAGTATGGATCCATGCTTTCATGTTGTTTATGCCAAATTCTGACCCTACCATCTGAATGTCGCAGCAGAAATCGGGACTCATCAGACCAGGAGTGGCACCCAGTGTGGTCTTCTGCTGCTGTAGGCCATCTGCTTCAAGGATTGACGTGTTGTGCGTTCAGAGATGCTCTTCTGCATACCTTGGTTGTAACGAGTGGTTATTTGAGTTACTGTTGCCTTTCTATCAGCTCAAACCAGTCTGGCCATTCTCCTCTGACCTCTGCCATCAACAAGGCATTTTCGCCCAGAGAACTGCCGCTCATTGGATATTTTGTAATTTTCGGACCATTCTCTGTAAACCCTAGAGATGGTTGTGCGGGAAAATCCCAGTAGATCATCACTTTCTGAAATACTCAAGCCAGCCCGTCTGGCACCAACAACCTTGCCACGTTCAAAGTCACTTAAATCTCCTTTCTTCCCCATTCTGATCCTTGGTTTGAACTTCAGCAGATCGTCTTCACCATGTCTACATGCCTAAATGCATTGAGCTGCTGCCACGTGATTGGCTGATTTAGATATTTGCGTTAACGAGCAGTTGAAAAGGTGTATCTAATGAAGTGGCCGGTGAGTGTGTGTATATAGCTCTCCATGGCGCTGCCCATGCTGTCACAGATACGATCAATGGCAAAGATAGGAGGTACTAGCCTCTAGCTTTTCTAACTCTTTGGTGTATTTTATTTATTAAGGATCCCCATTAGGTGCTGCGTTGGCCTGGGGTCCAACAATATTAAGGCAGTTGTATACATTACATTTCATAACACTTTACCCAATACATTTAGTGTGTTCCCTCAGGCCACTACTCCTCTATCACATATTTACAATACAACATCCGAGTGTGTGTGTGTGTGTGTGTGTGTGTGTGTGTGTGTGTGTAGAGTGCGTGTCTTATGTGTCTCTTTACAGTCCCTGCTGTTTCATAAGGTGTATTTTTATCCGTTTTTTAAATTTGATTCTACTGCTTGTATCAGTTACCTGATGTGGAATAGAGTTCCATGGCTCTATGTAGTACTGTGCGCCTCCCATAGTCTTTTGTTGACTGAAGAGACCTTTGGTGGCATGTCTCGTGGGGTATGCATGGGTGTCTGAGCTGTGTGCTAGTAGTTTAAACAGACAACTCGGTGCATTCAGCCTGTCAACAATTCTTACAAAAACAAATAGTGATGAAGTCAATTTCTCCTCCACTTTGAGCCATGAGAGATGTACATGTTGTTGTTAGCGCTCCGTGTACATTTAAGGGCCGGCCGTGCTGCCCTGTTCTGAGCCAATTGTAATTTTCTGACGTCCCTCTTTGTGGTGCCTGACCACATGACTGAACTGTAGTCCAGGTCTGTAGGACCTGCCTTGTTGATAGTGTTGTTAAAAAGGCAGAGCAGCGCTTTATGGACAGACTTCACCCCATCTTACTCTTGTATTAACATGTTTTAACCATGACAGTTTACAATCCAGAGGTACTCAAAGACGTTTAGTCACATACATAGACACATTGGCTTTACTCAAGGCCAGTGGCATGTCATTAGTAAATATTGAAAAAAGTAAGGTGCCTAGACAGCTAACCTGGGGAATTCCTGATTCTATCTGAATTATGTCGGAGAGGCTTCCACACCCTCTGTGTTCTTTTAGACAGGTAACTCTTTATCCACAATATAGCAGGGGGTGGAAAGCCATACGTTTTTCCATCAGCAGCTGCGCTGAAGTCTAACATAACAGCTCCCACAAGCTTTTTATCATCAAATTCTCTCAGCCAATTATAAGTCATTTATGTAAGTGCCGTGCTTGTTGAATGTCCTTCCCTATAAGTGTGCTGAAAGTCTGTCAATTTGTTTACAGTAAAATAGCATTGTATCTGGTCAAACACAATTTTTTCCAAAGGTTTACTAAGGGTGATTAACAGGCTGATTGGTTGGCTATTTGAGCCAGTAAAAGGGGGCTTTAGTATTCTTGGTTAGTAGAATTACTTTTGCTTCCCTCCAGGCCTGAGGGGACACACTTTTTAGTCGGCTTAGATTGAAGATATGGCAAATAGGGAGTTGCATTATTGTCCACTGTTATCCTCATCCAAGTTGTTAGACCCTGGTGGCTTGTCATTGTTGATAGACAACAATACTTTTTTCACTTCATCCACACTCACATTCCAAATTACAATGCTTGTCTTTCATAATTTGATCAGTTATACTTGGATGTTTAGTGTCAGCGTTTGTTGCTGGCATGTCATGCTAATCTTTCCAATGAAAAAAATCATTAAAATAATTGGCAATATCAGTGGGTTTTATGATGAATGAGCCATCTGATTCAATGAATGATTGAGCTAAGTTTTGCCTTTTTGTCCAAAATTTCATTTAAGGTGCTCCAAAGCTTTTTACTATCATTCTTTATATAATTTATCCTTGTTTCTTCTTATTATTAGTCACATGATTTCTCAAATTGCAGTAGGTTTGCTAATCTGTTGTGCAGCCAGACTTATTTGCCATTCCTTTTACCTCATCCCTCTCAACCATACATGTTTTCAATTCCTCATCAATCCACAGGGATTTAACAGTTTTTACAGTCATTATTAGTAACTGGAGTAAGCAATTTGGTAAATGTGTCAAGTGCAGCGTCTGATTGCTCCTCATTACACACCACAGACCAACAAATATTCTTTACATCAACAACATAGATGTTGGTGATGCCAGTTAACATCTCGTTGCCACTTTCAGGTGGAAGATGTGCTGCCTCCGGTGTTCTCTGTCACCCCTAAGGGCAGTGGGGCGGGGTACGGAGTGGGCTTTGACCTGGATGACCTCTTCAACCAGTCCCTCACTGACCTCCAGCACGCAGACCTCAGAGACGGGTGAGTCAAGCTTTACACCGACACCATAATTTCTGGAACAGTGCTGAAAATAAATGATCAGGTAACATAGTACAGTTCGGATCGGCACAATAGTGTAAAAGGGTATAGATTTTACTGTGTATTTACAGGTGTCCTAACAAGTCTAACACGTATGTGTATCAGTGAGCAATGAAAACATCATTAATTTGCTTATGTTAAACATACAGTACCAGTCAAAAGTTTGGACACCTACTCATTCCAGGGTTTTTCTTTATTTTTACTATTATTTTCTACATTCTAGAATAATAGTGAAGACATCAAAACTATGAAATAACACATATGGAATCATGTAGCAACCAGAAAAGTGTTAAACAAATCAAAATATATTTTATATGTGAGATTCTTCAAATAGCCACCCTTTGCCTTGATAACAGCTTTGCACACTCTTGGCATTCTCTCAACCAGTTTCACGAGGCATTTCAATTAACAGGTGTGCCTTGTTAAAAGTTAATTTGTGGAATTTCTTTCCTCAATGTGTTTGAGCCAATCAGTTGTGTCGGGGTAGTATACAGACCAAGTACATATTATGGAATGAACAGCTCAAATAAGCAAAGAGAAATTACAGTCCATCCTTACTTCAAGACATGAAGGTCAGTCAATCCGGAAAATTTCAATAACTTTGAAAGTTTCTTCAAGTGCCGTCTCAAAAACCATCAAGCGCTGTTATGAATCTGGCTCTCATGAGGACCGCCACAGGAAAGGAAGTCAAAGTTACATCCACTGCAGAGGATAAGTTCATTAGTTACCAGCCTCAGAAATTGAAGCCCAAATAAATGCTTCAGAGTTCAAGTAAGACACATTTCAACATCAACTGTTCAGAGGAGACTGCGTGAATCAGGCCTTCATGGTCGAATTGCTGCAAAGAAACCACTACTAAAGGACACCGATAAGAAGAAGAGATTTGCTTGGGCCAAGAAACACGAGCAATGGACATTAGACCGGTGGAAATCTGACCTTTGGTCTGATGAGTTCAAATGAGATTTTTGGTTGCAACCGCTGTAAGACGCAGAGTAGGTGAACGAATGATCTCTGCATGTGTGGTTCCCACCGTGAAGCATGGAGGAGGTGTGATGGTGCTTTGCTGGTGACACTGTTTGATTTAGAATTCAAGGCACACTTAACCAGCATGGCTACCACAGCATTCTGCAGCGATACGCCATCCCATCTGGTTTGCACTTAGTGGGACTAGCATTTTCTTTTCAACATGACAATGACCCAACACACCTCTAGGCTGTGTAATGGCTATTTTACCAAGAAGGAGAGTGATGGAGTGCTGCATCAGATGACCTGGACTCTACAATCACTCGACCTCAACCCAATTGTGGAATTTGGGTTGAGGTCGAGGAGTTGGACCGCAGTGTGAAGGAAAAGCAGCCAACAAGTTCTCAGCATATGTGTGAACTCCGAGACTGATGGAAAAGCATTCTAGGTGAGAGAATGCCAAGTGTACAAAGCTGTCAAGGTAAAGGGTGGTTACTTTGAAGAATATAAAATGTTTTGTTTTGATTTGTTTAACACTATTTTTGGATTACTACATGATTCCATAGTTTTGATGTCACTATTATTCTACAATGTAGAAAATAGTAAAAATAGTAAAAATAAAGAAAAACCCTTGTGTAGGTGTCCAAACTTTTGACTGGTACTGTAGATGCAAATGTTGCACCATACATACATTTGGAGTTGGTGTAGTCAGTCAAAATGATAAACAGCAACAGAACTTTTATCTCTAACCCTCACTCTCTTTTCTCCTCCATCAGTTACAATGACTCAGGCCCCCTCTCGGCCTCCCTGCTCTCTGATTGGCTGGAGGTGCACCGCATGACTCCGGCTGACCTGGAATCACTACAGCAGGAACTACAGCTAGGATCTCCCATGATCCTCTCTGACTCAATCCCTCCTGACACCTGACTCTGTCTCCCTCCTCCTGCAATAACAACCAGACACTGGAGGTAGAAATAGCCCCTTACCACAGATCAGGTTGCATAGTCTGCAACCCAAGTGGCACCCTATTAACCATTTAGTGCACTACTTAGGAGTAAGTAACTACTATTCATCCCCTAATGGTTAAATTGACCTGCATCCCAAATGTTACCTTACTCCCTATGTAGTACACTCCTTTTTACCAGGGTCCATATGGCTCTGGTCAAAACTAGACCCATGTCCCTACTTTTGATGTTTTTCTAGAAATGAAAGTCTGAGCCCTAAGTGATCAAATTAACATTGCAGTTTTTGTAATAGACACTACCATGGATCATCTATTTAATGTTTTTTCTACCATTACTTAATGCAGTGTTCATGGTTCTTTTAATAAAGATAATTGGGTCATAACCGGTCTGATTGCTGCTGTTTTACAATGGCCTTTGTTTTGTTATTGGATAAGTCCAGGTAGTCCTCCCCTGTTTCAGTCCGCTTTCTTCCGTTTGGTGCCTAATGAATGCGACCCTGATCAGGAAAGATCTATTAGCCAATACGTTGTCACTTAAAGCAACCCTGTTGAATCCTCTCCGGTACCATCTGCTGTGAAAAGGTTGTCGTTTCGTGTTATTGGAGAGTTGACAATTGTCCACCACAGTGAATGTGTGAACGCATGAACAGAAATGGAGATTAGTGTTGGCAGTTAATCAACAAGTTGGAGATCATTATACATTTACATTGGTACGTTTTATAAAACATCTACCCATAGGCTACCACTCAGAAGAAAATAAAACCGTAATAAATACATAATTTAAGTAATAATAAATTCAGTATAAACAGAAGAAAGCAAAAAAAGGCGACCTCCCATCCCATCCCGCCAACCTCCCATTCCCCCTGGCCAGCCTCGCATCCCATTCCCCCCCGCCAACCTCGCATCCCATTCCCCCCAACCCAACATGTCTCCATCCAATTTTGTAACTTTGCCCCAGAGGCATTTAACTGCAGGGCACACATATGAATGTCGACCCTTTCACCTCCTGAGGGAGTTTTGAGCTCTTATCGTGACTGTTGTATACATTCCACCTCAGGACAAGAAACATAACAAGCTGGCCCTTAATGAACTGTATGATGCTATAACAAATTAACTGTATGACTTACACCCAGAGGCTGCTTTTCTTGTTTTTATTCTGCGTCATTAAGACACGTGATGCCCAACTTCAAACATGTCTCCCTCGCCACTAGGGGCGATAAAGCCTACTATTTTTCTACCCACAAGCAAGCATACAAGGCAAACAAGATCATGACTCCATATTCCTGCTTACAAGCAGAAGCTCAAACAGGAATTACCCCATTTTTTTTACGGAGTTCCAGTGAGTAAGATGGCAGACAGGGGGGAAAAAAAGTGGAACATATGAGTAAATATGGAGTGGGGGATTTCACAAGCCTTCTGGAAGATCTGATGAAGGACAAGATGCCGGACAAGGAGAAAAAGGGAATATGTTGAGTGAATATGGCATAGAGGATCATAGAGCTTTTGGAGGATCATAGAGCTTTTGGAAGAGCTACAGAAGGAAATTTGATGAAGTGAGTGAGGATGAATTTAATGCGGTGGCAGGTTCAGTGGTGATTGCCAAAAAGGAGCTGAGTATAGAGGGAAGCGGTGAGGAAGGAAGGTCTGCGTCAAGTGCAAAAAGGGGGATACGTGCTCCACTAGTATAGAGATGGAACCTGGCGAGAGTGAGGATTAAGTACCTCGGCTCCCGAGTGGCGCAGTGGTCTGAGGCACAGCAGCTCAGTGCAAGAGGCGTCACTACAGTCCCTGGTTCGAATCCAGGCTGTATCACATCCGGCTGTGGGATGTGGGCGGCGCACAATTGGCCCAGAGTCTGGTTTTGGCCGGGGTAGGCCGTCATTGTAAATAAGAATTTGTTCTTAACCGACTTGCCTAGTTAAATAAAAAAAATAAAAAACCTGCAGGTGAGGACCCTTTGAGCCTCATCCTGATGACAAGGATGATACTGACCCAGGCGGGGTGTTTGCCCGATAAGGTCAAGTTAGGATGGGTTAGTAATCCTGCGGGAGCTTTTGTTCAGAAAATACTACAGTGTTTTAGGTGCCAAGTTTATGGTCATGTTGCAGCAGTGTGTAGGAGAGAAGTGTGCAGGAGGGCATGAGATGAAGGAATGTGTAGTATCAGTGGAGAAAGTTGTCTCTAAACTATGGGGATCGGAGTAGTCCGGTGAGAGAAAGGCAGGCTGACGTTGCCAGGGTCAGAGTAGTACAGAAAGTGTTGTGTGTTGAAGCAGTGAAGAGAGTGGTAGAGGAAGATGCGGGTGAGGGATGCTGAGAGGATTCCTGTTAATTAGGCAGACACCAATAGAGAAGGATGGGAATAAAATGTGCCATTAGCCTGGAGTAGGATTAGATAGGGTTAAATAATTTGGGTGGTGCTTTTTTTTAGTGAGGGATAATAGTTGGCAGGGTAATCTTCCTTTTACCCAATTTTGTATTACCTGAAGTTAATGTAGGTAGGCCATGACTGTCCTCACACTCCATCCAGTACAGTAGGTGGCGGTGTGTGCACCTAAAAGTTGGATGCGATCCGCCAACCAAATTCCGAAGGAGGAGGAATTACCCAATTGAGAAATGGTCTCCAGAATTAGAGATTATGCTACAGCACTGCTTTGCTAGCGCTAGGTTTCAGGACTCTGCCGATAACATCGACGAGCTAACCACCTTCACCTGGTAATGCATCGGCGACCTTATTGCCACAGTTAAGTTTCGCTGCTTCCCCAATCAAAAGCCCTGGATTAACACTGAGGTTGGCACTAAACTAAAGGACAGGGCTACTGCACACAGGGCAATCGCAGACAACCCTGAGGTTACGGCTGACGACAGGACCTCCGCAGTCATCAAACGAGCAAAAGAACAATATAGGAATAAGGTGGAATCCACAGGAGGTTGGTGGCACCTTAATTGGGGAGGATGGGCTCATGGTAGTGGCTGGAGCAGAATAAGTGGAATTGTATCAAATACATCACACATAGTTTCCATGTGTTTGATGCCATTCCATTCGCTCCGTTCCAGACATTATTATGAGCCATTCTCTGCTCAGCAGCAGTGGAATCCTCCTAAACAGCCTCCAACGGTGGCATACTACACAGGCTCCACTGCATGTGGCATCACGGATTACAAAGGAAGTCCCAGTCATGATCTGCCCAACGATGCCTCTCTACCAGACAAACTATGCATCTTATGTACACTTTTTCAATAACAACATCGTACGGGGTGTGAGAGCCGCCACCGACCCAGAACATTGGGTGATCTCGCTCTCCGAGGCCGATGTGAGTAAAGTATTTATTCCGGGCAATACCCGCAAGGCCACGGGCTAGATGGTATAGTTAGCTGGCAGGTATATTCACGGTAATTTTCAACATCTTCTTGTCCCAGTCTGTAATCCCCAAGTATTTTAAGATACCTCTATCATTCCTGTTCCCAAGAACTCTAAGGCTTCATGCCACAATGACTACCACCCTGTAGCACTCACTTCTGTAATTATGAAGTGCTTTGAGAGGCTGGTTATAGCACACAACAACTCCATCATCCCAAACACCCTAGACCCACTCCAATTTGCATACTGCCCCAACAGATCCATAGACAAGGCAATCTCAGCTCCTGAACAGCTTCTATTCCCATGCCATTAGACTGCTAAATTGCTAACAAAAGGGATACATGGACTATCTGAGTTGACCTTTGGATTTGGTTCTTATTTTTGTCTATGCACACTCACAGGGCCCTATACACTCTACGCACACTGATACTCCAGCACTGTTACACTCGCGCCATAATTTGCTCACACACATACATTTATACTGACTCTCCACATGCCACTCACATACAATCATCATATACGCTGCTGCTACTCTGTTTATCGAAGATCCTGATGCCTAGTCACCTTACCCTTATACATATCTACCTCTATCGATCCAGTATCCCTACACATTGTAAATATGGTTTGGAACTGACTGACCCTGTATATAGTATGCTTGCTTACTTTGTGTTATTTTTATCTAGTGTTTTTGTTCTACCTTGTTATTTTTAGTGTTACATTGTTGTTGATGACTGCATTTGTTGGGGTTAGAGCTTGAAAGGCTTTCCACTGTACTTGTATGTGTGACATTAAAAGTAAAAAATATTAAGTAATATGCCTCCCTGATTTAGGGGGCACGGTGAACAGTTGGGAGTTGGGGCCAATTTAATTGTAAAACGTTTCCTTGGTGTTTAATACATTGAGTGTAAAGAAAACAAGGAACACCTTATAAAATACTTCCAAGATTTTATACTGAACAAAAATATAAACGCAACATGTAAAGTATTGGTTCCATGTACTGAAATTAAAGATCCCAGAAAGCTTATTTCTCTCAAACTTGGTGAACAAATTTGTTTACATCCCTGTTCGTGAGCATTTCTCCATTGCCAAGATAATCCATCCACCTGACAGTAGTGGCATATCAAGAAGCTGATTAAAACACCATGATCATTACCTAGATGCGCCTTGTGCAGGGGACAATAACAGGCCACTATAAAATTTGTTTTGTGTCACAATTCCACAGATGTCTCAAGTTGAGGGAGAGTAATTGACATGCTGACTGCAGAAATGTCCAACAGAGCTTTTGCCAAATAATTGAATGTTCATCTCTACCATAAGCCGCCTCCAATGTCATTTTAGATAATTTGGCAGTACGTCCAGCCAACCTCACAACCGCAGACCACGTGTAACCACACCAGCCCAGGACCTACACATCCGACTTCTTCACCTGCGGTATCGTCTGAGACCAGCCAGCCAGACAGCTGATGAAACTGTCTCAGGGAAGCTCATGTGTGCTGGTCGTCCTAACCAGGGTCCTGACTGCAGTTCAGCGTCGTAACAGACTTCAGTGGGCAAATACTCACCTTCGATGGCCACTGGCATGCTGGAGAAGTGTGCTCTTCACGGATGAATCACGGTTTCAACTGTACCGGGCAGACGTGTGGTCAAACGGTTTGCCTATGTCAACGTTGTGAACAGAGTGCCCTATGGTTGAGGTGGGGTTATGGGCAGGTATACGCAAAAGACAACGAACACAATTACATTTTATCGATGGCAATTTGAATGCAGAGATACTGTGATGAGATCCTGAGGCCCATTGTCGTGCCATTCATCCACTACCATCACCTCAGGTTTCAGCATGATAATGCACATATCCATGTCGCAAGGATCTGAACACATTTCCTGGAAGCATGAAAATGTGACAGTTCTTCCATGGCCTGCATACTCACCAGACATGTCACCCATTGAGCATGTTTGGGATGCTCTGGATTGACGTGTACGACAGCAGTTCCAGTTCGTGCCAATATCCAGCATCTTCGCACAGCCATTGAAGAAGTGGCACAACATTCCACCGACCACAGTCAACAGCCTGATCAACTCTGTGAAGGAGCTGTGTCGCACTGCATGAGGCAAATGGTGGTCATACTGGTTTTCTGAACCACGCCCCTACCTTTTTTTTTAAGGTATCTGTGACAAACAGATTCATATCTATATTCCCAGTCATGTGAAATCCATAGATTAAGACCTAATACATTTATATCAATTGACTGATTTCCTTATATGAACTATAACTCAGTAAAATCTTTGAAATTGTTGCATGTTGTGTTTTATATTTTAGTTTAGTGTATATTATTTTTCTAAACAATACAAAAGGTATCACCCCCAGCCCAGACCCACATGCTCACACCTCCATCTCCAGCACCCGCATGACTCTCCACAAGCATCAACCCCGGCCCAGACCTACATGCTCACGCCCCTATCTCCAGCACCCGCATGACTCTCCGCCACATGACCTCAAACTGCACCATTTTGTTTCTCTCTGTCGCCAACAGACCTTTTGACATTTAGATAAAGCATTTGACCTTTCCAATGTGTTAATGGAGGATTGGTTGATTTACAGTTTAAGTATACATTTTTTTTACAAGATAATTGACGAGAAAAGTATCGTCCAACCCATTGGGTATCTCACTGCACCCTCATATCCCATGTCTTGAAATATGCAGACAGACGAATTAAAAGTACATTTACATTGTAATACTTCTGCCAGTAACTTTTGGACTTTATAACGTTCCCAGAAGGCATGAATTATTGAGTTTGTTAGTTTTACACTTAAGACATGACTACCATTGTGCCGTAGAATGTGAATTTTGTATAATAAATTCAATACATTAGTTTATACTGGATTAAACTTACATTTGTTAACAAATTGTTAGTTATGTTCCAACATAGTTATTTTTAAGTCTTGGTCCAAATAGTTTGCACACTACATACATACATACATACATACATACATACATACATACATACATACATACACAGTTGAAGTCATTAAAACTCATTTTTCAACCACTCCACAGATTTCATGTTAACAAACTATAGTTTTGGCAAGTCGGTTAGGACATCTACTTTGTGCATGACACAAGTAATTCTTCCAACGATTGTTTACAGATTATTTCACTTATAATTCACTATATCACAATTCCAGTGGGTCAGAAGTTTGCATACACTAAGTTGACTGTGCCTTTAAACAGCTTGGAAAATTCCAGAAAATTGTCATGGCTTTAGAAGCTTCTGATAAGCTAATTGACATTTGAGTCAATTACGAGGTGTACCTGCAAATCAATCCCAGGACAACAGCAAAGGACCTTGTGACGATACTGGATGAAACAGGTAGAAAAGTATCTATATCCACAGTAAAACAAGTCCTATATCGACATAACCTGAAAGGCCGCTCAGCAAGGAAGAGGCCACTCAGCAAGGAATAAGCCACTGCTCCAAAACCGCCATAAAAAAAACAGACTACGGTTTGCAACTGCACATGGGGACAAAGATCGTACTTTTTGGAGAAATGTCCTCTGGTCTGATGAAACAAAAATAGAACTGTTGTGCCATAATGACCATCGTTATGTTTGGAGGAAAAAGGGGGATGCTTGCAAGCTGAAGAACACCATCCTAACCGTGAAGCACGGGTGTGGCAGCATCATGTTGTGGGGGTATTTGCTGCAGGAGGGACTGGTGCACTTCTCAAAATAGATGGCATCATGAGGAAAGAAAATTACGTGGATATATTGAAGCAACATCAAGACATCAGTCAGGAAGTTAAAGCTTTGTTGCAAATGGGTCTCCCAAATGAACAATGACCCCAAGCATACTTTCAAAGTTGTGGCAAAATGGCTTAAGGACAACAAAGTCAAGGTATTGGAGTGGCCATCACAAAGCCCTGACCTCAATCCTATAGAACATTTGTGGGCAGAACTGAAAAGCGTGTGCGAGCAAGGAGGCCTACAAACCTGACTCAGTTACACCAGTTCTGTCAGGAGGAATGGGCGTTTGACCCAAGTTAAACAATTTAAAGGCAATGCTACCAAATACTAATTGAGTGTATGTAAACTTCTGACCCACTGGGAATGTGATGAAAGAAATTAAAGCTGAAATAAATCACTACTATTATTGACATTTCACTTTCTTAAAATAAAGTGGTGATCCTAACTGACCTAAGACAGGGAATTTTTATTAGGGTTAAATGTCAGGAATTGTGAAAAACTGAGTTTAAATGCATTTGACTAAGGTGTATGTAAACTTCCGACTTCAACTGTACATACAGCGGGTGAAATAAGTATTGAACACGTCACCATATTTTAAAAGGTGCTATTGACATGACATTTTCACCAGATGTTGGTAACAACCCAAGTAATCCATACATACAAAGAAACCAAAACAAATAAGTTCAGAAATTAAGTTGTGAAATGACACAGGGAAAAAGTATTGAACACACTTACTGATATTTATTTAATACTTTGTACAAAAGCCTTTGTTGGTAATGACAGCTTCAAGACGCCTCCTGTATGGAGAAACTAGTCGCATGCATTGCTCTGGTGTGATTTTGGCCCATTCTTCCACACAAACAGTCTTCAAATCTTGAAGGTTCCGTGGGCCTCTTCTATGAATCTTGATCTTCAGTTCTTTCCATAGATTTCCAATGGGATTTAAGTCAGGTGATTGGCTGGGCCATTCTAGCAGCTTTATTTTCTTTCTTTGAAACCAATTGAGAGTTTCCTTGGCTGTGTGTTTGGGATCATTGTCTTGCTGAAAAGTCCACCCTCGTTTCATACCATTTGCTGAAAAGCAGCCCCACACCATGATGTTCCCACCTCCAAACTTCACTGTTGGTATGGTGTTTTTAGGGTGATGTGCAGTGCCATTTCTCCTCCAAACATGGTGTGTATTATGACATCCAAACAGTTCAATTTTGCTCTCATCTGACCACACTATATTCTCCCAGTATTTCACTGGCTTTTCCAAATGTTGTGCAGCAAACTTTAAACGAGCTTCAACATGCTTTTTTTTCAGCAATGGAGTCTTGCGTGGTGAGCGTGCATACAGGCCATGGCGGTGGAGTGCATTACTTACTGTTTTCTTTGAGACAACAGTACCTGCTAATTGCAGGTCTTTTTGAAGCTCTCCACAAGTGGTCCTTGGCTCTTGGACAACTCTTCTGATTATTCTTTTCACTCCTCTGTCAGAAATCTTGCGAGGAGCACCTGGTCGAGGCAAATTTATGGTGAAATGATTGTCTTTCCACTTCCGTATTATGGCCCCAACAGTGCTCACTCGAACATTCAGAAGCTTAGAAATGCGCCTATAACCAATGCCATCATTATGTTTTGCAACAATTAGGTTGCGAAGGTCTTGAGACAGCTCTTTGCTTTTACCCATCATGAGATGTGTCTTGTGTGACACCTTGGCAATGAGACCTTTTTGTAGGCCATCAGTTGGGACTGAACCAGCTGATATTAATTTGCAGTGACATGGGGCTGAATTGCTTTTTAATTACTGATAGTTTTCAGCTGTTGTCTTGGCTTTCCATGCCTTTTTGCACCTCCCTTTGTTCATGTGTTCAATACTTTTTCCCTGTGTCATTTCACATTATTACACAACTTAATTTCTGAACTTATTTGTTTTGGTTTCTTTGTATGTATAGATTACTTGGGTTGTTACCAACATCTGGTAAAAATTTCATGTCAATAGCACCTTTGGAAATATATTTACTGAGAAATGGTGACGTGTTCAATACTTATTTCACCCGCTGTACATACATTAAAGTATGTGGACACCCCTTGAAATTAGTGGATTCGGCTATTTCAGCCACACGCTTTGATGAGAGGTTTATAAAATCGAGCACACAGCCAAGCAATCTCCATAGACGAACATTGGCAGCAGAATTGCCTTACTGAAGAGCTCAGTGACTTTCAATGTGGCACAGTCATAGGACACCACCCAGGGCCCTAACCAATTTTGGTGCCCTAGGCAAGATTTTAGCTGGTGCCCCTTGCATCGAAGCCAATTCCACCACCGACCATTGTGTTCATACACTCACACAGAAACTGCATAGCTTTATGTTTTTGAGATTTTCTCTATTTTAGAAACAAAAAACCCCCACAAAATAAAAACAGTATTAAAGAAACAAGTGACAAAATGAATTATAAATACAATATACTGTATATGAGTATTGCATGAAAACTATATTACAGAGACCTTTTTACAGCCTTATTCACCTTGCCTTTCTTGCAGCAAAGTAATCTATGATATAAGACAGCTGTTGTGAGACCACACGATTTATACTAATAATGGAAAGTCCACTGAGTCGTTCTTGCACCGTAGTAGATCTCAGGTAGGTTTAAATCCGCTTGAGCTTAGAGCAGCTCCTTTCAGCAGCAGCCACTGTAACAGGAAGTGGCAGTGATTCTCAGAGCTACCCACATATTGGGGTACATTTGTCAGCTTCTTCTCGTGCAGGAAGGTCAAGAGTTCCATGTTTGTCATGTTTTTTGATGGCAAACATGGAATGTTCTGCATTTCCACAGCAAGTTCCCTGCAATCAATATCTGGCTGTCCATCATGGCTTAGATCAGTGCTCAGGGTTTGACAGTGCACTAGCAACTCTTTTGAGATGTTGGGGAAGTTGAAGAGCACTTCACATTTGCTATTCACCTCTCCCAGGCTCTGAAATCTCTCATCAAGTGAAGAGAGGGCTGTATCCACTACCACATCAAAATGTGGTTTCCATTTATCGAAGTGCATCACCAATAGGCTCATCTGGAGCCTCATAACCAAAGTGCCTTTTTGTGGTTCTCAACCGCTTTTGTTTGAGTACAGTCTCCACGTTCATCTCCTCGCAGTTGTCTGTGCATCAGAAAATCCAGTGTTTCTGTAACAGGTAAGGGAATCTCTGGTTTTCTTCAGCAAGTCGACAGCCACATCTAGCTGCATAGAGGGTGACTGCATCAGTTTACTCACATGCTGGATCTTGTATATACCATATGACTGTGCCATCTTTTTTGCAGTTGTGTGCTGGGGAGCAAACATCAAAGCTGGTGATGCTTCTCGGGTAAATAAGCTTATCAGGAAGGCTAGCTCTGTCCTGGGGATAAGCCTTGACACTCTAGAGGAGGTGGCGGAGAGACGGATCCTGGCCAAACTGCAGGCCATCATGGACAACGTCACCCACCCTCTGCACGCTATGGTTATGACGCAGAGGAGCACTTTCAGTCACAGACTGATCCCACCACGGTGTGCCAGAGAGCGCTACAGGAGGTCCTTCCTGTCGGCGGCTATTAGACTATATAATGCCTCACCGGGGTGCCGTGCCGTCGGCAACATAGATCTGGAACTGTTGGGGTGCTAGGACCTAGTTTAACAATTATGCATCCATCCGTGAGTAACTCTGGTCCGTCAGCACTCATTCACTCAGGACCTACTTATTCATGCAGGTCTATATATACATACTCATGTACAGTTGTTATATCATGTCACATGCAATATTGCTAGTAATTCTTGGACCTAACTTACGTAGGCATTCACTCAGGAATGCATATTAGTATCCTGTCAGTTGCACCTTTTCTCATTGCTTTTAATATATCGAATGTGCAATACGTGCAGTTGTCTGTAATTAAACCCTGCGCACTAAGGACTGTATTTTAAGGGAATTACTATTATTACCCCAAATTATATCATACACACATTTAGCTATTAAAGTATCTCTTCCTGTCATTTACCTGTACAGTTTGTGTAACCATGCAAGTATTCACTTATCTGTAAATATAACTGTATACTTACCTGTACAGCTAATTTAACCATGCAAAATTTTCACTTACCTGTTCATTTAGCCAGTCTGTCTATTAAGTAAACTATTATTACCCTCGCTCATATCATACGCACTTTTAGCTACTGAAGTATTTCTCTGCCATCGACCTGTATAGTATAGTTAACCATCCAACATCCACCAATGTATAGTGTACATATTCAGCCAACCACCCATTACTATGCAATGTCTTTTTTATAGCTTTTATTTTTTTTGCACTCCAGATATCTTGTATTTCTATACTTTTTCATACTGCCGCTCTATGTATCATTGGATCAATAAAGTACCTATCTATCTATCTAATATAAAAGCAGTAGGATCCAATCTCCTCAGCCAAAGACTGGGCTTCAACTTTCACCACAGGGTCTGCAGTAGTTTCCCTCACGTTTGAAGTAGGTATTTCGAATTAATAGTATTAAAATGGTATAAGTAAAAAATAAAATAAAACATTTGTTTTTTTACAAATCACTCATTTGGGCGCCCCTACGGATGGACGGCGCCCCTAGCATTAGCCTATTCTGCCTATGCCACGGGCCATCCCTGACACCACCTTTCCAACTCAGTTCGTCAAATTTCTGCCCTGCTAGAGCTGCCCCGGTCAACTGTAAGTGCTGTTATTGTGAAGTGAAAACGTCTAAGAGCAACAACAGCTCAGCCCGGATGTGGTAAGCCACACAACCTCACAGAACTGGACCGCCAAGTGCTGAAGCGTGTTAAAAATAGTCTGTCCTCGGTTGCAAAACTCACTACCGAGTTCCAAACTGCCTCTGGAAGCAACTTCAGCACAATAACTGTTCGTAGGGAGCATGAAATGGGTTTCCATGGCCGAGCAGCTGCACACAACCTGAAGATCTCCAATGCCAAGCGTCGGCTGGAATGGTGTACAGCTCGCTGCCATTGGCCTCTGGAGCAGTGGAAACACGTTCTCTGGAGTGATGAATCACGCTTCACCATCTGGCAATCCGATGGACAAATCTGGGTTTGGCAGATACCAGGAGAATGCTACCTGCCCCAATGCATAGTGCCAACTGTAAAGTTCGGTGGAAGAGGAATAAGTGAAGGAAAATCTTAACACTACAGCATACAATGAGATTCTAGGCAATTCTGTGCTGCAACAGTTTGGGGAAGGCCCTTTCCTGTTTCAGCATGACAATGCCTCTGTGCACAAAGCAAGGTCCATACAGAAATGGTTTGTCGAGATCGGTGTGGAAGAACTTGACTGGCCTGCACAGAGTTCGGATCTCAACCCCATCGAACACCTTTGGGATGAATTGGAACGCTGACTGCGAGCCAGGCCTAATTGCCCAACATCAGTGCCATACCTCACCAACACTCGTGGCTAAATGAAATCAAGTCCCCACAATGTTCAACATCTAGTGGAAAGCCTTCCTATAAGAGTGGAGGGGTGGGACGACCAACTCCATACTAATGCCAATGATTTTGGAATGGGATGTTCGACGAGCAGGCATCTACATACATTTGGTCATGTAATGTATCAAACATGGATGAGTTCGGGTGTACAATAAAAATATACAAGTAAATTACAGATCAAAGTCAAATAGGATACTGTAGCTATAAGAGCAATAACAAAAAAAAACTATATCCACTGTATATATATAAAAAATAAGCAATTGTGTAGTAGCCCATATGGGAATGGCCATCTGTTATTAGCACTACATATTTCCCATGTAGGATTTAATGCTCTGTAGCTCCATGAAGCAGCCCCTAGTCTGTAGGACACCTCAATATATTGTCCATTGTTCAATAATTGACAGACTCACTGTGTTAATGTCCTCCTGTTCCATAAGCAATATAATAAAGTCCAATACTCAGCGATAAGTACCCACTTGAGGGGGTGTCCTCATCATTGCCATATGCTAGGCTGCGTGATTGTGCATGATAGCATATGTGAATACTGAGCCAGTTATAATGGGGTTCCTTCTGTCCACTCGTCCCCTTGTGTGTTGGGTTAGACGTAATTCTCGAGCTTCCTTGGCAGTGGAGAACGTGTGTGTTGTGTTCTGAAAGGTCAAGGTGAGCTACTTCATTCAACAACACGTCTAGCACAACTAGCTAGCTACATCTCTCTTACCACTTGTATTTTGGGATTCCTACTCTAGACTCGTTTGCCTGATGAAGTGCTAGTGGAGAAGGAGTCTCGTTTTTAACAAGCACATTTGATTGCGTGTGTCTTCTCCTCGCCCCCTCTCATTGAAGTTGTCAAAAGGAGGACACGAGGAGTCTAGTAAATCCAACTTAGAAAAGGCCGCGATCAAAACTCTGGGCTCTGAATCTCAATAGTCTTTCCTTGATTCCTCACGTCCTTGCCTCAGTCTCATAGGGCAGTGGAGAAGAAGATATGAAGTTCCTCCCCTTGGACATTCTCCTCCAATGCCCTATGAGGAGAGGAATCAAGAAAAGACCATAGAGATTCACCCAGACTTCAGAAATGCGTCCTTCCTTCCTCATTTCCTTGATAAACAGAAGTTGAACGGATAAGTGAAATTAAGGTCACTACCCTACTGTACCTTCACTCACTCAGATGGAATTACTTCAAGGAAAGGATGATGCAATTCAAACAGGGCCCAGGAGTAGAACGAAGACAAATGTAGATTCTAGAAAGCATGTAGTGACAAAATTGTAAATTACTTTACATTTGAATCATTTATTTACATTCATCATTAAAAATAAGAAGTTTAAAAACATACATTTTACAGGACATGTTCAAATGTGTGCTAAAAATAGATAAACATTATGGCTTAACATTTCACGAGTTATAAATACCCATAATATCACCCAGTTTTGATTAGAAATAGCCTATATTTATATATTCAGAATCACTTGTATTTGTGAAGACTAGCGTATAAAGATCTTACCATCATTAAAACGTAGTCTAGTTTAAATTCCCTACACTAACCTGTACCCCCGCACACTGTACCGGTACCCCCTGGATATAGCCTCGTTATTGTTATGTAATTTTCTTGTTACTTTTTGATTTTATTACTTTAGTTTATTTAGTACATATTTTTGAACAGCATTGTGGGTAAGGGCTTGTAAGTAAGCATTCCACGCTAAGGTATACACCTGTTGTATTCGGTGCATGTGACAAATAACATTTGATTTGATTATGCCACAACAGGTTCCTTTAAAGCAACATTCTATGAAATTTGACACGTTCACCTGGTTTTACGCGTATCTTGACCCAGAAAGGTGAAAATTCTGCTTACTTCGGAAATAAGTGGTCATATTTTGTCCAGTCAGTTTGGTCAAGAAGTTGTTTTGGCATGTTATTAATATGGTAAATAAAAAAAGCACAATATGTACCCAATAAAGTAATGTACTAAAACCAGGTTCATGTCAAATTACATGGAATGTCCCTTTGAGATATGGCACTCTTAGGAAGCCCTATCTAAGCAACTCCCAGCAATAGAGTGGCCAGGGAGCTAGCTACCACAGCCAGGGAGCTGGCCCAGTTGGGCCCGGCCCGGCCGTACAGGATGATCTCTGGGATGTTGCTTTGGATGAAGCTGGAAAAGGTGGACACCTTGGCGTAGACGCCAGGCTGGTTGGCACTTGCACAGCCCAGGCCAAAACTCACCACCCCGGCCTGCACCCAGGTCCCGTTCACCATCCGGCAGACCAGGGGTCCTCCAGAGTCCCCCTGTGGAGGAACAGAGAGAGATGGGTAAGAGGTACGAAAAAGGTAAGCTTGTCTACTATTACACAGTGACACAACAGTAGAATAGAATAGAAGGTAAACTAGACAGTGACAGTAGAATAGAAGGTAAACTAGACAGTGACAGTATAATAGAATAGAAGGTTAACTAGACAGTATAATATAAGAAGGTAAACTAGACAGTATAATAGACAGTCAACTACATTCTAAAAAGACACACGTGACGCGAGCGTACCTGGCAGGAGTCTTTGCCACCCCCTTGATAACCGGCGCAGATCATGTCAGAAAGGATGTTCAGTGTCTCCAACGTGTTCAGGTTGTACATCATCTGACACGAAGACGACGAGATGATTGGCACCTGCACTTGCTGTAGTGTCCCCGCTCCACCCAGAGCGACTGAGAGAAGGACATGGAAGGCCAAATAAAAGGAGAATGGCTATACCAGCAATACATTTGGGGTCACAATAGAAGTTTTTTTACATCGGCCCTTTACTGGCTTAGACTACTGCACATGGAACACATGAATGAGGGAACTCCTCAGAAACAAAACGGTCACCAGCAGTTTGCAAATTACAGCAGGTTTTTAGCGCAATGTTCGCTGTGAGTTCCATCTAGCGCTGCAGGGAGGGAAGGCTCTGAGAAATTTCCCAAATTTGCCATGGTTCCCCTTTAAGTGGAAGTAAAATTATGCCGCTATATACATAATGCCTTATTCTCTTCTCTCTTACCCCCGTCGCGGATGTTTCCCCAGCCTGTAACGTAGCAGAGCAGGCCCCCGGGGAACAGTGTCCCGGCGTCAGGCAGACAGACGGGCCGGACATAGTCCGACCAGACGACGGGGCTGTCCAGCTGCACCAAGGCCATGTCCTGTCCCGAAACGGGGGCTGTGTAGCTGGACGGGATCACGACGCGCTTCACACGACGCAGCCTCTCGTTGGGGTTCAAACCGTTGAGCTGGTGACGGCCAACGTAGAGGATGTAGCCCGACAAATCAAACAGACTATGAAAAAGGGGAGGAGAGCGTTACAATATGTTACAGCGAACAACATTGAGACGTTTTCATTTTTCCTTTAGATGTTAACAGTATTATGACAATCCCAATTTATAAGGCCCACTCAGTGATATTTACAGCAGTTTTGATAATTAAAATGATTGAATAGGCATTTATACGTGCCAATGAGCTTGGTTCAACTGTCAAACTAACCCCTAAAACCAAAATATAAGTCTGTTTTAGTCCACTGTAAACACTTGGTAACGTTATAGTTTCAGGATATAGTTCAAACTATTATGTTGAACTCATGGACAGTCAGTGATTGCATCCATAACTACATTTTTTGGGCGGCAGGCAGCCTAGCGGTTAGAGCATTGGGCCAGTAACCGAAAGGTTGCAGGTTCGAAAACCCGAGCCGACAAGATGAAAACCTGTAGATGTGTCCATGAGCAAGGCACTTAACCCTAATTTGCTCCAGGGGCTGACCCTGTAGGTAGGCCGTCATTTTAAATAAGAATTTGTTCTTAACTGACTTGCCTAGTTAAATAAAAGGTTCAATACAATTTTTTTTTTAAGTATACATACATACATACACACACACGTTTGGGGTCACTTAGAAATGTCCTTGTTTTTGAAAGAAAAGCTAATTTTTTGTCCATTAAATATTTATCAGAAATACAGTGTAGACATTGTTAATGTTGTAAATGCCTATTGTATCTGGAAACGGCTGATTTTTAATGGAATATCTAAATAGGCGTACAGAGGCTCATTATCAACAACCATCACTCCTGTGTTCCAATGGCACGTTGTGTTGTTTTTGTCGCACTGCTTTGCTTTGTCTTGGCCAGGTCGCAGTTGCAAATGAGAACTTGTTCTCAACTGACCTACCTGGTTAAATAAAAGTGAAATAAAAAAATAAATAAAAATAGCTAATCCAAGTTTATCATTTTAAAAAAGGCTAATTGATCATTAGAAAACCCTTTTGCAATCATGTTAGCACAGCTGAAAACTGTTGTGGTGATTAAAGAAGCAATAAAACTGGCCTTCTTTAGACTAGTTGAGTATCTGGAGCGTCAGCATTTGTGGGTTCGATTACAGGCTCAAAATGACCAGAAACATAACTTTCTTCTGAAACTCGTCAGTCTATTCTTGTTCTGAGAAATTAAGGCTATTCCATGTGAGAAATTGCAGAGAAACTGAAGATCTCGTACAACGCTGTGTACTAATCCCTTCACAGAACAGCGCAAACTGGCTAGAAAGAGGAGTGGGAGGCCCCTAGTTAGTGAGTTATTAGCCCAGTTATAGATAATTTGTTGTCAGCAATGAGGGAGTGATTGCTTCCTACAAGAGCACAAAACTTGTACATTTCTAGACATCTGTCTTAAAGGGGCAGCGTTCTTTTTTAAAACAGGCTTGAAGAAGCTAAAATAGCCAATAGGCAGAGCGTAGCATAATTTCTCAGATTCTCTAATAATGATATGGGAATAATAATACATTTTATTTCGTAAAGTGGTTTCTTGCATCAAACACAACGTTCAGTCACTTCCTTGTCTGAAGGACAAGTGGATAAACAAGTTTGTCAGGCGTACATTGAACACCACACATTGGCTGCTACTGTAGGCTGAACAATAGAACAGCTATTTCTATGTAAAAATGTTATGGGATGCATTTTCTCCACAGTTTGACGGTAGGCCACTCATTATGATCAAATAGCCACAGTAGCCTACTTGACCACTGTCTGACCCTGTAACAAAAAGTGGGTACAGCCTCAGTGTCTACAGTGAACACGCGCTGGAAGTTGGACTGAATTTTTACAACGTTGAAGTACACGCTCAGCAGACCTGAAATTCTCAGTGCCGAAAGAAATGAGGGAACATTGGTGGTGAGTACGACCCAGTATATCACTGGGGCCCGAGCTCCCTGCCATCCAGGTCATCTATAAACAAATTATCAAAAAGACTCCAGCAATAGACTATTCTCTCTGCTACCGCACAGCAAATGGTACCAGTGCACCAAGTCTGGAATCAACAAGACCCTGAACATCTACCCCCAAGCTATAAGACTGCTAAATAGCTCATCAAATGGCTACCCGAACGATCTGTTTTTACCCTTTTTTTGTATTAACTCTTGCACTGACTAAGCACACACTGGACTCTACACACACACGCATACTGACACCACACAATTTCACACACCACAAAAGCTGCTGCTACTACCGTTTATTATCTATCCTGTTGCCTAGTCACTTCACCCCTACCTACAGTGGGGAGAACAAGTATTTGATACACTGCCGATTTTGCAGGGTTTCCCACTTACAAAGCATGTAGAAGTCTCTAATTTGTATCATAGGTACTCTTCAACTGTGAGTGACGGAATCTAAAACAAAAATCCAGAAAATCACATTGTATGATTTTTAAGTAATTAATTTGCATTTTATTGCATGACATAAGTATTTGATACATCAGAAAAGCAGAACTTAATATTTGGTACAGAAACCTTTGTTTGCAATTACAGAGATCATACGTTTCCTGTAGTTCTTGACCAGGTTTGCACACACTGCAGCAGGGATTTTGGCCCACTCCTCCATACAGACCTTCTCCAGATACTTCAGGTTTCGGGACTTTCAGCTCCCTCCAAAGATTTTCTATTGGGTTCAGGTCTGGAGACTGGCTAGGCCACTCCAGGACCTTGAGATGCTTCTTACGGAGCCACTCGTTAGTTGCCCTGGCTGTGTGTTTCGGGTCGTTGTCATGCTGGAAGACCCAGCCACGACCCATCTTCAATGCTCTTACTGAGGGAAGGAGGTTGTTGGCCAAGATCTCACGTTACATGCCCCATCCATCCTCCCCTCAATACGGTGCAGTCGTCCTGTCCCCTTTGCAGAAAAGCATCCCCAAAGAATGATGTTTTCACCTCCATGCTTCACGGTTGGTATGGTGTTCTTGGGGATGTACTCATCCTTCTTCTTCCTCCAAACACGGCGAGTGGAGTTTAGACCAAAAAGCTCAATTTTTGTCTCATCAGACCACATGACCTTCTCCCATTCCTCCTCTGGATCATCCAGATGCTCATTGGCAAACTTCAGACGGGCCTGGACATGCGCTGGCTTGAGCAGGGGGACCTTGCGTGCGCTGCAGGATTTTAATCCATGACGGCTTAATGTGTTACTAATGGTTTTCTTTGAGACTGTGGTCCCAGCTCTCTTCAGGTCATTGACCAGGTCCTGCCGTGTAGTTCTGGGCTGATCCCTCACCTTCCTCATGATCATTGATGCGCCACGAGGTGAGATATTGCATGGTGCCCGAGACCGAGGGAGATTGACCATCATCTTGAACTTCTTCCATTTTCTAATAATTGCGCCAACAGTTGTTGCCTTCTCACCAAGCTGCTTGCCTATTGTCCTGTAGCCCATCCCAGCCTTGTGCAGGTCTACAATTTGATCCCTGATGTCCTTACACAGCTCTCTGGTCTTGGCCATTGTGGAGAGGTTGGAGTCTGTTTGATTGAGTGTGTGGACAGGTGTATTTTATACAGGTAACGAGTTCAAACAGGTGCAGTTAATACAGGTAATGAGTGGAGAACAGGAGGGCTTCTTAAAGAAAAACTAACAGGTCTGTGAGAGCCGGAATTCTTACTGGTTGGTAGGTGATCAAATACTTATGTCATGCAATAAAATGCAAATTAATTATTTAAAAATCATACAATGTGATTTTCTGGATTTTGTTTTAGATTCAATCTCTCACAGTTTAAGTGTACCTATGATAAAAATTACAGACCTCTACATGCTTTGCAAGTAGGAAAACCTGCAAAATCGGCAGTGTGTCAAATACTTGTTCTCCCCACTGTATATGTACAGTTACCTCAACTACCTCGGCTCGTACCCCTGCACAGGTACTCCCTGTATATAGCAATGTTCTTATTAAATAAATAGTTAGTTTTTCAATGTGTATTTATTCCTTATGTCACTATTCTTTAAAAAATCATGAATTTAATTCTGCATTGTCTGAAAAGGACCAGTAAGCATTTCACTGTTAGTGTACACCTGATTTTTTACTAAGCATGTGACATAAAATTTGATTTGACCTTTCCCCTTCGATTGTGGACTTCAGTGCACAACAGCTGTGTGACCAGGCGCAAAATAAACACTCCCAAGCCAAATCTTCATACCATAACCGCTACACAGCCTACATAGTTGTGACCATATTAACATTATAGTCAAACTATGCGTTAGTAAACCCACAATCCGATCCAGGTGTACAAATCACGCAGTACTGTGTAGCCTACAGTAAGCAGTTACACCGGCAAGCCCCGGTTGCAATACATTTATAAAAACGAAAGCTTAAATTGACTTGGAAAAGTTGCAGTGTTGGATAGCCTTAGCATGCTAGCTAACAAATAGCATTCCTCTGAGTCAGGTTGTTGAGTAAGCCCAATTAGTTGCATTAGCTAAGGAAGTTAAAGGTAAACTAAGAAAAAGATATACAAACTATAGCTCTGCTGCTTCTCCTTAAATTATGAAACTAATTTGTTCAAAACTGTTAAACTATCAGGGTTCTACACCAATTGTTGATAATTAATGACCTGGCCTGTGTCCCATTGTGCCTGAATTCCATACAGAACCAGGCAAATAATGACTTGCAGTCTTAAATTAGCATGCCCTTGTGTTCTTACATAGATTAACTTTAACAGCAAAGAAGAGACTTAAAGTGCAAAATGTATTCATTGTAGATTTCAAAGTCTGTCCTTTCCTGCTAAATCAATTATTCTGCTGCTGCAAAAAAAGATAAAGGCTGGAAGATTACCCCCAGTTTCACTCAAAATAATTTTTATTTTATTTTTAAAAAGAAAAACAACAATGGAATTCCACGATGGTGCTTAAACCACATCAAGGGACCATTTGAGGTCTAGGAAAAAGCTGAGAAATGTAGATTTGTGTAGTTGCCCTTTAATTTAGGTCTGCACCTGCCATACAGTTGTGTTTGGCAACAGTGTTTCTGTAGCACACTTGTAATAAGAGTTGTGTGGGGGAAAAATTACATATTTAGCCGTTTTGCTTAATAGTTAACAGTAGTAAGATATTACTATTGTACTAGTGCTGAGTTTTTATGGTCTCCACTCTAGCTTCCTGCAGCTAGTCTGGGTGTTGAGGACATGGGTCACTAGAGGGTGATAAAAAAAAACTTCACAGCCACATTCCATTCTATGATCAGTGGTGCACTGAGGGAGATGTATCCTGTCTAACTGAGCCTGCATTCCATAGACAGGATGTGGGGTGGTTGTAACTGGGATCAAGAAGAGTAGTTCAAAGGCCTAATGGTGGTAGACATACAGCGAGAAAACATTAAGAACACTTGCTGTTTCCATGACAGACTGATCAGGTGAAAGCTATGATCCCTTATTGATGTCACTTGTTAAATTCACTTCAATCAATGTAGATGAAGGGGAAGAGACAAGGCTTAAATCCTTCTTTAACCTGAGACAACTGAAACATGGATTGTGTATGTGTGCCATTCAGAGTATGAATGGGCAAGACAAAATATTTCAGTGCCTTTGAACAGGGAATGGTTGTAGGTGCAACGATGTGTCAAGAACTGCAACGCTGCTGGGTTTTTCACACTCAACAGTTTCCTTTGTGTATCAAGAATGGTCCACCATCCAAAGGACAACCAGCCATATTGACAACTGTGAAAAGCATCGGAGTCAACATGGGCCAGCAGCCCTTCGGACCGCTTTCGAAACCTTGTAGAGTCCATGCCCTGACGAATTAAGGCTGTTCAAGTAGCCTATATACAGGGTTCATACAGACATTGGCAAGTAAAATTCAAGGACTTTTTCAAGCATTTCAATTGTAATTTAAGGACATAAATTAAATATTTGTAATAGCATATAGGAAAAATACTCCCACAATGTATGCATTTAAGAATGTCATTTTTAATAGGCCTACCCAATGGCATTATACATTTACACAATCTAAAATGCACTCAAAAGTATGTGGACGCCCCTTCAAATGAACGGAGTCTGCCATTTCAGCCAAACCCATTGCTGACAGGTGTATAAAATTGAGCACGCCGCCATGCAATCTCCATAGACAAACATTGGCAGTAGAATGGCCTCACTGAAGATCAGGGACTTTCAACGTGGCACCATCATGGGATGCCACCTTATCAACAAGTCAGTTTGTCAAATTACTGCCATGCTACAGCTGCCCCGGTCAACTGTAAGTGCTGTTATTGTGAAGTGGAAACGTCTAGGAGCAACAACGTTCAACCACAAAGCGTTGTTGCCACACAGGTTCACAGAAAATCACCTGTCCTCCATGGTTTCCATGGCCGAGCAGCCGCACACAAGCCTAAGATCACGATGCACAATACCAAGCGTCATCTGGAGTGGTGTAAAGCTCGCCACCATTGGACTCTGGAACCGTGGAAATGCCTTCTCTGCAGTGATGAATCACACTTCACCATCTGGCAGTCCAACGGACAAATCTGTGTTTGGTGAATGCCAGGACAAGGCTACCATCCCGAATGCATAGTACCAACTGTAAAGTTTGGTGCAGGAGGAATAATGTATGGGGCTGTTTTACATGTTTTACCCTTAGTTCCAGTGAAGGGAAACTGTGGCAACAGTTGAGAAAGGACCTTGCCTGTTTCAGCATGACAATGCCCCCATGCACAAAGGGAGGTCCATACAGAAATAGTTTGAGATCGGTGTGGAAGAACTTGACTGACCTGCACAGAACTCTGACCTCAACTCCATTGAACACCTTTGGGATGAATGAGTTTAAAAGGAAGTGCATAGGAGATGTTGTACCCACTGTGACTATTAAAACATACCCCAACCAGAAACCGTAAATAGATTGGAGCATTCGCGCAAAACTGAAAGCGCGAACCACTGCATTTAACCAGGGCAAGAAGACTGGGAATATGGAATACAACAAACATTGCAGTTATTTCCTCTGCAATGCAATCAAGCAGGCTAAATGTCGGTATAAGGACAAAAGTTGAGTCACAGACAATCACGGATTATAAAAGGAAAACCAGCCACGTCGGACACCGACGTCTTGCTTCCAGACAGGCTGAACAACACCGCTCGCTTTGAGGATAATACAGTGCCACCGACACGGCCAGCTACCAAGGACTGTGGGCTCTCCTCAGTGGCCGACGTAAGACATTTAAGTGTGTTAACCCTCGCAAGGCTGCTGGCCCAGATGGTAACCCTAGCTGCGACCTCAGAGCATGTGCAGATAAGCTGGCTGGTGTGTACACAGATATATTCAATCACTCAATCCCTATCCCAGTCTGTTGTCCCCACATGCTTCAAGATGGCCACCATTGCCCCTGTACCTAAGAAAGCAAAAGGTAACTGAACTAAATGACTATCGCCCCGTAGCACTCACCTCTGTCACCATGAAGTGCTTTGAGAGACTAGTCAAGGATATCACCTCTACCTTACACACTTCAATTTGCTTACCACCCCAATAGATCCACAGACTATGCAATCGACCACCACACTGCACACTGCCCTAACCCATCTGGACAAGAGGCATACCTATGTAAGAATGCTGTTCATTGACTGCATTCAACACCATAGTACCCTCCAAGCTCATCATCAAGCTTGAGGTCCTGGGTCTGAACCCCGCCCTGTGCAACTGGGTCCTGGACTTCCTGACGGGTCGCCCCCAGGTGGTGAAGGTAGGAAACACCACCTCCCCGCGGATCCTCAACACTGGGGCCCCACAAGGGTGCGTGCTCAGCCCCCTCCTGTACTCTCTGTTCACCCATGACTGTGTGGCCAAGCACGCCTCCAACTCAATCATCAAGTTTGCAGATGACAACAGTAGTAGGCTTGATTACCAACAAAGATGAGAGCCTACACGGAGGTGGTGAGGGGTCGGAGTGTGGTGCCAGGAAAAGAACCTCTCACTCAACGTCAACAAAACTAAGTAGATGATTGTGGACTTCAGGAAACAGCAGAGGGAGCACCCCCCTATCCACATCGATGGGACCGCAGTAGAGAATGTGGAATGCGTCGAGTTCCTTGGCGTACACATCACTGACAAACTGAAATGGTCCACACAGACAGTGTGGAAGGCGGCGCAACAGCTCCTCTTCAACCTCAGGAGGCTAAAGAAATTTGGCTTATCACCTAAAATCCTCACCAACTTCTACAGATGCACAATTGAGAGCATCCTGTCGGGTTGCATCACCTCCTGGTACGGCAACTGCACCGCCCATAACCACTAAGCTCTCCAGACTGTGGTGCAGTCTGCCGAACGCATTACTGGGGGCAAACTTCCCGACCTCCTGGACACCTACAGAACCCGATGCCACAGGAAGGCCAAAAAGATCAAAGACATCAACCACCCGAGCCACTGCCTGTTCAGCCCGCTATCATACAGAAGGCGAGGTCAGTGGAGGTGCACTTCTTTAGGTACACCTTGCTAGTACCAGGTTGGACCCCCTTTTGTCTTCAGAACTGCCTTAATTCTTCATGGCATAGATTCAACAAGGTTCTGGAAACATTCCTCTGAGATTTTGGTCCATATTGACATTATAGCATCACGCAGTTGCTGCAGATTTGTCGGATGCACATCCATGATGCAAATCTCCTGTTCCACCACATCCCAAAGGTGCTCTATTGGATTGAGATCTGGTGACGGTGGAGGCCATTTGAGTACAGTGAACTTATTGTCATGTTCAAGAAACCAGTTTGAGATGTGAGCTTTGCAACATGGCTCGTTATCCTGCTGGAAGTAGCCATTAGATGGGTACACTGTGGTCATAAAGGGATGTACATGGTCAGCAACAATACTCAGGTAAGCTGTAGCGTTTATACAATTCTCAATTGGTACTAAGGGGCCCAAAGTGTGCCAAGAAAATATCCCCCACACCATTACACCACCAGCCATGGAACCGTTGGTAAAAGGCAGGATGGATCCATGCTTTCATGTTGTTTACGCCAAATTCTGAACCTACCATCTGAAGACAGAGATTGGCGCCGCCCTGTGTGGTCGTCTGTTAAGCAGCTCCCATTGTTTTTATTTTTCTCAGCACAGAACGTACACGCGAGTCCTCAATTATTTCCAACCGAGCCCAGTCCTGGATTTAGCATACTCAGTGCTATTGCACCCCAGGGAAAAGCGGATTGCTGAGGGGAACAGAGGGTATAAGGAGAAGGCAGAACCAGGTGAGAGAGGTGTGGAAGGGTATGAGAAATATCACCGGCTTCAAAAAGTTAAACAGTGGAGAGACGGAGGGAACCCAAGACAGAGCCAATGAACTGAACCAATTTTTTAACAGGTTCGATACTTGTCCACCTCCCCTCCAGCTCCCCAGGCCACACACCCTCACGGATGTCCCACCCCAACTTTGCTCACAACACCTCTGTTGAGACAATCAGCGACCCCTTCCCCACCCGCTCCCTCTGGACTAATCTGCAACACCTCCCTTCCCCTGATCCTCAACACACCCCTTCCCCCCACCTCCCCACCTGGGTTGGCTTTCACCACCAACCAAGTGAAGAGAGAGCTGGAGAGACTACATCAGTGGACAGCAGCGGGCCCTGATGAAATCAGCCCAAGGGTGCTTAGGGTCTGTGTTGGCCAATTGTGTGGAATACTCCAGCGACCCTTCAACCTTAGCCTGAGCCTGGAAAGGGTCCCTGTTTTGTGGAAAACATCCTGCCTGGTCCCAGTGCCCAAGAAGGCGCACCCCACTGTCCTGAATGATTTCAGACCTGTAGCGCTAACATCCCACATCATGACGACCCTGGAAAGGTTAGTCCTCGCTTACCTCAGATCCCTGGTGTGTACATCACTGGACCCCCTGCAGTTCACATACCAGCGCAACATCGGGGTGGATGATGCAATCATCTACCTTCTGCAGAGGGCCTCCTCTCACCTGGACAACGCAGGTTGCACTCTGAGGGTTATGTTTTTTTACTTCTCAAGTGCCTTCAACACCATTCAGCCCCTGCTACTGGGTGAGAAGATGAAGAGGATGAAAGTGGAAGCATCCTTAGTCTCCTGGGTTATGGACTACCTGACAGGTAGGCCACAATTTGTGCGGCTACAGAGCTGTGTGTCAGAACGGGCAGTGAGCAACACAGGGGCCCCCCAGGGAACGGTCCTGTCCATCCTCTACACCTCGGACATCAGATATAACTCTGAAACATGCCACCTACAGAAGTTCTCGGATGACTCCGTAATTTTAGGGTGCATCAGGGGTGGGCAGGAGGAGTACAATCAATGACTTTGTGGTGTGGTGTGAGCAAAACCATCTTCAGCTAAACATCAGCAAAACAAAGGAGATGGTGGTAGACTTCAGGAGAACCAAGGCCCAACTGACTGCAGTCCCTATACAGGGGATGGATGTGGAAATGGTTGGGTCATACAAGTTCCTGGGAGTCCATATGGACAACAGGCTGGAATGGGCTGGTAACACCGGGGCTCTGTACAAAAAGGGCCAGAGCCGACTCTACTTTCTGCACACGTTGAAGGCTCAGGTGCTTCAACGTGTGCAGTAAACTACTGCATACTTTCTGCCAGTCTGTGGTGGCCAGTGCAGAGCTTGCTCAGGAATGGCAGCAGGCAGGTGTGAGTGCATCTGCACACACAGTGAGGCGAAGACTTTTGGAGGATGGCCTGGTGTCAAGAAGGGCAGCAAAGAAGCCACTTCTCTCCAGGAAAAACATCAGGGATTGGACTGCTGAGGACTGGGGTAGAGTCATTTTCTGTGATGAATCCCCTTTCCGATTGTTTGGGCCATCCGGGAAAACACCTTGTCCGGAGAAGACAAGGGGAGCGCTACCATCAGTCGTGTGTCATGCCAACAGCAAAGCATCCTCAGACCATTCATGTGTTGGGTTGCTTCTCAGCCAAGGGAGTGGGCTCACGCACAATTTTGCCTAAGAACACAGCCATAAATAAAGAATGGTACCAACACACCCTCCGAGAGCAACTTCTCCCAACCATCCAAGAACAGTTTGGTGACGACCAATGCCTTTTCCAGCATGATGGAGCACCTTGCCATAAGGCAAAAGTGATAACTAAGTGGCTCGGGGAACAAAACATCGACATTTTGGGTCCATGGCCAGGAAACTCCCCTGACCTTAATCCCATTGAGAACTTGTGGTTGATCCTCAAGAGGCGGGTGGACAAACAAAAACCCACAACTTCTGACAAACGACAAGCATTGATTATGCAAGAATGGCCTGCCATCAGTCAGGATGTGGCCCAGAAGTTAATTGACAGCATGCCAGGGCGGATTGCAGAGGTCTTGAAAAAGAAGGGTCAACACTGCAAATATTGACTCTTTGCATAAACTGAATGTCATTGTCAATGAAAGCCTTTGACACTTATGGAATACTTGTAATTATACATCAGTGTACCATAGTAACTACTGACATTAAGATCTAACACTGAAGCAGCAAACTTTGTGGAGACCAAAACGTTTGACCACGACTGTACATATTCAGCCATTCACCCATACTATGTATTTTAATAGCTTTTGGCACTCCAGACTTCTTGTATTTATATACTTTCACCATTTCTGACCATTCTCTGTAAACCCTAGAGATGGTTGTGCGGGAAAATCCCAGTAGATCAGCACTTTCTGAAATACTCAAGCCAAACCGTCTGGCACCAACAACCATGCCACGTTCAAAGTCCCTTAAATCACCTTTCTTCCGCATTCTGATGCTTGGTTTGAACTTCAGCAGATTGTCTTAACCATGTTTACATGCCTAAATGCATTGAGTTGCTGCCACGTGATTGGCTGCTTAGATATTTGCGTTAACGAGGAGTTGAAAAGTGAAGTGGCCGGTGAGTGTATATTCTCAATCCATTCCTTACTTAGATTTGTGTGTATATGTTGTGAAACTGATATTACTTGTTAGATATCACTGTACTGTCGGAGCTAGAAGCACAAGCATTTCGCTACACCCGCAATAACATCTGCTAACCATGTGTATTTGACACTTACTTTGGGAAGCAGTGGGCAGCAGACAGCACCCACTCCTCAGTGATGATGGAGCCCCCACAGATATGACCCTTCGCCGTCTAAAGACCAAGATAGGGGAAAGAGGATAGGTGAATCATCAAAACATTCCTCCCTCTCAGCAGGTCAGAATGATGACCAACACACACTAAAACATGGCTTCATGCATTTCGTTCAATCCATACCTTGACTCAACTGTGACCTACCTGAATATCCACCTGCCATGGCCATGACCCCTGTGGTGCATCTTCTCCTCCAACAATCCGGTCTTCCATGAGTGGTTGACCACACTGCTCCTGAGCATAACAAACCAAGATACCTGAGAACAGTGGCAGGAATGTGAATTAGACCAGTGATGGAAAAGGTATTAAATTGTCCTACTTGAGTAAATGTATTTGGTTTAAAATATACTAGGCAGGTAGCCTAGCGGTTAAGAGCATTGGGCCAGTAACCGAAAGGTCGCTGGTTTGAATAGCCAAGCCAACAAGGTGAAAAACCTGTCGATGGGCCCTTGAGCAAGGCACTTAACCCTAATTTGGTCCAGGGGCACCGTACTACTATGGCTGACCCTGTAGGTAGGCCATCATTGTAAGTAAGAATTTGTTCTTAACTGACTTGCCTAGTTAAATAAAGGTTAAATAAAAAGTACAAGTACATTTCAAATTCCTTTTATTAAGCAAACCAGATAGCACCATTTTCTTGTTATTTTTTTTTATTTACAAATAGCAGGAGGCACACAGACATAGTTTACAAAGGAAGAATGTGTTTAGTGAGTCCACCAGATCAGAGGCAGTAGGGATGACCAGAGATGTTCTCTTGATAAGAGTGTGAGTTTTTGTAACATTCACAACACTGAATTGGTAGGCTACTTTAAAATATTTTCTCTCACCTTTAAATTGACACATAGGCCTACATGAGTACTCTGTTGAGTAGGGATAGTCTAGGACCAAAGTGCAGATGCAAAGTCTCCTGGGAGTCTACATGGACAACAGGCTGGAATGGGCTGGTAACACCGGGGCTCTGCACAAAAAGGGCCAAAGCAGACTCTACTTTCTGAGGAGGCTCAGGTCCTTCAACGTGTACAGTAAACTACTGCATACGTTCTACCAATCTGTGGTGCCATCTTTTTTGCAGTGGTGTGCTGGGGCGCCAACATAAAGGCCGGTGATGCTTCTCGGGTAAATAAGATGACCAGAAAGGCTAGCTCTGTTCTGGGGATTAGCCTTGACACTCTAGAGGTGGTGGTGGAGACAGATCCTGGCCAAACTGCTGGCCATCATGGACAACGTCACCCACCCTCTGCATGCCATGGTTATGATGCAGAGGAGCACCTTCAGTCAGACTGATCCCACCACGGTGTGCCAGAGCGCTACAGGAGGTCCTTCCTGCCAGCGGCTATTAGACTATTTAATGCCTCCAACAACATAGACCTAGAACTGTTGGTGTGTTTGGACCGAATTTAACAATAGGCATCCATCCAGATTTTTTGTAACGTTCACAACACTCAATTGGTAGGCTACTTCAGAATATTTTCTCTCACCATTAAATTGACACACAGGCCTACATGAGTACTCTTTTGAGTAGGGATAGTCTAGGACCAAAGTGCATATGCAAAGTTTGGTAACAAAATGACGGTACAAACAGTATACCGTCATTCTGTTACCAAACTTAGTATCTGCACTGTTCTTCAAGTAAATGTTTCCGTAAAATGATCGGTGGGAATTGTAGTTTGTCCTTGTGCATTAAGTTGTATGATTTGTTAAACTTCACAATCAAGTGTTTGACATATATTATAAAGTGAAAAATCTGAGTATCAGCGTCACTTTTGCCGTGAAAATGCCCATACGCATAGTGGTTTTGCCATAGCCCAAACAATGGTAGTGATGTCCAGATTTCCTTCGTAACGCGTTTCCCCGCAAGTTAGTCGATTGAAATGAAACAACTGACCTGCTTCACTGGCATAACCAGGTCATAGCATAAAAACTCACCTGTGAAACACCAAAGGAGCCTAACACAAAAGTCTGATTTCGGTATCATTTTTGAGCGACGCGACTTTCAGGTAGCCTCAAACTTCTTGTGTTCTAAATCAAATCGTCCAAACAGCAGTTTTCACGAAAACCCACTGTCCACAATAGCGGAGTAATTCTGTTTATTTATTAATTTTGTACAAATGATTCTATAATAACAAATCGCCTACTGAATTACGCCTTGAGGAAACAATAAGATTACTGACAACTTCTTGGTTTCGGCCTGGATTATCCGAGTATTTGATTGGTCCATTCATTTATCACGTGGGCAGAACACCTGTGACCATACAGGGGAAGGTGTAGCAGGGGGTGTGTTCATTACGCCGATTGTTGCAAAATGTTAGCAACAGAAACCGTTTACTCCAAACGAAAAACGTTTTGCAAAAAAAAAGAGAGTTTCTCTTGAACAAATACAGGTATGTCTCCTGTATTCTTGACCCTGAGTTGGCTCTATAAAATGTATCCATATTTATTCCTCTGGCAGATAAACACGGCTCTTTTAAACAATTCAGAGTCCAATATAGATCTAACCCTATTCAACGGCTCAGACTCGAGACATATGTGGCAAGGTCTACAGACAAACACGGATTACAAAGGGAAAACCAGCCACGAAAACCAGCCACGTTGCGGACACTTCCCGGACAAGCTAAACACATTCTTAACCCGCTTTGAGGATAACACAGTGCCACCGACGCTGCCCGCTGCCAAGGACTGTGGGCTCTAGTTCTTCGTGGCCGACTTTAGTGAGACATTTAAGCGTGTTAACCCTTGCAAGGCTGCCGGCCCAGACTGTACACAGATATACTCAATCACTCAATCCCTATCCCAGTCTGCTGCCCCCACTTGCTTCAAGATGTCCATCATTGTTCCTGTACCTAAGAAAGCAAAGGTAACTGAACTAAATGAATATCGCCCTGTAGCACTAACTTCTATCGTCATGGAGTGCTTTGAGAGGCTAGTCAAGGATCATATCACCTCTACCTTACCTGACACACTAGACCCACTTCAATTTGCTTACCGCCCCAATAGATCCACAGTTGATGCAACCGCCATCACACTGCACACTGCCTATCCCATCTGGACAAGAGGAATACCTATGTATGAATGTTGTTCATTTACTATAGCTCAGCATTCAACACCATAGTACCCTCCAAGCTCATCATTAAGCTCGGGGCCCTGGGTCTGAACACAGGGGCCCCACAAGGGTACGTGCTCAGCCCCCTCCTGCACTCCCTGTTCACCCATGACTGTGTGGCCATGCACGCCTCCAACACAATCATCAAGTTTGCAGATAACACAACAGTAGATTACCAGCAATGACGAGACGCTGACGGAGTGGTGCCAGGAAAATAACCTCTCCCTCGACAAAACGTAGGAGCTGATAGTGGACTTCAGGAAACAGCAGAGGGAGCACGCCCCTATCCACATCGTCGGGACCGCAGGGGAGAAGGTGGAAAGCTTCAAGTTCCTCGGCGTACACATCACTGACAATCTGAAATGGTCCACCCACACAGACAGTGTGGTGAAGACGGCACAACAGCGCCTCTTAAACCTCAGGAGGCTGAATAAATTTGGCTTGGCCCATAAGACCCTCCCAAACCTTTACAGGTGCACAATTGAGAGCATCCTGTCGGGCTGTATCACCGCCTGGTACGGCAACTGCACAGCCCGCAACCGAAGGCTCTCCAGAGGGTGGTGCGGTCTGCCCAACGCATCACCAGGGGCACACTACCTGCCCTCCAGGACACCTACAGCACCAGATTTCACAGGAAGGCCAAAAAGATCATCAAGGATATCAACCACCTGAGCCACTGCCTGTTCACTCCGCTATCATACAGAAGGCGAGGTCAGTGCAGGTGCATCAAAGCTGGGGCCGAGAGACTGAAAAACTGCTTCTATCTCAAGCCCATCAGACTGTTAAAAAGCCATCACTAGCCGGCTACCACCCGGTTACTCAACCCTGCACCTTAGAGGCTGCTGCCTTATATAGTACATAGACATGGAATCACTGGCCACTTTAATAATGGAACACTAGTCACTTTAATAATGTTTACATACTGCTTTACTCATCTCATATGTATATACTGTATTCTATTCTACTGTATTTTAGTCAATGCCACGCCGACATTGCTCATCCTAATTTATATATTTCTTAATTCCATTCTTTTACTTTTAGATTTGTGTGTATTGTTGTGAATTGTTAGATACTACTGCACTGTTGGAGCTAGTAACACAAGCATTTCGCTACACCCGCAGTAGCATCTGCTAGATATACTGTATGTATGTGACCAATACAACTTGATTTGATTTGATTTAATTCAGAGCTATCTGAGCTCATTCAGAGGAGAAATCAGTAAATGCACTGAAGTGTACAAGAAAAATCAGGCCTGGGCCAAAGCAAGGAAAACTAATTCTGTAGTGGACTGGCAACCTTTCAGACAATTGAGAAACAGATTAAGAACGCTAAATCAAGCTACTTTTTAAGCTCTATCTCTGACTCTGCTGGTGATTCTTCTAAATGTTGGAAATCAGTAAATGCACTGAAGTGTACAAATTCATTTTCTTCCCTGCCTAAGCAAGTTTTGTCTGACTCTGGCATCATAACTGAGAATAATGGGATAAATTATGCTTTTAATAAGAATTTTATCTCGGCAGGCTTTTTATTTTTAAGAAACTGTGGTGTAGTTGACCCTGGTCAGTCAATCGACTGCTCTTCCCTCTGCCAGCCCGTAGCTGACTTGATGGTTAACCCGTCAACTTCTAGAGAATCTTTGTTTTCATTTCAACAATTTACTATCTGTGATGTGCTAGATGCCTTGCTTAAGAAGAAAAAAAATTACCTGACAATTATATCTGGCACTATCCCCAAGGTTTGGAAGGCGGCCCATCTACTCCGGACCCTTGTGACCTAAATAATTATCTGCCCATTTCTAAACTTTCTTGCAAAAATAAAATATTACAATCCTTGATTAACTCTCAGCTAAGATCTTTCTTATCTTTAAATGTATTCTAAATGCACATCAGTCGGGTTTTAGACCAGGTCCTAGCACTATCTCTGCTGCATCCCTAGTTATAACTGATGCGGTTAACTGTATGTATTAAATGCAACATTGTGCTGCCCTCTTCATTGACCTGTCAAAGACTTTCAATACTGTTGATCACTCACCGCTAATTCAGAGGCTTTCTTTCCTCAATTGGCCTTGACCAGGCTGCATGTACAGTGGGGAGAACAAGTATTTGATACACTGCCGATTTTGCAGGTTTTCCCACTTACAAAGCATGTAGAAGTCTGTAATTGTTATCATAGGTACTCTTCAACTGTGAGTGACGGAATCTAAAACAAAAATCCAGAAAATCACATTGTATGATTTTTAAGTAATTAATTTGCATTTTATTGCATGACATAAGTATTTGATACATCAGAAAAGCAGAACTTAATATTTGGTACAGAAACCTTTGTTTGCAATTACAGAGATCATACGTTTCCTGTAGTTCTTGACCAGGTTTGCACACACTGCAGCAGGGATTTTGGCCCACTCCTCCATACAGTTCCTTCAGGTTTCAGGGCTGTCGCTGGGCAATACGGACTTTCAGCTCCCTCCAAAGATTTTCTATTGGGTTCAGGTCTGGAGACTGGCTAGGCCACTCCAGGACCTTGAGATGCTTCTTACGGAGCCACTCCTTAGTTGCCCTGGCTGTGTGTTTCGGGTCGTTGTCATGCTGGAAGACCCAGCCACGCCCCATCTTCAATGCAATTACTGAGGGAAGGAGGTTGTTGGCCAAGATCTCGCGATACATGGCCCCATCCATCCTCCCCTCAATACGGTGCAGTCGTCCTGTCCCCTTTGCAGAAAAGCATCCCCAAAGAATGATGTTTCCACCTCCATGCTTCACGGTTGGGATGGTGTTCTTGGGGTTGTACTCATCCTTCTTCTTCCTCCAAACACGGCGAGTGGAGTTTAGACCAAAAAGCTCAATTTTTGTCTCATCAGACCACATGACCTTCTCCCATTCCTCCTCTGGATCATCCAGATGGTCATTGGCAAACTTCAGACGGGCCTGGACATGCGCTGGCTTGAGCAGGGGGACCTTGCGTGCGCTGCAGGATTTTAATCCATGACGGCGTAGTGTGTTACTAATGGTTTTCTTTGAGACTGTGGTACCAGCTCTCTTCAGGTCATTGACCAGGTCCTGCCGTGTAGTTCTGGCCTGATCCCTCACCTTCCTCATGATCATTGATGCCCCATGAGGTGAGATCTTGCATGGTGCCCCAGACCGAGGGAGATTGACCGTCATCTTGAACTTCTTCCATTTTCTAATAATTGCGCCAACAGTTGTTGCCTTCTCACCAAGCTGCTTGCCTATTGTCCTGTAGCCCATCCCAGCCTTGTGCAGGTCTACAATTTGATCCCTGATGTCCTTACACAGCTCTCTGGTCTTGGCCATTGTGGAGAGGTTGGAGTCTGTTTGATTGAGTGTGTGGACAGGTGTCTTTTATACAGGTAACGAGTTCAAACAGGTGCAGTTAATACAGGTAATGAGTGGAGAACAGGAGGGCTTCTTAAAGAAAAACTAACAGGTCTGTGAGAGCCGGAATTCTTACTGGTTGGTAGGTGATCAAATACTTATGTCATGCAATAAAATGCAAATTAATTATTTAAAAATCATACAAGGTGATTTTCTGGATTTTGTTTTAGATTCCGTCTCTCGCAGTTTAAGTGTACCTATGATAAAAATGACAGACCTCTACATGCTTTGTAATGTAGGCAAACCTGAAAAATCAGCAGTGTATCAAATACTTGTTCTCCCCCCTGTAACTGGTTAAAAAATTACTTGACAGATAGAACTCAATGTGTCTACTGATGGTGTTAAATCAGGTTTCCTGAATATTAATAAAGGTGTCCCGCAGGGGTCCATTCTGGGTCCTGTACTTTTTATTGTTTACATTAACAATTAAAAAAAACTGCAATTGTATGCCGATGATACTGTTGAGTATGCTATTGCCCCCAGGCTCTATGGTTTACCAGGCTCTAGCTGATCTACTATCTGCCTTTATTGTATTACAGAAACACTTTATTGACAGGTAAAACTAAGTATGTGTTGTTCTCTAGAGCTCATAAAAATAACTCTGATGGTTTAAGCGTATGTACTTTGGATGGTGTCCGTGCTTACAAATATCTGGGCATCTGGATAGATGAAAAGCTGTCTTTTAAAAAGTATATATATGAGTTAGTTAAGAAGCTGATAATACAAAATGAGCTTGTTCTATAGAAATAGGTCCTGCCTTTCACTAAATAGTAGAAAGCAGATTATTCAGTCAACGTTCCTATCGGTCCTAGACTATGGCGACATCATCTATATGAACACAGCTCCCACTTCATTAAAGCCATTAGATGCAGTTTATCATAGCGCACTACAATTTATTAAGAGCAACAATTTTAATACTCATCATGGCATTCTCTACCAGAAAGTTGGTTGGCCCTATTTAATGTCACATAGGTTGATACATTGCTGTTTTCATTTATAAAGTCCTTTGTACATAACATCTTTACTAAACTTTACACATGTGAGTTGCCACACCTGGTCTCAGGGATGGCTAACTCTGGAAATTCCTTTGGTCTACTGAGTTAGGTAGATCAGCTTTTAGTTTTTTCGCACCTTATTTGTGAAACAATCTTCAAAATGTTCTTAAATGTGAGGTTCTGGTGCCTCTAGGGCGATTCAGAAAGCTAATTGAGTACCTTATTACTGATGAATGTGTTTGTTTTTTATGACCGTGTTTCTTTCTGCTTGCATTTTGTATTTATATTTTGAGGTGTGTATTTTCTGTAATTTATGTAATTCAGGGCACATCTGTAAAAGAGACCTTTGTCTCAGTATGACTCCTTGATAAAACAAAGGTTAAATAAAAAAGGTCCCTCCCCGTTTCGTTCCATTTGCTTCCTTCCGTTTGATTCTTAGACGGTAAATGGTTTCCGTTGCAAGATGTAGTGAATACACCCCAGGTGCCTGCAGTTTGGTTTACCTGAGTGAGGTGCGCTTGGAGCTCCAAAATTGGACATTTGACACCAGAGAGGACTGCAACAGTATTCCTGTGGGTAAATGAAAAGGGGACATCGACAATGATACTATTTTTCATACTTGCAGGTATGTGTAGCTCTCTCAATTTCATTTGTAATCTTTCAGTTATTTATTGCAAAACGGCCAACACCTTTTCCCCCAGACTGCTGTAGGGGAAAGTCACTGGCAATCAAATCATATGGATAGATTTACTACATCAAGAGTTGCTTTGCTTCATCCATCCCTATCTTGTATGTCATGTCACGTTGCAGTTTCAACACCCTGGTTAATCATTAACCACATGATAAAGATAATAAAACAGTTGTTCTTTCTTTTTCTCCCGGAACTAAGGGAAGAAATGTGGCCTTTGGTAAATGTTCTACATTTAATATATCATGTATTTGATACATTAAGTATGTTTCTTGTTCTTGTCCTGTGCTTGAAGGATATTGTTTCGTTAGGGGTATTTAATTTTGAATAGGCCTCGTATGTCATGATTCAGTGTGTTGAATCAATGGCAAATATGATCACTTCCACAAACCTGTCTAAGATATTTCCACTTTTGCTTGACAGGCTGTAAGTTAATCTTTAACAACAGTTCTGCAACAGTTATTTTTATCATATTATCATTTATGAGTTCAGTATATTCTTGTTCAGTGTGTGTAAATATTTTTGCCACAATTGTATATTTCAAAATTCCATAGGCCTATACAATGATATTCAACTGGTATACAGTACAATACATTTGAAAGTGATTTAGAGAAATATCTGAGTATTGACATGCATAGAATATGACTAATTTCTTTCTAGTGTTCTCCTCTGCCAGGGCCCTACAGGTGACCATTGAAAACACTATATATGAGGTTGCGCGAGGCGATGATGTCACCCTGGTGTGTCGTTTCATACCTGCTCAGGCAGAAAACTCGTTGGTCATCATCTCATGGTCCATGGAGGCTGATAGCCCTGATGATCCAAAGGTCAGTCAGAAGACAAGAGGGGTGAAGGGTGTTTTAAGGGATGGCTCCAGTTAGTAAATGTAAAAGCTTTACAACTATTGCCGCTAAATCCTGAAGTAAAGAGCAATAGAACAACTACAGTTGGGTCAAGTGTAACGTTTTCAGGTTCACATGCTACGCTAATATCGCCCTTAGAAGACTAACTACAGCCGACCTCTTTCACTTGAACCTTTATTTTGACAGGGAGTCATGCTGAGACCGAGGTCTCTTTTACAGATGAGCCCTGTAATGACAAAAATATAAACATCAATACACTACGAAAAAGCACAACAGAGATACAAAACACAATGATAGAAAAGAAAAAACATTCTTCAGTAAAAATGGTCCTCAATCAGCCGTCTGAATTGCCTTAGAGGCACCAAATCATCACATTTTAAAGACTTTTGGAGATTATTCCACAAGTAAGGTGGAAAAAAACAAAAAGTATATTTACCAAATTCTGTGGAGATGAAGGGATCTCTAGAGTTAGCCATCCCTGAGACAGCAAATTCATATGATGTTACATTTGGTATGGTTAAATAAAACAACACGTTAATTAAGGCGAATCTCAGTTTTAGCTAATTAGCAACTTTGCAACTTCTTGCTACTTTGCAACTACTTAGCATGTTAGCTAACCCTTTAACCAAACCCTAATCTTATCCTAACTCTAACCTTAACTCCTAACCTAGCTAATGGTTAGCGTTAGCCACCTAACAAATTGGAATTCGTAACATATTGTACGAAATGGATGATGGACATCCATAAATGAATACATACCATACCAAAAGTAACATATCTTACTAATTTGAGTGTCCCAGATTTATATTTACTATGTTACATCTAGCCCAGGTTGCCTATTCCTATAAAGGGAGATAATTTGACCACTGAGTGTGTAGGTAATGTGCATAATTTGCATGTATTATTTTTGCATCTCCCTGATTCGTGTAGATCATTATTGCCTCGTTCTACTCTAACAACGGTCAACTGGACATCAAGCCTTCATATAAAGGCCGAGCAGAGATGACCCATGACGTCCCTGGAGGGCAGAGCACCCTGACCCTCCGCAAGGTGTCCATGCAGGAGAACAGGCTGTGGCAGTGCAGGGTGCAGATCCCTGGAGACGACGAGGGGAAGCTGTCCGCCACCACCGAACTGGTGGTCCTTGGTGAGAACAGTGGTAGATGTTGACCAGCAGTTCATGTAGAGAAATAGTACTATGATAGATGAAGTCTGGTGTGGGTGAAAAGGTTACGTCTGTTTCCTCATGTAAAAGGAAAAGGAAAATACCCTCCACTGCTTAGATGTTCTCAAAGTTTCTTTCAGCAAGATGGCTCTAGGGTGTTCATTAGGACTCCGCTGCCCTCTACTGGACTACTTTAATCATTATTATATCTTTTTTATTTTTTTGTAAATGTTTTATTTAACCTTTATTTCACTAGGCAAGTCCGTTAAGAACAAATTCTTATTTACAATGACGGCCTAGGAGAAGTGGGTTAACTGCCTTGTTCAGGGGCAGAACGACAGATTTTTTACCTTGTCAGCGTCATTCAAACGACACAATGTGATGTGATGTCTGCTTCCCTCTCTAGTGGCTCCCTCTGTGCCCGTCGTCAGGGTCCAGGGCGAAGCAGAGTACTGGAACAACATCAACCTGACATGTGTGTCTGAGGAGGGCTTCCCCGCCCCCATCTATGGCTGGAAGACATTCGATGTATGGAACAACCCCAGAGTATTCCCAGCGAGGACCACTGAGAGTATGTTGTGTGTGTTTGTGTGTGTGTGGTGTTCATCTTTACTTCAAGCAAGCCACAGAGTAATGACAGGGCCGCAGGGGTTATTAGCAAAACGTCCAAATTTGTCTATCAGTGTGTACGTGCAGCTGTCCTCTCAGAATTTTTACTTCCTGACTCTGCCATTCTTTCAGAGAATGGTGTTCTATCTCTGTTCAATATCTCCATGGAGACTTCTGGTTTCTACATCTGCACGGCGACCAACAAGGTCCACTCTGCCAGCTCAAACTTCACCCTCACTGTCATGCCCCGTGAGTATTGAGTATACGCTGTGAGTATCGAGTGTTGCGATTGCTATTTGTTTTGATGTGAAAGGGGGAAGGTATAGCGATGACTGAATCAAGGCCTCTGCAAATCAGGTCACATTTATCAACAAGACTCCCAGTCTTGCCATCAAACTCCTTTTTCCTCATCCCTCTCTCTTCTCCTCCTCCCTCTCTTCTCCTCATCCCTCATCCCTTCTCCTTTTCCACCTTCTCCTGTTGTAACGCTCTACTGCTTCCCTATTTAGCCTCCATGAAGATCGGGTCCACAGCAGCCATCATTGGAGGGGTCCTAGCTGGGATCCTGGTCCTGGGGATTGTCATCTACTGCTGCAGGAAGAAGAGGAACAAATCTAAACAGGAGAATGTACAAGGGTAAAGAGCTGTTCTGCTCTCCTTTCTGGGTCAGTGCATTGTGGTGGACATTTGGGTGAGGGGTTTGTTGTGGGTGAGAGAATGAGGTTGGCCTGTTCTTGTTGTGTTCCTTTGTCTCTCTTTTAAATCAAATTGTATTGGTCACATACACGTTTTAGCAGATGTTATTGCGGGTGTAGCAAAATGCTTGTGGTTCTAGCTCTAACATGTCTTGCCGTCAACTCCCTCTTTCATGTCTCCCTGTTGTCTCTCTCTCTCTCTCTCTCGTCTCTCTCCCTGTCGTCTCTGTCTCTCTCTCTCATGTCTCTCTGTCTCTCAGAGCTCCAGAAACTGTGAAGTTCCATGACACGGCCACACTCAAAGTTGGGGAAGGTTACCGGGACGACATACCGGAAGACAAGACTGAGGAGCGCATTGTGCTGCATGACCAATATGAGAAGAAAGGGGAGATGGAGCATGATGACCAAAGTGTTAGAACAGATTGCAGTGATGGCCGCAAGGAGAAGTCTGATGACAACCGCAACAACTATGTAGATCAGCGCGATCGCTATAGTGGCAGCCGCGATCGCCTCGACGACCAGCGTGTTCGATATGGTGGCAACCGTGATCGCCTTGACGACCCACCTGGTGGTCGCTATGGTGGCAGCCGCGATCGCCTTGATGACCCGCCTGTTGTTCGCTTTAGTGGCAGCCGCGACCGCCTTGACGACCCACCCATTCGCTTTGGTGGCAGTCGTGATCGTCTTGACGACCCGCCAGTTGTTCGCTATGGTGGCAGCCGCGATCGCCTTGACGACCCACCCATTCGCTATGGTGGCAGTCGTGATCGTCTTGACAACCCACCCGTTCGCTATGGTGGCAGCCGCGATCGCCTTGACGACCCACCCGTTCACTATGGTGGCAGTCGTGATCGACTTGACGACCCGCCTGCTGTTCGCTATGGTGGCAGCCGCGATCGCCTTGACGACCCGCCTGTTCTTCGCCATGGTGGCAGCCGTGACCGCCTTGACGATCCGCCTGTAATTCGCCATGGTGGCAGCCGTGACCGCCTTGACGATCTGCCTGTTGTTCGCCATTGATGACCAGCATGATCGGTACAATGACCTGTATGATTAATCATAAGATGACCTTGACTGAGACCCAACATGTCCTAGCTAATTTGTCCAATTACAGCCATCCTCCCCAATGCTAATCTGCTGATACAGGGAGCCTACTTCAGTAGTCCCATGTTGGTGCTCTACCCCATGATCTCCCCTTTGATTCTGCCTTACAAACAATCCTAAATGTTACGCTATTTCCAGGCTGTTCTTAACTTCCCATGGTGGTCAGTGCTCAGTAATTTGAGCATTTGCTCAATCAAAATAACACCAGATCCTGGTGCACTTGACAACCGTAATTTGTCAAATTAAAAAATATTTTATTTGATTAACAAACTAGGCCTTCTTCAAGTTAATATGATGAGATGAGACTCCATTTCAAATGGAACCATGGCCCATAGGGCACTTCTACACCCCCTGTAAAGAGCTGAAAGGATTGGATCAGGAGGAGGCCTCTCTTCAACAGCTACTGTGTCTTAGCCTCCTACATGAGGCTCAAAGAAAGCTATGACCATGCTATTTAGAATAACTATCTAGTCCTTTCAGATCTTTCAGGGTTGAAGAAGTACCTTGTGGTTGGGGCCTGGGGTTGGTTTGAAACAACTGGACCTAAATCAAGTTTTACCTTGAAGAGAAGTGCCCTTGGGTTGTATTGGGTTGTATGACCCCATGTGGTCAATAACTGTTGAATATGTGTAACCATGGAATGGTTTTGACCCTGTGCTACATCTTTTAATTATTACTTTGTGGTGAAAGTAGGCTGCATCAATTTATTTTTTATAAAGCACTGATTTTCTGTTTTATTTGCTAGTAATTACTCCAATCAATGGATTAAATGTCTGGTTAAATAGGGTGTATGGTAATGCAATGAAGAGCATTATGTAATTAAGGAATTTGTATACATTTAAATGAATCATATATATATAAATAAATAAAGGGAAGAAGTGGAGGAAAAACTGAACTAAAGTCTCAGGATTATTATAGTATCAAAATTCCACAGGATCACACATGATTTTATTAATAAAAAAATGTCCCCTTTTAAAACCAGATGCTTCTACCTCATTCCATGGCTAAAACCACCAGTTGAATTAGGTTAAATAAAACATTTTGAGACTAGTTTAGATGTAGTGTTTTAAATCTCAAATATGTTTAAATATGTGCTTGTAATATCATTCTAGTTCAAATGGTTGTAAAACATATTTGTTTGAATTTAGTTTTTGGAATGCAGTTGGAGTACACCCTCTGTTGAAGTGGTACACTCCCCCTAGTCTCTGATTGACACTTTGCCTCTCGCGGTGTTCTTGTGAGCACTCAGCGGACAAAGAATTAGTCAAAGAACGGGCAGGATGAAAATTAGGACTAATTCTTTCTGATTACGAAACTTCTTCAAAAAATGATCTGGCTGTTAGATCGATGGATTATGTTGTGCTTAACAGGTATATGTTCGTTTTTTTTGTTTGTTTACTCACTCAACATGCTGTTTTGTCATCTGTCTGAGAAAGTCGTGAACGTAACAGGTTGATCTCTCTAGCGGAGGGTTTATTCCAGCGACTAACGGGTCTCTTTCTACCTCTACAGTAGCCTTACCTACATCCTCAATATAATTGGACTCCCTTCATTTATATAAACAGACCTTTGGCTGTCCACTTGTTTTGGGGGGTTCATCTGAATTGCTGTGTTTTATAAGATGGAATATGTGCAGTGATGATAGGCCTTAGTTACTCTTGTTTTTCGCTATTGTGTTTTGTCATTAAATTACATGAATAATGTGTGGAATATGAAATATACTATAGTAAAAACACGGTTATATGATTTAAATAGGTCCGGTTATTCATCCATGGTACGCATGCACCCCAATGTGTAACATAAACATCTACTAGGCAGAGAAACATTGGTCCTCTATAATAACTTACTCTGGGGGTCTACTAATATACTTTTGTAGATCAGTCTGATATTTGGGCAGTGGTTTATTTTGTGTTAACCAAATTTGTCATCTTTAATTTGCTAAATTAATAGTAATTTAACCATTATTTAATCTAGTATTTTGAATAATTGTTTTTCTCAGTAGACCTATACAAAACAAATGTGTGTCTAGTTTATAGGCCCTATAGGAAGTCAAGTCAGTGTTGGAGTGCCTGGCAGGAAAATGGTGTCAGTTGTTGAAGGAGGAAAGGGTCTGATGTGGTCAGGAAGCATGGAGTGACTCAGAGATTTGACCAAGAAGAGTCTAGTAAACCTGAATAGTAAACTTCAGTTTGTGTAGTAGGCTACTCATCAAGAAAACACTATTTAATGGTGGATGTTAGATAGTTGCGTTTTTGGTACTTTGTTGTTGTGAATATGAATAAGAAAAGAGGGTTATGTCGTTGTGAGTTGAATTAGGACCATAGGTACAAATGGTAGGTCTATGTCATAATTTTTTGTCACACTTGTGGGTGTTTTTAGAAGTTTACAAATGTGTTTTGGAGTGCCTGGCACACTTTTTTGTGTTCTCCAACAGAGAGATGCTGAGACAGGCTCACACCTTGGAGCAAAGGTTCCAGAATAAAGTGACAATGTTTTTCTTGGTTGTATGTGATTCCTGTGGTTACCAAGGTGTCCCTCCCTGTCCATTCTCTTTGTCCCTATCCCCCTCACTACACTTTAAGGACCTCTTCTAACGGTTTGATTCAAATCTTTAAGAGCTAATTGGCTGTTAACACCCAACTGGACCAGACAAGATTATTTCATTGGTTGGAGTCCTCCCATCCCCCTCCTCCATTCTACTGTCCACGTAGGATCCTCCAGGATGGGGGCGGGGTTTACTAATGCCAAACAATGGGCCATGAACAACAGGACAAAGGGAGGGCCACAGCTGCTCTGTGGAAGGAATTTAGGAGCATGGTTCCCTGCTATCTCTCTCTCCTCCCACTTTCTTTTTCTCCATCCCTCTCATATTCAAAATGAAAACAAACACAAAAAAACAGAACTGTTACCTTTCTCTTTCTTTATTTCTTTCTCTCGGTCTCTCTCTCATTTGTTTTCCATTCTCCAGAGGTAACACATCTTCTTCGGACTCTGTAGGAGGAGTGTGTGAACCGTTGGTGCAGGGTCAGCAAATTTATCTGCCATTAGTCGCAACTTCGAAGTGGAGCTCCAGAACATTTTAAGGCCATCGTCATGAATCATCCTGGCTCCTCTTTAGTACAACATGTAAAACTGCTTCCCTCCTTGTCTCATTCCCTTCATATGCACTAAACTGCTCCTAAGGAGAGAGTAGGACCCTTTGTTGTGATTTCCTCCTTTAAGGAAAATGTTTGGAATCAGTTCCTGCTGCCTACCCCACCCAGACCTAATGGGACTGGGACATTTTTGGAGTCAGTTCCTGCCGCCTGCTCCTCCCAGACCTAACGGGACAGGTTGGAGCTGTAGACTGATCTGGCTCTGGCCCCCTCACTGTTCCTTTTTATTATGATAACCCCCTACCTCCCTACTGCAGTCCTGCCCCTGCCCCCCAACGCATGGTGGAATGTAGTCTCTGTGACCGCCCATGTACAGGAGAGAGGAGCCCCCATCCCATCTCTCTCTCCCTCCTCCCCTTTAGGGCTCCCAAGTGGCGCAGTGGTCTAAGCCACTGCGTCTCAGTGCTAGAGGCGTTACTACAGATAACCTGGTTCGAATATCCTACCAATCCTTGACTTCGGCGATGTAATTTACAAAATAGCCTCCAACACTCTACTCAGCAAATTGGATGTAGTCTATCACAGTGCCATACGCTTTGTTACCAAAGCCCCATATACTACCCACCACTGCAACCTGTACACTCTCGTTGGCTGGCCCTCATTACATATTCGTCGCCAAACCCACTGGCTCCAGGTCATCTATAAGTCTTTGCTAGGTAAATCCCTGCCTTATCTCAGCTTGCTGGTCACCATAGCAACACCCACCCGTAGCATGCGCCCCAGCAGGTATATTTCACCGGTCATCCCCAAAGCCAACACCTCCTTTGGCCGCCATTCCTTACAGTTCCCTGCTGCCAATGACTGGAACGAATTGCAAAAATCATTGAAGCTGGAGACTACCATCTCCCTCAATAACTTTAAGCATCAGCTGTCAGACCAGTTTACCGATCACTGCACCTGTACACAGCCCATCTCTAAATAGCCCACCCTACTACCTCATCCCCATATTATTATTTTTGCTCATTTGCACCCCAGTATCTCTATTTGCACATCATCATCTGCACATCTATCACTCCAGTGTTAATGCTACATTTGAATTATTTTGCCACTATGGCTGTGAATGATTTCCTGCGCGAAAGGCAGGCGTAGTGGAAACAAGCGCAGGGAGGCAGGAGGGTAGCGGGAAAATTAGTTTACTAGACACACTCATAAATTGTTCCGCAACACAATGGATCTCACATGTAACACACACTCACAATAATGACAATCACCGACAGAGACCCAGGGGAAGCAGAGGGAATAAGACGCATCCAACAATTAGTGACAAACTGGAAAACAGGTGTGAAGGGAACAGGACAAAACGGACACTAAGTAGTGGATCGGTGGTGGCTAGTACTCGGGCGACGTCGACCTATTCCGGCAGCCCTTCGGCTGAAGTCGTGACAATGGCCTACTTATTGTCCTACCTTCCCAATCTTACTACATTTGCACACACTTTACATAGATTTTCTATTGTGTTATTGACTGTACGTTTGTTTATCCCATGTGTAACTCTGTGTTGTTGTTTTTGTCGCATTGCTTTGCTTTATCTTGGCCAGGTCGCAGTTGTAAATGAGAACTTGTTCTCAACTGGCCTACCTGGTTAAATAAAGGTTAAATAAAAAAAATGGTGAATAAAAATGTGTTCTTAACTGACCTGCCTAGTTAAATAAAGGTTAAATGAAACAATTATTTTATATATTGTGCAAGTCACCACTTGGTAATCTCCCAGTTGGAGACTGAGTTGGAATCATCATTACAGACACACAGACACACAAACACAGGTTCACACTGTGGATCCAGACCAGATGTTTTCAGGCGTTGGTGAATTCAAGTCATCACTTCCAAAACTTTATCTCACCACTCCATCTCCCTATCTTATATTCTCTCCGTTCTCAGCCTTTTATCTGAACCACTGAACATCTGGAGCATTCCACCTCTGCAGTCTGTCTCTGATGGGCTCTCTGCTCTCTGTGGGGTAGAAAACAAACAAACCCTGTCTTGAGTTTAGCTGTCTGTAATCCCCCTTAACCTTTCGGATGTGCAAGGGGTATGTAAGTGAGAGTTGGACTGAAAAAAATATGAGTAGAGGCTAATAATAATAATAATAATAATAATAATAATAATAATAAGAAGAAGAAGAAGAAGAAGAAGAAGAAGAAGAAGAAGAAGAAGAAGAAGAAGAAGAAGAATGATAATAATAACATGGGACTTATAGGACTTTTTAAAGAGACAAAGATGCTTGGTTCAAGTGATGATGGACTGGGTGCATTTCAAAGCTGCTGTTGGAGAGCATTCAAATGTGAAGTCTCCCTTCTATTTGCATGTTTCACTGGCTATTCAAAATATACATTATGTTAAAGGCCTTATATGTAGACTGCTGTTAGTAAGCATTTCACTGTCAGTCCACAACTGTTATTTATGAAACATGTGATGAACGGAATTTGATTTGATTTTGATAGAACATTTGATTTGATAATCTCCATGCCATCTTACGCCTCTATCTATTATAGGTGTGTCTTTTTAGCCTTTCTGTGAAAAAATAATCTGGAATTGTTTTGATTATTGGAATTAATAACTTCTCCCGCTCTCTTTTCTCTCTCATTTTCTTCCATTGTGTGTGGGTCCATGTTTGTGCATGTTTTTGTGCGTGTCAGTTTGTGTGTGTGCTGGGGTGCAGGTGACCGTTCGGGAGGAGAATCGTTTCGCCATGCTCTTCCAGTCAGTGGTACTGCAGTGCCAGTACCACACGCCCTCCACCCAGACCCCTGTGGTGCAGTGGTGGTACAAGTCCTACTGCCGTGACCGCACACAAGACTCCTTCACCTTCCCGGAGAGCCTGGGGGTCCAGGGGTCCGAGCCGGGCGCCACGGCCCAACTGGAGTGCTCCGACAGCAGCCGCACCGTCCGCATCGTAGCCTCCGGCCAGGGATCCTCCATGACGCTGGCTGAGCACTACAAGGGGCGAGACATCGCCATCGTCAACAGTACTGTGAAGATTTCTAATGAGTTGATTTGTGTTGTGTTCATTTAAGTTGTGTGGAGGTGTTTATAGTTTAATGAGCTGTTGTGTGTATGACTAGAACGCCGTGCTTGTGAAAATGTTGTGAGGGAAGTTGTGCGCACACACACGCTTAAATGCTGGTTACAGTATACCAGTGCTTTAGTGTTATAAGCGGTGGTCCGTCATAGCCTGTCTATTGCAACAGGAAACGTGACTGCTTGTGCTCGGCTTTTCCTGTTCCTCAAATAGTCTAGTCCTGATAGTTCAAATTACAAAATTACATACTGGTTTCCTTACCCTGTAAGCAGTATATGGACAAAGTATGACAGCAACCCATGCTTTGGTTTAGTTTCCCTGGCACTGTTTCCAAATGCGAATGCGTACAAATCCCATCCAATTCATGGGACCAATTATTAACATTTTTCAAATAATCTATAAGTGACTTTGTTGAGCTTCACAATACATTTTAGATACTTTCGGATGGTTTGCTAATATCGGTGCCATGACTTGAATGAGGTTTGTGCCACAAATCCTAAAATATTAGCATTTGGAAACAGCTAAACCAAAGCATGGATTGCTGTCATACCTTGTCCGTAGAAGGCTTACAAGTTAAGGAAACCAATATGTAACAACACCGCCCCCTGTTCACAATGGTCTCTACACACACTGCCCTCTCTTATCCTGTTCACAATGAACCACTCCATTGAGATCCTTATCGAAAGGAAACACCCAGCTTATTTTTCTGCCTTCCAATAGAGAGCACCAACCTTTTGTGTCCATTTTAACACATTTTATTTTTTTAATTAACCTTTAATTAACTAAACACTCTCCTGTTTTCATGAAACATAATATAAATATGTAGGAGGGGTCAAATGTCAATGTATCTTTGAGGATTGTTCAGTACATTGCTTGACTGAGGGTATATAATCCTATGACAGTATGCAGTTGTCGATTATTTGTTGTATGGCTTTTATAATTTTTTTCAGAGGTTTGTATAGGTTTATCGTTTTTTTTCATTCGACCTTTGACCTGACCCCTGACCCTGTCCCTGTCCAGAGGCGGACCTGCGGATCGGGGACCTGCAGTGGGGCGACAGCGGCGTGTACTTCTGTAAGATCGTCATCGCCGACGACCTGGAGGGGAAGAACGAGGGCCAGGTGGAGTTACTGGTGCTGGGTAAGTGACCACAGGAAGTGAACCCCTCAGCACACAGGAAGTAAACATTCAACACAGGATGTCAAACCACCTCAACGAGTCAGGGATAGAACAGAAATTAAGAGCAATTTGAGCATTCTGTTGGGGCTATCTGTCCTCTCTTATTTTGAGGTCTTCTCTCGTCTGAAAGGATTTGGACTTTGGGAGTTGAGGGAATAGGAAACAAGTATACACTTATTTATTGTCTCACTTTCTGAGCCTTACCACAGCACCTAGTGTAAGTAAGTGTATGTGTTTGTTTGATATGGTTTGTAATGACGTGCTTTAATATAAATGTCCCGGCTCTGGAAGGCATCTACATTCCAAGTGCACTTACAACTGCTGCCATGACAACGGGCCGAAAAGGAGTCCGCTGCTGCTCTATGCGGTTCTGATCCTCTCTGAGAGGACCTATTGTTTGGCTGAGCTTACCGTTGTAGAACAGCAGACATAACTCATAGTGACATTTATAACCTCAAATATAGTGTCAGTATAGGCCAGGTAGACATAGGCTACATAACAGAGAGCTCACAACATATGTGGAATAAGGTCATTACAGGTCATTACACATACATTACAGAGAGTAGTTCTATGTAATTGTTGTGAGCTATGTAATCCACTTCTTAATTTGTTTCCATGGCAACATACTTTTTTTGGGGGGGGGTGAGACTAAAGCATGTTAAGGGTCAGTGGTGTAGCATGTTAAGGATCAGTGGTGTAACAGGTTAAGGGTCAGTGGTGTAGCATGTTAAGGGTCAGTGGTGTAGCATGTTTTGGGTCAGTGGTGTAGCATGTTAAGGGTCAGTGGTGTAACAGGTTAAGGTTCAGTGGCGTAGCATGTTAAGGATCAGAGGTGTAGCATGTTAAGGATCAGTGGTGTAGCATGTTGCTATTTAATGCCTCACTGGGGTGCCGTGCCGTCGGCAACATAGACCTAGAACTGTTGGGGTGTTAGGACCTAGTTGAACAATTATGCATCCATCCGTGAGTAACTCTGGTCTGTAATCACTCATTCACTCAGGACTTATTTATTCAGTTAGGTCTGTATATACATATTCATGTACAGTTGTTATATCATATCGCATGCAATATTGTAAGTAATTCTTGGACTTAACTTATGTCAGTTGTATCTTTTTTCATTGCTTTTAGTATATCGAATGTGCAATACGTGAATTTATCTGTAATTAAACCCTGCGCACTAAGGACTGTATTTTAAGGGAATTACTATTATTACCCTAAATTATATCATACACACATTTAGCTATTTAAGTATCTCTTGACTGGTGAGCTAGGAGAGCTCAGTGCATAGCATAAGGATGACTGTGCCCCCATGGTGGGACTGAGACTGAGTTCCTAAACTGTCTCCTTCTAAATTCGTTCCTCTTTCTCTCAGCTTTCCTTCCTGTCCTTCTCCTGTCCTCTCTTTCTCTCAGCTTTCCTTCCTCTCCTTCTCCTGTCCTCTCTTTCTCTCAGCTTTCCTTCCTCTCTCCTTCTCCTGTCCTCTATTTCTCTCAGCGTTCCTTCCTCTCTCCTTCTCCTGTCCTCTCTTTCTCTCAGCTTCCCTCCCTCTCACCATCTCCTGTCCTCTCAATTTTTCACTGCTTTTTATTTTTTTGTATTCTACTCGTTTTCCTCTACCCCTTCTTCCCTCTGTCTTCATTGTTCCTTCTCGCCTTCTCAATACAATTCCATTTAAATTTCATTTAAGGGCTTTATTGGCATGGGAAACATGTTAACATTGCCAAAGTAAGTGAAATAGATAATAAACAAAAGTGAAATAAACAATAACAAATTAACAGTAAACATTGCACTCACAAAAGTTCCAAAAGAATTAAGACATTTCAAATGTCGTACTGTAGTATGTCTATATAAAGTGTTAGAATGATGTGCAAATAGTTAAAGTACAAAAAGGAAAATAAATAAACATAAAAAATATATAGGTTGTCTTCTCTCTCTCCCTCCCTCCCATTATCCCTCACCTTCCCTTCTGAGGCACACAGTTTCTCCCTCCCTCCCTCTCCTCTCCTCTGAGGCATACAGTTTCTCCCTCCCTCCCTCTCCTCTCCTCTGAGGCATACAGTTTCTCCCTCCCCCCTCCCTCAATCCCTCAATCCCTCACCTTCGCCTATCAGAGGCACATAGTTTCTCCCCTCTCCCTCCCGGTCATCACAAGTTACGACAGCAACATGTCATAAACCTTGCCTATTTCTACAAAATGTGATTTTAAACGTAACTTTAACCCTAACCTTAACCACATTACTAACCTTATGCCTAACCCGAACATTAAATTAAGACCATAAAGCAAATGTTGGTTTTCATGAATCTTTACGATATTGACTTTGTGGCTGTGGTAACTAGTAGAAACCCTCCCTCCTCTCCTTTCTCACCTCCTTCCACTCTCAGAGGCACATAGTCTTTCACTCCCTCCTCCCTCACCTTCCCCTCTCAGAAGCACATAGTCTTTCACTCCCTCCCTCCTCTCCTCCCTCACCTTCCCCTCTCAGAAGCACATAGTTTCTCCCCTCTCTCAGGTTACTGAGCTTGGGAGTTTAGACTATCCCAACAGCTAGCAAACCTGTTGAACTAAAGAGGCCATTCACACTCAATTTAGTATTTATTTGTAAGCCTACATAAACACACACACACACACACACACACACACACACACACACACAAGCACACCCTTCATGTGTATAAACCAGGCGTTTTAGCATCCCCGTTGAACCTGTCTAAAGTAGAGATTAGAGTTAATTTATTTTGCCGTTTGGGTGAGGGCATGGTCCCGTTACAACACCATTCTCTCTCTCTCTCTCTCTCTCTCTCTCTCTCTCTCTCTCACTCGCTCTCTGCCTTTATCTCCCTGAACCTTTCTGTCTCCTCCTCTGTGTCTCTCTCACTCTCACGTTTAGCAGACAAAGCAGCCATTGTTACCATGGCGATAGCATTCGTCTGACCACCAGCTCTGATGGTTAATTGGTGTCCCAGAATTCTTCAGTGAAGTGTCTGTCCCTGTTAGACTCGGCACCATTTTCCCCACACTAGACTGGCGTAGTGTGTGTGAAGTGGGTCTGAAGCATCACACTTTGAACTTTGTCTTCACTCCTATTAACTTCTCTCAAATGTTTGAATCATGGGAAATTATTAATAATGATGATGATCACTTTGGCTTTAGCATCAGGTATTGAAGAATAGTTTGACTGTTCTTTTCCTGGACTCCTCTTTCGATTAATCTGTCTGGTAATCTCTATGCATGACTGTTAGTCAGTAATTGCCATCTGATTGGCTGATTTGCCTCACATTTGACCTCTGCCCTCCGCTACTTCCTGTCTGCAGAGCCTCACCTCTGTTCTCCTTCTCTCTGCAGGTAGGACAGGTGTGGTGGACGATCTCCTGCCTGAGTTTGATGTGGAGATTATGCCAGGTACGCCTACTCACCCGCTGGCTACTGTCTGTGTGTCTGCGTCTGTGTCTGCGTCTGTGTCTGTGTGTGCCAAAAATGGTGGCCTTTTCACCCCACCAGTTCCCCTCGGTGGCATCACCTGATCTGGCTCCGCTAACCCTGTTCTCTCACTCTCCAATCAGCTTCTGGGAATCTTGAATGATTTAACAACTGCAGAGTAACGGACAAATCAGCTTGTTGCCTCATCTTATATTCTGCCTCTGCGCAGTCAAGTATTAACTCACTATTAACTCACTATCACTGTCACAATCATATTCTTGCTACAGGACTTAAAGCATAGTGCACATTTAAAACTCTCCTCAATGGAGCAATGTTAGTTATTCACAAGAAACCCTACCCCCTCTCTCTTTTGAAGATGAGATCTCTCTCTGAAGAGGACCACTTGGGATTTGTGTTTTCACAAGGGGCTGACCAAAGTGGTGTGTTTGTCATTATTGGTCACGACCTGAGGAAGTTCAACATTAGTGTTGGGATGCTTTAGTGATGTGAGGCTGTGATAAGCCAGCAAGCCCTGCCTCGCTACACCCTGAGCATTGGAGGGTTATTATTACCATATATGTCAACGGTTATTACGGATGTGACGAGAGGACAGAGATGCAGAAGATGTAACTGTAGCAAGTTACATGTAGTAACTCACTCAAGTAACAAGATGTGTATCTCGACTGTTTGTGGGCTCTGTAGTCTAATTGATATGTGTCTGTGTTCCAGAGTGGGTGTTTGTGGGATCTGTAGTCCTGGGCAGTATCCTGTTCCTGTCGTTGATGGGGATCTGCTGGTGTCAGTGCTGCCCTCACTCCTGCTGCTGCTACCTCGACACATGCTGCTGCCCACGCCACCGTGAGTAACACATACACACACATTCACTTGCTTGCCTTTTTAAAAGTTTAGGATTTTCATTTTCTTTTTTATTGTTTTCCAGTCTATGAGGCGGGTAAGATGGTGAAGAGGGGCCAGCCTCCCCAGGTTGTTGTGCACCCCCCTTACTGCATCCCTGGGGTCCCCACCATGGTCCCCTTCACCCCGCTGTCCCTCGCTGACCCTAAGATGGTCTCCCTCCCCTCAGTGAAGAACAACCTGGCTGGGGGTGAGTGACCCGCCCCACACTTGTGCTCGTCTTGTCAGACTGCAGGAACTGGACACAGTTAGTTTTGCATGATATATCACAGTAACAATAACTACTGTTTGTAGAGGCTCACCTGAGTTAACTAACCCAGGGGTGTCACCTGCAGGGGGGCCGCCGATTGGGCACTCCCCTGCCCCCAACCGCCCTTAACAATATATAACCCCCCCCCCCCAAAAAGAATAAACCAAACCTGTTGACAAATTTCGACAGTGGAATTCATCATTAAAAAAACAACAATATATATATTTAAAAAAATATATATGTATATCATCGTCAGAGCTGCTGCGCGGCTCATTGAAAGTTGATTTGGATTTTTAGAGGGATTCATTTGAAGTTGTAGCAAGGTGGAGGGCTGTTTTTGAAGTTTGACAAGTTAACGGAGCTTGCAAGATTTGTTTGTTTGTTTGTATTACAAGTTTAGGGAGGTGGTCATCATGGCGGATAGTTCAGATGGAAGTTAAAACTCAATGAATGAGGATGGTATTTCATAGAACAAAACATTTACGATGGTTAAGAAAAAGCAAAAAAATAAGAGAGGGCATAAGTTTTTGTGTGTGTGTGTGTGTGTGTGTGTGTGTGTGTGTGTGTGTTTTTGTTTGTATAAGTGTGTTTTTACTGCGTCCGTGTACCACAGTATGTAGTGGCTATCGTCTCCAGCCCAATCACAGTCAGGAATCTATTAAGGTTTTGTACTACATAGAGAAGAAGCTGGGACAGTGTTCCTCTGCCAAGATGGCTCCTCCACAATGTAAGCCTGTATGGAGTCAGTAGTTCCTCTATAATCCCTTTGTGTGTGTGTGTGTGGGTTGGTCGGTGTGTGTGTACGTTTGTGTTTAATGTGTGTATCTTTGTTAGTAAAGGTTGGAGCCATCCTCATCAGAAACACTTTCCATGAACTATTAATTTCCCCATTGGTAACAAACCAACCCTAATTACCATCTACTGAGAGAATTCATCTGTGTTGAATCGGTCAAATATTGTTTGGTAAACTGCTTTATCTGTCAACATTAGCAAGTACAAGTTTTCTGTGTTATTGTAATATTTTAAAGTAGACTTTCACATAGTTATACCATGAGATCAGACTGACCGTTGTGGTGGGATGATGATGTCTTTAGAATACCTTTGGCCATGGATGAAGATTTACTGTCGATGAAAGACATCAGTGCATCAAGCTAAAGAAAGTTTTTGATATTTTCGTTTTAAGCCTATCCATACCCTTAACCCTTACCTTAACCATTCGGAGTTAATGCCTAACCTTAAACATTTGGTATTAATAGCTAAACGTAACCTTAAACACTTTGGCATCTGGAACAACTTAGAAATTTGACGTTTGAGAAACATGGATGAACGTCTCATTCTGATATGAGACTGTCAGAGCTTTTAATTAAGATCCTTCATTAGTACGATGAGGGCCATCAGCAAAAGCATTTGCTTTGGAAATAACCAATCTATATTTACACACTGATGTCTATGGCTATCAGATGTTGTTTGCATTAGGGGTGATATTTAATGATGTGTATGTGATTGGATTAGAAGTGTTGAAGCATAAACTAGCTGTGTAGCCTAATGATGGTGTTATAAATTCAAAACACTATTGTAAATAGAAGTGTGCTGCAAAGAAACTGGCTGCGAATACAGTTCATTTATAACATTGAAAAAACGTTTCTTGAAAGCAATAATGGTCTCCATAGTGATCTGTTGTCCCAGCAGCCAGTAGCCTATCAGAGCTCAGCTCTCTGCATGAGGGAGGGGACACGGATTTCCGGCAGACCTATCAGACAGTCCAGATGAACGCTCTCCAACCCATCGCTGATATCGATGACCAATCAGAGCTCATGGCAGCTCCCGTGCACAACAGTCGTCGACCCAGGCATTACCGTGGCAACCACACTGATGACGAGCAAGACAGCAGGTACCACTGAACTGGATCTACAGTACTCAAATTATCTCACCCGGTGTGTGTGTGTGTTTGTGTGTGTGTGAAAGAATAGGATGTTGTATAGGTATTGGACATCTTGTATTTGGTGTAGGACTAAAATGCTAGTTAGCACTGTCTGCCTGCATCTGTTTTATACTCTGATTCCCCCTGTCTGTCCTGTTCTGTTCTCCAGGTGGAACCCTCGTTCTGTGCACCTGGAGAGGAGGACATTGGGCACCAGGGGGCGCACCGGCTCTCTGGATGAGCTGGAGGAGTTTGCTATGTCCTACGGCCCCCGTGCCCGGAGGGGTGACCCCCGTGACCGGGACAGGGACTACAACCTGGAGCTAGGGGGGCGAGAGCACTACCCCCCGTACCGGGACCACAGCCCCCCTCGCCGTTTCCACGGAGACAGGGATGATGACTGGCGCCCCCGCCGCAGCCCGCCTCCGCAGAAGAGGAGGGACATGTGGGACGGCGACAGCGATCTCACCTCTCGCCCCCACCAGCATGCCCAGGGGGGGAGGGGTTACGATGACGCCTTCCTCAACGACTTATTGGAGCGCAAGGCGAGGGTGAGGGCAGAAGAGAGGGGGGAGAGAGGAAAGGGGCGGGCTGACGAGGACAGTGACACTCCCTCCAAGGGCAGTTCGAAGGGCAAGGGCAGTGACGGTTTCTACAGTCGGTCACCTAGCAACAGGCCCAAGGAGGATGACCCTTTGCCTCCATACTCAGAGCTGGAGATGGAAAGGTACCGGATGGTCAACCCAACCGTTGAACGTTACCGCATGGTCGAACCGCCCTCAGAACGATACCGCACCACTGACCAGGCCATGCAACCGTTCTCCTATACGCGTCCCCCTAAAGGACTGGCCCACACCTTACAGGAGGGCAGAGAGGACAGGGACAGCAACCGAAATATGGTGAGTTACCTGTAGGAGGGCCACGTTAAAGAACACCCTACCCCTAGAAGCTAGAAGAGCTCAGATGTAGAAAGCCCAGTAGCTCTAGCAGTCTCTAACAGACCACCAACTTTATACCCACCCAAGTGTCGAAGTATTACACCAACTGGATATGGTTGGATGGTTAAATCGTCTTTATTTTGTGGGTGTTCTTTTTTTAAACTATACTGTACAAAAATATAAACGCAACATGTGAAGTTTTGGTCCCTATGGTCCCCATGTTTCATGAGCTGAAATAAAAGATCCCAGACATTTTCCATAAGCACAAAAAGCTTATTTTTCTCAAATGTAGTGCACAAATTTGTTTACATCGCTGTTAGTTAGCATTTCTCTTTTACCAAGATAATCCATCCACCTGACAGGTGTGGCATATTAAGACGCTGATTAAACAGCATGATCATTACACAGGTGCACCTTGTGCTTGGGACAATAAAAGGCCACTCTAAAATGTGCCACAGATGTGAGGGAGCATGCAATTGGCATGCTGACTGCAGGAATGCCCACCAGAGCTGTTGCCAGAGTATTTAATGTTCATTTCTCTACCATAAGCCGCCTCCAACATTGTTTTAGAGAATTTGGCAATACGTCCAACTGGCCTCACAACTGCATACCACATGTAACCACGCCAGCCCAGGACCTCCACATCCGGTTTCTTCACCTGCGGGATCGTCTGAGACCAGCCACCTGGACAGCTGATGAAACTGAGAAGTATTTGTCTGTATTAAAGCCCTGTTGTGGGGAAAAACAAACTCTGATTGGCCTCCCAGGCCCACCCCAGGCCCACCCGTGCGCCCCTGCCTAGTCGTGAAATCCATAGATTAGGGCCTAATGAATTTATTTCAAATAACTAGTTTCCTTTTATGAACTGTAATTCAGTAAAATCGTTGAAATTGTTACATGTTGCGTTTATATTTTTGTTCAGTATATACAGTGCATTTGGAAAGTTTTCAGACCCCTTGACTTTTTCCACATTTTGTTACGTTACAGCCTTATTCAAAAATGTATCAATACCCCGTAATGACAAAGCAAAAAACATTTTTTTTATTTTAGCAAATTTATTTAAAATAAAAAGCTGAAATAAAATTTACATAAGTATTCAGACCCTTTACTCAGTACTTTGTTGAAGCACCTTTAGCATTGGTTACAGCCTTGAGTCTCCTTGGGTATGATGCTACAAGCTTGGGACACCTGTATTTGGAGAGTTTCTCCCATTCTTCTCTGCAGATCCTCTCAAGCTCTGTCAGGTTGAATGGGGAGCATCGCTGCACAGCCATTTTCAGGCATCTCCAGAGATGTTGGATCGGGTTCAAGTCCGGGCTCTGGCTGGGCCACTCAAGTACATTCAGAGACTTGTACCGAAGCCAATCCTGCATTGTTTTGGCTGTGTGCTTAGGGTCATTGTTCTTTTGGAAGGTGAATCTTCACCCCAGTCTGAGGTCCGTTCATTTTTCCCTCGATCCTGACTAGTCTCCCCAGTCCCTGCCGCTGAAAAACATCCCCACAGCATGATGCTGCCAGCACCATGCTTCACCGTAGGGATAGTGCCAGGTTTCCTCCAGACGTAACAGGCCAAAGTGTTCAATCTTGGTTTCATCAGACCAGAGAATCTTGTTTCTCATGGTCTGAGAGTCCTTTAGGTGCCTTTTGGCAAACTCCAAGCGGGGCGTCATGTGCCTTTCACCTCCCTGACCAAGGCCCTTCTCCCCCGATTGCTCAGTTTGGCCGGGCGGCCAACTCTAGGAAGAGTCTTGGTGGTTCCAAACTTCTTCCATTTTAGATTGATGGAGGCCACGGTGTTCTTGGGGACCTTCAATGCTGCAGAAATGTTTTGGTACCATTCCCCAGATCTGTATCTCGACACAATCCTGTCTCGGAGCTCTACGGACAATTCCTTCGACCTCATGGCTTGGTTTTTGCTCTGACATGCACGGTCAACTGTGGAACCTTATATAGACAGGTGTGTGCATTTCCAAATCATGTCCAATTAAATGAATGTATCACAGATGGACTCCAATCAAGTTGTAGAAACATCAAGGATGATCAATGGAAACAGGATGGATCTGAGCTCAATTTCGAGTCTTAAAGCAAAGGGTCTGAATACTGATGTAAATAAGGTATTTCAGTTTTTTATTTGTAATACATTTGCAAACATTTCTTAAAAACCTGTTTTCGCTTTGTCATTATGGGTTATTGTGTATACTGTAGATTGATGAGGAAAAACATTTATTGAATCCATTTTAGAATAAGGCTCTAGCATAACAAAATGTGGAAAAAGTCAAGGGATCTTAATACTTTCCGAATGCACTGTATAAATCAAAAGTCTTTCATATCGATTGGTTGTTATGTGAAAAGAGAGGCAGGAAGCACTATTTTGATGTTCTAATTTAGATCAATATTTCGTAAATATGTCAAGAAAACCTTCAGGATGTTATCTTGAGGCCAAAAATAATGCATGTTCTGTATGGGATTGTATCATGTTTTCTTGGAACTCACTCACAGACGTTACTAACAGAGCATGAGCTGCATGATTGCAGGGTCTCTAACATGGCTCTTGGTGTTTTTCTTTAACAGACCCCTGCTCTGAGCAGAGACTCTCTCATAGTGTGACACGCCAGAGAGAACTCCAGCCTGTGCCTGCAGTATTGAGAATCACACATCATCACTTACTTAAAACACCATGCATCAGCCTGGGAGAGACTAATTGATCATCCTCAACATCAACAACCTGAATAGGCTTATCCAATAGAAGGCTTCAATCACGAAAAGACAATGGAACATGCATTGTTTATGCATTGATTAAGGAACATTTGGACACCATTTTGTTTGTATGCGTGTTGAGCATGCATGCATTACACACACACACACACCATTTGAATGGGTGTGTATGGGTGCAACGTGTGTGAAGCATTTGTGTGGATGTGCACTGTACTGTATGCCCATATTCAGGTTTATCTATGAAACTCAAACCAAGCATTCCACAGAGCAGTCCCCCTCTTAGGGGTATTGGTAGGTATCGATTGATAGGTGTTGATTAGGTGTGGAGGGATAGCTAGGATAAGGGGTTAGAAAAAAGGAAAGAAGTAATCAAAGAAACAATTCATTTGTGTTAAGTGCAGGATTGTTTTGATAAATTCTAAACATCTATATTTGCCAATACTCCCCCATATGTCATACATTTTATCAGACTATATGAAACATAATAGGTGTCAGTTGTGCCATAAAAAAAAGGCAACTCAGGTTCACCTGCCTTCATTGTGTGTGTGTATCATGTACTGTACCTACTGAGCTTGAATTTGTATTACAGATTTGCAATTGCACTGTAATGGTATTCTTTATTAGCTCCCAGTATTAATTGAGCAGGCCTTTATTGGCCACAGGTAACTGTGGTTTGAAACTGTGTCATTCAGCCATAACAGATGTTTGCATTTCACTTGTTTGACATTGATGGTTTTGATATAAACACTCGTTGCCTATCTTAGATTGTGCCATTGTGTGTAATTACTATGCCCTTTTATGTGTGTTTACATTGGATAAGGAGCGTGTGTTTTTTATCGCTATCTATGTTAACCGCTAAATACACACAGTGCTTGATCATAGCTTTATTTACACACACAAACACCACAAACATACACAAGTAAGCCTTTTCCGTCAATTACCATTTATTTAGCACATTTTCACACATGCAGATGTGCTTTTACAACAATGATTATCCCTTATTCCATAAGACATCAGTGGCTGAAGTGTCTGTCCCTTCTGAATGTGCGACAGCGCTGAGCATTGGTCACAATGTTGACCATGACAAATAGGGTGAAACAGGAAATATAACAGGATTCTAGATTCCACAAGGACGGACCAAGATGCGTGCGTTCCAGGATGACATCACAATACCTGGAAGGAAACTTTCGCTTCAGCGGCTTGACAGGTGAAGAATCCCTCTTCACTGTACAAATAGTGTATTTTGTTTATAAAGCACATTTCACAAGGTCTCAAAGCTCTTTACATTGGGTTCAGAAGACCTGTTGAGAGTGGAACTCAAGCTGGCCTGTTTTTGTGTTGACTGAATAAAGCTTGATTGCGTTAATAGTTGCGAAACTATTAACGCAAAAGCTCTCCAAGGCTTGTTTAACGTCATCACCCTTCAATGCTGGGACTTGGCCAAACTTTATAAAGAGACTTTCTACCACCAGTGTTGATAGAGCCTTAGAATAGAACCACACCAACAGTATGAATAGAGCCTTAGAATAGAACCACACCAACAGTATGAATAGAGCCTTAGAATAGAACCACACCAACAGTCCCTGAACCCCCCAGCAACAATCAACCCTCCTTTCAGAGAAGGGTGGTCTGCAACAATGCTGCGAACTCCTCTCCAGTCTCCACAGTGCTGAGGCCTGGGCCTATTCTTCCAGCCTGTAGATATCCCAATTCACATGGAAATCCTGCAGGCTCCAGTGTTTTGTGTGTTTAAGGACTGTTATCATGGAATTTCCGAACTGCTGGAGGTGCAAATATGCTTGGCATTAAGACACACATCCACGACAGACAATAAAGAGGACATAGCTGGGGCTCCTTCAATGTAAATCATATTACTGGCTGGCTGACAGTCCACGACTACTGCACAATATGCTGAATCATCCATCTAATGTTGTAAATTATATTCTGGTTGAGTCAGAGGTTGCATAGTACTGGAGCTCTCAAAAGGCCAAACATGAGTCACTGTGCTTGGACCCTAACTGTTCAATGTCTCTCTATGTTCTCAATTATCTGGATACACCCTTTAATGTAATTTGTTTCACATGGGTCTAGGTTATTTTAGATTATTCAATATTATTTCCAAGTAGGTCAAGTGCCTCAGCCAGGGTACAAATACAAGCCTACAACATTTCTGTGGTAGATCACACAAGTAGATGCTGTCTGCATTGTTTGTCACCTTGTGGAGGTTGTGAAGTAAAATGAACAAAAATATAAAACGCAACATGTAAAGTGTTGGTCCCATGTTTCATGAACTGAACAAAGAAATCACAGACAACACAAAAGCTTATTTCTCTCATATTTTGTGCAAACATTTGTGTTACATACCTGTTAGTGAGCATTTCTCTTTTGCCAAGATAATCCATCCACCTGACAGGTGTGGCATATCAAGAAGCTGATTAAACAGCATGATCCTTACACAGGTGCATCTTGTGCTGGGGACAATAAAAGGCCACTTTAACATGTGCAGTTGTGGCTGCCAAGTGGGTGGGCCTATGCCCGCCAAGGCTGAACCCCTGCCCAGTCATGTGAAATCCATATATTAATGAATTTATTTCAATTGACTGATTTCCTATGAACTGTAACTCTAAATCTTTGAAATTGTTGCATGTTGCGTTTATATTTTTGTTCAGTGTATATTGCATTGGATATAATCACGTGTTAACAAAGAAAACAAATCTGATGTGTGTGCAGTCTGGTGTTGATCTTAAGTTGATATTAGAAAGATCACTACTTTTTCTATGATACGCCAATAGCTAAAGATATCTGATTTTCTCAAGGTGCTCTATGTATAAAGGCATTTCCATAGGGTTTATATTAAGATAATTCATTTCAAAGTCCTAGGTCTATTTCCCCGAACTATTTGATACATTTAGGCCTATATATATAAAGAAAACTAGTTTCCACGTGCACGAGCCTTCCATATCAATTTTATTGGGGTATTGCACCTGTTACGGCTCGAGGTGGTGTCAGTGATGTCACCTGAAGCTGGGGGATGGGATTGGGAACGCGCGGAGGGCCTCTGCCTGGGAAAGTTGCCTCGACACCTGTAGGCGAGTAGGCTCATCACAAAAACTAGGACTTCTATTTACATAAAAAGAAGAAAGTACACCGATGAAGGGTTGCTTCGACAAATGTCGCATGGTTTTATCAAAATAATTGTTTATTTCTGTATCGATTGACTAAAGGTTGGTCGTCTTTTAGAAGCTTCCGCGTTGGAATGGTGAAGAACAAAATGGGAACTATTATCTTGCTTGGGCTTCTGCTTGGTTTCCTGCCAACAGGTAAGGTTTTTAATCTAAAAGCGCTTTTGGATACGCCTCTGACATGTATCGAACTGTATTAGTTACAAAACACAGTTACATTTTTCGTTGTCTTGATTCTTTCGAAAATAAGCATGTTAGAATAAATTAATAATCGACAGGTGTAAACATCACAAGTCGCGGTCACGTGACCGTAGGGTGTTTACTTGTTGTCAAGCAGATGGGTGTTCTAGAATCTAGACAATTAATTTACTTTCTACCTTCTCATATTAAACGTTGCTATACATTATTGTCAGAATACTAATTTGCAGTTATGTACACAAATTAAGAATTTTGAAAAACAGTTTGTATTAAACATTTGAATGCTCACACATATCCTTTTTTCTCTTTTTACTATCCTCGCATTCTTTCTCTCTGCTCTGTCTTTCAGAGGTGTTTTCCATCCAAGTGATTGTTCCTCAGACAGAGAGGAGTACTGCTCTCTTTGCCTCTGTCATCATACGCTGTGACTACTCCACCTCTGCCAATGTACAGGACGTCCTGGTCACCTGGCGCTACAAGTCCTTCTGCAAGGACCCCGTGCTGGAATTCTACTCCACAGGTGAGATATTAAAGGACAGGTGAGGGCTGCATGGACACTAGTGTAGCCCTCCCCCTGTCTATACGTCATCATAGTCTTCTTATGATGGGGCTGTGGTGATTGTGATGTCATAAATCAAACTAAAGAGCTTGTGAGGTAACAACAGGGCTGTGGAGATTGTGCTGTCATAATGGGAATATGACAATTGGAATGTCATAATGGAGCAGCAGAGATTGTGATGTATAATTGTATAGTGATGCCATAATGAGGCTTTGAAGATTGTATGATGTCTTAGTGGTACTGTTGAGATTGGGATACCAATGTGATAATGGAGCTGTTGGTGTACAGTGATGTCATCATAATGCTTCCATTCTCCTCCTGCTGTAGCCTATCAGGCTGCTCTGCAGCTGGGCCAGGACCCAGCCAATGACTGTCCAGACCGCCAGCGCACCGTTCGCACCGTCATCCAGAAGAAGGGCACCAATGAGGCCACCCTGGGCTCTGAATATCGGGAGCGCAAAATATCCATCCAAAACAGTGAGTGTGACCCCAACATATCCATCCAAAACAGTGAGTGTGACCCCAACATATCCATCCAAAACAGTGAGTGTGACCCCAACATATCCATCCAAAACAGTGAGTGTGACCCCAAAATATCCATCCAAAACAGTGAGTGTGACCCCAACATATCCATCCAAAACAGTGAGTGTGACCCCAACATATCCATCCAAAACAGTGAGTGTGACCCCAACATATCCATCCAAAACAGTGAGTGTGACCCCAACATATCCATCCAAAACAGTGTGTGTGACCCCAACATATCCTTCCAAAACAGTGAGTGTGACCCCAACATATCCATCCAAAACAGTGAGTGTGACCCCAACATATCCATCCAAAACAGTGTGTGACCCCAACATATCCATCCAAAACAGTGAGTGTGACCCCAACATATCCATCCAAAACAGTGAGTGTGACCCCAACATATCCATCCAAAACAGTGAGTGTGACCCCAACATATCCATCCAAAACAGTGAGTGTGACCCCAACATATCCATCCAAAACAGTGAGTGTGACCCCAACATATCCATCCAAAACAGTGAGTGTGACCCCAATATATCCATCCAAAACAGTGTGTGATCCCAACATATCCATCCAAAACAGTGAGTGTGACCCCAAAATTGAGGAAGATCCCAATTCTCAGATTTCTAAACGTTATCATGTATAGTAATTCTCAGATTTCTAAATGTTATCATGTATAGTAATTCTCAGATTTCTAAATGTTATCATGTATAGTAATTCTCAGATTTCTAAATGTTATCATGTATAGTAAGTGTGTGTGTGTGTGCCTGCCCCTGCCCTCCATAGAGGCCGACCTGGTTATGAATGAGGTGATGTGGTGGGATAACGGCGTATACTTCTGCTCCATCGACGCACAGGGAGACACTACGGGAGACTCAGACCGTGAGGTCAAACTCATTGTTTACCGTAAGTGACTACAAATGTTTTTTTGTTTTTTTTCAGGATGCGTTAAACACTCCAAATGTTCACTTACACATAGCTGTGTACATGTAGGGCAACCAAATGTATGTACTTGCATGTTTCACCAATGCATTGAGCTCCATGGGGTGCCTGTGGCGCATCATTAAAAAGTGCCCTTATGTTTGGGGACCAACTGTGCAACTAATGTGTTACACAATAGTGGGGCATGTTTCATTCTTCCATAACTATGTTAACTTCCTCTAATTAATTTGAGGCCCAGAGGTTCTCTATGTAAAACATGCATTCAGCAAACAGTACACCGTGTAATGGTCTACTTTGTCTTCATAAGAATGTGAGTGACATATCAGTGTAGTGACTGTTGTCTGTTTGTGGCACTTTAAATACAATGTGAGGTACACAGCAAACAAATAAAAATTGGCCAATCCCAAATCAACTCCACTACCCACTATGCACTTCTGTAGATCTGAAAGGATGGCATAGGTACAGTATAAACAAATTGATATTAGCTCCAACACAGCATGCGGCAGAGGCATGTGTCAACACAAATCGAAGTGCGAGGGGAAGGGGTCGGTTTGGGATTCAGCCCACTGCTCTCTCCTCTGTGTTGCTAAATACAGTGCCTTCAGAAAGTATTCACACACCTTGACTTTTTCCACATTTTGTTGTGTTACAGCCTGAATTAAAAATGTATCAAATTTAGTTTTTTTTTGTCACTGGCCTACAAACAATACCCCATAATGTCAAAGTGGAATTATGTTTTTAGAAATGTTTACAAATTACCAAGCAAAAATATAAACCAAATGTAACCATTTCAATGATTTTACTGAGTTACAATTCAAATAAGGAAGTCAGTCAATTGAAATAAATTCATTAGGCCCTACTCTTTGGATTTCACATGACTGGGCAGGGGTTCAGCCATTGGTGGGCCTGGGCGGGCATAGGCCCACCCACTGGGGAGCCAGGCCCAGCCAATCAGAATGAGCTTTTCCCCACAAAAGGGTTTTATTACAGACAGAAATAGTTCTCAGGCCTCCCAAGTGGAACAGCTGTTTAAGTCACTGCATCGCAGTGCTAGCTGCGTCACTATAGATCCTGGGTCGATACCGGGCTGTGTCGTAGCCGGCCGTGAACGGGAGACCCATGAGGTCGTGCGCAATTAGCCCAGCGTTGTCCGGGTTAGGGGTCCTCAGCCTAAATAAGTTCAGGAGTAAACATTTTCTCAACAAGTCACATAAGTTGCATGGACTCACTCTGTGTGCAATAAAAGTGTTTTAACATGATTTTTGAATGACTACCTCATCTCTGTACCCAACACGTTAAAGGTCCCTCAGTCGAGCAGTGAATTTCAAACACTGATTCAACCACAAAGTCTAGGGAGGTTTTCCAAGGGCAGCTATTGGTAGATGGGTAAAAATTTAAAAAAGCAGACATTGAATATCCCTTTGAGCATTGTGAAGTTATTAATTACATTTTGGATGGTGTATCAATATACCCAGGCACTACAAAGAGACAGGCGTCTTTCCTAACTCAGTTGCCGGAAAGGAAGGAAACCGCTCAGGGATTTCATCATGAGGCCAATGGTGACTTTAAAACAGTTACAGAGTTTAATGGCTGTGATAGGAGAAAACTGAGGATGGATCAACAACATTGCAGTTACTCCACAATACTAAACTAAATGTCGGAGTGAAAAGAAGGAAGCCTGTATAGAATATAACTTTATATCCTGAATACAAAGCCTTATGTTTGGGGCAAACACATTACTGAGTACCAAGCATGGTGGTGGCTGCATCATTTTATGGATATGCTTGTCATCCGCAAGGACTAGGGAGTTTTTTGAATGTTCCTGAGTGGCCTAGTTGCAGTCTTGACTTAAATCGGCTTGAAAATCTATGGCAGGACTTTAAAATGGCTGTGTAGCAATGATCAACAACCAACTTTTGAAGAATTTAAAAAAGAATAATGTGCAAATAATGTACAATCCAGGTGTGCAAAGCTCTTAGAGACTCACCTAGAAAGACTCACAGCTGTAATTGCTGCCAATACAGAAATACATTTAGATATGTCTGTATTTCATTTTCAATAAATTTGCTAAAATGAAAGAAACTTGTTTTCATTTCGTCATTATGGGGTATTGTGTATAGGTGGGTGACAGAAAAACACAACAAAATGTGAAATATGTCACTGTGTATGAATACTTTCTGAAGTCACTGTATGTGTCCTACATGACTTCTTGACCTCTGTTCCAGATTGGCTGACGGTGCTGTTCATCATCATCGGGGCTCTGCTGCTTATCATGCTGTTCTGTATCTGCTGTTGTCAGTGCTGCCCCCAGAGGTGCTGCTGCTACGTCCGCTGTCCATGCTGCCCACAGACCTGCTGCTGCCCTGAGAAAGGTACCACACACACACACACACACACACACACACACACACGAGCGAGCACACACACGAGCAGTGATAGACACTCTTATTCACACCTCTCCTCTCTCCCCAGCGGTGATGCAGCACAGGATGATGCGAGATGCCCAGAAGGCCATGGCCCCCTGGATGCATGGCCAGCCCATCTACGCACCCATCAGCAACCACTCCTCCCAGGGCAACCCAGTGATGTACTCAGGTCAGTCTTATAATGGTGTTAGTTTTACCCTCTCCTGAACTCCGGTCAATGTTATAATGTTGTACCCTCAAGGTTCCTCAGCAGCACCACCTTGTTAAAAAATCCTGGGGAGAATCCTGACCATACATGCTGTGAAACGATCTACTGGTCTCAGGTCAGTCTTATAACTGTGCTAATGCTGTGTGATTTGTTATGTCTCCAGGCTCGTTCTCTGATGGGTACCCTACCAAGCCCAACTTTGTCATGACTCCAATGGGCCCCTCGTCCCTGCCCCTCCAGCAGCAGCCTCCCCCTATCCCCCAACACCACATGCCCCAACACCAATACGGTATCCGCCACGGTAACGGCAGCGTGCACGGCGGGAGCGAGCACGGCACCAACCAGATGCTGGACTTCCTGGAGAGCCAGGTGAGGGGGGTGCACAGCCAGATGCCCCCTCCCCCTCATCATCAGCACTTGCCCCTTCAGGCCCACCAGTACCAGCCCCAGGGAATCCCCCAGGGGGTCCCCTTCACGGCCGGCCCCCCCAGCATGCTGTCTGCCCTGGATGAGATGGGGATGAGGGGGGTGGAGAGGAGGGTGATCACCTTGCCTCCCATTGTCCAGCGGGTCCCTAGTTTCTCCTCTCGCAGGGGGACTGGAGGGGGAGGCGGAGGGACCAGTGGCGCACCCAGAATATCCAGCGGCAGCTCCAACCGCACAAGGGGTGGCGGGCGTTACAGTGACAACCGGCGTGACAAACACGGCCCCTCCCCTCTGCGGCAAGGCATCCTGCGTAGCTACAGCGATGAGTCCGACTGGGATGACCGGAGTGGAGGGCCGAGGAGGGAGGGGCAAGGTTCAGCCGGGAGGAGGACCGGGGTGTCTGGGTCAGCGCCACGGTCCCGTAGTCGTGACGACATAATAGAGGAGCTGCGTCGGTCGGCCCCCGCCAGGCGAGACAGGAGCCACTCTCCTCCCCGTCGACAAGGGTCCTGGAGCTCGGATGAGGAAGACAGCAGGAGGGGCGGAGGAAGGGGAGGCAAGGGGAAGCTGTGGCCAGGGAAACCCCCCAGCTACTCCTCCATCGAGATCCAACACGGTAACAGGAGGAACTACGACCGCTACTCCGTAAGAAACAAACACGAGTGCCGACTCACACCCATATAACATTGTATACTCACACATACAGATCAGGTTCACACTGTCCTGTAACAGACATACTACAAGAATAGGATGGTACAGTGCACACACACACACACACACACATCCACAGACATTCACATGCACTCATTTGACCACACAAATGTAAACACTACTGAACAGATTTCTTCACCCTCACTCTCTCCCCATCCCTCCCTCGCTCTCTTCCCTTCCCTCCCTCCCTTGCTCTCTTCCCATCCCTCCCTCCCTCGCTCCGTTCCCATCCATCCATCCCTCCCTCTCTCCCTCGCTCTCTTCCCATCCATCCCTCCCTCCCTCGCTCTCTTCCCATCCATCCCTCCCTCCCTCGCTCTCTTCCCATCCATCCCTCCCTCCCTCGCTCTCTTCCCATCCATCCCTCCTTCCCTCGCTCTCTTCCCATCCATCCCTCCTTCCCTCGCTCTCTTCCCATCCATCCCTCCTTCCCTCGCTCTCTTCCCATCCATCCCTCCTTCCCTCGCTCTCTTCCCATCCATCCCTCCTTCCCTCGCTCTCTTCCCATCCATCCCTCCCTCCCTCGCTCTCTTCCCATCCATCTCTCGCTCTCTTCCCATCCATCCCTCCCTCGTTCTCTCGCTCTCTTCCCATCCATCCCTCCCTCGTTCTCTCGCTCTCTTCCCATCCATCCCTCCCTCGTTCTCTCGCTCTCTTCCCATCCATTCCTCCCTCGTTCTCTCTCTCTCTACCCATCCTTCTCTCTCTCTCGCTCTCTACCCATCCTTCTCTCTCTCTCGCTCTCTACCCATCCTTCTCTCACTCTCTCGCTCTCTCCCCATCCTTCTCGCTCTCTCTCTCCCCATCCTTCTCTCTCCATCCCTCTCTCCCTCCCCATCGCTCTCGCTCTCCCTCCCCATCCCTCCCTATCCCTCTCTCTCTCTTCCATCTCTCTCTCTCTCTCCCCATCTCTCTCTCTCCATCTCTCTCTCTCTCTCTCTCCCCATCCCTCTCTCTCTCTCTCTCTCTCTCCCCATCCCTCTCTCTCTCCCATCTCTCTCTCTCTCTCTCTCTCTCTCTCTCCCCATCTCTCTCTCTCTCTCTCTCTCCCCATCTCTCTCTCTCCCCATCCCTCTCTCTCCCCATCCCTCTCTCTCTCTCTCTCCCCCCATTTCTCACGCTCTCCCCATCCCTCTCTCTCCCCATCGCTCTCTCTCTCCCATCGTCTCTCCCTGTCTGCCTTTATCTTCCAGGATAAGAGTTCTCGTAGTGGTACCAGTGTGGTGATCTGAAACCTGCCTGTCTGCCTTTGGACGAGAAGTGACAACAGTGGAAGAGAAGTTAAGAAAATTGGTTCTAAACCAAAAGGATTATTAAGCGTCCAGAGACATGATAGTCCGGCATCCCATTGTGACATAACTACGGGTCTCTGAGACCACTGCCCAAACGCGCATCGTGCCCAAAATTCTCAACCAACATGGCTCTGCGTATGCATCCTCTATTAATTTGAATGTGTTGATAATTGGAGAAATTGCTTGAGCCACGCTGAGTCATGCTGAGAATTGAAAGTATGAAAGCTAACGGTCCAATATTCTAGAACACACATACACGTTTTGGACTCTGATAGACGCTTAAGGATGTATTGTAATAAGGTGACTCAGCTGCCTTTTATACCTGTACAGACTTAGAGCTTAAACAGTACTTATGTAATGCTGTACTTTATATAGAATGGGATTGAACGGCAAGGTGTATATCCAGGTAGTGAGGAAGGGCTAGAATACCGGAATCTTATGGCACATATTTTGGAGACATCTAATAATTCCAGGGTTTTTCTTTATTTTTACTATTTTCTACATTGTAGAATAATAGTAAAGACATCAAAACTATAAACATATGGAATCATGTAGTAACCAAAAAAGTGTTAATCAAATCAAAATATATTTGAGATTCTTCAAAGTAGCCACCCTTTGCTTTTATGACAGCTTTGCACACTCTTGGCATTCTCTCAACCAGCTTCATGAGGTAGTCACCTGGTATGCGTATCAATTAACAGGTTTGCCTTGTTAATTTGTGGAATTTCTTTCCTTCTTAATGCGTTTGAGCGAATCAGTTGTGTTGTGACAAGGTAGTGGTGGTATACAGAAGATGGCCAGATTTGGTAAAAGACCAAGTCCATATTATGGCAAGAACAACTCAAATAAACAAAGAGAAACGACAGTCAATCATTACCTTAAGACATTAAGGTCAGTCGATCTGTAAAATTTCAAGAACCAGTCGCAAAAACCAACAAGCTCTATGATGAAACTGGCTCTCATGAGGACCCCCACTGGAAAGGAAGAAACTGAGTTACCTCTGCTACAGAGTTCAAGTAACAGACACATCTCAACATCAACTGTTCAGAAGAGACTGAGTGAATCAGCCCTTCATGGTCGAGTTACTGCAAAGAAACCACTACTTAAGGACACCAATAAGAAAAAGAGACTTTAGATTTTTGGTTCCAACTGCCGTGTCTTTGTGAGACGCAGAGTAGATGAACGGATGTCTCCGCATGTGTGTTTCCCACCGTGAAGCATGGAGGAGGAGGTGTGGGGGTGCTTTCCTGGTGACACTTAGCCAGCATGGCTACCACAGCATTCTGCAGCGATACGCCATCCCATCTGGTTTGCGCTTAGTGGGACTATCAATTGTTTTTCAACAGAACAATGACCCGACACACCTGCAGGCTGTATAAGGGCTATTTGACCAAGAATAAGTGTGATGGAGTGCTGCATCAGATGACCTGGCCTCCACAATCACCCAACCTCAACCCAATTGAGATGGTTTGGGATGAGTTAGACTGCAGAGTGAAGCAAAAGCAGCCAACAAGTGCTCAGCATATGTGAGAACTCCTTAAAGACTGTTGGAAAAGCATTCCAGGTGAAGCTGGTCCAGACAAAGGGTGGCTACTTTGATGAATCTCAAATATAAAATATATTTTTGTTTGTTTAACACATTTTTTTTTAACACAACTTTTGACTGTGTGGGTGTGTCTCATTACACACACACACACACACACACACACAGTACCATATTAGTTGTAGAGTATACAATGTTTTGTTGTAGACTGTAGTGTATGACGGTTTCTTGTTCAGGTTTCCCCAAGTACCTCTGTTTACAGTTTGTTGAATTTTAGTCTGTGGTGGTGGTGGGATAAATTATTATTTTGGTCTTGTACTTGGGATTTAAATTAAGTCAAGTGAAATCATCATTGGCCTTGCTTTAAATTGTATGTTCGAGATGCTGAGCCTTATACTTTTGCATGTCAAAACCGTCTCTGAATTTCTTAGAGGAAAATATATGACAGATTGAGATGCTTTAGTTAAATGAAGTGCTGTATGTCTGCTTACAGTATGTATAGATTTTTGCATTTAAAAAAATGTGTTGTACTGGGAATATACTGTAACTAACACTTTTTAAATAAATAGGTTTAGAGAACTTTATTTTTAATAAAAACGTTTATCTTCTCTGGTTCCTCAGATGATATTATATGATATTATAAACTAATAATACACTGAACAAAAATATAAATGTAACATGTACAGTGTTGGTCCCATGTTTCATGAGCTGAAATAATAATTGGCCAACAATTTGTTTACATCCCTGTTGGTGAGCATTTCTTCTTTGCCAAGATAATCTATCCACCTGACAGGTGACATATCAAAAAGCTGGTTAAATGGCATGATCATTACACAGGCACCTTGTGCTGGGGACAATAAAATGGCACTCTAAAATGTGCAGTTTTGTCACACAACACAATACGACAGATGTCTCAAGTTTTGAGGGAGTGTGCAATTGGCATGTTGACTGAAGGAATGTCCACCAGAGCTGTTGCCAGAGAATTAAATGTTAATTTCTCTACCATAAGCAGCCTCAACGTCGTTTTAGAGAATTTGGCAGTACGTCCAACCGGCCTCACAACCACAGACCGTGTAGGCGAGCGGTTTGCTGATGTCAACGTTGTGAAAAGAGTGCCCCATGGTGGCGATGGGGTTATAGTATGGGCAGACATAAGCTATGGACAACTAACACAATTGCATTTTATCAAATGCAATTTGAATGCACAGAGATACCATGATGAGAACCTGAGGCCCATTGTCATTCATCCACCGCCATCACCTTGTATTTCAGCATAATTCCTGGAACCTGAAAATAGCCCAGTTCTTCCATGGCTTGCATACTCACCAGACTATGCTCTGGATCTACATGTACGACAGCGTGTTCCAGTTCCCGCAACTTCGTACAGCCATTGAAGAGGAGTGGGACAACATTCCACAGGCAATAATCAACAGCCTGATCAACTCTACACGAAGGAGATGTGTTACGCTGCATGAGGCAAATGGTGGTCACACCAGATACTGACTGATACTGACAGTATCCACGCCCCTACCTTTAAAAAAAAAAAGTACCCAATTGTAGGATTTTACTGGGTGACTCACTTTTACTTGAGTATGACAATTGGGTACCTTTTTTTTTTTTAAGTACCCAATTGTCATACTCAAGTAAAAGTGAGTCACCCAGTAAAATCCTACTTGAGTAAAAGTCTAAAAGTATTTGGATTTAAATATACTTAAGTATCAAAAGTAAATGTAATTGCTAAAATATACTTAATCAAAAGCAAAATTACAAATCATTTAAACAGTCTTTAAACAGTTTGCCTTTAAACAGCATGTCATGGCTTTAGAAGCTTCAGATAGGCTAATTGACATAATTTGAGTCAATTGGAGGTGTACCTGCGGATGTATTTCAAGGCCTACCTTCAAACTCTGTGCCTCTTTGCTGATCAAAAGAAATCAGCCAAGACCTCAGATGGTTCTGTGACAAACGATGAATTAGTTATTTTTACAATTTTAACTGGCTTTTGGCGAATATCTGTTGTCCGAATGTGTGAATATAAAACCAACTTTACCTCGGTATTTTACACTGGCTGTCCATTGGTTTCAAAAACAATGATTCATTAGCGGCTTAAATTTATTGAATTCAACCATTATTGGGTTCAAATTTACATTTGTGAACAGCCATCCACCAAAACCACAATCTGTAACGCGCAAATCCCTAAATGAGAGAGCAGCAGTGAGATGCACATCAATGCGCTATGTAGATATCAATAATAAGTGATATCCGTATCGCCGTAGACAACACCACTGCTGTAATCCTTACCTATTTTATTTTAGCTGATAACGGATTTAAGTAGTAGGCCTACTTTAAAGTATTTTTACTCAAGTAGGCTACTTTACCTCACTGATTCCCAGTCGTTTGAAATCCATAGATTAGAGCACTTATGAATGTATTTCAATTGACTGATTCCCTTATGTGAAATGTAACTCAATACAGTCTTAGAAATTGTTGCGTTTATATGTTTGTTTAGTATAGTTTGAGACATACTGTACATTAGATTCAAATTCTAGTAGAGTTATTATATTTGCCCAGCAGAGGGAGACTGCTTTGTACAGTACTTCTCTCCATGTGGTGCGCTCCTTGTAACGTCGGCACTAATTCTCGATGTCTCTGGGTATAACGTACAGCTAAATCTGGAGGTTCTTATTGGAAGTAATAACATCTGGCTGGTGACTCAGCCTTGCAGACTGGACAGAAACTCCCTAGCAGGGCAATAAAGTACCATATATGGTAGTGAAATATATTTCGTTTTGTCTAGGGAACAAAATAACTTTACAGAGATTGATTTGACTGTCTTCTGTCAACATCTATTTTTCACTTACACTGCAACGGTCTGTATGACATAATTACGACGGCAAGATGTAGTGTTTTCCTCTGTAGCTTCTTAAATAGACAATAACATCCCCAGCCAGTGAATACGGAGGATAAAGAGCATATATTTAAGTCAGTTACGTGGACATTATCAAATACATACAGGGCTAAATACAGTACACCGAGACAGGGGGGGAGGGGCGTAGAGTAGCGGGTTGAAGGGAAGGTCCCAAATGTTTTTGTTTGTCTACGAACATCCATGAGCATCATTTCCCTTTATCTGATTGGTCGGCCGTGACGAAATAGGCGGTTCTACTGCATGAAAGCTAGGGACTACAGTCTCTGGTGAACGCGTCAACGTCATAGAAGCTTCTATCAGCTGTTTAGACCATTCTTCGCAACATCCACTGATAAAAACGTTAGCGACGGAGAGAGACTGTCGTCTGCCACCCCAACCTTAAGAAGATTGAGCTTTTTGCAGATAGGAACTCAAGGGCAGCGTCAAATCGTTTTCAGGTAGCGAGCTACGCAGTTTGTTTTGTAAATAAATGTTTGTGTGCAGTTGTCTATATTTGGAGCTCCAGCTATAGCGTTACATTTCACAACTAGGTCTACATAGAACAGAAACCTGCCCATTAGGATGGATACTGATAAACATTGCGTTTACACTGCCAGCATCATCGTGGCACCTGTTGTTTACCCACTGCGAGTGTATCTAGCCATAAAGGGATATATTCAAGGCCTAAATTCGTTAACTATATGTGGAGGGCAACCTTGTGGAACTTGAATATGCTATGCATGTTGTTTGCATGGAATTCTAGGTCGTTTGTCTTGTGATTTAGGACATCGCCAACCGATATGTAACCATGGCAGTGCTTGACTTGGGCAGGAGATCACAGATGCTGAGTACCGGTGTCGTGCTGAAAATCTCCCCCCTGCCAGAATTCTTCCCCCTTACGCGCATACACACACTCCTTCATTGCTGCGACTTGCTTACTAGTTGAGATCTCTGCTCTTCACTCCGTTGTCAGTTTAGACTACATTTCACTGATTTTACCTAAATCCGCTACTGCTGAGTACACTTTCAAAAATACTAGTCGAATAAGACATGGGAGAGATTAATTTTGGCAAATAGATTTATTTATAGACTAATAAACTTGAAACAAATAGCCAAACGAAGACGCGAATTGGGGGAGATATCGGGCACCTCAGACACCGGCACCTCAACATTTCTACTGCTTCATCTCCTGTACCTCATAGCATATTAGCTCAAACCATTTGTAAACATTTTTAAATGGCTTTTACAGATTGGATTTTACTTTTGTCTTACGTTGTTTTTATTGTTTTAATGTACACGTACTTTTGAACAAACCTAAATGTAAATATTAAATGTGTTCATGCTTTTATTCTGTTTTTATGTGTACAAATGTTGTAAAAAATATGAGCTGTTTTTAAAGGAAATGCAACAACAAAACTTTTCAAAAAGAAAAAAAATTGCTCAAAAGTATTGTGACGCTCTTGCACCTAAATATAAACAGTACCGGCACTTATTTCAGTCCATGTCAAGCACTGTATGTAACCCATGTCACAGCCCCTCTCCCACCCTCTCTCTTCACAGGAAATATGAACTCCCTACCGGGAAGGAGTGTGTCGCTGTGCAGAAGCACCACAGCGGGCGCTATGAGGGTCCTAGTGGGTGCACCAGGTCACCCTGTCACCCTGTCCCGTGCGACTTGCCTCGAGGCCATCCGAGTGTGTCACTCGGGCTCGAGCTGCAAGGGCAGCGCCAACACCAAGAAGCGTGGTTATGACATCACCAGAAACCCACACCTGAACAAGGTAAAGTCCTAGATCAAGGGCCCCCAACTGGCGGCAAGTGATTTTGATATTTGGCCCCCAAGTTTTCTGAGCAAAACATTTACAATATATTTTTATTTGTATTAAATTGTTGGACTTGAAAGACTGTAAAAACAACAGCAAATCAGCTGTAAGTGATTTTAATTTTGGACATTTGTTCCAAAGTATTCTCACATATAAGAGACATACAGTTGAAGTCGGAAGTTTACATACACCTTAGCCAAATACATTTAAACTCAGTTTTTCACAATTCCTGACATTTAATCCTAGTAAAAATTCCCTGTTTTAGGTCAGTTAGGATCCCACTTTATTTTAAGTAGGGGGTTGAAGTACTATTGTTTGTACAGATGAACGTGGTACCTTCAGGCGTTTGCTCCCAAGGATGAACCAGACTTGTGGACTTGTAATCTGTCTGTAAACAATTGTTGGAAGAATTACTTGTGTCATGCACAAAGTAGATGTCCTAACCGACTTGCCAAAACTATAGTTTGTTAATATGAAATCTGTGGAGTGGTTGAAAAATGAGTTTTAATGACTTCAACCTAAGTGTATGTAACCTTCCGACTTCAACTGTAAGATATGTCTATGTCCTGGGAAATGTTCTTGTTACTTACAAAGTCCTGCTAATCACATTAGTGCACGTTAGCTCAAGCGTCCCGAGGACGGGAGACAATCCTGTAGAGGTTAACGTTAGCTAGCTAGCTACTAGGAGGATGACATGTCATTGGAGGAGTTAGTGAGTGACCGACTTTTTCCCCCTCGTATCGTTTTTCGGTGGCTACAGCTAGAGATGAAGGTGTCAGTTGGTTAGCTAGCAAGGAATGTGAATTGCTTTGCTAGCTAGCTAGTTATGCTGAACTTGAATGACTGTTATCCACAGTTCGCATATCTTAGTTGTCAATCAAATGTATTTGGCATCGATCAAATGGGCGAGCAGGCAAGTTCCCATTTAGTTGTCAAAACTTGGGTTGGGACAAGCATGATTTGGTAGGCAACCTGCAGAAGGACGAGCAGGCTACCATTCCCCATCGTTTGTCAGTGTGATTTTGACGGCCAACTAGCTTAAAGTTTTAGAGGGTTTATCTAATGTTCCCTCGTTAGACTTTAGCTCATCTTGTTCTGGCTAGCATTAGCTAGTTGTTGATCTTGTTGTTGATGTACATAGGCAACTGAGGGAGAGAGAGAGCCTACCTTTTCATGGTGGTTTGATCAATAGGACTGTGAAGTTCCCAAATGTAAGAGGACTCCCGTGGTATTTACATATTTGCAGAAATCCATTCAGGTGTATTTTGTGGCTTTTGGCGAATGCATTCTAATGATCTAAAGTCGCACTGAAGCTAATGCCTGTAACACACAGTGAGTCCAGTTCAAAATTAATTATGGCAGGCCCGTGTGGCAATTGGCTTATTTGCATATAGGCCTACTGTAGCTCTGATTGACTATGGCGCACCGTATAGATGTTTATTTTATTTTATTTGCTGCAGTGTCTATTAATTGTCTCAACGCACGCATTGCTTCGGACACAAAAGAGAGCAAATCAAGCATTATTTGTACAACACATTTCAGACATGGAATGCAACGCAATGTGCTTTACAGGGAAAAGATAATAATTAAAAAAATTAAAATAAAAGCTGAAATATTTACTACACAACAAACATAAGATTTAAAAAAAAAAGTATAATAATGACAAACTGAACGACTAAAAAGCACCTTAAGGAAAAGCAAAGTTAAAAAGATGCACCAAAGACTTATTACACATCGAGTCCAGAAACACACCGCAGGGATTTAGTTATGTAAGACATTGGTTTTAACACACATATGCAACACACAAAGCAAAAGCCCTGAAGAGAGACCGATGCAGTGAGAAGCTGAGGTTTGAGTTCCTTCAAGGGAGTTTTACTGTTTTATTGTGGCCAAGTATCAGTTCCCATTTATTAAGTGCTTTAGGTTATGGGTGTGTCTATGGTTGTCTGGTGTGGGAAGTCATCGTAATTAGGTTATTAAATTATTGCATCTGAACTCCTAGAGTGTGCGGCTCTCCTTTTTCTTTTTCAAGTCATGAAGCGGGGATGGCAACTAGATTTAGCCTCGGCCCGATTCTTTTGGGAGCTGATGGTCGGGGGCCGTAACATAATTATAATAATTTAGAACACTGCAAACTGACCACAACTAAGCCAAAAAAGAGATTGTATTTTAAAATAACAATCATTTCATACCTTGATTACATTGAGACACGATCACGGTCTCTTTTTTTATTCGTGGGAATACTTGGGCTGAATTCCTGGTTATTTTCCTGACATAAAGGTTGAAGAGTGAAATGCAAGTATGGTTCTGATTCTGATCATGTTTTCCCCTGCAGATGTAAGTTCAAATGGGCCCTGAGTTATCTATAGCCTCTCTATAGCCTGTGAGATCAGAAATGACAAAATTATAATTTTATGCAACAGAGTAGGGGGTTCTTAGAACTCTATTGTGTCTGTGTGAAATGAGTGGGCCTTTGGGGCTAAATGCTGACAGTATATTTACTATGTCTTTGGTGATAAAACCTAAAAGACTGCATTCCATAGCATGAGTTGGTGTTTGTGTGCTGGAAGGTACCAGGGAGAGATGGCTCGGGTAATAATAGGGCTAATAATCACAACTGGTATTAGCTTTTAACAAGGTTAAATAAACTTAAGGAAGTTACATTGTTAGCTCTCATAGCTAACAGGTCCTACACACACATTGTCCGTTGATTTCAGGACATTGTGTTGACGCCAATAAGGCTAAACTGGACAGGAAGTGTCTGTTGTTAAAACTGCTATTCTGCACTTTCTGTGAGGAAAAACATGATTCAAAAACCTCAAAACACCAGGTGGCCTTTCTAGAGGATGTTTTGTACACCAGATGTTCTAATAAGCCTTTAATGTTAATCAGAACAGAAGTGTTTTTAGAATGATCTTTATCTGCATTCTACATGTTTCTCTCTTGCTCTGCCTCTCTCGCTCTGCCTCTCTCGCTCTGCCTCTCTCGCTCTGCCTCTCTCGCTCTGCCTCTCTCGCTCTGCCTCTCTCGCTCTGCCTCTCTCGCTCTGCCTCTCTCGCTCTGCCTCTCTCGCTCTGCCTCTCTCGCTCTGCCTCTCTCGCTCTGCCTCTCTCGCTCTCTCTATGGAGGTCAGTGACTGAAAGGGTAATTGCGGTCACTAGTCAGCTGCTTCCTTAAGGGGTTTACTTTAGAACTTCTAACAGCTACTCTATCTGACAGGTTTACATTAACTCGATTGTGTGTGTGTGTGTGTGTGTGTGTGTGTGTGTGTGTGTGTGTGTGTGTGTGTGTGTGTGTGTGTGTGTGTGTCAGATTGTTTTACAGTGCATTCGGAAAGTATTCAGACCCCTTGACTTTTTCCACATTTTGGTACGTTACAGCCTTATTATAAAATTGATTAAATTGGTCAGGGAGGTGATCAAGAACCTGATGGTCAATCTGACAGAGCTCCAGAGATGGGAGAACCTTCCAAAAGGACAACCGTTTCTGCAGCTCTCCACCAATCAGGCCTTTATGGTAGAGTGATCAGACCGAAGCCACTCCTCAGTAAAAGGCTAATGACAGCCCACTTGGAGTTTGCCAAAAGGCACCTAAAGGACTCAGACCACGAGAAACAAGATTTTCTGGTCTGATGAAACCAAGATTGAAGTCTTCGGGCTGAATGCCAAGCGTCACGTCTGGAGGAAACCTGGCACCATCCCTATGGTGAAGTATGGTGGTGGCAGCATCATGCTGTGGGGAAGTTTTTCAGCGGCAGGGACTGGGAGACTAGTCAGCAGAGCCCCACCTGTTTTGAGCCCCACATTTGTTGCAAAAAACCCCCAAAACGTTGAGTTAATAAAGCTGCATACAAAAAGTTGTTTGCTTTCTTGAGTAAGGCAGCTCCAAAATGCAGGTGTTTCAGCCTAGCTCAGTGTTTTCTGTGGTGGTGGGGCAGTCAGCGGAAAATACGCAGCGTAGGTATTGGTAATGTTCTCTTGTTGCGCCATGATTAGCTCAGTGTTCTGACACTCGTGGGGATAGTACGTCACCGCCAAGTCTAAGGGTAGAGCTTGAAAATTCAAGCCCCTTTGGTGCTGCCATTGAGTTACTGTAGAAGTGGCCATCCAAGAAGGTTCAAGGTCATTGGCCACAGATAAAATGACGTCAAATCACGTTATATCTACAGTAGCTTTGATTGGACTGATCATGTCAACATCATACTTTCAAAATCTTAGCTAGCAGTCATCATCATGAATCAAGTAGACAATCTGCTGGGAAATCCTGTTTAATCCTTGTCATATGAAGAGAAATAATGAAGAGAAATTATAGATAAAACGTATCGGTGCTCATGGGCCATTGGACATTAACATTACAAAAGTTGGAAATTGCAAATTCAACAATGAGTGGTTTGGAAGGAATAAGTGACAGTGGCTAACTGCAAGCATTGCAAAGCAATCACTAGCCTGCTATTGAGTGGAGGGGCTGTGATGTCCCAAATAAACATTCAACATTGGCCATGCTATTAATGAAGCATGATTTGTGCCGTGCTCAAAACAACTTAACTCGTAACTGCGAAAACTTTACTTCAGTGAGTTCAAGACAAATGGGAAGTCAGGAAAAAAACGACTGGGAAAATACGTCTTGAATGGTCATCCAACTCAGAATTGTAAATCCGGGCCTCTTTCTAGAGCTACGACCTGATGATCAATGAAGATTTTTTCAGAGTTCCCAGTTGTCTTGAAAGCACCATAAATCCAGAGAATGCCAGACTTTGATGACCAAATTTACTCAGGAAGGCCCACCGTGCCACATTCCTGTTTAATTAAGCACAGCACATCTTGAATCCAAAAATATATTGTATGCTGCTGCATAAATTATGTAATATGCCAGCGAGATATGTATACTGTAGCTAAGAAAGTAATACTAAGTGTGTTGTGTAGTAAGCTCTTAGTACCCCATGTGCCTCACCCTAATAATTTGGTCTATTTTCCCCTCTTAATGTTGCCTACTGTTCTGATTTGGTGGTGCACATGCAGCCTATAACCTGTTTTAGAGAAATGTGATCATCAAATATTGTAAGAGCTTTCATTGTCTGCTTATATACCTCCTTTATTTATCCTACGGTTCTGACTTGGTGTACAGGGAGAATACTGTAAGAACGGCCCATGTTCTGAATTCTGTCGCTGTACATTTCAAAAGTGCTGAACAAATAGTCATATTGACTACATCCGTGCTGGCTTACTCATTAATGTCTTAATCGAAATTACGGATTGCCTCTTATCTGCTTGTCGTCCCCTTATGCCATAGTTTGTACATCTCTATTGTCATTAGAAACCACATTTGTTTAAGCAAGTCAGCCATATCAGCTGTTTTTTTTTTTTTTAAGGCAGTAAATGAGGCTGAATGAACTGTTACGCTGCCAGACAAGGCTCTGCTGATAGCTAGGTTTAGCAGTGGTAAGATGTTGGGACTGCTGTTAGGACAGCTTTATGTAGGCCATAACAGTTTGTGGCCAAACGTTTGTCACTGTTATAGTGCAATTAATTTATTGTTTAGTGTTGTGTAGTGGCTTTTCTGGCATGCATCCCACTTTTTTAGGGGGGGTTTGCTCAACAAGATTTACATGCTGATGTTGCCACTGGTCAGGATTGAGGGAAAGATGAACAGAGCAAAGTACAGAGAGATCCTTGATGAAAACGTGCTCAGGACCTCAGACTGGGGCAAAGGTTCACCTTCCAACAGGACAATGACTAAGCACACAGCCAAGACAACGCAGGAGTGGCTTCCGGACAAGTCTCTGAAAGTCCTTGAGTGGCCCAGCCAGAGCCCGGACAGCCAGAGCCCGGACTGTCCGGGCCCAGCCAGAGCCCGGACAGCAGTGCAGTGACTCTCTCTGTCCAACCTGACAGAGCTTGAGAAGATCTGCAAAGAAGAATGGGAAAAATTCCCCAAATACAGGTGTGCCAAGCTTGTAGCATCATAGCCAAGAAGACTCGAGGCTGTAATCGCTGCCAAAGGTGCTTCAACAAAGTACTGAGTAAAGGGTCTGAATACTTATGTAAATGTGATATTTCAGTTATTTTTTTATACATTTGCCAACATTTCTAAAAACCAGTTTTTGCTTTGTCATTATGAGGTATTGTGTGTAGATTGATGAGGGGGGGGAAACTATTGAATCCTTTTTAGAATAAGGCTGTAACGTAACAAAATATGGAAAAAGTAAAGGGGTCTGAATACTTTCCTCATGCACTGTATAAGTATACGAATAATGTATTTCCTTCTTGTAGCTTTTGTTTGTTAGTTGTATGTGTTGTACTTTAATTTAGTTTGTGTGAAGCTAAGTTGTAGAATGATTATGATCATTAATCTTATCAAATATACCATTCGGTTTATACCATTCAACGTATTGAATGATTTGCCGTCACACCATCAAGCAGTTCTTAGGTTCCTTAAACAATGTGTTTAACTGAACTTGACAGGCCAAGTTCAGTTAAAATGTCCGACTTGTAATCACACTAAAATGAGGAAGTGGATTAGCTTCCATTTGAAGGTTAACATCTCAGAGTAGGAGATAGTATCACTGTGATTGACACATTAATAGGTATTTATTATTAATGGAAACTAAACCACAGGTGCAAGTGTCACATTACACTCTCACAACTTTTCATAGTGACACTACAATAGGGTTATATTTACTGTAGCAAGTTCCTGAAAAGTTTTTAAAATGTGATTTATTTCCATGACAGGCCTCTCTGGCTTTCAGAAGAATTCTTTCCATGAAGAAAGAAGAGGTGGAGCGAGTGTGGGAGAAAGAGGAAAGGAGAGATTAGAAGGGAGTTCGCAGGGGAGGGAATTCGGACTCCTATCCTATTGGACAGAATAAATAGATGACCTCCCATCCTATTGGACAGAATAAATAGATGACCTCCCCTCCCCCAAGCGCTCAAACACACCCCTCCCAGAATACTGACGTGAGAAATTAGAGTGGCACTAACCACAACCAGACCTCAAAGTCACGACCCAATCAGCCCATATAAAGGAATGCTAAAGACATGAACAGAACCACAACACAGCTAAAGCACCAAAGCTACTTTATCAAAGACAATAATTGTAAAGACCTGATAGCTGGGTGTTTGTGAACAACAGCTAGCTAGACCAATGCTAGCTAGACCAATGCTACAACATTGGAGCGATTGATCCTAATGTTGGATGTGTGGTCCTCCATCCCCCCTGTAGGGCATGGCCTTCACCCTGCAGGAGCGCCTGCAGCTGGGCATCCACGGCCTGCTGCCCCCCGTCTTCCTCTCCCAGGACGTCCAGGTGCTCCGCATCATGAGGAGCTACGAGGGGCGCAACCCCCTCGACAAGTGAGCAAACACAAACACACAGATACATATACAAACAAACACACACGACACACACACAATGGCTAAGAATACACATACAGACATAAATACAATAGTCCCCCCCCCCCCCCCCCCTCATTATCACTATCATCTCTATTACTTCCTCACTATCATCACTATTACTATTATCACTATCACTTCCAGCTCTGTTTCACCTTGTCCTACATCTCCTGTTGCTCTCTCTCTCTATTGCTTTCTCTCTCTCGCTCTCTCGCTCTCTATCAGGTACATCTTGCTGATGACTTTGCAGGACAGGAATGAGAAGTTGTTTTACCGCCTGCTGACGTCTGATGTAGAGGAGTTCATGCCCATCGTCTATACGCCTACTGTAGGGCTGGCCTGTCAACAGTACGGACTGGCCTTCAGGAGACCACGGTAGGCATGACACACTGACACACACACACTTACAGTTATACACACACACACACACACACACACACACACACTTACAGTTATACACACACACACACACACACACACACACACACACACACACACACACACACACACACACACACACACACACACAGAGAGACAGGGAATTGTTGTGTGATAATAGTGTCTTAGTGGTTCTGAAGTGTTAGCATGTATCCCACAGAGGTCTCTTCATCACCATCCATGATAAAGGCCACATCGCCACTATGCTCAACTCCTGGCCTGAGGAGAACATCAAGGTGAGGAGTACCACACACACTTTGCTTTACTCCATGGTACAGGATGTGGACAGGAGGACGTAAATGGCACAAGGCTCTCAGCTGGAGACTAGAAGTTTCACTATGTGAACCAAACCTTGTGTGTGTATTCCACAGGCCATCGTGGTGACGGACGGAGAGCGTATCCTGGGTCTGGGGGACCTGGGTAGTTACGGCATGGGCATCCCTGTGGGTAAACTGGCCCTGTACACGGCCTGCGGAGGAGTGTCACCCCAACAGTGTCTGCCAGTGCTGCTGGACGTCGGCACCGACAACCAGGTACTTCAACTGGGACACTCCATGAGGAAACACCCAGGCCTGAAGGGCCTTTGTAGGCTAATATCATGGTCCTTATCATTTGACCCAGCCATATAGAAAAGGCAGTATCTTACCTAGTGAACTAAATGTGTTACTGTTATGACCGTGAGATCTAAGTAGGGTTACGGTAAGAATCCAATCTTTTTGGGATTCCCGATGATTGAGTAATAATATTGCTCAATTCCAAATCGACCTCTAGCCCCCCCGCCATACTCATAGACCTGTGAATCTGAAGTGTTTGGATAGGTGCCTTCAGATCTACAGAAGTGCTTAAGGGAGGAGGGGCTAGAAGTTGTTTGGAATTCAGGGCTCCACTATCACTTTGTTACTTCCCTTATTTCCCTAACCCTCCTCGTCGGCAAGCCCTGCTCCTTGTCGTAGAGTGTGAAGCTGATGATGTTTATTCTTTGATCAGGCGCTCCTGGAAGACCCCCTGTACATCGGTCTAAAGCACAAGAGGGTCAGAGGAAAGGAGTATGACGATCTCATCGATGAGTTCATGCAGGCAGTTACTGACAAGTGGGTAATGTATGTGTGTGGCTGTGGCTGTGTAATTTGACTATCTGACCGACCATTCACTGCTCTACACTGCAGGTACGGGATGAACTGTCTGATCCAGTTTGAGGATTTTGCTAACTCCAACGCCTTTCGCATCCTCAACAAGTACCGCAACCACTACTGCACCTTCAATGATGACATCCAAGGTAATCTCTCTCTCCCTCTTTCTCTGGCCCTATCCAAAATCTATTCTCACTCCCTACATGCTAGACCAGGGGTGGGCAATAATTTCTTCTCTAGGGCCATATTGGGATTTCACACAGAATTTTTTTCTGGACCGATTTGTTTGTCAAAAGCAATTTGCAGGCCTGATAGATGGCAGTTATTTGAATATGTATAGTTCCATTATAATTTAGTTTCAGATGTTCAAGAGTGGCCTGGATTGTTTTTTTTAACCCAAAAGAATAAATGTGCAAAACCATTCTGAGCACAACTTTACAACCCATCCTTCGAGTTTATCACCCTCTCTAACTCACTCTCTCCCTCTCCCAGGCACAGCTTCAGTAGCAGTAGCTGGGGTTTTGGCTGCTCTGAAGATCACCAAGAACAAACTGTCAGACCACACCTTTGTGTTCCAGGGAGCAGGGGAGGTAAGAGGACAAACGTGCTGATCTGTGTTAATTGTAAACTTTGTCCAAACCGTATTAACGTTTGGAAACCTCACTCTCTTGAATCAAGCCTTGTAAGGTAACACAAGCATGCATATGAAATGGCTTGATAATCATAATGTTGCATGGCAGTGATTGGTTAGATTGCTTGGCAGCAGGATGCATCATGGGACAATGTATTTTTTGACCAGGCTGCACTGGGCATCGCCCACCTGCTGATTATGGCCATGGCGAAGGAGGGTGTGTCCGCCGAGGACGCCGCAAAGAAGATCTGGATGGTCGACTCCAGGGGCCTCATCGTCAAGGTAACGACAATACCATAATATCATAGCTAACCTCCTAATTAATGTTCCACAATTTCAGGTCTGCTGAGTGCAAACTTAAACATTGTAAAAATTCAGTGCAACTTCCAGTGCGCATTTTACTGTGAACACTGAGGCTGTACCCACTTTAAGTTACAGTTTCAGACAGTGGTCAAGTAGAATACTGTCACTATTTGATCATAATGTAGGCCTACCAGAGTGGCCTACCATCAAAAACAATGTAGGAAATGCATCTCATGACATCAGGGCTCCCAAGTGGCGCAGTGGTCTAAGACACTGCATCTCAGTGGCCCAGCGTCGTCCGAGTTTGGCCGGTGTAGGCCGTCATTGTAAATAAGAATTTGTTCTTAACTGACTTGCCTAGTTAAATAAAGGTTAAAAAAAGAAAATGTTTTAAATGGAAATAGCTGTTCTATCATTCAGCCAACGTGTGGTGTTCAATGTAGACTTTTTTTTAAAGACATGCAGCGCTTGACATTAACCTGTTTATTCACTGGTCATTCAGACTAGGTGACTGAACATGTTGTTTGATGCAAGAAACCACTTTACAAAATAAAATGTATTATTATTCCCTTACCATTATTACTGAGAATCAGAAAAATTATGCTACCCTCTGCCTATTGGCTGTTTAGCTTCTTCAAGCCTGTCTCAAAATACAACACTGACCCTTTAAAAGCTCTTTACTTAACATGCTTTTCAAAGTTGTCTAGAAATCTACAAGTTTTCTGCTCTTGTAGGAAGCAATCACTCCCCCATTGCTGACTACAAAATCTCTATAACTGGGCTAATAACTTACTAACTAGCGAAGGATATGAACATATAGGCCTACTGCAGCTCTGATTGGTTATGCCGAACCGGTTTGTGTAGAGAACGGGCTGAATTGCGAGTGTAAATAGAATCCTACTCCGATGCGTTCTACCTACAACAAAATCTCTTTCATTGTTAGTTTTGTTTCGGCATGTTGGATAATATTGCGTTGATTCAATCACAATTCCCACAGTAAAGGGAAACGTTGACAGTGTTAACTAAGGGGGAAGACTCTAGAAAGTTGCGTGAAGTTCAGTCTCGTGCTTCTCTGAGAGGGCTGATATTTCTTTTGTGCGGCAGTCCCAGGGGAGCTGCGCGCAGCTTAGAGTGAACATTGCTCCTAATACACTTGAATAGCTTCAAAACACTGATGTGATAAGCCTTCTCCTGAGCTGTCCATCTAAACATGTAGGTTGCAACATCCTAGAGCTTCATATATTAATATCATACAGTTGAAGTCGGAAGTTTACATACACCTTGGCCAAATACATTTAAACTCAGTTTTTCACAATTCCTGACATTTAATCCTAGTATAAATATTCCCTGTCTTAGGTCAGTTAGGATAACCACTTTACATTAAGAATGTTAAATGTCAGAATAATAGTAGAGAGAATGATTTATTTAGTATTTTATTTATTTTATCACATTCCCAGTGGGTCAGAAGTTTACATACACTCAGTTAGTATTTGGTAGCATTGCCTTGAAATTGTTTAACTAGCGTGTCGGGTAGACTTCCACAAGCTTCCCACAATAAGTTGGGTGAATTTTGGGTCATTCCGCCTGACAGAACTGGTGTAACTGGGTCAGGTTGGTAGGACTGCTTGCTCACACACGCTTTTTCAGTTCTGCCCACAAATGTTCTATAGGATTGAGGTCAGGGCTTTGTGATGTTCACTCCAATACCTTGACTTTGTTGTCCTTAAGCCATTTTTCCACAACTTTGGAAGTATGCTAGGGGTCATTGTCCATTTGGGAGACCCATTTGCGACCAAGCTTTAACTTCCTGACTGATTTCTTGAGATGTTGCTTCAATATATCATGATGCCATCTATTTTGTGAAGTGCACTAGACCCTACTGCAGCAAAGCACCCCCACAACATGGTGCTGCCACCCCTGTGCTTCACAGTTGGGATGGTGTTCTTCAGCTTGCAAGCCTCCCCCCTTTTCCTCCAAACATAACGATGGTCATTATGGCCAAACTGTTCTATTTTTGTTTCAAAGTACGATCTTTGTCCGCATGTGCAGTTGCAAACCGTAGTCTGGCAGAGAGCAGTGACTTCTTCCTTGCTGAGCGGCCTTTCAGGTTATGTCGATATAGGACTCGTTTTAATGTGGATATAGATACTTTTGTACCTGTTTCATCTCTAGGAGACAGAACGCGTCTCCTTCCTGAGCGTTATGACGTGGTCCCATGGTGTTTATACATGCATACTATTGTTTGTACAGATGAACGTGGTACCTTCAGGCGTTTGGAAAATGCTCCCAAGGATGAACCAGACTTGTGGAGGTCTACAGTTTAACATTGAAAAATGAGTTTTAATGACTTCAACCTAAGTGTATGTAAACTTCCTACTTCAACTGTATGTAGAACAGTCATGCTGCACTGTCATATAGAATAGGGAATGTCAGTCATTTGTATCGGCAACATTCAGAACGTTGCTCCCTCCTGAACTGGATCCAGTTGTATGTCAGACTTACTGATGTCATCATTATGCGACCCCACAGGGCAGAGGAAACCTGAACCATGAGAAGGAGGAGTTTGCCCATGACCACGCCCACATCAAGACCCTTGAGGAGGTGGTGCACACCGTCAAGCCCACTGCCATCATCGGTCAGTCCCCAGGATCACCTACTGGCTCAGTTTGACTAACCTGTGTAACTAGAGCTCACTTGTTATGTACTAGGCCCGAAATGAGAGAACATTTTGAGTGCCACCTTCGTCTCAAAACATTCCCTCACCATTTCGTGCCCACAGAACACGTCCTTGGTTTTTCTTGACCTTACAGCTCATACACAACGTGTTCTTCATAATGCCACCAAGCTCAGTGTGTGTCAGAGCTGTGTGTATGTTGACTATGCAAACAATTTGGGGTTTTCAACACTCAATGTTTCTTGTTCAAAAGAAGTGATGCAGTCAGTCTCTCCTCAACTCTTAGGCAAGAGAGACTGGCATGGATAGTGTTACATAGCACGTTCTTCATAATGCAATGAAGCTCAGAAGCTGAATTGAAACAGAACAGATAATCAACATTGCAGAGCATCAGCATCTTTATGTATGTTTTATTCTCACTCTCTGTACTCTTTTCCTGTGTGCAGGAGTGGCGGCCATCGGAGGGGCGTTCACTGAAAACATCATCAAGGACATGGCGTCCTTCAACGAGAGGCCCATCATCTTCGCCCTGAGCAACCCCACCAGCAAGGCAGAGTGCACAGCCGAGCAGTGCTACCAACTCACTGAGGTACTGTAACTTTGACCTCTGACCCTAACCTAGAGAATAGAGATTCACTGAGTGCCGCTGAATGTATGCTTACCCATTATTCTTGTTGTCATAGAAATAGAATGACCTGAAATATAATTAATGCTCTCTCTCTCTCTCATGCTCTTTCTCTCACTTTCTCCCTCTCTCCCAGGGGCGGGGCATCTTTGCGAGTGGCAGCCCCTTCAGTAAAGTGACCCTGGCTGATGGGCGCTGCTTCATCCCCGGCCAGGGGAACAACGCCTACGTGTTCCCTGGCGTGGCGCTGGGGGTCATTGCCTGCGGCGTGCGCCAAATCTCTGACGACATCTTCCTCACCACAGCTGAGGTAATTGTTTTGTCTTTTATTTTTCACATTTTCAACAAAAGACCAACTTTTGTAAAATATTTCAACGAAAGACAAAGTTTCCTAACTGCAGAGTTAAAGGGGAAGAGACTTGATCAAGAGAAATCAACACACACACATTTTTTAAAAAGTTATTATATTTTAATGTCACATCTCACTTTCTATTTTCCATTCTCTTCTCTTTCTTCACTTTTTTCATTTCCTGTTTCTCTCTCTCTGTCCCTCTCTTGCTCAGGCGATAGCTGACATGGTAACAGAGGAGCACCTAGCCGAAGGGAGACTCTACCCTCCCCTCAACAGCATCAGAGAGGTGTCCTTTAAGATTGCTGTCAAGGTTGGCGACTGACAAACCATCATCAATACAAGCATTGCATTGCATTTTGTTACTGCAGAGAAAGACAATACATCAGAGCTCTAACTCATTTCACTTTCTCTACCAATCTCTCAGGTGGTGGACTATGCGTACAGACACAACATCGCCTCCCTGTACCCAGAGCCCAAGGACAAGGAGGCGTTTGTGCTCTCCCACGTCTACAGCCCCGACTACGACTCCTTCATCCAGGACACCTACAACTGGCCCCAGGATGCCATGAAAGTCCAGAATGTGTGAACTCCGTCTCCCATCAGCCATCTTTCTCCATCTCCATTGTTCGGTCCCTCTCAGTATTCTCTCCAGCAATCACATATTTTCACCAATCATCACTCACTGCCTTCTGAAGTTCGGTTGTCAATACGAGACACTCCTTTGCCCCTAGACACTCCCCAGTGCCTATAGAAATGCATAGGATGTACAGTAGGTTCAGTAACTGGAAACCTCCTGTGTCTTTTGGAATTGGTTTGTCGTACTGCCAGGTTATAGTGCCACATAATTTAATGTATAAATTGAGGCTACCCTCAAATTGTTCTATACATTCTATTTCTATGTTCCTATATTCTAAAAGCTTGGAATTATCTGTGATTGATACAGAATCTGGAGACAGACTATTAACACCACAGCACCATGTTATTCTAGGTGTCCTGTGTCACCAAGCCCCTAATAACACACTACTGAGCTTTCTAGGCCTGGTCCAGTCTGTGTGATCTAGCTTCAATAACTAACAGGTTAAACTCTGAAATAAATTACATAATATTATTACAAAAAGCTAGGTCTCTCAGGTATCTATTGCAGGGTGCATCTCAGGGTCTTACCTGGCTTCCTTGACTCCTTTACTTCATCTTTACTGCATCTGCAAAAGTGGACAGGTGTCTTACCTGACAGGTGGAAGCAAATTACAAATGAGGCATTCATCATATCGCCTTCACCTGTCCATTGTTGTTGAATCAGTCAGGATCAAAGGAGATGGGAGGCAAGGACCCCAGTTTTACACTATTAAGATGGGCCCCTTGTCCGGACATAAACGCACAAACCCTCATTGTGCCTGCCTCTGTTTGACCTTCTGACCTCACAATGTCATATCCTGCAGAGTCTATTCTTTGGTTGGAGTATTCTATCAGATATTAGTAAGGAATTATATGTACAAGCCAGTTCACACTGTTCAGTACCTCCTCATTGATTTTCAAGCTCAAATCCATTATAATATTAACTGACATCTTGCTTCCTGTTGTCACTACATTCTTTAGGCTACACGCCTGCCAAAGCCTGGGTTAGGACAGGGCTAGATAGACACTATAGAACTTCAAGCCTTGTAAGGTAACACAAGCATGCATATGAAATGGCTTGATTATCGTGTTGCATGGCAGTGATTGGTTAGATTGCTTGGCAGCAGGATGCATCATGGCTTTTTTACCCAGGTTGCACTGGGCATAGCCCAGTTGTTGGAAATGGCCATGGCGCCACGGATGCCGCAAAGCAAAAAAACAAGGTTTTAAAAGGACTTTTAATTTATGTTAAAAAACTCCCTGTTCATCTTATATTTTTCCTCTAGACTTAGATGGCCTGTTGATATGCGATTGTCAGTAGTTTTAACGAGATGCATAGCTACATGGTTTTATCCCCAATGTTACTACCAGTAGGAACTGACTTCAGGTCTGTGAGGTGCCGAAGGTTTACGTACAGAGGAATCTTTGGCAAGCATGAGTGCAGTGTTTCCTAACCCTGGTCCTCGAGTACCCCCAACAGTACACATTTTCACTGTAGCCCTGGACAAGCACACCTGATTCAACTAGTCAACTGGAGGACCAGGGTTGGGAAACACTGCTCTAGTGTACCGCCACGATGATTAGATATGATTGCCTATTTTAAGTATTTTTTTTTTTATATAATGGAGGGGTTGCTTATTTGAGTGTTGTTTTGTATAAAGCTTAGGTGTTTTTGCCAAAGGTAATAACAGACAGGGTGAATCTTCTTTCCTTATCCCCCAGATAATATAATGCTCTGCTTAGGGGTGATGCACTACGAAAGGAATTCTTTTTCAGTTTTTTAAGGGGAAACTAAATGTTTTTGAAGGGAATAAAATGTACTTTTAAGTGAATATTGGAAACAAAACTACTGAGTGTTTTATTGATGATTAACACTGACGTGTGTGTCATGATGAAAGGATAGGAAGCGTTTAATCTGTTAAGTCTGTTAAGTCTGTTAAGAACAAACTCTTATTTACAACGCCAGCCTACCGGCCAAACCCACACGATGCTGGGCCAATTGTGCACCGCCCTATGGGACTCCCAACCACGGCCGGTTGTGATACAGTCTGGATTCGAACCAGGTTTTCTGTAGTGACGCCTCTAGCACTGAGATGCAGTGTCTTATTGGTCCAAGACCGAGATAATGCCTATATCTACTTTCAACCCCAAACCTTTACAAGACCAACTCAATTGGAAATGGTCCTTGACTAATATTAAGTACTTAGAAATTTTCATACCTTGTAATGTACTTGATTTCTATAAATTGAACTACGTTCCAGTTATTGAAAAGGTAACCAATTACTTGAAAATAATGGACTTCCTAGCCTCCTGACTGGCGCTGCGGTCTAAGTCTTGATGCAGTGCTAGAGGCGTCACTACGGACCCGGGTTCATATCCCGGGCTGTGCCACAACCCGCTGTGGTCGGGAGTGCCATAGAACGGTGCACAATTGGACCAGCGTCAGGCGGGTTTGGCCGGCGGGGCTTTTTAGGCATCCATCCATCCGTTAGTAACTTTCTGGTCTGTAATCACTCATTCATTCAGGACTGTATATACAGTTGTTATTTTATATCACGGTCAATATTGTAAGTAATTCTGGGACTGAACTTACGTAGTCATTCACTCAGGACTGTACATTAGTCCTGTCAGTAGTATATTTTTTTCATTGCATATAGTTTATCAAATGTACAATACATGCATTTATCTGTAATTAAACCCTGTACTATGGACTGTATTTTAAGGGAATTATTATTACCCTCATTTATATCATATGCACATTTAGCTATTTAAGTATATCTTCCTGTCATTTACCTGTATATTTAACCAGACTGTATATTAAGTAAACTAGTATTACCCTCATTTATATCATACGCACATTTAGCTTTTTCTGCCAGCTACCTGTATAGTTAACCATGCAACCATATATTTTATTTATATCAACTTGCAATAATTTTTATCATTTTTCACCTAACACTCTATAACAATTCAGGGGCGGCAGGTAGCCTAGTGGTTAGAGTGTTGGGCCCGTAACCGAAAGGTTGACCGGAGCGAATCCCCGAGCTGACAAGGTAAAAATCTGTCGTTCTGCCCCTGAACAAGGCAGTTAACCCACTGTTCCTAGGCCGTCATTGCAAATAAGAATTTGTTCTTAACTGACTTGCCTAGTAAAATAAAGGATAAATAAAACAATGTATAGTAATTCACTCATACTATGCAATGCCTTTCTATAGATATTTGCCCTCCAGAATTCCTGTATTTTTATACTTTTTCATACTGCCGCACTATGAATCATGTATCGTGTATCTGTCTTTTGTGTATTTCGTTTTGGCATTTTGCACCTGTCCTGTGTTTTCCGTAGCTGCTTGACGAAGAAATGTCCCCTCTGGGATCAATAAAATCTATCTATCTCATCGCGCTCTAGCGACTCTTTGTGGCGGGCTTGGTGCCTGCGGATGCCAGTTGAATGGTGCTCCCTCGGCTGGCTTCCGGGTTAAGTTGGCGGGTGTTAAGGAGCAGGTGGGTCATTCGGAGGACGCGTGACTCCACATTCGCCTCCCGAGCACGTTGGGGAGCTGCAACAATGAACCAAGAGCGAAAAAGAGGGGCAAAATTCAAAAATTTAAATATATCCTATTTCTCTTCTGGGCAGAATTCATTTAATCAAAATGTAAATGCCCCTTCTCATTTATTTGGAATAACGAATCACCCAGAATTAGTTTGCAGGTCCTGTATCTTCCATATAAGGCGGGTGGTCTGAATTTACCTAACCTATAACTTTACTATTATTGAAATCCCTGCTTTTCATGTTTTAATGATGATACATTTAAATCCTTTACACATCAAGGGTATAAAGGAAATGTACCACATCTTTCAGGATGGTACGAGATAAATTTTTCAAGTCTGACATATGGGTAAATTGAAACAGGATTCTCTTGTGCAACCCAAATCATCTAAACTTGATTTCTTACTGAATAATTGTGAAAATCGTTGAAGTGTATTTCCAAGGTTTATAAATTGTTGTTAGATCATATGCCATTAGACACAGACGTTAACCTTTATTTAACTAGGCAAGTCAGTTAACAAATTCTTATTTACAATGACGGCCTACCCTGGCCAAACCCGGACGACGATGGGCCAATTGATTGGGCGGCAAACAAGCGTTATACATGTTTGAAAACACACAAATGTTCCTACAACCTGACACAAACTCTCTCATTTTAAAACCATTCACAGAGTTTACTATACACCATAAAAACTTCACAAAATTACATATATTTCCTTTGTTGGTGCTGTAAGAGGCAAAAGGGTACTTTTTTGTTTATTTTAATTTCAGAATGTTTACAGATTCATATCCCTCTCATACCTAGCCTGTGTCTGTCGGGGACTAGCAAATTAGATCCAAGGAAGAAGAATCAGTAAAGAACCTGTGCTCGTGGCAAAGTAATGCATAACATTCTGAAAATCAGATAGTCCCCCATCTTTAACACACTGGATACATTACATATCAAGCTACAGCCCTTTAGACACTATTTTCTCTAACATCAAAGGCAGACCATTTGAAATCATGGCAATGAGTGAATACATAAATCAGTGACATGGTTTTATTTGTTTGTCTGATTGTATGCATTGCTGTACCGTTTTTGGTACTGTAGATGTGAGTACAATGTGTATGCAACACCCTAACTTATTGCCAAATTTGTAAACATTTCTAAAAACATAATTTCATTTTTTTATTATAGGTTATTGTGTGAAGGCCAGTGAAACAAAATAATCCATTTTATATTCAGTCTGTAACACAACAAAATGTGGAAAAAGTCAAGGGGTGTAAAAAATACCTTCTGAAGGCACTGTATGTTCTGTACATCTCTTAGGCTGTTTACACAGGCAGCCTGATTCTGATTTTTTGCCACCAATTGGTCTTTTGACTAATTAGGTCAGATCTTTGGCCAATAATTAGGCAAAAGATCAAAATGTGCCTGCCTGTGTTAACACAGCACAGAGCCCTGATTTTTTCGTAATCGGGTCACGTGAGCACCTATCCACAGGTATGGTTGGGGGCAGGATCTCCAGTTCTTCTGTGAGACAGATTCCGCTGACCTTGGCCAGCTGGAGGGTCTGGCAGATGTTGGGACCCCGATAATTCTGTCTATTTGTGGTGCAAAGGTGGAGGATGTATAATGCATTATGAAATACGGTACAAAAGTGACTGCGCAATGTAGATTAGTCTTTTACTAAAGTACACTGAATAAAAATATAAAAACTCAACATTCAAAAGATTTTACTAAGTTACAGTTCATATAAGGAAATCAGTAAATTGAAATAAATTCATAAGGCCCTACTCTATGGATTTCACATGACTGGGAATACAGATATGAATCTGTTGGTCACAGATAACTTTTTTTTTTAAGTAGGGACGTGGTTCAGAAAACCAGTCAGCATCTGGTGTGACCACCATTTGCCTCATGTTGCGTGCCATATCTCCTTCGCATAGAGTTGATCAGGCTGTTGATTGTGGCCTGTGGAATGTTGTCCCACTCTTCAATCGCTGAGCGAAGTTGCTGGATATTGGCCGGAACTGGAACACTCGTCGATCCAGAGCATCCCAAACATTCTCAATGGGTGAATATGCAGGCCATGGAAGAACTGGGACATTTTTTGCTTCCAGGAATTCTGTACAGACCTTGCGACATGGGGCTGTGCATTATCATGCTGAAACACGAGGTGATGGTGGCGGATGAATGGCACGACAATGGGCCACAGGATCTCGTCACAGTATCTCTGCATTCTAATTGCCATCTATAAAATGAAATTGTGTTTGTTGTCCGTAGCTTATGCCTGCCCATATCATAACCCCACCTCCACCATACGGCACTCTGTTCACAACGTTGACATCAGCAAATCGCTTGCCACAAAACGCCATACACGCTGTCTGCCATCTGCCCGATACAGTTGAAACTGGGATTCATCCATGAAGAGCATACTTCTCCAGTGTGCATGTGGCCATCGAAGGTGAGGATTTGCCCACTGAAGTCACTTACGACGCCGAACTGCAGTCAGGTCAAGACCCTGGTGACGACGAGCACGCAGATGAGCTTCCCTGAGACGGTTTCTGACAGTTTGTGCCGAAATTCTTTGGTTGTGCAAACCCAGTTTAATCAGCTGTGGCTGGTCTCAGACAATCCTACAGGTGAAGAAGCCAGATGTGGAGGTGCGGGGCTGGCGTGGTTACACGTGGTCTGCGCTTGTGAGGCTGGTTGGACGTACTACCAAATCCTCTAAAACAGAGTTGGAGGCGGTTTATTGTAGAGAAATGAACATTAAATTCTCTGGCAACAGCACTGCTGGACCACCAACCAAATGAAGAGAGAGCAGGAGAGACTACATCTATGGAAAGCGGCAGGCCCTGATGGCATCATCCCAATGGTGCTTAGGGTCTGTACTGACCAATTGTGTGGAATACTCCAGTGCCGCTTCAACCTTAGCCTGAGCCTGGAAAGGGTCCCTGTGCTGTGGAAAACATCCTGCCTGGTGTGTAATTTTGCTTCCCCTGCCTGCTATTTCAGTGGAGAGGGTGTGTGGTCCAAATCTGGGTTTAAGGGTCTCTTTTCCAAGCTTAAAAAGGATAAACATTCACAGACACACACACACACAACCCCATGGGCCAGAAACCGTTGAATACATTGGCCATGCTGTCAATACAGCATGACTTCTGCTGTGTTCAAACCAATTTTTTTACTTTCCTGTTGTCTTAAAAGCAACATAAATCCAGAGAATGCCAGACTTTGATGACAAAGTTTCATGACAAAATTTGCCCACACCTTCCTGTTCAAGTGAGCACAGCATGGGGCTTCCCGAGTGGCGTAGCGGTCTTAGGCACTGCATTGCCGTGCTTAAGGCGTCACTACAGACCCCAGGCCGTGAACGGAAGACCCATGAGGCGGCGCACAACCGGCCCGGGATTTCCTTGTCCCATCGCACTCTAGCGACTCCTTGTGGTGGGCCGGGTGCCTGCAAGCTGACTTCGGTTACCAGCTGCACGGTGTTTCCTCCGAAACAAATTGGGGAGAAAAAGGGGTTAAAAAAATGACTTGTATGCTGCAGGTAACATGCGCAGGGTGCACGAGAAAGAGGTGCACACATGCTTTAACTTGAACTAAAAAACAGACAGAGTTTAGCTATCTTGTATGAAGTATCAAATATTTGATATCAAGGGCGGAAGTACAGTATGTGTCAAGTAGACAGATCAGTTGCCTATATTTCCTGAGTATCGAAGAATCGCAATGGATCACTTGCTAAAGCTTAGCTGAGAATTTTCCACTACAGGCAGAAGTTGAGAATTCTTAGCTAGCTAAAGGTTTAGCTAACCTCAAGCTAGCTAACTATCAGTGTTGCCATAGCTAATAAAACTAACATCACGCTTGCTTGTCAGAATTTGCATAAGCTAACCCTAGCTAGCTCTCATGGACTAGCTTGCTAGTAGTCAGACCTTATATCTTCCATCATAAATAAATCACCAATCACTTTATTACAATTGTTCAATGGGAGATATATTTGAATTGTGGCAAGTTGACACTTATGGTAACTGGTAGAAAGTGAGGTAACATTTGGCAATAGCGTAGCTTGGCAAAAGGTAACATGTTAAAGCATTCCAGCTGTGGTGCACGGCATAGGCAATAATACTGCTGTAATGGCATCACTTTGAGACTGCCTAACAAGAGTCTTAAAAGGATAAACAGTTACATGTTACTATATTTAAATAATGTCACATGTTGATATAATCTGTAGCAGAAGTATCTGAAAAATAACACTGGATAAGAAGAATATAGCTAGCCCTGGAGGAAGGCTGTCTGCTGGTTGATGACCTTGCAGTTTCCATCAGCATCTGATTCAGGCCTGTAAACCTCTTGATGAATGACAAAAGCCAGCAGACAAAGTCATCAAGGGCTATGTTTTTGAACATCCTTGGATATGGCATACATAGGAAAGCATACGATTTGGTACAGAACGGAGTTAACAAGTATTCATCTTTTAGGTTGTAGGCTAAATCGTGGCGACATGCCTTGGGAATTTCCTAAAAGGCCTACTACTAAACCAAACTGATTTATTTGACATGACAGAGCTGGATTCACATTGAGTTTTGTAACCATAAGCCCATTGTTTGGTATTATTTTCTTAATATTGAATTTTGTTGAAATACCTTCGACACTGTGCTCCTATTTTTGAATAACCAAACATATTTGATATTTACAGTGAGAACAGCATTAATGCAAACCTAAAGTACAGGATTTGGCACGTGTCATTTTCAATGCATTTTTTTATACTGCAATTCCCACTCTCAACCTCCCAAACTGCACTGCAGTAGCCTACATTTACTTAGTGCGCTCTATGGCAGCCGATATCCCATTCAGGTTTTGCAAAAGTGGACTGAACAGAATGTGTTGAAATCTGTAGTTTAAAACAAATCTTTGGGTCACAATTCAAAAACATTGCCGTTTCCCATAAAACAAACACTGAATGTCAGAAACTATTGCATAAAACTTCACACACATTTCTTAGAATAACCCTTTGAAACAAGAACCATTTGAACTGGGGAAAACCTCTCGGCCATTCAACTTTAAATACAGCAGGTTGGGTCAAACTCAGTAATGTGCTCGTAGTGGATTGATTCAAATCAGTCCCGTTGTTCCAATCAATCCCATTCAGTGTCTCCCCGTCTCTCCTAGTTTATTTGTGAGTGTGAGGTGGTTGATTTAAACACTAGGTCACTTCACAACAGCGGATCCCATATACAGGAAGCAGGTACTCAGCAGATAGGGCTTAGGCTACATCAGGCCATGCTCGTAGTAAACAGGTGAGCTTTGTGATTACACTACAAGTAACCCTCATAAACAGAACCACACTCCCCATCTCACACAAATGTTTAATCTTCCATCCTGCTCTTTTCCTTTCTCTACTAGCTCTTCTCTTGGCATACGAAAGAGAGGATCGTGTCTATCATGTTCTTGACAATGACTGGAGGCGGGTGGAGGGCATGGGGTAGGTGGTGAGCAAGGGTCATCTCCCAGGCATCCACCAGCAAGACATCCAGACCCCTGAACATGGCCCTGAGCACCCCGTCCAGCTGCACTGAGAACCAGTCACTATTGTACAGGCTTACCTCCGGATTTAGCGCCTGGAGGTTGGCTGAACGCACCACTATCAGGGTCCCTGGAGCCCGGTCCAGAAGCCGCACCACCGCCCGTCGAATGTGGCGTAGTCTGCGTATGTAAACCTCTACAGGGAAGGTGCTGAAATGGGCCCAAACGCTGAGGACCACCACAGTATCTGGGCCCCCCGCCAGACCGTCCAGCTCGTTAGCTACATAGCGCATCTCACTGGCGATGACAGTGGAGAAGCGGATTGGAGGACCGTGACATCGGTACCTAAGCAGGATATTGTGGGTGCTGTCCACCGCCATGAAGGGCCCCACATTCCTAGGACTGTGAAGGTTGAACTCCTTCAGCTCTGTGATAAAGAAGCGGGGAGTTGGACAAACAGAAGAGAGAATTAGAAAGCACCCGAGACAGTGCAGTGAGAGATGTCATTGGACTTTAACAGACAGCACTCACCTGGTACAAAGGCATTGAGGTACTCGAACCATTGTCTGGCAGTGGAGTCTCCGTACATATACACCACCTTGTCCTTCAGACACTGAGTAATGGCAGAGGAGTCGTTAAACTGACGCATAGCGACACCACCCAGCGCCCGCCATGACCCTTGGAAGTAGTACCCAGAGGGAGTTACCGTGATAGGCTCCGCTCTCACACTGCTGCTCTCCATCTCTGGTTTGTCAGAAAGAGGAGCCAGCATGATGCGCTAGCTAACATCACCTTACAGGTACAGTGCCTTCAGAAAGTATTCATACCCCTTGACTTATTCCACATTTTGTGTTACAGCCTGAATTCACCGATTTACACACAATACCCAATAACGACAAAGTGAAGACTTGTTTAGAAGTGTTTGCAAATTTATTGAAAATACATAATTATCCAATTTACATAAATATTAACAACCCTTTGTCATTAAATGTTAGAATCACCTTTGGCAGCTGTGAGTCTTTCTGGGTAAGTCTCTAAGAGCTTTGCACACCTGGATTGTACAATATTTGCAAATTATTCTTTAAAAAAATGATTGGTTGTTGACCATTGCTAGACAACCATTTACAGGTCTTGCCATAGTTTTCCAAGTAGATTTAAGTCAAACCTGTAACTCGGCCACTTGTGAACATTCACTGTCTTCTTGGTAAGCAACTATAGAGTAGATTTGGCCTTGTGTTTTAGGTTATTGTCCTGCTGAAAGGTGAATTCATCTCCCAGTGTCTGGTGGAAACCAGACTGAACCAGGGTTTCCTCTAGAATTTTGCCTGTGCTTAGCTCCATTCAGTTTCTTTTTTATCCTGTAACTACCCAATTCCAAACATACCCATAACATCAAGCACACACCACTATGCTTGAAAAAGTGGTACTCAGTCATTTTTTGTAGTGGATTTGCCACAAACATAACACTTTGTATTCCGGACAAAACGTTAATTGCTTTGCCATGTTTTTTTGCAGTATTACTTTGGTGCTTTGTTGCAAACAGGATGCATGTTTTGGAATATTTTTATTCTGTACATGCTTACTTCTTTTCACTCCATCATCCTCAGTTTTCTCCTATCACAGCCATTAAACTCTAACTGTTTGAAGTCACCATTGGCCTCATGCTGAAATCCTCAAGTGTTTTCCTTCCTCTCTGGGCAACTTATTGATACACCATCTTTAAAGTGTAATTAATAACTTCAACATGCTCAAAGGGACTTTCCATGTCTGCTTAAAAAAAAACATCTACCAATAGGTGCCCTTCTTTGCGAGGAATTGGAAAACCTCCCTGGTTTTGGTGGTTGAATCTGTGGTTGTAATTCGCTGCTCGACTGAGAAGACGTTACAGATAATTGTATGTGTGGGGTACAGAGATGAGATGGTCATTCAAAAAAATCATGTTAAACCCTACTATTGTATACAGAGTCCATGTAACGTATTATGTGACTTTTTAAGCAACTGTTTACTCCTGAACTCATTTAGGCATTCTATAACAAAGGGGTTGACTCAAGTTAATTTCTAGACATTTCTAAAAACATAATTCCACTTCGACATTATTGTGTGTAGGCCAGTGACACAAATATCAATTTAATATTTTTAATTCAGGGTTTAACATAACAAAATGTGGAAAAAGTCAAGGAGTGTGAATACTTTCTGAAGGCACTGTAGGTTGATACAAAACACACACAAATACTGCATATACATAAATCCAGTACAAAACTGATTATAAACTGGGTGTTGAGCACTGAATGCTGATTGTCTGACAGCTGTGGTATATCAGACAGTATACCACAGGTATGACAAAACAAGTATTGCAGTAATTACTTTGGTAACCAGTTTATAATAGCAATAAGGCACCTCGGGGGTTGTAGAATATAGCCAATATACCACGGCTAAGGGCTATAACCAGGCACTCTGCGTTAGCCGTGGTATATTGGACATATACCACACCCCCTTGGGCCTTATTGCTTAAGCATACCATGCGATGGCATGCAGATATAAAAACAACAGTGTCCCAGAACTTAGCCCTGGGGTACCCCTCGTCTGTCAATAGTCAGCTTGGATAGACACACAAGGTGTTCCCAGGGCTCTGTTCTTGTGCAGCTCTTTTTGCTCATTTACATACAACCACTTGGTTTGCAGGTTTTTCCGTTACACTTTTCAACAAATGCTGTCCGACCCTAGTGCAGCTGTAAGCGAGCGGGTCGGATCTGCTGGCCACCTCCCACCATTTAAACAAGCACACTAGCAAGTATGTAGCATCCCCTTGCAGTCTTACCTTTCTTCTCAGGCTGCACAATGACACTGTCGGACCCTGAAGCATGAATACGTACTTTGATGTTTACACCGCTGGGAAAAAAAATCAAAGCAAGACTTATTTTATGTAAAGATGTTGCAGTTACAAATATCAGATATCTGAAACAAACCTAATTGTACATGTTACTAGCAAAGGCACAACTACCACACAGGCCTAACATATAGTAATCTCACACATACTCTTATCTACCACTTCACTAACCTCTGGAAGAGCAGTGACTCTTTGTTGGTGAGCAGGTGTTTTTGGTATCCTCCTTTGGCGTGGTTGATCCGTGTGTCACAGCTCAGCAGCTTGGGCTTGTAGCAGTACCAGGGTTCACCCGTTTGGGGGTCTGTGAAATTGCACAGCGGCTGCTGGGTGTTTGGCAGGCACAGGTTGCACATGGTGGTCTCAGACAGGAATCCAGAGCGGAACAGACTCTTGAAGAAGACGCGGTCGGGACGTTCCTCTCGTAACCGACGCAGCACAGCAACTGCCTCACTAGGATGGACCAGTGTCACCTCTACCCGTACAGACCCCTCCCATAGTAACGGGAACATGGCTGAGTAGAGCCCATTCCGGTGATCCAGCACCTGTCCTGCAACACCCGCCCCCAACTCTGGGGAATGCATCCGGGCCAGCAGGAAATCCCCACCGTGACGCTTGGGACGCCCCTGGAAGTCATGCATGTGGACTAGCGCCTCAAGCTGATCCCCCACACGCCACTCTCTCCCGCCCACTCCTTGCAGGATTGCAAACAGGCTGTGTGCAGGGTCGCTGGTCTGCCGCAGGGGTCTAGGCGTCAGCCGAGGCGGAGGCTCTGGCCAGGCGATGGACTCCAGGAGGTGACGCTCCTCCAGAGCCTCCTCAGCTGAGGGCTCCAGGCCCAGGTGGGCACAGTAGCTCCGGTTGTGATCCAGAGGAGGTTCCTCTGGGGTGAAGGCTGAATGGATGTTGCTCTGGAACTGGTAGAGTGTTGACACTGTTTGGCAGTTGAGCTTCTGCTGAGGAGAAGAGGAAAGGTCACCAAGAAGGAAAGGAAGAAACATCAAAGCACATCTCACTGATGAGGCAGTTGTTCATTGTTCAGTTTATAGGCCTATTGCGGTTCCATTTTGATGACATTGTACTCAATATGCTCCACATTAGAGCTCGAGCTCATCTATGGCCAGCTGAAAAAACAAACTGAAAACCCTCAGCACTTAAAAATAGAAATAGGGAAGAAAGTGTTGTGCCGATCCTTCAGAATTCTTTGTCCAAACCTCTCTCCCTCCAATCTGAACCCTCCCAACCCTTACTAGACCAACTCCAACAAGCATACCCCCCCCCCCCCCTCACCTCAAGTGTGTGCATGTTGCGCAAAAGGAAGAGGACTCCTGACAGGGCCAGCACAAGGAAGATGGGGATGTATTTGGACAGGTTCTTCCAAATGGTGCCCCCTTTCTGTCTCCCATGCTCAGGCCCAGTCTCACGGTCTGATGTCACCATGGCAACAGTGTCACACCACTACCAGTCCCCCTGATATTAGCACAAAGAAACATAAGGACAGAAGTCATAAAGGAGTCAGAAGCCAACCGTGGGAAAGTGTTTGCATTCACATATAAAGCATGGTGCCCTAGGTTAACAATTCAGATTTCCTGTTTTGTGAAGCACTCACATTGACATCACTTGTCATTATAATCAATCTACAGTCAGAAAGGGAAAGCACTTGCAGAATCATGCATCATTGAAATGTTAGCTCCGGGGTGGAGAATCCAGGTTAATTTGAGGTAGTATCTTGGTATTGCAACGTTCAGTGCACTACTCAAACCTATTAGCCAGCAGTATAGCTCACAAAGACCTGCGTGAAGCCCCCCACATGCTCAGAATTAACCCACAATAGTGTAGATGGTTGGTGCTCTGTTTGTGCTGGTGCAGTATTTTTTATATTAGCCATTTATTTATGGGCGATGACGTCACCAGTCCCCCACTTGCTCCATATTAACTGGGAATAGTCTCAATCGTTAGTGCTCCGTTTGTGCTGCAATTATTTTCATTTGTGCTGCTTTCATTTTTTTTATATTAAAGAATCTTTCATAGGTCATTCTGAGGTCACTCAGCCCACCACATGCGCAGAATGAACCCAAAATATTGTCAATCGTTTATGCTTCGTAAGCATGCTTTTTAGGTGACAAGGATCCTATTTTATCACTGCAGATGCTAAAATACAGTGCACCTCACAATGGTAGCATTAAAGATATTGGACTGGACAAGTTTCTGTCACTACTGGAGTCAAACACAATTACAACCTCTAATTTAAATGTATTTCATGTAATGAACATACACAAATTAGTCCAAATTGGTGAAGTGAAATGAACAAAATTACTTATTCAAAAATATTATACAAAAATAAAAATAAAAAAACGGAATAGTGGTGCGTGCAAACAGTATGTATTCACCCCCTTTCCTATGAAGCCCCTAAATAAGATCTGGCGCAACCACAAATAAAGGATAATGGTGTTCATTATAGTTCAATGGAATGCTAGGGGAATGCTAGGAGTTTAATAGCTAACGGGCAGGAGTTTAAGAAGTATATTTATGATTTAAATGTGATGCCGGATATAATATGTATACAAGAAACGTGGTTAAAACCACATTTGGATTTCATTATCCCGGGACACGTATCAGTAAGGATTGATAGAAATGTAGGATCTGGAGGGGGGTGTGCGACTTTCATTAAAGACGGAAATGCTTATAGAATCATTTTGGAAAATAATGAAGATGAATGTGTGATAGTGGAAGTTTATAGGAAGAGGGGGACAATCAGGATATGTAATTATTATAATCCCTGTAGAATCATCACAGTTGGTATGCTAGAAAAGGTTGTGGGCGTATGGACAGGTGGTAAAGAGATTGTGTGGCGATTTTAATGCACAGTTTGTGGGGAAGTAATGTCACAGATGTAAATGGATCAGTTGTTGAAGAATTTATGTATGTTGTTTACTAGGAAAAGGGTTAAGGAAGACATTATTATGAAATGATATAGACAAAGATTAGATAAGGTAACCAAGTTTAAATATCTATGTTTATGGTTAGATGAGAAACTTACATGGAGAACGCATATATCAAGTATAGAAACAAAGTGTAAAAAGGTCTTAAACTTAATGAGAACAATAGTAGGTAGGGACTGGGGTACAGAAAGGCAATCATTACTGGATATTTACAGATCATTAATTAGATCTACATTTAATTATGGGTGTTTTGTGTATGGATCTGCTGCTAAAACAACAACACAACAAAATTAGATTGAATACAGTAACGGGCACTTAGAATATGTACTGGAGCATGTAAAACAACACCAGTGGAGTCATTACAAATAGATACGGGGGAAATACCATTATCACTTAGAAGAGAAACTAGGGCTTGCATATTGGATTACACTAAAGGGCAGTGGGACTGATCACCCTGGTCAGGGTGTATTAAAGGAATGCTGGGAATATAGCAGGTGTAAACGCAAGGGTTATGGAGCAGGAATAGAAAGCAAAGCGGTTACATATGAACTAACAGATCTCGAGAATGGACCGAGTACGATTCCAACATGGTTATTTAAATCAACCATATTTGGATTTAACATTGCTGGAAAAAAATTAAGATTGGTGTGAAGACAATGTCGGCGAAAGAGTAGATCATACATTAAAAACACATTCTACTCATATGTAGGAGGTATACACAAAGGTTTCAAAGGTTTCAAACACTGGACAAACAGGAGCAGGAATTGTTATTCCGGAATTCGAAATTCAAATGTATAAAAAATGAACTAAGGATTTATCAGTATATTCAACAGAAATGATTGCTATCATATTGGCATTGCAGTGGGTAGAAGAGAAGATTTGTGGGTAGAGATAATGGTGATGGGAATACAAAGAAGCGGGGTGGTAGTCCAGTTTTGTTGGCTTCCAGCACATGTGGGTGTACAGGGAAATGAAAGGGCAGATTTAATAGCAAAAGAAGCAATGAGTAGAAATAGAGTAGATGTGGAGGTGAAGTTAAGTAGAGGGGAAGTTAAAACAATGATTAGGAAAAAAGGACTAGATATATGGCAAAGGATGTGGGAAGTGAGTAGTAAGGGTAGATTTTACTATAGTATTAGGAAGAATATAAAACAAGGAATAACAAACAAAACTTTGAACATCCCATTTAATCCATTATTAAAAAATGGAAAGAATATGGCACCACAACAAACCTGCCAAGAGGGCTGCCCACCAAAACTCATGGACCAGGCAAGGAGGGCATTAATCAGAGGTGCAACAAAGAGACCAAAGATAACCCTGAAGGAGCTGCAAAGCTCCACAGCGGAGATTGGAGTATCTGTCCATAGGACCACTTTAAGCCGTACACTCCACAGAGCTGGGCTTTACGGAAGAGTGGCCATAAAAAAGCCATTGCTTAAAGAAACAAATAAGCAAACACATTTCGTGTTCGCCAAAAGGCATGTGGGAGACTCCCCCAAACATATGGAAGGTACTCTGGTCAGATGAGACTAAAACTTAGCGTTTTCCTTGATGGCCAAAAAGCTATGTCTGACGCAAACCCAACACCTCTCATCACCCCGAGAACACCATCCGCACAGTGGAGCATGGTGGTGGCAGCATCATGCTGTGGGGATGTTTTTCCATCGGCAGTGACTGGGAAACTGGTCAGAATTGAAGGAATGATAGATGGCGCTAAATACAGGGAAATTCTTGAGGGAAACCTGTTTCAGTCTTCCAGAGATTTGAGACTGGGACAGAGGTTCACCTTCCAGCAGGACAATGAGCCTAAGCATACTGCTAAAGCAACACTTGAGTGGCCTAGTCAAAGCCCAGACCTCAATCCAATTGAGACTTAAAGATTGCTGTACACCAGAGGAACCCATCCAACTTGAAGGAGCTGGAGCAGTTTTGCCTCGAAGAATGGGCAAAAATCCCAGTGGCTAAATGTGTCAAGCTTATAGAGACATAGCCCAAGAGACTTGCAGCTGTAATTGCTGCAAAAGGTGGCTCTACAAAGTATTGACTTTGGGGGGAGGGGGGGGGTGAATAGTTAGGCACGCTCTAGTTCTGTTTTTTTTGGTCTTATTTCTTGTTTGTTTCACAATAAAAAAATATTTTTCATCTTCAGCGTGGTGGGCATGTTGTGTAAATCAAATGATACAAACCCCCCACAAAATCTATTTTAATTCCAGGTTCTAAGGCAACAAAATAGGAAAAATGCCAAGGGGGTGAATACTTTCACAAGCCACTGTAAGATTTGTAATCACATGACTGGAAGTGCAGGGGATGCCTGCAGTTTTTTGTTGCTATTGCATACTATGGAACAGCCAGCCATAGGACTGCTAACTGGGCATTTCTCAGATTAAGGGCCAAATTGGGTTGCTGCAATTTTGAAAATTAGAATTCCAAATTTGACTAATTGGTATACATCAAATTATCAGTCCTTAAGTCAGCAGCGACGTTATGAGCTTGGTTGAGACCATAAGATAAGGGAATTTTATTTTTTTGCAATTTTCTTAAGTATGTCAAGTAAATGTGTCATTACCATCACATCATCGAATATATGTAAAAAATTGAATCTATTTTATCTTGAACTTAATGGGATTGTTGATTTTTACTTGCAAGATGAATTATAGTCATTTAAGTATCTACATTTCTGATTCATCAATCTACCCTGGCGTGGAATATAAGATTATTTTAAGTGAATGCCATATATCAAAACTTTTTAATACAGTGATCATTTAGACTGTCCAACATTGTCAGAAATATATAATTGTAGGATGTTTTTGTAATTTATACATAATTTATTGGCAAAAATATGTATGTGATGGTGATGACATTGCAGTTCTGGTAATGACAGTTTGTTGCGGTGATGACAAATCACTGATCATAACCTATTGTAATTTAAGAGCCTAAGTGACTTCAGACCAACAAAAAAAACACCAGCTAGTAATCTGTTTAAAACATCAAAACATAGTTTAATCTGATTATGGAAGACCAAACATGAACTGTGTTCCTTGTGAACAGGATTGGTTCAGTATAATTATAGTCTAAACAGACTATTTAATAATTTCATAGCCATGTTGAATAAAAAAAAACATGAAACAGGAGGGCAGTTAAGAACAGGTAAAACGCCGAAATAACACATTAGTCATATTACGTATCCCAAATAACTAGAATCTAATCTGACAGTTTACTTAAACTTTTTGTTCAACAATTGCTCAACAATTGCTCAACCATAAACATGTCATTGATACCAAATCTTCCACAAAACAGACAAAAACTAGTCAAACTTCCATCCTCTCATCCATCATGGACGATACTTTATTCCAGACAGAGACATCAAGCATCATATGCCTCTTGGTGACTGGTTTTGGCTCTGGCATGAGCCCCAGGAAATCTTCATGCCTGTACCACAGGATGTCGTCTTTCAGAGGCCAAAAAAAACAGTTAACCCCAATGATACACATTGTTTTCACCTGGACAGACTCTTCATCGACATCCTGGACCACACCTGGGTAGGCCTCCCCATCGTAACAGACCACACACCATTCTCCCACCAAAGACATGGTTATTTCAGGCGTTGTATTGAGCATCCCTTGGCATGGCTCTGTCGTCATAGTGGTTTTCTTTTTCTGTGCTTTGTTGAGGACCACAGACTCAGGGGCAAAGCAGAGGCAATCTTCAGGAGCTGAGCAGAAACAGCTTAGGATTCGCCAGTTGATGTGGCCGGACTTGGTGGTAAAAATCTACAAACAAAAAGCACAACAGTCATAACTTCACACAACACAAATATAAACTAAAAGAAAACCAACACTTTGGACTGTTGTACTGCTTGTGTGGTGTGTGCTCAAGCTTACCTGGTGGATTTTCATTGTACCACATACAGTTTCAAGCTGGTCTGGTATAGATCTGTCATTTTCTTCTATCTCACTTTCTGTGATGTAGAAGAGCTTGATTTTTGACTTCTCTTCTATCAGCTTCTCAAAGAACATCCTCCCATCTGGAATGTCTGTTCCACCTGCAACAAGAACATCTGCCCTCCGTTTTAAGGCTGCGCCAACCACATCAGCTGCACCCTTTCCATGGCCTGCCTCTAGGAAATTCCATGTGACCTTTTTAAATCCTAGCTGAAATGGAACAGAGCTGAGACAGAAGAAGTTCTTCTTTGAACGATACTGCGTCGTTGGTCCATCACTTATCATGTGCAGTGTGTTCAGAGACGGGATGAGCTCTTTGAAGTGAGAGAGTACAGGGCTCAGATGTGTCCATATGGCTGAGGCATCATGTCGCATTGAAGCGGAGACTGAACAGAAGGATTGAGCACCATCAACCGTATAAGCAACTCCTGTGTGTAGGGATACTTGCTTATGAGAGTCTCCAAAATGTACAGCTTGTATTTCCAAAGAATACTTGCACTGATAATTTTCAGCAAAGTCCACATGGAGAATTAACTCATTTTCTTGAACATTTTCCTTCAGGGCTTTGAGGGTTGAGTACTGATGTGCAATGTTAAAAGAATGTTTGCCAAACTTATTCTTTAGTGCTGCTGTGAAATTTTCCAACAGGTGTTGAATGGTTCCTTGGATTTGCTCCTTCGCTGTTAAGTGAGCAGTGAATGTCACCTTATCACCACCTTTCTTTTTCTCCCTGATTTCAGTTTTGCTCCGCCATTCCATCCACTGTGTTTGCTCACCAGGTTCAAATGCAGCAGTTTGTACTTCTTTGTCCTGGCAATGGACACACTCTCTATACATGCAGGCTTTAATTGGACTTTCACAACATAGTGAGTGCATTACGTTTTCAATTCTGTTGGTACTAATTACTTTCAGATAAAGCAACTTATCGGCCATGAGTTGGATGTTTGCATGGGTCTTGCATAAACAGGTATCCCTGTCTTGAATGGAGGGTTTTACGATCCAGAAAGGACGGTTCTCACAGAATTTACTGTATGAGATTTTCACCTGGGGATATTCCTCCTTGAAACTGTGATACAGTCTGAAAAGAGAGTCATTGAGGTAACGCTTCTGCTTTTTGAATTTCTGTCTAGTTATGGTGTCTTTCTTTCCTGTAGTAGCTCGCGAATTGCTGTCACGTTCCAAGAATTCTTTAATCTTCTCTTTTGTAGTGTTGCTCACCACATTACTATGTTTTTTTCTGGAATACTGAAGACCAGGTGTCATTATGTTCTTTCTCATTGTTTTGTAGGATATTCCAAGTTCTTTGTGCGCCGCATACACTAACCGGTACTTCTTCAAAATGTTTCCAGCAATGACCTTTGATATGATTTGTTTTCCTTTAATTGTCTTTTGATGGTAGGTTTGTCGCAGCTGTGAGACTAATGTGTTATGGAACACAAGAGTCTTCCTGAGATTACCATGTCCTCCCCTCATCTGTTTTCTTGCTTTAGTTCCTGGGGACTGCTCAGTGGTATGCTTCTTAGTCAGCCTATCTAACCTTTTCCTATACTTATCAACCTTTTGCAAAGCATTTTCCAGCTTTTTTTTTTTTACTTTTGAAGATCATAGTAGAACTTTCTTCTGTTTCTATTGACTTTTTTGCGTCCTCTTTGCTTTGGGGTTTGGACGGAATCTCCCATACCTCCTCTTTCATTCCCTGCATTTGGCACATCCCTATTCTGATTCTCTTGTGTATGGACATCAGGAGATTCTGGAGGACTATTCATTGAAATATAATTTTCTATTTCTCTTTTTTCTCTGTCCTTAGCTCTCTTCCTTTGTTGATTAACTTTCCATCGCTTTTTTTCATATCTGTGTTCTCGCGTGCTCAACAGGGAAACAGATTTCAATTTTCCTGTTTCTCTTCTTCTACGATATCTCTCTTTCTCACTCTGCAGATACTGTGCATATTTCTCAGGATTATCTTTTAGACATTTTCTGTATGATTTGGACCTTGGAGCCATGTCACACCTAAACACAACAATTATAATGAATTAATTTAGTATTTTAAAAACAAATGCATTACTTCATTTAAAATATAGTGACTTTTGATTGGTAAATGTATATTAATTCATTTAAGATAACGTATTCAACATAAATTCTTTAAAGAACAGTATGTTTAATGTATCTGCCGTCATCACCACCACAACCTGTCATTACCAGCACAAGCTGTAATGTGCTGGTAATGACTGTGCTGGTAATGACATTTTTGTCAAAAAACTAGCCTTACTAGCAAAGATGATGACTAAGCAAGAGTAGCTAACTTTCTACATGTAATGTACACCATTTTAACTATTAAAGTGATAATAATAATCCAAAAATGTTAAAAAAATACAGAAATACAACCATATGGTAATGACGCATAATAAGTGTACATGCCCAACACAAAGAATAAAGAGTAGATTTACTTACTTTTCTGGACATCAAGGCATCATCAGTCTTGCAGCTTGAAATCCATGTGCTCCACTATGCTATTAGGTTACTATGGCTACCAAATAAACTTTTGATGAAAAAACACTAGGAAAGTGCCTTTATGAAGAGCGTGTTGGTAATGACGGCTAAACCATGGGACAGGTAGAAATTAAGCAAAATAAAGTACAAAATGCATATATATGCTTAATCTGTGCATGAAGTTTATTAGTTCAGGTAACATTTAATTCATATGCATATTTTTTTGTATTAATTTGTGATAAATAATGTTTGAGATATGGCACGACATGTGAAAACTCTGGTGGCGGACAACACCCAAACACAGATATTGTACCACAAAACACCAATAAAATGTGTTAAAATCATTAGTAAGAGCAGCCATAAAAAAATCTAGGCTTGTTTTTGTTTATACTAATTAGTGGTGCTAAAATGCATTAGATTTAATTAGTTTTTAATAGAATTACACCCTGTGGACAGAAATAGGCCCGAATTCTGGGAAATACCCAACTATGTCTATTCCGGGCAGACTATGCAATGACTTAACCTTAGAATTATATTCATTTACCTACCTCGTTCATGCTAACTGCAGTAGGAAACACACTCTAGCATTGGTTACCAACCTACCATCACAGCCGTGGATTGTTTTTCCCAAACACATTTTATCAGTAACAAAAATGACAGACAGTGATGTCAACAGATGGAAGGCGGAACCGTCAGTAGATGCAGTGTTTGTTCAGCTGCATGTCATAGCTGTATAGAGGAACGAGAATAACTTTAATTCATTGGGAAATTTAGTTAACCACCTAGCTAAAAGTTGTAGTATCCAGCAAACGTTAGCTAAATTAGTGTAGCCAATACGATGTCTGTGTTGGCTCTTCTAGCTAGCTACTTTTACATGCACATATGTGACGTAATGTTAAGATAGAAAAATATTGAAAATGCTTACTTGAACTGAAAGTTGCGATGCTAGAGATGATCTCACTGCCGCACGATGTGCCTTTGTGCGGCTCTGCCAACTATATCATATGTTGTGATTATGCCAATCATATTGACGTTCACGACTCGGTTTATATTTTTATCAAAGCCAACAGCGACTTCCAGTGAAATGCAGTTACCACAGTCAGTGCTGCGGATATATTCTTCTTCTTCTATGAGGTTTAACAGAGGTTGGCATCCAATTTATTGATTTACCGCCACCTACTAGACTGGAGTACACTTTACTTGAAAATGTAACTTTAATAAAGAAAGACCCTAGCATCTAATACTACACGCACTAACTTTAAAATTAAATAAAATGAACTTAGCACCACCCTACTCCACTAATTAAATATATTTATTCCTACCTCATGCCATCATCCTGAAAGGATGGGACCTCACCACTTACAGCGGGTGAAATAAGTATTGAACACGTCACCATATTTCTCAGTAAATATATTTCCAAAGGTGCTATTGACATGAAATTTTCACCAGATGTTGGTAACAACCCAAGTAATCCATACATCCAAAGAAACCAAAACAAATAAGTTAAGTTAAGTCAGAAATTAAGTTATGAGTAATAATGTGAAATGACACAGGGAAAAAGTATTGAACACATGAAGAGGTTCAAAAAGGCATGGAAAGCCAAGACAACAGCTGAAAACTATCAGTAATTAAAAAGCAATCCAGCCCCCTGTCAGTGCAAATTAATATCAGCTGATTCAGTCCCAACTGATGGCCTACAAAAAGGTCTCATTGCCAAGGTGTCACACAAGACACATCTCATGATGGGTAAAAGCAAAGAGCTGTCTCAAGACCTTCGCAACCTAATTGTTGCAAAACATAATGATGGCATTGGTTATAGGCGCATTTCTAAGCTTCTGAATGTTCCAGTGAGCACTGTTGGGGCCATAATACAGAAATGGAAAGACAATCATTTCACCATAAATTTGCCTCGACCAGGTGCTCCTCGCAAGATTTCTGACAGAGGAGTGAAAAGAATAATCAGAAGAGTTGTCCAAGAGCCAAGGACCACTTGTGGAGAGCTTCAAAAAGACCTGCAATTAGAGGGTACTGTTGTCTCAAAGAAAACAGTAAGTAATGCACTCCACCGCCATGGCCTGTATGCACGCTCACCACGCAAGACTCCATTGCTGAAAAAAAAGCATGTTGAAGCTTGTTTAAAGTTTGCTGCACAACATACTGGGAGAATATAGTGTGGTCAGATGAGAGCAAAATTGAACTGTTTGGATGTCATAATACACACCATGTTTGGAGGGGAAATGGCACTGCACATCACCCTAAAAACACCATACCAACAGTGAAGTTTGGAGGTGGGAACATCGTGGTGTGGGGCTGCTTTTCAGCAAATGGTACTGGCAAACTTCACATAATTGAAGGAAGGATGAATTTGTAAATTTACTGAGACATTCTTGACAAAAATCTGCTGCCATCTACCAGGATGATGAAGTTGAAATGAGGGTGGACATTTCAGCAAGACAATGATCCCAAACACACAGCCAAGGAAACTCTCAATTGGTTTCAAAGAAATAAAATAAAGCTGCTAGAATGGCCCAGCCAATCACCTGACTTAAATCCCATTGAAAATCTATGGAAAGAACTGAAGATCAAGATTCATAGAAGAGGCCCATGGAACCTTCAAGATTTGAAGACTGTTTGTGTGGAAGAATGGGCCAAAATCACACCAGAGCAATGCATGCGACTAGTTTCTCCATACAGGAGGCGTCTTGAAGCTATCATTACCAACAAAGGATTTTTTACAAAGTATTAAATAAATATCAGTAAGTGTGTTCAATACTTTTTCCCTGTGTCATTTCACATTATTACACATAACTTAATTTCTGAATTTATTTGTTTTGGTTTCTTTGTATGTATGGATTACTTGGGTTGTTACCAAAATCTGGTGAAAATGTCATGTCAATAGCACCTTTGGAAATATATTTACTGAGAAAAATGGTGACGTGTTCAATACTTATTTCACCCACTGTAACACAACCTGTAACTCTTCCGATGTCAAGTCTCGCACACCCAAATTCTGCAGATATGATAAAATGAGATGATAATACTACGTCAGTACAAAGCCCTCCCCTATTTGGCTAGGCTTAAAGCAAAGATACTGGAAATCATGTGGAGAGTTTTATTTTATACCTTAGTGGTGGAGACCACATTTATTTGACGCATGTTAGAGCTATTTTGAACGATTTATTGAACGTATTCGTCAAACTGTATGTGTAGACGGCTTGACAGAAATGGTAGCAGAAGGTGAATATTGAACCATTGTTGCACACATATCCAGATGATGCTGCGTACCGTACCATTTTGCATAACACTGTCAGTGTGATCGAGGCTTGTTAGGTTTAGGTATACAATGCCTTCACAAAGTACTCACAAAAAAAATATTTTTCCACATGTTGTTGTGTTACAGCCTGAATTTAAAATGGCTTAATCTGATATTTTGTGTCAATGGCCTAAACACAATACCCCATAATGTCAAAGTGGAATTATGTTTTTAGAAATGTTTACAAATGAATACAAAATGAAAAGCTGAAATGTCTTGAGTCAATAAATATTAAACCCTTTGTTATGGCAAGCCTAAATAAGGTTAGTAGTAACCATGTGTTTAACAAGTCACATATGTTGCATGGACTCATTCTGTGTAAAATAATACTGTTTAACATGACTCTCATCTCTGTACCCCACACATACAAGTATCTATAGGGTTCCTCAGTTGTGTAGTGAATTTCAAACAGATTCAACGACGAAGACCAGGGATGTTATCCAATGCTTCGCAGATGGGAACCTATTGGTAGATGGGTAAAAAAAAAAGCAGATATTGAATATCCCTTTGAGCATGGTGAAGTTATTAATTACAATTTGGATGGTGTATTAATTCACCCAGTCATTACAAAGATGCAGGCGTCCTTCCTAACTCAGTAGCGCGAGAGAAAGGAAACCGCTCAGGGATTTCACCATGAGGCCAATGTTAATTTTAAAACAGTTACAGAGTTTAATGGCTGGGATAGGAGAAAACTGAGGATGGATCAACAACATTGTAGTTACACCACAATACTAATCTAAATGACAGAGTGAAAAGAAGGAAGCTTGTACAGAATAAAAATACTCCAAAACATGCATCCTGTTTGCAACAAGGCACTAAAGTAATACTGCAAAAAATGTGGCAAAGCAATTAACTTTATGTCCTGAATTCAAAGCGTTATGTTTTGGGCAAATCCAACACAGTACCACTCTTCATATTTTCAAGCATGATGGTGGATGCATGATGTTATGGGTATGCTTTTCATAGGCAAGGACTAGGGAGTTTGGTTCATACACACCAAGACAGTCGTGATGAGGGCACGACAACACCTTTTCCCCCTCAGGAGACTGAAAACATTTGGCATGGGTCCCCAGATCCTCAAAAATCTATACAGCGGCACCATCGAGAGTATCCTGACCGGTTGCATCACCGCCTGGTATGGCAACTGCTCGGCATCTGACCGTAAGGCACTAGTTTTTTAGGATAAAAATAAATGGAATAGAGCCAAGCACAGGCAAAATCCTAGAGGAAAATCTGGTTCAGTCAGCTTTCCAACAGACACTGGGATATGAATTCACCTTTCAGCAGGACAATAACCTAAAACTCAAGGCCAAATAAACACTGGAGTTGCTTACTTGGATGACATTGAATGTTCCTGAGTGGCCTAGTTACAGTCTTGACATAAATCGGCTTTAAAATCTATGGCAAGACTTGAAAATGGCTGTCTAGCAATGATCAACAACCAACTTGACAGAGCTTGAAGACGTTTAAAAATAATAATGTGTAAATATTGCACAATCCAGGTGCGAAGCTCTTAGAGACTTATCCAGAAAGACTTGCAGCTGTGATCGCTGCCAAAGGTGATTCAAACATGTATTGACTCAGGGGTGTGAAAACTTATATATTTCTGTATTTCATTTTCAATAAATGTCCCAAAAAATTCTAAAAACATGTTTTCACTCTCATTATGGGGTATTGTGTGTAGATGTGTGAGAAAATATATTGAATCCATTTTGAAATCAGGCTATAACATAAATGTGTAATAAGTCAAGGGGTATGAATACTTTCTGAAGGCACTGTAGTTTCAGTGAGTTTAGGCAAAGGCCATACTTAATTTAACGAACCAATGTTAAAGAAACATTTTATTTTTTTACAATTTGCATTTGACCTGGAGATACATCTCAGTGTCTAGTACAAACCATTCATAGCAACTAAACTACCATCTCAGCAAGCTGTAATATTTACATTCACTCCAAATAATCTCCAGTCCAGATCTGGTCTTCTCTCACTCACCTGCAGGAATACAACAATAGATTGAGGCATTTAAATACAGGAGAAATTGGAGCTATCTAGCCTGAACTGTCTAGCCAATCTGTTTCTAGTTAAAGGTAGATTGACACAACACAATGCCACAGATGTGACAGAGTAGCGTCACTTATATGTGAATTGTAGTTCTGTCTGATTCTCCTGGAGAATCTGGTCTTCCGACGTGCTATCACTTAACATCGGGACACACCGCGGATGACCATTAATAGCAACAATATAAATTGCGTGTCGGCCGTGTGGGGAAAAAACAGGGGTGTCGGGAGCTGGAGCTGCCGTTCCTGTGTCTCCCAAATGTAAGTGAAACAAGCATTAGCCTAATTGACTGACAGATCATGACAATGAACAACGTAGCGTTGGTCTCCAGGCTAGCAGTAGTCCGAGAGAATTAAAAGGAGAAAAAACAAATCGGGCTATCTAGCCTGAACTGTCTAGCCAATCTGTTTCTACAAAAAACATATCCACATCCTTGTGTCCATATACCACTCGTTATATGGATGTTAGTCAGTAAGTTCTTAGAGGAGCTGTTAGAGCCATCATTAACATTCATCAGCACAGGTGGACTGAGTTTATTGGCGGTCTCTTAGCCAATCACAGAAGACCAGGAGAGGGACAGGCACTTCAGATTGGACCTCCAAGTGTGCGTTGCTGCTCTGTGTCTTCGCTCTGGGCGTTGTTCTGAGTGTTGGAGTCAGGCTGTTCCATTTCGGCCGGTGAGAGGGGTGAGGGGGGCTGTGGTGTGACTGTTCTGTCACTGGCACCCCCCTCCTCCGCCTCTCTCTGTTGCACAGAGGACAGGTACTGCTCCAATAGACTGCAGTCCTGACTGTCCCCACCACCACCAGGAGCCAGAGTCAGGGACCCCCCCACAGCCAGCGCCCGCACAGTCTTCAGAGAGTCACCCGTCCCACAGCTCAGGAAGGTGTCTTCCTGCCCCGCCTGCTGTTCACCTGTGAACTGGAAGCCCGAGTCCGGGAAGGAGAGGTCTGTGCAGGCAGGGTCTGCAGTGCTGAAGGCCACAGGCAGGGGGAACCGAAGAGCTGGGGGGTCACAGAACCCAGGGGTAAGGGCTGGAGTAGGAGATGACCCAGCCTGAGTCACGCTGGCCAGCTGCCCCTCTACAGTACGCTGCCACTGCTGCATGGACTGAAGCTGCAGAGAGATGGGGAGAAGGAGTGAGAAAGGGTTTGCGTGAATCTAAATATGATTGATACATGACCTTGTTTATCACTATTCTCGGTTAACTCAGAACTAAAGTCTTGCGCAATTGGTCAGATGCTCAATTAAGTTCTGGATCCAGCCATATGTGTTAAGAGAAGAGATGAAGAGCTCCACCCTCTGTCTTTGCAAGTGTAATTTGTCTAAAGCACCAGAACTAATGATGCTTGTGATCTCACACATCAAATCAAACTTTATTTGTCACATGCGCCGAATACAACAGGTGTAGGCCTTACAGTGAAATGCTTACTTACAAGCCATTAACCAACAATGCAGTTCAAGAAAGAGTAAAACAAATATTTGTAAAAAGGAACAATAAAATAACAATAATGAGGCTATATAGAGGGGGGTACAAGGTAGTTGATGAAATATGTACATAGGTAGGGGTAAAAGTGACTAGGCAATCAGGATAGATAATAAACAGAGTAGCAGCAGCGTATGTGAGGAGTGGGAGAGAGTGTCTATGTGTGGCATCAATATGGTTGTGTGTATGTGTGTGAGCGTATGTTGTTGGTGTATATGTGTGTTGGAGTGTCAGTGTAGTGTGTGTATGGGTAGAGTCCAGTGAGTGACTATGCATAGATAATAGACACAAGTAGCAGCAGTGTAAAAACAAACAGAGGGGGCGGGGTGTCAATGTAAATAGTCTGGGTGGCCATTTTGATTAATTGTTCAGCAGTCTTATGCTTCGGAGTAGAAGCTGTTAAGAAGCCTTTAGGTCCTAGACTTGGCGCTCCGGTACCGCTTGCCATGCGGTAGCAGAGAGAACAGTCTATGACTTGGGTGACTGGAATCTTTGACAATTTTTGGGGCTTTCCTCTGACACTGCCTAGTATATAAGTCCTGAATGGCAGGAAGCTTGGCCCCAGTGAAGTACAGGGCCGTACGCACCCTCTGTAGTGCCTTACGGTCAGATGCCGAGCAGTTGCCATACCAGGCGGTGATGCAACCGGTCAGGATGCTCTCGATGGTGCCGCTGTATAACTTTTTGAGGATCTGGGGACCCATGCCAAATTTTTTCAGTCTCCTGAGGGGGAAAAGGTGTTGTCGTGCCCTCATCACGACTGTCTTGGTGTGTATGAACCATGATAGTTCGTTGGTGATGTGGACACCAAGGAACTGTATCGTGACAGGTCTACGGTACCATTTATGTTTACGTAGTCAGTCCACGAGAGAGTGTATTACTGACCTGCTTCCATAGAAAGTTCACAGCCTCCTCCTGTACCAGTCTCTGCATCCTCTCCTCTTCATGCTGCTGACGCACCCTGTACACAAACAACAAAGTATTTGTTGGAAGTACTTGACATATGCATTTGCCTGATATACATGATATTCAACATAAAACGGCTAGATACCTTCATCCTTCAGAACTATCTGGCTGTGCCATTAGTGTTGAAAGAGAGCTAAGTTACCTGCTGCAGGGACAACATATGCCACAAGGATTCCAATGTTCTAATAGTTGTAGCAATATTCTGAAGAAATTGCACGCTCCCTCAAAACTTGAGACATCTGTGGCATTGTGTTGTGTGACAAAACTGCACATTTTAGAGTGGCCTTTTATTGTCCCAGCATAAGAGGCACCTGTGTAATGATCATGCCGTTTAATCAGCTTCTTGGCGAAGGAGAAATTCTCACAAACGGAAGTAAACAAATTGATGCACAATATTTGAGAGAAATAAGCTTTTTGTGGGTACGTAACATTTCTGGGATCTTTTATTTCACCTCATGAAACATGGGACCAACACTTTACATGTTGCGTTTATATTTTTGTTCTGTATATATTTTGAAGCATGGCTAAAGACAAGGTTCTTTGTGCACTGCTTACAAAAGGCTAAATGTCTGCTCTTTCTCCTGACAATGGTTTTGTATGGAGATATGTTTGCCAGTTTCTCTAGAAAATCACAGGAGGTTGGGGAGGACAGGCTCATGGCAATGGCATGGTATCAAAGACATGGTTTCCATAAATGCCATTCCATTTGCTCCATTCCAGTCATTATTGTGGTCCATCCTCCCCACAGCAGCCTCCACTGCTAGAAACGTACTTCTCTAGCCAACCACCAAGTCTATAAACAAATCACCTAGTGACTATGCCTTCTAGTCAACATCCAAATATAGTAATAAACAACCATGAGCATACATTGTTTATACCATAAGCCATAGCCGCGGGAAGATGTTCGGGGAGCAGAAAATAGCCGCTACAGATGGCTATACCGGTCCGCTAATGCAGGACTAGTAAAAGCCTTTTGTAGATTTATAAAAAACATTTATATATATATTTTTTGTATTTATTATTATTCTGATTTTTTAGGGGGTGCTGCACCCTACTTCCCGTGGCTATGCCTCAAGCAAAACTGGAGAACCCCAGGACTGGAGAACACTGATGCGGTAGTCCGTGTCTACATTCCAATTCTTTATCCTTCTCGAGAAGTGTGCACTCGTACACGTGCCCCTCGTATTTAAAAGAAAAGGACTAGTGTGAGGAATATTGTGGAAACTCCCTCCAGCCATGTATGCACCAATCCAATGCTTTAAAATGCATGAGGGGGAGTGAACAAGTGCACACTTTTGGAGAAGGGCAGAGAATCGGAAAGCAGCCCTTGGATTTATTGTGGTCTCTTCCGTACCTCTCCAGCTCTCCAGACAGGAAGACTATGTGCTCCTGCATCCTGCGTAGGCGGATCTCACACCGCACCTCTTTGGTCAGAGGGTGGCTACGCCGAGCCCACATTCCCCTCCACCATGCCTGGATCCTGACGGCTGCCCTGTCCGCCTCACAGTGGCCCAGCCTATCACATCTCACCACCGCTTCATCTTCCTGCTTAGATCCCGCCCTCAGCTCTGCAGCACCGCAGTTTGAGCATGCTCCCTGGAGCGGAGTGCTGTCAATGGTCTGTGATTGGTCACCTGGTGGACTGGCCGTTGAGGTTAAGGTACAGGTGAGGTAGCTGTCAGCCGAAACCGTTTCTCCCTTTCTCTCCTTCTCTCTCTCTCTATCCTTCTCCCACTCTCTCTCCATCTCCCTCTCTCTTTCCAAGGGTGTGTGTTGGGTCTTTTCAGGAGGGGTCTTTTTGGTACAAATGGGGTGTTCAGGCGCCAGCGAGTCAGGCTCAAATGTCTCAGTTTCGTCCTCGCTGTCGGAGCGGGCGGGGTCAGAGGTGACAGGTAGAAAGGTGGACACAGAGGAGAGCAGGCTGCCAGTGAGTTTATCTTCGTCCGTCTGGCTCTGGACGTCCTCCAGGTAGAGGCGCTCCTCCGTACCCATGGGGCCACGGAGAGGAGGTGCGCAGGCCGGGGAGGGGTCGCAGCCCAGCCAGGTGTTTACCTGCAGGGTCCCAGGCTCTGGACACACGCACACACACACACACACAGAAGAGAGCGCAAAATAGGAGATTTACACACCAGACACACACTGGGATTGATGAGAGTTACAGAATTTACAGAAACTAAAAAAGACAAGACAGGTAGAGTTCATCATCTGCTACCTGTCTGTCTGGCTGGTGGGGCAGTCACAGGCATCGTGGCTCTGTCAGCCTCTCTGGCACCCCCTAGTGGGGGCACATGGCAGGGGCTTTGAGTCTCCACATCCAGCTGGGTGGGGCGGGGAGGGCTTGAGGAACCCCCTTGGGTCTGCTGCTGGAGCTGCCTCTGGTGGAACCTGGAGATATACACAGGACCCCTGGTTAAGTCATGTCATTCAAAGGAGAGAGGATACCAATAAAACAGTAATTTAATTGATTGTGCAAGCGGTGTCCAGTCTGCTTCATATTTCTCATCTGCTTAAAAGATACATTGCGGTACCTCATTTTGTAAAAAGTGAAATGACCAAAACTAAGCAGAAAAGACACAGAGGCGCATTGATCCAGTTTAATGTCAGCTGGATTGTAATAATGGGTTGGATTTATAGCTAGAGCTTTTTCAAAGTTATAACAGGGAGGAGAACACATCCACTGCCAGTGTGATAGATGACCTCATCGAACAGCTGTTAGCATCAAAACCCAGGTGTGAATGTACACTCCTACCTCTGCCAAGTGTGAATGTATTCTCCTACCTCTGCCAGGTGTGAATGTATTCTCCTACCTCTGCCAGGTGTGAATGTATTCTCCTACCTCTGCCAGGTGTGAATGTATTCTCCTACCTCTGCCAGGTGTAATTGTATTCTCCTACCTCTGCTTGCTGAGGATCTTCTCCAGCTTGGCATCCTCGGCCGTCTCCAGGGCTGGCGTGGAGGTCAAAGGGCACACGGTGGCAAGGTACTGGACCAGCTGCACGTGCTGACCTGGCCGGTACGAGCGACCTTTGCCCTGGCTGTACAGCCACTCCGCCTTCAACCTGAGATCGCAGACAATAGAGACATTATTGACCAGAAATGATAGTGATCATTACTCAACACTTCAATGGTATAACTACATAGTAGGGCAACCTTACAGTCACCAATTCATTTCTCTACCCAGGGATTGACATTATAGTCTGAAAGGCACTTGTCCTTTGGGAGTAGATTTTGGTTGCCTGAATGCCCTATGGGCCTCCCAATCACGGCCGGTTGTGATACAGTCTGGATTCAAACCAGGTTGTCTGTAGTAACGCCTCTAGCACTGACATGCAGTGTCTTAGACCACTGCGCCACTCGGGAGCCCCTTGAAGATTATGATCACTTGCCCAAAAATTTAACAAGCTATTTTCACCTACACAAAAGGGAGGAACCAGAAAGACCAGACTACTGGAATTCTTTGCATTTTGTTAGTTACCAGTAAAATAAAATCACCTGCCTAATGGGGAAACCTCAGATCTGGTTCAACATACACGACTGCTCAGATCACTGCACCGGGAAATGGGGCAAACCTTAATGTCAGTCAATGCTACCCTACTTCCCCTGCATTGTTAGTATTTTTAACTTCACTGGAGTTCTGGACCTGGTCTCACCCTTCTTTCTGTGACACCAAGTATCCGTCCAGGATCTTCAGGTTCAGGCACCAGCTCATGATGTACGGCCGATAGTCGTATACGGGCAACGAGGGGGTTGCCATGATGCAGGGGTTACTCATAATGGAGAGCTGTTCCAGGTCATGGAGGGGTGCCAGGTAGGAGACCTGTGGGAGGCAGAGAGAGAGAGAGAATGAAATAGAGACAAGCAGGTGAGAGTGAAGTAGGAAAGAGATTGTTGTTACAAGCAGAGCAGGTGAGAGTGAAGTAGGAAAGAGATTGTTGTTGTTACAAGCAGAGCAGGTGAGAGAGAAGTAGGAAAGAGATTGTTGTTACAAGCAGAGCAGGTGAGAGAGAAGTAGGAAAGAGATTGTTGTTACAAGCAGAGCAGATAAGAGAGAAGTAGGAAAGAGATTGTTGTTACAAGCAGAGCAGATAAGAGAGAAGTAGGAAACAGAGTGTTGTCACAAGCAGAGCAGGTGAGAGAGAAGTAGTTAACAGAGTGTTGTTACAAGCAGAGCAGGTGAGAGTGCAAAGGGACAAAAAGGCAGGGTCTTCACCTCGTTGAGGTCTCTGATCTCATTCTCTGCCAGGGAGAGGATGGACAGGTGGGTGGGCAAATGAGTAGGGACAGTCCGCAGCGTCGTAATGCTGTTACCATGAAGGAGAAGGGTCTGCAAGAGAAATAGCAGCCTGTCAATCAACACCACAGAAAAACCGTCCTGCTTAATGCTCCAGAATTCTATCTGCATCCCCACTTGAAAAGTCATGAGGCAAGACCTGTTCTCACCTTTAAGGATAACAGCTTGGTAAGATCACCAATGTTGGAGATGCTGTTGTCAGACACGTCCAAATGTTGGAGAGCCACACAGTTGTTGAGCTGCTCAATGACCTAAGTGAAAAGTGGATATCCAAATTGCATGATCAGGGGACAAAATGTACATATTATGGAGGGAGTACATTGTCCACTTTCTTCCCCTCACCTTGATGTTGTTGCCTGACAGGTTGAGCCACTCCAGGTGTGGCAGGTCTCTCAGCCCTTCAATATAGCCAATACTGTTATTTGGCAGGTTCAGAACTCTCAGCTCGGTTAGACGACACACACCCATCATCCTCACCAGGCGGTTACCAGCAACTGATAGCTGCCCAGCACAGAACACAGGAAAGAGAGAGGCAGAATGAGACAGCAAGACAATATAGAGGGAAATAATTAAATCCAATGTGGTGCATTGCAAGTTAGAAACAACGAGTAAATGCCCATTTACAAATGATCTGAGGAATTCAACAATGTTCAACAATTTAGTTGACCAGATTCCATCAAATGTGCTTGGGTGTAAAGGCAAATGTAATCACACCACTGAGACCCAGTGAGAGGGAGTCTACCTGTTGGAGGCCTGTGCTCCTCTCCAGATGATCCAGTTTCATGATGTGGTTCCGGTCCAGGATGAGTGTGTGTGTTTCATCAGAGCAGGTGAAACTGGGCTCCAGCTTCTGCAGACCCTGGGCTGACAGGTCCACCACTGGACCTAAAGGGGAAACGGAGAGAAACATAAACACATGGGAGTGGATGGATGTATAATCTATTATGCACATGTTGGTAGTGTCACCATGAACACGAATGATACATAGAAACAATATGAGCCATACAGAGGTGGACAAAGGCAACTAGGGAGTCAAGCTTATACATCTACTATGTACATACTCAAGCAAGATACACAGCCTCAAGCAAGATACGGAGAAGGATCCAACTGAAAAATGGAAGCCATCTTGGAGAACTGCTGTTGATCACTATCATACAGTTTATTCATACTGGGCCGACTAATAGTCCGAGGGATGAGGATTCATTCACTTTCACTCTGTTGATTGAGTAGCTGATATAGCAGTGTGGGATTGTACATAAAGACATGCAGTCTTTATGTGAAACAATTTCACATATGTAATGCAGCATAGCTCTACTGAAAACACTCCAATCCTGAACGCATGACTCTGGACTATCAGATGATGACAGGATGGGTAGCTAGTTACAGTCAGTAGTTCCAACTAGCTAACGTTAGCGAACGTAGGACAGAACCAATCATTGAAACATACGTATGTTCACTAAATCGTTGCCCTACAAAGTCGAACATCACACGAAGGGGGCTGTCATGCACTCACCAGTTGTGTCAAATGTCAAATCTGATACTCCCATTTCGCGCAGAATATACGAGGCTGCACGAAACTCGCTACGCTAGCCTACTTGCAAAAGCACAACTGCCTTGTTCGAGACCTCTGGCGAGTACAACAGAAAGAAGGCTAAGAATTGACCGGGATATGTAGTTCATAAATTTCCATTTGTCATGAAAGGACCTCTATGCTTGGCTTTAAAAAACTACAACAAGCTTTACTGCAGTGCAGGACGCCACTGTTGATGATCCGGTGGGAAAGATATCTCAATAGATTTACACTTGATAGCAATCCCAATATGGAACGACAGAAAGCATGATGGTACTTTCAACGTGTACACTGATCAAACATATCTATACAATTTTAAAATACCTTCATTTTGTTCAATTTGTGGATCTATCATCGCCATACTTCCCGCTTGTGTCAACACCAAGCAACCGATCTAGTTGCTGATTGGTCAAATACTTTTTTAATGAACAAAATTCATGTTTTAAAATCAAAATACTGATCCTGACTGGATGTAATTAAAGAAGAAATGCTGTGTAGATAAAAATCCATGGATTTGTTTTTGTAAATAATTCAGAAAATGTACCTATAACTTCGTTTCCGTTTCCGCCATCTCTCTTTCCGGTTTTGTGTCCCCCTCAGCCATCATGAAGTGAGTTTACGGAATCATATCTATTGCCATCAAGTGTTTAAATTAACACTTTTACCGAAAAAAATCACTATTATACACAAGTACACGTTGATCTTCTATTAATGATTTATCTTAATCCGCAACAGGGTCGAGCTGTGCAGTTTCAGCGGGTACAAAATATACCCCGGCCATGGCGTCCGATACGCCAGGATAGACGGAAAGGTACGGCTATATGACTACTCTTCTCTCTAATGCCACTTAGTAATGTTTGGTTTCTCACGGTTGATCGCAATAAGCCGTGGCCAACATTGTTAATTGTTACAGTATAACTGTTAATTGAGTGTCTGTACTCTGTTCTTGGCCTGTCCCGTGGACACTGACTATGCTATGTCTTCAGCTAGTTAGCTAACGTTAGCATACAGGTGCTTTTATCCACGTCAGGTATAACATTACAACTAGTTGGACATGTACATGTCAACGTTGCCAAATATGCTACACCACACTAATGTATAGTTTAACACCCCTCTGCCTCTTTCCCAGGTTTTCCAGTTCCTGAATGCTAAGTGTGAGTCTGCCTTCCTGGCTAAGAGGAACCCCAGACAGATCAACTGGACTGTACTGTACAGGCGCAAACACAAGAAGGGTCAGTCTGTAAGTACCTAGGTGGTTATTTTCTATCATTTCCCCCCAAACGCACAAGCTTAGTTCTGACATGGTGCACCTTTGTTTTTTGGTGCGGGTGTGACTGTGTGCGTGGTTGCCATCTACGTTATGTACTGTCGCCAGGTTGTGTCTTACAGCTTGTCGTCAGTGCTCACTCCACACACCTGCGGCCATAGAGCCACTGGAGATCATAGTACTGGCTATGTGAAGTCTCTGACTCCTTACCACTGGTCAGCCTCCATACTCTCCTACAAACCTTATATGTGTGAAAGATGTTAGGGGTTTGCAGTAATGTGAATAGTAATCTGTGATTGTTACTGTTAATTTTGCACAACAACTGTACTGTCAATGAGTGTTCTTAAAGGACTAGTTCAGCTACACGAGTGACACACATTTCTGTGTTTTTCTCCTGTGTTGTGCCTATTGATACCCTAACACTACCACATTTCCCATACCTGATCCTGAATGTGGCCATGATGTTCCTGACTACATGTTGTCTACTTCCTGTGTTAACAGGAAGAGGTGACGAAGAAGCGCACCCGCCGTGCCGTGAAGTTCCAGAGGGCCATCACCGGCGCCTCCCTGGCTGAGATCATGGCCAAGAGGAACCAGAAGCCCGAGGTCCGCAAGGCCCAGCGTGAGCAGGCCATCAGGTAAGGACCCGACTCACCCCACCAGAACCATGCTTTACCAGAAACGTTGCTTTAGTGGTTCAACACGTTTCTGTCAACTTTCTACATGTGAAGCACATGTAGCTGTTCACACTGCTGTCACTTTCCTGTGAGACTGTTTAAATTTAAGATGGAACGGTGAATTGTCAGTCTTTGGTTTTATTCACAAAAAGGGATCATTGGTCTTCACTAATCACTTGAGGTGTTATTTCTGCAGTCTGGACTCCCGTGTCTTGTTCTTTGGTTATGGGCTTAATTTATATCATTCTTGTCTCCAGAGCTGCCAAGGAGGCAAAGAAGGCAAAGCAGACAACCAAGAAGCCCTCTGCCGCCGGTGCTAAGGTAAGCTTAATATAGCCATGTCCATATTTATCACGGTGTGAATCTGATTGGTCAGAAAGTAGGAAACTTTAATGACCTGCGTTTTATAAAACACAGCAAGGTTCCCTCTTTGCACATATATGTGAAATTCAGATTTCTACATTAAAGGGACAATCAGCAGTTGCTACATAGTTTTGGATTTGATTAATATTGTCATAGTTTCTTGGAGAATATCACTTATGTCTCATGAGATTTAGTTTAACTGTCATTCCTAATCAGAACCCCAAATAAGACATTTTACTTTGTTTGCCAACAAAATGTATGTAAAACAGTATATAGCCTCAACATGGTTAAAACTATAATTGTGATATCATTGATGGTCAGTCCTTTCATTCATAGCAGTCTATGATTTTGTTGTTGCATTTCTTCAGTCCCATCCCTCAGTGTTTTACTGAAACGGGTGTGGAGTAAGCATTGTTTCAACTGCTCATTGCCTCTTTAAAGGTACATTCATGCTTACAAAGTTAACATTGGCAGTATTGGTTTGACATCAGCAGCGTGTGTAGCAAGATGCTGCACATTCTCCTCAGCAGTAGTCATGTTGCAGAAGAGGGAAGGGGAAATGGCTCTTAAGGCACTCTCAATTGCATTCTCTCGCATCGCTTTCTGCAATAGCTTTGGTTCACATTGCTTCTCTTGGCCACCTTGTACTGAATTGGATTCCAAAGGAGATTTAGTTAGTACTTTGTCTAATCTATCTGTACTTTGTCTCCCTCTGTAGGCCCCTGCTAAGGCTGCACCCAAACCTAAGGTGGCAAAGCAAATGAAGGTCAATGCACCTCGCGTTGGAGGAAAACGCTAAACCTTATGGCTTTGTTGGTCATGAATAAACTTTCTTGGTAAACAAATATTTGGTCTGTGTGATCTCATGTTTTTTGGTGCTTTTGTGCATCTTACCTGATTTGGTCATCCACCCTAAACTGTCCTTACAGTGGAAAGCCTTTTGCAAGCTCTAACCCCAACAAAGGCAGTCATTAACAACAATAATACTCAATATAACAAGGTAGAACAAAAACACAGTAAGCAGACTATATACAGGGTCAGTTCCAGTACTATTTATAATGTGCAGGGATACTGGATCGATAAGAGGTAGTGCCTTAAGTATTTATATCTGACTTATTCCATATTTTGTTACAGCCTAAATTCAAGATAGATTATTTGTCTCTTCTACACTACCCTATAAGGACAAAGTGAAAACGTTTTTCAAATCAAATTAATGGTCACATACACGTGGTTAGCAGATTGTTTTCATAAAAGTATGAGCTTTCCACACCTGGATTGTGCAACATTCCACCATTCTTACAAAAATTGAGTGCTGTAAAATTGGTGATCATTGCTAGACAACCATTTACAGGTCTTGCTGTAGATTTAAGGCAGCTGTAACCTGGCCACTCATGAACATTTTCCGTTTTCTTGGTAAGAAACTCCAGGGAAGATTTGGCCTTGTTTTAGGTTGTCATACTGAAAGGTGAATTCATCTCCCAGTGTCCGGTGGAAGGAAGACAACCAGGTTTTCCTCTAGGATTTTGCCAGTGCTTAGCTCCTTTCAGTTTCTTTATTTAACCTGAAACTCTCCAGTCCTTAACAATTACAAGCAATACCCATGACATGTTGCAAACAGGATAAATGTTTTGGAATATTTTAATTCTGTACAGGCATCTTTCACTCTGTCAATTAGGTTAGTATTGGGGGTAACTACAATGTTGAACCATCCTCAGTTTTCTATCACAGCCAATCAACTCTAAATGTTTTAGTCACCATTGGCTTCATGGTGAAATCCCTGAGTGGTTTTCTTCCTCTCTCCGCCATCTGAGTTAGGAAGGATGCCTGTATCGTTGTAGAGACTGGGTGTATTGATACACCTTCCAAAGTGTAATAACTTCAACATGCTCAAAGGTATATTCAATGTCTTTTTTTTTTTTTTTTTTTTCACCCATCTACTAATAGGTGGTCTTTGCGAGGCATTGGAAAACCTCCCTGGTCTTTGTGCTTATTTGTTTGAAATGCACTGCTCGACTGAAGACCTTACAGATAATTTGAATGTGTGGGGTACAGAGATGAGGTAGTAATAAAAAAAGAAACACTTATTCTACACAGAGTCCATGCAACGTGTGACTTAATCACATTTTTACTCCTGAACTTTAGGCTTGCCATCACAAAAAGATTGGATACTTATTGGCTCAAGACATTTTAGCTTTTCATTGTTTTGTAAATAAAAACTACACTTTTGACATGGTATTTTGTGTAGGCCAGTGACAATCTCAATTTAATACATTTTAAATTCGGGCTGTAAAACAAAACGTGTAAAAAGGGGTGTGAACATTTTCTGAAAGCACTATATGTATGTAGGCAGCAGCATATATGATGATTGTATGTGAGTGGGTGTATGTCGAGTCAGTATAAATGCATGTGCATATGTGTGTGTGTCAGAGTATTAGTGTGCGTAGAGACTGCAAAAATAAGAATATAATACAAGATCTGTGGAGCCATTTTGTTAGCTATAGTGTTTTTGGAAAGTATTCAGACCCCTTGACTTTATCCACATTTTGTTAGGTTACAGCCTTATACTAAAATTGTATTACATGTTTTTTTCCCCATCAATCTACACACAATACCCCATAAAGACAAAGCAAAAACAGTTTTTTAGACATGTTTGCTAATTTATATATATATATATACAGTGGGGCAAAAAAGTATTTAGTCAGCCACCAATTGTGCAAGTTCTCCCACTTAAAAAGATGAGGCCTGTAATTTTCATCATAGGTACACTTCAACTATGAGAGACAAAATGAGAAAAAAAATCCAGAAAATCACATTGTAGGATTTTTTATGAATTTATTTGCAAATTATGGTGGAAAATAAGTATTTGGTCACCTACAAACAAGCAAGATTTCTGGCTCTCACAGACCTGTAACTTCTTCTTTAAGAGGCTCCTCTGTCCTCCACTCGTTACCTGTATTAATGGCACCTGTTTGAACTTGTTATCAGTATAAAAGACACCTGTCCACAACCTCAAACAGTCACACTCCAAACTCCACTATGGCCAAGACCAAAGAGCTGTCAAAGGACACCAGAAACAAAATTGTTGACCTGCACCAGGCTGGGAAGACTGAATCTGCAATAGGTAAGCAGCTTGGTGTGAAGAAATCAACTGTGGGAGCAATTATTAGGAAATGGAAGACATACAAGACCACTGATAATCTCCCTCGATCTGGGGCTCCATGCAAGATCTCACCCCGTGGGGTCAAAATGATCACAAGAACGGTGAGCAAAAATCCCAGAACCACACGGGGGGACCTAGTGAATGACCTGCAGAGAGCTGGGACCAAAGTAACAAAGGCTACCATCAGTAACACACTTCGCCGCCAGGGACTCAAATCCTGCAGTGCCAGACGTGTCCCCCTGCTTAAGCCAGTACATGTCCAGGCCCGTCTGAAGTTTGCTAGAGAGCATTTGGTTGATCCAGAAGAGGATTGGGAGAATGTCAGATGAAACCAAAATATTTTGGTAAAAACTCAACTCGTCGTGTTTGGAGGAGAAAGAATGCTGAGTTGCATCCAAAGAACACCATACCTACTGTGAAGCATGGGGGTGGAAACATCATGCTTTGAGGCTGTTTTTCTGCAAAGGGACCAGGACAACTGATCCGTGTAAAGGAAAGAATGAATGGGGCCATGTATCGTGAGATTTTGAGTGAAAACCTCCTTCCATCAGCAAGGGCATTGAAGATGAAAGGTGGCTGGGTCTTTCAGCATGACAATGATCCCAAACACACCGCCCGGGCAACGAAGGAGTGGCTTCGTAAGAGGCATTTTAAGGTCCTGGAGTGTCCTAGCCAGTCTCCAGATCTGAACCCCATAGAAAATCTTTGGAGGGAGTTGAAAGTCTGTGTTTCCCAGCGACAGCCCCGAAACATCACTGCTCTAGAGGAGATCTGCATGGAGGAATGGGCCAAAATACCAGCAACAGTGTGTGAAAACCTTGTGAAGACTTACAGAAAACGTTTGACCTCTGTCATTGCCAACAAAGGGTATATAACAAAGTATTGAGAAACTTTTGTTATTGACCAAATACTTATTTTCCACCATAATTTGCAAATAAATTCATAAAAAATCCTACAATGTGATTTTATGGATTTTCTTTTCTCATTTTGTCTCTCATAGTTGAAGTGTACCTATGATGAAAATTACAGGCCTCTCATCTTTTTAAGTGGGAGAACTTGCACAATTGGTGGCTGACTAAATACTTTTTTGCCCCACTGTATATGTAAATGTGATATTTCTTTTTTTTTTATATAAGTATTCAGACCCTTTACTCAGTACATTGTTAAAGCACCTTTGGTAGCAATTACAGCCTCCAGTCTTGGGTATGACACTACAAGCTTGGCACACCTGTATTTGGGGAGTTTCTCTCGTTATCTGCAAATCCTCTCAAGCTCTGTCAGGTTTGATGCACAGCTATTTTCAGGTCTCTCCAGAGATGTTCGATCGGGTTCAAGTCCAGGCTCTTCTTGGTCACCTCGCTATCCAAGGCCCTTCTGCCTGATTGCTCAGTTTGACCAGGCAGCCAGCTCTAGGAAGTCTTGGTGGTTCCAAACTTCTTCCATTTAAGAATGATGGAGGCCACTGTGTTCTTGGGGACCTTAAATGCTGTAGAATTTATTTGGTATCCTTCCCCAGATCTGTGCCTCGACACCATCCTGTCTCAGAGCTCTACAGACAATTCCTTCCACCTCATGGCTTGGTTTTTGCTCTGACATGCACTGTCAACTGTGGGACCTTATGTACAGTAGACAGGTGTGTGCTTTTCCAAACCATGTCCAATCAATTGAATTTACCACAAGTGGACTCCAATCAAGTTGAAGAAACATTTCAAGGATGATCAATGGAAACAGGATGCACCTAAGCTCAATTTCGAGTCTCACAGCGAAAGGTCTGAATACTTACGTAAATAAGGTATTTTTATATTTTTTATATACATTTTCAAAGATTTTCTAAAAACCTGTTTTTGTCATGGGGTATTGTGTGTAGAATGCTGAGGATTTTTTACATTTTTTTAATCCATTTTAGAATAAGGTTGTATTTAGTTAGGTATTTAGCAGTCTAATGGCATGGGAATAGAAGCTGTTCAGGAGCCTGTTGGTGTCCAGATTTGATGCACCGGTAGTGCTTGCTGTGCGGAAGCAGAGACAACAGTCTATGGCTTGGGTGACTGGAGTCTTAAACGATTTTCCGGGCCTTTCTTTCACACCGCCTGATATAGTGGTCCTGGATGGCAGCGAGCTCGGCCCCAATGATGAACTGGGCTGTCCGCACCACCCTCTGTAGCGCCATACAATTGCCATACCAAGCCGTGACGCAGCCAGTCAAGATGCTTTCAATGGTACAGCTTTAGAACTTTTTGACGGCCCATGCCAAACCTTTTCAACCTCCTGAGGGGGAAGAGGCACTGTCACACCTTCTTCACATCTGTGTGTGTGTGTGTATCATTTTAAGTTGTTAGTGATTTGGACACAGAGGAACTTGAAGCTTTCAACTGCAGCCCCGTCGATGTGGATGGGGGCATGCTCGCCCCTTCATTTTCATGTAGCCCTCGTGTTGAGGGTCAGCGTGGCGTAGGTAATGTTGTCTACCCTCACCACCTGGGGTCGGTATTCCTCTTATCTAGGTGGGTGAGGGCAGTGCAATTGAGATTGTGCTGTCTATGGATCTGTTGGGGCGGTATGCAAATCGGAGTGGGTCTAGAGTGTCAACTGTCTGACTTAGTTGGTGTTAACACTCGACTTCCACCTAGTACAGCTAGGGGAGTATGGGTCCTTGCGGTTTATTCCTTTGGGGTTTTTCCTTGACACTCTGCTTCTACTGGCACTTTAGTCGTCTAGGTTACCGTGAAGCACGGGCTATGTTTACACAAGCACTGAAAAATAACTGATGTGAAAAGATCTGATGTGATCGGTCAGAAGATCAATTAGTGGAAAATAAATATCAGAATTGGGCTGCCTGTCTAAACGCAGCCTTAGTGACATGTTGAATAGGTGGTGTGTACAGTTTTGAGAATGACAAGTGTTGGTCTCCACAAAGTTTGCTGCTTCAGTGTTCTTAGATCTTTATGTCAGTAGTTACTAAGTTACACTGAAGTATAATTACAAGTATTCCATAAGTGTCAAAGGCTTTCATTGACAATGACATTCAGTTTATGCAAAGAGTCAATATTTGCAGTGTTGACCCTTCTTTTTCAAGACCTCAGCAATCCTGCAAGTTGTGGGTTTTTGTTTGTCCACCCGCCTCTTGAGGATCGACCACAAGTTCTCAATGGGATTAAGGTCTGGGGAGTTTCCTGGCCATGGACCCAAAATGTAGATGTTTTGTTCCCCAAGCCACTTAGTTATCACTTTTGCCTTATGGCAAGGCGCTCCATCATTCTGAAAAAGGCATTAGTCATCACCAAACTGTTCTTGGATGGTTGGGAGAAGTTGCTCTCGGAGGATGTGTTGGTACCATTCTTTATTCATGGCTGTGTTCTTAGGCAAAATTGTGAGTGAGCCCACTCCCTTGGCTGAGAAGCAACCCCACACATGAATGGTCTCAGGATGCTTTACTGTTGGCATGACACAGGACTGATGGTAGTGTTTTCCGGATGGCCCAAACAATCGAAAAGGGGATTCATCAGAGAAAATAACTCTACCCCAGTCCTCAGCAGTCCAATCCCTGTACCTTTTGCAGAATATCAGTCTGTCCCTGATGTTTAAGTGGCTTCTTTGCTGACCTTCTTGACACCAGGCCATCCTCCAAGTCTTCGCCTAACTGTGCGTGCAGATGCACTCACACCTGCCTGCTGCCATTCCTGAGCAAGCTCTGCACTGGTGGTGCCCCGATCCCGCAGCTGAATCAACTTTAGGAGACAGTCCTGGAGCTTGCTGGACTTTCTTGGGCGCCCTGACGCCTTCTTCACAACACTTGAACCTCTCTCCTTGAAGTTCTTGATGATCCAATAAATGGTTGATTTAGGTGCAATCTTACCAGCAGCAATATCCTTGCCTGTGAAGCCCTTCTTGTGCAAAGCAATGATGATGACACGTGTTTCCTTGCAGGTAACCATGGTTGACAGAGGAAGAACAATGATTTCAAGCACCATCCTCCTTTTAAAGCTTCCAGTCTGTTATTCTGACTCAATCAGCATGACAGAGTGATCTCCAGCCTTGTCCTCGTCAACACTCTCACCTGTGTTAACGAGACAATCACTGACATGATGGCAGCTGGTCCTTTTGTGGCAGGGCTGAAATGGGGATTAAGTTCATTTTCATGGCAAAGAGGGACTTTGAAATTAATTGCAATTCATCTGATCACTCTTCATGACATTCTGGAGTATATGCAAATTGCCATCATCAACACTGAGGCAGCAAACTTTGTGGAGACCAATACTTGTCATTCTCAAAATGTTTGACCACGACTGTACAAAAGGTGGACCAATCAATCAATCAATCAATCTTTAGCATGTAAAACAGTTTTCACAGTATAATGGTCTAGTTGGAAGACCAAGTAAAAACAGTAATTTATGTAGAGGCCTGACTGTTTCACTTTGTTCCAGCCTTGTGGGACACGTATGCCAAGTCATCTATCCAAACCTCAATTCGCAAGTTAAGTCAAAACATATTTTCAACTCAAGAGAGTCTGCATACTTACTCCCTCACCAAACAACCTATTTAACTATTATACACTTTCTGCTCAGGAATGAAACGGCTTCAGAATATGCCAAGATTTTTAATTCAACAGTTAGAACAAATAAGGGCATCTCCATTACATACAGACACTTTTAAGATATAACCTCTCCATACATAAGTGCCTGTTCATGTTCCAGTGCATTATGGACCAATTTAATTTGCCAGTTATTGCTATAAAACCTCAGAGATAAATGAACAAAAGGACTTCTTAAATTCTCATCAACAGATTATGCGTTTCCCAACTACTGAGAACCAACCAATAGGAGAAGAGGACCTTGACTACAGGGCCAATACAAGTTGTCCATCTTTGCTCCAAGTACCACACTAGATTCAGCCCCCAAGACTGTAACACATAGGACACATTGCATTACCAAAAGGTTCCCCCTAATGATCGCGGAAAGAAAGGTGGTGATTTCATATTACTACTGGCAATAGAAAATCTACAGTTGAAAGCTATATGAAATGTTTTCTTTTACCTGATTTATTGTTTAAAGCATTTACAACATGTGGAAGGAACAGTCACATGGTATGCATGTATGGTTTAATCATCCTCGAGGTACGGATATAGAAATAGTTACCAAAATTATTGATGAAAATAGTTGACGAATAAGCATGGGATGAAAGTGACATCTAATTCAGAAAAATATTTGGAAACAAAAAAAAAAGCAACACTTCCCAAAAAGTGCATGATAACTTTGAATCATGAACAAATTAAATAGATTTAAGAACATACAATTTGTCGCATGAAGTAAAACTTAAAAATACTACACCTTGTGCGTAGATGACAAACATTTGAGTGTTTTGGTAAGGGTTAATATGCCGTTATAAACCTAAAGAAATCCAGGCAAATTACATGACAGTTTTTTTCTACTGTAAAATCGAGCGAGGATGGAAGAGGGATGAGGGGCTGGGTTTGTGCCGGTGATTAGCTCCCTTACGGTCCATGGAGATGGATTGGTGAAAACACTCAAGACTCTGCAGGGGCAGCCTCCTCCTTTGCTAGTGCCTTCTTGTTTTGTTCATACCTGTAGTGTGAAAGGGGACAAGGGAAGAGAGAGGAAATTAAACTTGAGGTGCCCTCATAATTCAAGGAAATAAAAGTTAAACATAAAAAAAAAGTAAACAATAGAGTTTCTTATAAGACACCAGGACAGAAAAAAGTATTGTGGTTGTTTATGGCAAAGCCAAATCTATAGGTCAGGTCTTCATTCTATTTCTGTGCTCTAAGAGAGGTTCACTTACTGGAAGATCCTGTAGAGCTGGGATATTCCAGCACTACCCACAAATAAATTGACAGCAAAGAGGTTCCAGTTCTTTGGAATGATGACCAAAGAGTATCTGGACCAGGTCAGGCCTGAGAAAGTGGGAAAAGTGATTAGTCAATGAGTGAAGTTGTTTATTTGACTGAATGATTAATTTACACTATACCTGTCACAATATAGGAACTCCACTATACCTGTGGCTGTCAGTACAGCAGACTGGGACATGCTCAGTTTCTCGGCTGGTCGACTCATATCTGCCAGACCAGCCCCGACCAGACCCTATAGAGATGAGGAGATGCATGTGACCTGAAATTTGTTTTATAAGACAATACGTTCCTACATGTTTACGTTTAGATAAGGCAATAGGTCAAGCTTAGCAAATTCAGCCCTTACCCATTTGAACATTGGGGCCCAGAAGAAAATAGTCCTTGGACCTGGAATTAAAGACAGAATCCATGAGAAAAGTACTTACACAACAGATTATAAAATAGACAATTCTCAGCAAAAAAGTAACTTGTGTTGTCACAAGTGTCATAACAACCGATAATCTTCCACTTATCACTCTTTTACCACTACCATAGACTTGTTTAACAGACATAAACACAGTGCTTACATCCTGACCAAGAGTTCTGTCAGTTGCACACTGAATTAAACTTTATGGGACAGCACTAACTATTCCTAGGACTGTGTTTAGTTCAAGGCAGGGAAATCTAAGACACTTAATATGACTGATGCTTGTGGATGGGTAGGCCTAAACTATTTTAATTGTTCCGCTATCTATCCCATTAGTAACCAAATAAGGCTAGATTACCTGCCGTTTCCTGCAACCTAGAGCAAAAACATTGCCCTAAATTATAAAAAATTAAGTGAAATCATGTTTTTATACAAAGTGGTGCAGCCAGTCCACAAGGTGACACAGCACCCTTCTTTGGGAAGAACCCTGGGGTGGACCAATCTTCCACATGCAATACGCTAAGAACACCATTGTCTGCTCTGAATCTAATCTACCAGTCTCCATCAGCAAAATTTGGCTCTGGCTGCACACTGAGGAGGAGGGAAGAGAACTCTGTTTTAGCCAATCGGAGTTGGCCTTAGGACGCCACCCTTCATGTGGTCAAAACATTCTTCCTTGGTAGCTGTGTTCTGTTCTCCAATAGCAATGATAGAGTGCTGACAACTTTAGTCTGAATTGAAAGATAAACAGTGATAAGTCAACACAAGAAAATCAGGGCATTAGTCCTCCTAGCCAGCAATCATTGTTTTACACCAATTTAAGTTACATTTCAAGCATTAGGCTAATAGTTTTTTCTCCAAATATATACACATGGAATAAGATACATCAAGCCACATTTCAAACCACCTTCATAGGCGCCCTGCGTCGTCCGGGTTAGGGGAGGGTTTGGCCGGGATAGGCCGTCATTGTAAATAAGAATTTGTTCTTAACTGACTTGCCTAGTTAAATAAAGGTTAAATAAAAATAAGTGGTTTTTAGACTTATTTGGCATATCTTGTTGCTTGCTAGCTCTGTTGACAGTTTGACAAGAACGTGGTAGCTAACTGGCTTGTTAATTGTTCAAACAAATTAGTGAATGTGCTAGAACGCTAAACAGCTACCTTAGGAGATAGAAACAGAGCTGCCATGTCTACTGGCACCATCTTGTACCTAGCTAGCTAGTTGACTGCTGTGGCTAGCTAAAACATACTTGTTTCAAACAGCTTGCTACATGTCATGTGAAAAAGTAAGTACACCCCCTGGAAAGTGGTATTTTTATTAACATATTTGGACACATGGATATTTGAGCTAAATTCCCATCACATTCATTGATAAAAGGTAACCCAATGTAACAAATCACACACAAAAATGTTTTACTTTTAAAATAAACAAATGCCTTTACCATCACATAAAATGGCATCATGTCAAGATCAAAAGACCTACCTGAGGCCCTCAGAAGAATGATTATTGATGCCCATGAGTCTGGGAGGGGTTACAAATACATTTCCAAGCAATTCGAAGTACATCATTCCACTGTCCGACGGCTCATCTAGAAATTGAGAAAATTCCAGACCACTGGCAATCTACCTGGGACGGGTCATCCAACCAAATTCAGCCCAATAGCTGACCAAAAGATGCTCATAGAAGTCTCTAAGAACCCCAGGGTAACATCAAGGGATCTACAGGCCTCTCTTGCCACAATCAATATCAAAGTGCATGAGTCAACTGTCAGAAAGAAACTGCACAAACTTGGCCTACATGGGAGGTCAGGAAGGAAGAAGCCACTGCTCTCAAAAAATTATATAAAGACACGACTGACGTTTGCCAGACAACACCTGGGTAAAGACCAAAACTACTGGAACAATGTGCTCTGGACAGATGAGTCAAAGGTGGAGTTGTTTGGCCGCAATGCCAGATGCCATGTTTGGCAAAAACAAAACACTGAATAGAAGAACCTCATACCAACCGTAAAGCATGGAGGCGGTGGCATTATGGTTTGGGGCTGCTTTGCTGCCTCAGGGCCTGGCCAACTTGCCATCATTGAGTCAACCATGAATTCTGTATTGTACCAGAGAATTCTTGAGGAGAATGAGGCCATCTGTCAAAAAGCTGAAGCTGAACCGAACATGGATCTTGCAACAGGACAATGATGATCCAAAACACAAAAGCAAAGCTACAATAGAATGGCTCAAAAAGAAGAAATGGAGGGTTATGGAATCAAAGCCCAGATCTCAATCCTATCGAAATGCTGTGGGGGGTCTTGAAGCGGACCGTGCATGCAAGAAAGCCCTCGAACATGACAGAGTTGAAGCAGAACTGTAAAGAAAATTCCTCCCAGTCGATGTAAGAGACAGTTACAAGAAATGTCTACATGAAGTTATTTCAGCCAAAGGGGGCAACACTATGGAATTGCACTATGAAATTGCATTTCTGTTGATTTTTGATGAATAAATGATTGCAAAGTATAATCTTTCAGTGTCATTTGTTAAATTAGGTTACCTTTATCCGTCAATAGTGTTGAAGTGAAGATTACATATCCATCTGTCCAAATATGTAAAAAAAAAAAAAAAAAAGAACAGACAACTTTCCAGGGGGTGTACTTACTTTTTCACATGACTGTAACTTCTGAATGATAGGAAGCACGAGCACCACCAATCAGCCTACACCACTGTGCACACACCTGTTGTTACTATGACAACTAGCGTAGCCATGTCAGAATATGATTGCAGTCTGAACACACACAAATCCGATTTGGTCACTTGTAACTTGCTGTTTGGACAATCAGTAGTCCAAAATGGATTTTAAAAAAAGGTAATTTGAGCATTAAGGCCTGCAGTGTGAACAAGGCTTAAGTATGCTTGCATCATGATCAAGCCATGTCAGGCTGCCACAAAGTCCTGATAATGACGAAATCATTGAAAATATAATTGAAAGGTTACCCCTTTCTATAAACAAAAAGTTACATTGGCAGCATGCAACTATTAGTGATAACCACAACAGAGCAGCATGCGTTTCAGCAAAAGATACACAGCATATACAGGTAACTGGCAAAGTAAAGGAAACACCAACGAAGTGTCTTAATAGGGTGCTGGGCCACCACGAGCTGCCAGAACAGCTTCAATGCACCTTGGCATAGATTCTACAAGTGTCTGGAACTCTATTGGAGGGATGCAACACCCTTCAAGAAATGCCATAATTCGTTTTTTTGATGATGGTTGTGGAAAACGCTGTCTCAGGCGCCACTTCAGAATCTCCCATAAGTGTTCAATTGGGTTGAGATCTGGTGACAGACAGACCGACACACACACACACTTTAAACCCCCTATGCTCCTTGGCTGCGTTTATACAGACAGCCCAATTCTGAAATGTCTTCCACTAATTGCTCTATTGACCAATTACATCAGATCTTTTCACATCAGAGCTTTTTCAGAGCATATCTGATTGGTCAAAAGACCAATTAATGAAAAACAGATCAGAATTGGGCTAGCTGCCTGTCTAAATGGGGCGGCAGGTAGCCGAGTGGTTAGAGTATTGGGCCCCTAACTGAAAGGTTGCCTGATCGAATCCCCGAGCTAACAAGGTAAAAATCTGTCGGTCTGCCCCTGAACAAGGCAGTTAACCCACTGCTCCTAGGTTGTCATTGTAAATAAGAATTTGTTCTTAACTGACTTGCCTAGTAAAATAAAGGTTAAATAAAATAAAAAAAAACACTGTCAAAATAATGTAACACTAAGTATGATGGGATGTTAATTGTTTAATTAACTCAGGAACCACATCTGTGTGGAAGCTAGGGTTGCAAAGGGTCAGAAACTTTCTGGGTAAATTTCCAAAATATTTCCGGAAATTTTCCATGGGAAGTTAAGCCCTGGAATTTTGTGAATGTTGCTTAAATTCAACAAAAAAAGTTAGCTTATAACAGTTAACCTTTTTTGATGATGTATTTTGGGAGAGAGTGGTAAGCAGCCTGAAACTCCTGAAACCTATAGCAGCAGCCATTACACGGATTGAGGGAGACAATGCCACCCTGTCTGATGTTCAGACTCTGCTTGCAGATCTAAGAGAAAAAATCTGTACTGCCCTGCCAACTTCACGGTTGCTCCAAGCAGAGGAAACTGCAGTTCTGAAATACATCAAAAAGCGTGAAAACTTCTGCCTGAAGCCCATACACGCTGCAGCGTACATGTTGGAGCCCACGTATGCTGGCAAGAGCATCCTGTCTGATACAGAGATCAACAAGGCCTATGGTGTCATCACTACCGTGTCTCGCCATCTTGGCCTGGATGAGGGCAAGGTTTTTGGCAGTCTGGCGAAGTACACTTCCAAGCAAGGGCTTTGGGATGGAGATACAATATGGCAGTCGTGCCAATATATCTCATCAGCCACCTGGTGGAAGGGACTTTGTGGATCTGAGGCTCTTTCCCCTGTTGCCTCCATCATTCTCCAAATCCCACCAACATCAGCCGCCTCAGAGTGCAACTGGTCCTTGTTTGCGAACACACACACACACACACACACACACACACACACACACACACACACACACACACACACACACACCAAAGCACGCAACAGGCTGACCAATACAAGGGTTGAAACATTGGTGGCCATCCGGGCAAATTTTAGGCTTTTTGAGCCTGACAACAAGCCATCCTCAACAAGGTTGGAAAGTGACAGTGAAGATGAGGCCTCAGAGTCTGATGTTCAAGATGTGGACATTGAGGAGGTCCAGGGAGAAGCCATTGAAGCCTGAGAGGAAGACAACCAAAGCTTAAGTTTCTAGACTATCATTTTACAGATGTTGAAAACATCATTTTGGATCATTCAATATTCCCTTTCTTTTGTTGTTCAGTGAAATCATCCCATGTGAAGAGTCAACTCATTTAATTAAAGTTCAATTCATAACTAAATATATCAAATGCAAAAACATTACATTTAAATGGTATTAATATGAATTTGCATATATTTCCATTAATTCACATATATTCCCATTAATTCCCCCGGAAAGTTTCCACCTCTGAATATTCCCCAAAATGTGCAACCCTAGTGGAAGCACCTGCTTTCAATATACATGGTATCCCTCATTTACTCAAGTGTTTCCATTATTTTGGCAGTTACCTGTAGGCCTACATAGGATGCTATGCAATTGCTATGCAACAGGTTTGACGAGTGTTACAGGTTCGGCCAATCACATAATTTTTCTGCCAAAGGTGCATACACGTAACTGCCAAAATATAGGAAACACCTACTAAGTGGCTTAATAGGGGCCACCACAAGCCGTCAGAACAGCTTCAATGCACCTTGGCATAGATTCTACAAGTATATGGAACTCTATTTGGAGTGCTTTGTTGATGGTAGTGTAAAATGCTGTCTCAGGTGCCCTCCAGAACCTCCCATAAGTGTTCAATTGGATTGAGATCTGGTGAATGACACACACACACACACACACTGTCTGGTGAATGACACACTAATCCCCCTATGCTCCTTTGAGACCCCTCTTTCAAAGTCACAGATCTCTTCTAGCCATGGTAGCAACTGGCCATTTTTATACAAGACCGTAAGTATGATGGGATATTGAATTTGCTTTGTATCCCTAATTTACTAAAGTTTCCATTATTTTGTCAGTTATCTGTAGTTCACTGCATTGTTTAGTGCAAACACCCCTTTCGTGCAAACACCCCTAAGGACACATGTATGGGACTTTGACCAATAACACATCCTATCACCTGTGCTGAATGATGAGTCTGTCCTCTCCCAAGATATTAACAGGTTATAGAAAGGACAACAGATTTTGTAAGGACAAATGTGTAGCTAAATATACTGGTGTAGGAGTGTTCAAATATTGACAAGCAGTTTGCGCTCAACATTGATTTCCTAAAAACATGCAACTACTCATTCTGTAAGGAACCATGCCAATACCAATGCTGAAAATGAAATTGTTATGTTTAGCGTCCATTCGCTTTGGTAATACATTCCAGACAATCCTCTCACTGACACAAATCTCCACGCGACCATCTGCAACCAATGATGTCTATGACTGCAACCGCACTAATGTAGCCAGCTACTGTGTACCACTGACTGTACAGTACTCAATGGGATAACTAATCTGCAAAACTGTTAGCATCTCTTTACAGATTTAGAGGCACTGCCATGTCCCGTGTTGCTCAGATGGTAGATCATGGCGCTTGCAACTCCAGGGTTGTGGGTTCAATTCCCACGAGGAACAGTACGGAAAAAAAAGAAGAAAAAAAAGAAGTATGAACATGTATGCACTAACTAACTGTAAGTCGCTCTGGATAAGAGGGTCTGCTAAATGACTAAAATGTAAAATATGAGATATTGGTTGAACACATCAAAAGATTAAGTAAGGGATTTTGACATCGATCACTAAGCCAAGGCCACTTGAGCGGTCATCAGTGTTTTATTTAACTAGGCAATTCAGTTAAGAATACATTCTTATTTACAATGACGGCCTACCTACAGGGTCAGCCCCTGGAGCAAATTAGGGTTAAGAGCCTTGTTTAAGGACACATCGACAGGTTTTTCACCTTGTCGGCTCGGGTATTCGAAACAGCGACCTTTCTGTCACTGGCCCAACGCTCTAACCGCTAGGCTACCTGCCGCCCCTCACACATATCAGTGTACCATCCTCAATGGGTCTAGAGACAAGCGCAAATTGCTGATAATCCACGGCTAACGCTGGCTGTCACAGTCTAATACCGTTTACATTACCTGCAGGGTGATTGTAGAGAGGTCTCAGTTTTGCTGGCAACATTAGCCCGATCTTGTCCAGCAGTTTGTGATAAGAAACTCTCATCGCAGCCATGTTTGCAAAAGGCTAATGTTGCTGTCTAACGTTAGCTACAATTGACCTAGCAAGCTAGCTTGCTAAATACGTAACGCTAGCTACGAAGGAAAATGTGTTTGACTTTGACACTTGAGTATTGGTATTGCCCTATATCTCAAATGTACAGCAATGTTTTGTAGTCATAAAACGGTTCGGAAAAATATCAAAGGCGCTGTCCTACTTTCGACCTTCTAATGCAAACCGATTGCCATATAGTTCGCCTATGCTACAACAGTGCTCATTCCTGGTTGTCTTGATTTGAGAGCTATCACAAGGTGGTGACTTTTCTTCACCGCGCAACCTATCTAGGACAGTACCGCAACAGGCCGCTCCTAATTCCTATTGGTGTATTGGGCCAATCCTCCTAACGTGATTGGTGTACCAGAGTCCAGGGCCATCATTTTAGCTACAGCAGATAGAGAAGCGGCACGCTCTACCAGACTTTACCATTTGTTTATCTATCAACATAATCCAGAATTAATATGATGACACTTTACTACAACATCGCGCAATTATAACTATATGATATATAATAGCCTCAACTGGATTTTTAACTACCTGTTAGAGACTGGCTGAAAATACTTGAATCAGTTATAGAACCCATTGCCCTTTATGGTTGTGAGGTCTGGGGTAGGCTCACCAACCAAAAATTCACTAAATGGGGGAAACACCAAATTGAGACTCTACATGCAGAATTCTGCAAAACTATCCTCCTTGTACAACGTAAAACACCAAATAATGCATGAAGAGCAGAATTAGGCCGATACTCGCTAATTATCAAAATCCCAAAAAGATGCGTTCAATTCTACAACCACCTAAAAGGAAGCCATTCCCAAACCTTCCATAACAAAGCCATCACCTACAGAGAGATGCACCTGGAGAAGAGTCCCCTAAGCAACACAATTAGACCCAACCAAATCATGAGAAAACAAAAAGATAATTACTTGACACATTGGAAAGAATTAACAAAAAAACAGAGAACTAGAATGCTATTTGGTCCTGAACAGAGAGTACACGGTGGCAGAATACCTGAGAACTGTGACTGACCCAAAATTAAGGAAAGCTTTGACTATGTTCAGACTCAGTGAGCATAGCCTTGCTATTGAGAAAGGTTGCCATAGGCAGACCTGGCTCTCAAGATAAGACAGGCTATGTGCACACTGCCCACAAAATGAGGTGAAAACTGAGCTGCACTTCCTAAACTCCTGCCAAATGTATGACCATATTAGAGACACATATTTCCCTCAGATTACACAGACCCACAAAGAACTCGAAAACAAATCACGTTTTTTATATTATATATATTTTTTTATTTAAATTCAGTTAAGAACACATTCTTATTTACAATGACGGCCTAGCAAAAAGCAAAAGACATCCTGCGGGGACAGGGGCTGGGATTAAAAATAAAAATTAATAAAAATATATAAATTTAGGACCTAACACACATCACGACACGAGAGACAAAACAACACTACCAAAAGAGATACCTAAGACAACAACATAGCAACACATGACAACACAGCATGGTAGCAACGTAACACGACAACAACATGGTAGCAACACAACATGGTAGCAGCACAAAACATGGTACAAACATTATTGGGCACAGACAACAGCACAAAAGGCAAGAAGGTAGAGATGACAATACATCACGCAAAGCAGCCACAACTGTCAGTAAGAGTGTCCATGATTGAGTCTTTGAATGAAGAGATTGAGATAAAACTGTCCAGTTTGAGTGTTTGTTGCAGCTCGTTCCAGTCGCTAGCTGCAGCGAACTGAACCCATGGATGTGTGTACTTTGGGGACCTTTAACAGAATGTGACTGGCAGAACGGGTGTTGTATGTGGAGGATGAGGGCTGCAGTAGATCTTTCAGATAGGGGGGAGTGAGGCCTAAGAGAGTTTTATAAATAAGCATCAACCAATGGGTCTACCGACAGATATACAGAGATTACCAGTTTACAGAGGAGTATAGAGTGCAGTAATGATAAACTCCCATATCTATTGGGTGAAATACCACAGTTGTGCAATCACAGCAGCAAGATTTGTGAGCTGTTGGCAACCAGTAAAGAACAAACACCATTGTAAATGCAACCCATATTTATTTACTTACCCTTTTGTACCCTAACTATTTGCAAATCGCTGCAACACTTATCCATAATATTACATTTGAAATGTCTTTATTCTTTTGGGACTTGTGTGATTGTAATACTTTTTATTTCAATACTTTTGTTTATCCATTTTACTTGCTTTGGCAATGTAAACATATGTTTCCCATGCCAATAAAGCCCCTTGAATTGAACTGACGAGTGACAAACGTTTTAATTAGTCAAAAACAACTTTATATCGAAGGAGTGCCTTTGATTTGACGACCTGCACATATGCGCAGTTCGACACGAGACGACAGTTGTACTTCTGCGCATGTGCTTAGCTAGCCAACGTCGCCATGACATCGCTTACAAGTGTGAGCGGCAATTTCTATTGGAGAGCAGTGTCTGTCTATCTTCATACTGTACTGCCTTTGTCTGCGTCATACTGCTGCAATGTTGACGGTCTCGATTAATGGTATCGAGCATAGAAATAGAACGCATAGAACGCACACCATTCTTTTTTTTTTTTTTTTAAACCTTAAGAACAAATTCTTATTACCTACAGTAATACGACATAATAGTACGTAGCCCCTGGAGCAAATTAGGATTGAGTGCCTTGCTCAAGGACACTTCGTCGGTTTTTTTTTCACCTTGTAAACTCAGGTATTCGAACCAGCGACCTTTCGGTTACTGGACCAACGCTCTAACCGCTAGGCTACCTGCCACCCATTGAGGAACTGCTTTATCGCGTTGTTTCAAATGAGGGAGTTCGATACACCAAGAGAGAGAAGTAGAGCCACCGAAATAACATCAGAGGAATAAAGCGACCGAAGAGAGGCTGTAAAATGAAGAGGGGGCGATAAACATAGCTAGATATATAGCTTAGCGCGCATGCTAACGTTGGCTTCGAGTTAGCTAGCTACGTCGCAACGGCCCCGCAGAGAACAACATCCAAAGGCGATAGTCAGAAGGCAGGGTTTACAACTGTATTTCAATGGTATTTTTAAATAAAAGAAGGTTCGAGCATTATGTCCTGCTCTGGTAACCTGGTTTGGGATGTTAACAAGCGCTCCATTGGATACAATGACCCGAATGCTGTCAGGATCAACTACTTAGGTAAGCGCTCCTGCCTGTGTCCAAAATTATTAGCAACAACACACACAGCTACAGTGTACGCCGACCAGTTACTTAGCTACCGATGCTTTCGATTAGATTGCTAACATGTGAAATACAACCTGACAACAATGTAACAACACTGCAGCTAACTTGTTTACCCAGTTTAGACACAAGTGGCGTTAATGATTTGTTTCATTGCAATGATTGCTTACCTTTCCGCGTGGGCAGCTTACTATTTTGTAACGACAATACCCCTCCGCTTGCCACAGCTAGCTAGATATGCCTTTTTAGGTAGCTATAGCTAACTAGGTAAGATGTACCATTGCTTATTTGTGGCAGTTCCCTTAGGTGAAAGTGGAGGTTATTAAAATAACTAAGGTTACATTTAATTTGAGAATTTAAATATCCTATTTTGACGTTGATGTTTGATTGACCAGTTCTTTCCTCACATAGGTTACACACGTTGTAACTGGATGAAATGTCTATATGCACTTGCTGTCTAGTGTCTACCCTTTGTCCTTACAAAATAAAAAACAATGGCTGGTTATTTGAAGACAGTTTCTGCAGAATATAGAGAACGAGTCACTGGCCTAATCATTCGGAGTATTGATTATTGCAATTTTCCCAATTGCTAATCATATTAGAGCTGCCGACTCTCACACGTTGACCTAGACACACGCATTTGAGCCAATTCACACTCCACACCTCTTATCTCACGCATAGAAAAGTACTGGTTTTATTTTCTAATTAATCCAGTGTATATTCAGTGCGTTAACTTTTCAACTGTGCTCCAAATCGTTTAGAAATCGGAGCATCGCCACCTACAATTTAATAACATCACTAGCGGAACCTCTATCATTATTGGCCTGTCTTGCCACAGCACTGTGAACCGCGGCACATTAAAGCATATGATTGGTCTAGTTATGTAATGAATCAAGGTGATTGGATGCGCGTTTTAAAGAAAAGCCCCTCATGATCAGAGGAGATTAATGGAGAGAGAACGTTATCTGCTGAGTTTATAAAACTGTGAAAGGAGCAGCATGGTTGCGCTGTTTTATGTATAATGTTGTCAACAAAATGTGTTTGCTGTTACTCCCGTCGCTACTGCAGAACGCAGCCTTTTGACAGCATGTACTGAAGTCGATTTAATCGCATTAGTCCCCTCGTTTGGTGATTGGCATTTAGGCAATGACAACGAAAAGGCAGCAGATAGACCTACAGTATGTTTTAGGGGCAGATGGTGTATGTTATTTTTGCATTAATACGTGTCACATATCAGTGTGCAAACAATGTAAAAAAAATAATTAATAATTGAGTTAATAAAGCCACATACAAACATGGTCTCTTTTTGCTTTCTTAAGGTTGCTCCAAAATGCAGATTTTTTAGCCTAGCTCAGGGCTTTCTGTGGTGGTGGGGCTGCCAGCAGAGAATATGGAGCGTAGGTGTTGGTAATGTTTTCTAGTTGCGCCGTGATTGGCTCAGTGTTCTGTCACACATCGGGACACTATGTCGCTGCAAAAATATGGGGAGAGCTCGAGAATTCTAGCCCCCTGGGTGCTGCCATAGAGTTACATTAGAAGTGCCCATCCAAGAAGGCTCAAGGCCATTGGCCACATAAGATGATATCAAATCTTGTTATATCTACCGTTGCTTTGATTGGACTGATCATGTCAACATCATACTTTCAAATCTTAGCTAGCAGTCATCATGAATCAAGTCGACAATCTACTGGCAAATATTTTTCAGTCCTTGTCATATGAAGATAAATTATAGATAAAACGTATTGGTGCTCATTGGCCATTGGACATAATCATTACACAACAAGTTGGAAATCGCAAATTAAACAATGAGTTGTTTTGGAAGGAATCAGTGCATAACTGCAAGTATTGCAAAGAAATCACTAGCCTGCTATTCGGTGGAGTGGGTGTGTGGTCCAAGTCTGAGTTTAAGGGTTTCTTTTCCAAGCTTTAAAGGATAAACAAACATTGTCCATGCTGTCAATACAGCATGACTTATGTTGTGTTTAAAACAACTGGAAACTCTGAACTGGGAAATCTCAGACTTCAGTGAGTTCAAGATAACTGGGAACTGAGGGGAAAAAACGAGCTCCAACTGGGGAAAATACGTTATGAACGATCATCCAACTCGGAACTCCAAGTCAGGAACTTGGGCCTGTTCCCAGTTGTCTTGAAATTATTTGGTTAGGGCGTCTTGTCTAAAGGAAATCTGAAATCTGATTGGTCTAATTGTCTTTACAAATGAATTATATGAGGCTATGTATTTTCGCAGCCATTCATGGACAGTTTTGAATAAGTCATACGAATAAGCATTGGATATTAAATGCTCCAGGCCTCACATAATATGATTTTGAGAAATTAATTGTTATATCAAGAACATCAAGAACACAACTCCCAGCACTTGGGAAACATAGATCGGGGTGGCCAACCCTCCTGGAGAGCAAGCAGGATTTTCTTCCATCTCCGTTCACCCAAATTACAAAACACAAAATGTTTGTATCCTTGCCTTGAAAGCAGTCTATGGACAAGAACTGCAATCTATGGTTTGGTTACCCACTGCCATCAACTGTTAATATTAGTATTTCCTGTGCAGAGCCTTGGTGTACTGGTAACACTCGCCGGCATGTGTCGCATACAACTTTCCACCTGAGAACAGGGACCAATCCCTGCTACAGTAAAATCTTCCTGGAGGAGGACACTCAGTTCCCTGTCTAGGGGTTATGAAATTCACAAAGCAAATCTCACTCCTAGCTTTTTTTCAAAAGTTGGCAGCCCTGAATTAGTAACTATTATGAATGAACACATCCTTCTGTCTGACTATGAAACCTTGGCATTTGATGTCAAGAAACAATGTAAATATTTAACATAAAACCATTGCTGAACTTGAACTGTGTGCAATTACTAACATCCCAACCGGTCAAATGCTGTCTTTCTCCATCTCTCTTTTCATCTCTTAGACAAGTTTCCAACTTCTCCCACTGAGTTCAGGCATCTGTTAGAGGATTGGCGATTCTAAAGAATTTATGCTCATGTTTAAAATCAGTTTGAAGTAACTGAAAAAATTCTGCCATAACCTTAATGTATGAGGAAGACCATGTACAGCCAGAGCATAGGGGCCATGGTGTTTTGTGTATTTTCAAACCCTTATTTTTTTTGTCTGTAACTCTGTCTT